>JAYJMM010000009.1:3535000-4262500 GCA_037349105.1 Limnomonas spitsbergensis
TGCAGGATATGGAGAGGAAGGGGGGACAGGGTGTGGGTGGCATGTGCAGGATATGGAGAGGAAGGGGGGACAGGGTGTGGGTGGTATGTGCAGGATATGGAGAGGAAGGGGGGACAGGGTGTGGGTGGTATGTGCAGGATATGGAGAGGTAGGGGGGACAGGGTGTGGGTGGCATGTGCAGGATATGGAGAGGAAGGGGGGACAGGGTGTGGGTGGTATGTGCAGGATATGGAGTGGAAGGGGGGACAGGGTGTGGGTGGTATGTGCAGGATATGGAGAGGTAGGGGGGACAGGGTGTGGGTGGCATGTGCAGGATATGGAGAGGAAGGGGGGACAGGGTGTGGGTGGTATGTGCAGGATATGGAGTGGAAGGGGGGACAGGGTGTGGGTGGTATGTGCAGGATATGGAGAGGAAGGGGGGACAGGGTGTGGGTGGTATGTGCAGGATATGGAGAGGTAGGGGGGACAGGGTGTGGGTGGCATGTGCAGGATATGGAGAGGAAGGGGGGACAGGGTGTGGGTGGTATGTGCAGGATATGGAGTGGAAGGGGGGACAGGGTGTGGGTGGTATGTGCAGGATATGGAGAGGAAGGGGGGACAGGGTGTGGGTGGCATGTGCAGGATATGGAGAGGAAGGGGGGACAGGGTGTGGGTGGTATGTGCAGGATATGGAGAGGAAGGGGGGACAGGGTGTGGGTGGTATGTGCAGGATATGGAGAGGAAGGGGGGACAGGGTGTGGGTGGTATGTACAGGATATGGAGAGGAAGGGGGGACAGGGTGTGGGTGGTATGTGCAGGATATGAAGAGGTAAGGGGGACAGGGTGTGGGTGGTATGTGCAGGATATGAAGAGGTAAGGGGGACAGGGTGTGGGTGGTATGTGCAGGATATGAAGAGGTAAGGGGGACAGGGTGTGGGTGGCATGTGCAGGATATGGAGAGGAAGGGGGGACAGGGTGTGGGTGGTATGTGCAGGATATGGAGAGGAAGGGGGGACAGGGTGTGGGTGGTATGTGCAGGATATGGAGAGGTAGGGGGGACAGGGTGTGGGTGGTATGTGCAGGATATGGAGAGGAAGGGGGGACAGGGTGTGGGTGGTATGTGCAGGATATGGAGAGGTAGGGGGGACAGGGTGTGGGTGGTATGTGCAGGATATGGAGAGGAAGGGGGGACAGGGTGTGGGTGGCATGTGCAGGATATGGAGAGGTAAGGGGGACAGGGTGTGGGTGGTATGTGCAGGATATGGAGTGGAAGGGGGGACAGGGTGTGGGTGGCATGTGCAGGATATGGAGAGGTAGGGGGGACAGGGTGTGGGTGGCATGTGCAGGATATGGAGAGGTAGGGGGGACAGGGTGTGGGTGGCATGTGCAGGATATGGAGAGTAAGGGGGGACAGGGTGTGGGTGGCATGTGCAGGATATGGAGAGGTAGGGGGGACAGGGTGTGTGTGGTATGTGCAGGATATGAAGAGGTAGGGGGGACAGGGTGTGGGTGGCATGTGCAGGATATGGAGAAGAAGGGGGGACAGGGTGTGGGTGGTATGTGCAGGATATGGAGAGGTAGGGGGGACAGGGTGTGGGTGGTATGTGCAGGATATGGAGAGGAAGGGGGGACAGGGTGTGGGTGGCATGTGCAGGATACCAGAACCCCCACACACAATAACTGCACTTTACAACATTTTCAAAGCATGCCGTTCTGCCCTCACACTTCACCCCTTTTGCACCCACGTCATGTTTATGGCTGGGGCTTATCTTTTGCAATATGGGGTTCATTACCACGCCACTGTCGAGGTAGTGTGCTAGTTGCTTGCCCAGGGGGGGTCGCTGGTTTTCGCTTTCTGTCCTAGTGTATCAAGTGCCTGTACCAGTTTACAAGCACGTCCCATGCATCAAATGTGATGCTCTGATGGACTGTAAAATCTTCACAAACTTCAGACACAAGAACTGCACTTGACGCCATTTTCAAATTATGTTTTTCTGCCCTCACACTCAACCCCCTGAATCCCTTTCCTAGCTGTATTTTTGTTTGCCGACGTGGCCGAGCTTCATTTCAGCATGGCCCAGAGGTGAAACGTCATTAACTTCCCCCCCTCACTCCTTGCAGAAAAACTTCACTCTCGTGGTTCTCGCCATTGTGGTCATCTCAGTGCTGCCGATCGTTTGGGAGGTTGTTCAGGCCAAGAAGGAGCAGCAGGAGGGCAGCTCAGGGACAGATCCCAAGCCAGGGTCGGCAGCATGATACAGTCAGTGACACTTAACCTCAGGGTCCTGCTTAAAAGGATACGTCGCTCACGGCCTACCGGGGGTGGGCTTGGCCGGGGGGTGGGACCGGAATTACGTCGAGGGAAGGGCTCAGAGGCTGGGATTCTCCCGAGGTCCCCCAGCCGGTGGTGTGCGGCCCCCCATTGTGGAGCTGCTTGTTGGGCGTTGGCGCCCAAGCTTAGAACGGTGCATACCCGCTGGGCCTTGCTTAAAGCTCGGGCGCATGGGGCTGTTAGGGGATGACTAAGCTCAAGTCCTGGTACCACGCACAGCCTGGGCCATCGTGCAGCCATGCCATCCTCCTATGTGAGGGGGCAGGAACATGGAACCCGGCGCTCTAGGCGGGGAAGAGAGAAGAGCGTGTGGCAGGTTCGATTCCTCAACCTCTGGGTCTGGATGCCACCAGCGCAGAATGTCGCGAGCGGGCTATCCTACCAACCTGGATAGAGCTGCTGTGGGTCGAGTGGTTCTCACGCCTCCTGCTTCGGCGGAGGAGGAGTCTTTTTTCATTCTTTCTTTCTGCCACCAGCGTTTTATCACTGGATCAGTTCCCCAGTTGGCGCCCAAGCGTCTGGTCGGGACAAAACTGATAGCAAAAGGGAAGAAGGGGAGAAAGAGAGGAGGGCAAAGGGCAAGATTAATATGCCCTCCCCCCCCCGCAAACGGAAAGGTAGTCCAAAGATGACACAGTAGCAACCGGGGGGATGGATTTGTTGGGGTTTATGGTTCTGGTGGATGGGCAGTCAGGCTCGCCAGCATGCTGCAACCGCTCTGGGCAAGAAATGCGTTGAGTTGATGGATTGCGAAAATTATGAATATTTCAATGCCAACGACATACAACCCTCGATTTGGCAGAGATTGGTGTGCGTGTTGCCCTCTTGGTGCACACCACACAACGGGTTGTTCAAGTAGCCAGGTCTGTTTTGCGAAATATTTGAAAGTTGCTGGTAATTGAACATGTTTGCATCCTTTGGCGCAAACGTGCTGTGAAAATGATGAAGTGATAAAGCACGCTTCATCTCAAATTTCCTGAAAGTAATATGACTGCGGAAATCAATGTCATTACACCTCTGGGCCATGCTGACATGGCTCGGCTGCGTGGGCGCCTACCTGTCTGGTCGGGAGGAAATAAAATTGAAGGCTGAAGAAGAAAGGAAAGGGACAGGCTTACAATGGAGTGGGAAACGACCAAGCAAATATTGCAGTTTCATTAACGGGAGGTCCAAGGCTGTACCCTTGTTGGGGCTAAGGGATATACCCCAACAATCTTAGTGGGGCACAGCGATCTGCCGTGGTCTCCATTGCATCTGGAGCTTAGCTGTGCGCACATATGGATTGATCTTCTTATTTCCCTTCTGAACAGTTGGGCGCCCACGCGGCCCAGCATTGAGCGGGCCCAGAGGTGTAACGTTATTGACATATGGATTTAGACCTCTCCGTTTGCCCCCCCCCCTTCCTTTTAGTTAATTATTTATCTTATCTGAATAGTTGGGCGCACAAGCGGTCGAGCCTTGTTGTGCATGGCACAGAAGTCAATGACGTCACACCTCTGGGCCCTGCTCAAAAAGGCTCGGCCGCGTGAGCGCTTCACTTAGGGGTGAACAGGTGGCCTGCATGGCCCAGAGGTGTCACGTCATTAACATATGGATTTATAGACATTCAGTACTTCCATCTGGCTCAAGGGATAAGATATATATTTTTATTGGATGCTGAAAACTGAAGTGCTGTCGATTGGGTAAAGATCAGCGGAGCTCTTATCAGATTCTAGAGATCAGCAGAGATCTCATCTAGATCTGAAGATCAACAGCGGATCAGCAGTGTTATTTTCTATATCTAGAGATAAGCAGAGTTGTTCTTTAGATCTACAGCTCGTCAGTGCTATCATCTAGATCTAGAGATCAACCAGTCCAGCAAGTCTCGTCCAAATCCAGATATCAGCAGTGCTCATCTAGGTCTGGTGATGAGCAGTGTTCTCATCTGCGTATGAAGATGCGCAGTGGGTGGTGTTCTTATCACGATATACATTTGAGCAGCAGGCTTCTCGTCTGGATATGAAGATGAGTAGTGACGTTCTCATCTAGATGTGAAGATGGGCAGCAGATTTCTCATCTAGGTCTGGACATGAGCAGGTGGCTCATCTGGATATGAAGATGAGCAGCAGATTTTTCACCGACATCTAAAGATCAGCGGGGCCTTATCTGAATATAGAGATGGGCAGTGTTCTCACTTACATCATTTGAGCAGGGACCAGAGGTGTAACGTCATTGACTTCCACTTAAAGATCAGCAGGGCTTAAGATACCTGAGGACCAGGAAGATTCTCGTTTGGACCGACAGTCTTGTAGCGCCTAAGACATTCGTCACCAGTGTTGAAATGTATGCAAACCAGCAGACGCTCAGGCACAGCAGCAACCACAGATCCAAGTGAAGCAATAGCCTGAGTCATGGGATGTGTTTTGCCCCAAAATTAAACAATTTTTGCGCTGAATGGACTCGACACACTTGACAGTCTGAAACAAACCCTGGACTACCGCCTACCAATTTATCCTAAACTAGGCTATAGCAGTCAAACACTTGGATTACCGGTTAAGGCGGTTTCACTGTCAAAGGCATTCCGCATCGTCTGGGTTCTACCCTGTAAGGCTTTTATATTGGGTTGCCTTTTACTCTTTGGCGCCCAATTGAATGCATTTCGTGGGTTGATAATAAAAATTCTACGCGGCGGCGTTCGAACTACAAGCAGCTGCAGTCAAAGAGGCAAAGCTCTATGTCGCCTTTGCCGCCCACAGCCAACAGCTTGTCCTCCAGGGAAAGAGGGGAGAGAGAGAGAGAGGAAGGGTGGGTAGGGAGAGGGGAGAGAGGGGGGAGTCGAAGGAGAGTTTATCACCTCCCCTGCATAGATCGCATACCCCTCCTCAGCAATCCGCTTTCGCAAACCCTTCACCGCCCGCACGCTCCTCCAAAGCAGAAGTCACAGTCGAAAGGGCACAGATCAGTGTTGCCGCCCTTGCCGCCCACCATGCGCAGCTCGTCCTCCGTGTAGATCACACACCCTTTCCCGGTCCGGTTTCGCAAACCTTTGGCCAACTGCACGCCCCTCAAAAGCAGCAGTCGCAGTCGAAAGGGCACAGATCCGTGTCCCCGCCCTTGCCGCCGGCCATGCTCAGCTCGTCCTCCGTATAGATCGCGTAACCTTCCTCTGTCCGCTTTCGCGATCCCCTCGCTGCCTCGCCGCCGAACAGGTCGTCCTTGCTACCCTCCACCCGGGCCTTCTTGGCCGGCAGCTGGGCGTCGGCAGCCTGCAGGAGGCAGGAAGCCTAGTAAGCTCGACCGGCACGTGGCTTGCATGGTGGCCTGCATGGTGGCTTGCATGGTGGCTTGCATGGTGGCCTGCATGGTGGCCTGCATAATGGCTTGCATGGTGGCTTGCATGGTGGCTTGCATGGTGGCCTGCATGGTGGCCTGCATGGTGGCTTGCATGGTGGGAGCCTCCTTGGCCGTCAGCTTGGCATCGGCGGCATGCAGTGGCCGGAGAACGTGTATCAGGATGCGTGCATGGCAGGTTACGTGCATGGCATGCAGTGGCCGGAGAACGTCATTCATTTTGAAGTTTTAAGTTTTTCGTTTGTTACCGCGCGACTGAGCCTCGGCTTCCCGTTTCTAGTGGATTGGTCACCCTTTGGGTTACAACTTGTAATCAGTGAAGAAAGGAAAGGGACCCTGGCTGCATCATGCCAGGCTGCATCAGCGACCACTAAAATAAACCTTGGCGGCTTCAGGAATCACTAAAATAAACCTCAGCTGCTTTAGTAACCACCAACAGAGTCCTGGCTGCATCAGTGGCCACTAAAAGAGTCCTGGCTGCATCAGTCACAACGGTCAGAGACTCTGCATGCATCATGACAGGCTGCAGCGCAGGCCAGGCTGTCGTCGATGCAAGCCCCGCATGCACGGCGTGTGCATGGCATGCATACATACAAGCCATGCGTGCCTGTCTGCCTGCATGCCATGCCATGATTGCATGGCATACGATGTATGCATGCCTACATGTTACGCAATGCCGAGGTTTCTTCCCTGTATGCTTCCATGTCATGCATGCTTACTCAGTCGTTCTTTCTTACCCCTTTAGCTTTATCCTCCCGGGCTTTTCGAATCTGATCGGCAATAGCTTGCAGCTCTGGACTGAGCGTTGCTGTGTCGCTGGAGCCTGCAGCGGCAGGAGCTGCGGCCTTGGAGGAGCCGAGGCTGAAGATATCGTCGATCTCACTCGTTTTCTTGGCCTTCTTAGGCACCGGCGGGTTGACGGGCTCGGAAGGAGCCTTTTGCTTTTTGTTGGGACCAGCAGCCGGCTGCTGCTGCGGCTTCACGCAGGCAGTGGCGTCCAATTTCTTGGCTGCTTGCGGCTTGCCCATCGCCAGCTTAATTCATTAATCGTGGCAATAAATTTCAGCGTGTGGAAATTGACTAGTGCTGCGCATTCTGCGTCTCTCCCCTTTTGATGTCCACCCTTGTGCCGCTTGCGGGGCATGTGCCAGACGGGCACCTCGTCATCCCGTACACACTCTAGGTTTCTCGGAATTCCTGCCGAAATGCCATCGAAAAGCCCGCGCTGCAGTATTTTTAAAAGCAGATTGAAGACCATGCACCTCAGCAGGAAGTATGGTGAGAGTCACTCTAAGCTCACATTTCTGTTAACATCAACATCGCAACACCTGAGATACTTAGACCCCCCGCTGATCACATCGATAGAAACGAAGCATTTAAAGGAAAATCAGACCTTTTTGTTTCACACCCGCAGGATGCCTCTGGCCTCAAAGAGCCCCAGTCGGCCGAAAAGGCCTGCCCCCGTCATCATCACCGACATCATGCATAATCGCAAAGGCCGCAGCGACGGGCTCCAGCTCTACCCAAAGAGGTTTCAATGGCCCGTTCAAGACCGCAGGCGAAGATTCCTCTTCCTCTTCCTCACTCCCGGGGGGCATGCCATCGAACCCCTTCGATCAAGAGGCGCATGGGCCCAGTAGGTGGCAGGGGCATTGACAGGGGCAGGGTGGTGGGGCAGATCGGCAGGTCGGCAGGGTGCAGGGTGCAGGTGCAGGTGCAGGTGCAGGTGCAGGTGCAGGTGCAGGTGCAGGTGCAGGTGCAGGTGCAAGTGCAGGTGCAGGTGCAGGTGCAGGTGCAGGTGCGAGGGGCAAGGGGCGAGGGGCGAGGGGCGAGGGGTGAGGGGCAGGGGTAGGGTGGTGGGGCAGGTCGGCAGGGTTCAGGGGCAAGAGTAAGGGCAGGGGCAGGGGCAAGGGTAAGGGCAAGGGCAGGGACAAGGGCAAGGGCAGGTGCAAGGGTAAGGACAGGGGGTAAGGGTGGGGGTCAGGGCAGGGGCAGGAGGGCAGGGGCACCTGCCAGAGGTTCATTTGCTGACGTATTTAGGGATCTGCAACTCCACTGCGTGACATCAGTCATGCATGGTTCAGACTTGTGCACTTCGTGCCAATGTGTCACCCAGTGTTCCTTAGTGGTTACCGGACTACCTTTGATGGGCCGTGCTGCGGCCACCCCTAGGCCGATGGACACCAAACCTGGACCGGCCTCCGGCCAGAGTCCCGAGCAGCAGGGTTGGCCGAGCCAGGGGCTGGTGGCCGCAGGCCACAGTGTAGATGAAATGTAACCGAAAGTGATGTGGTAACCACTGCAAAAAACACTGGTGCCCATGGTGCATCGCTGCGTCTGGCGTTAGACATCACGAGCCGGGAGAGGCGTTGCTCAAGGGCAGCATGACCCCCCAGTACTATAACACAAGTCCGCCGCGTTTGAGAGAAATCCGGGTTCAGGGAACGGCGCAGCTCGGGGCCAAGGCTATATCCACACCGTTACCATGAACACGTTCTTCCATAGGACCGATCCGCAGGGCTGGCTGCCTGAAGCACCCCCATTTGGCAGAAGAGACGTAATGCAGCATCCTCAATAGGGGTTTATTGCCCACGTTTCTCATTAACGATGCCGCTAATGTGCCAAGCCCCAGACGTATTAGAAACATTATTATTACACAGACCCTTAGAAATAAATAATTAATAAAGGAGTGAATAATACATACAGCATAACAGGTAATACATAAATAAATAAGAAAGAAATAAATAATAATAATACCGGTACGCCCTGAGGCGTGGATTAAGAAAGCCACCCGTTGGGCCGGAGCCCTGGGTTGGGTATCGTTAGTGCACCTACCCTTTCCTTCAGCTAGTCTGCCAGCGTGCATGCATCCATATAAATCTGTACCACGATGGGATCCATACGGTCTGTACCAATTATTTAACAAATCTGTACCAAGGTAGCACCAACGTATCGATACGGCATGATATGGCTAGATAGGCATGATATGGCTAGATAGGGCATAGGTCAAGCCCGGTTGTGCTAATTCTGTACAGCCCTGTGAGGTTTTGTTTAGTCCAGCGGTGGTAGCTCACCGAGTGCTACGGCCGAACGGGTGGCTATCTTAATCCACGCCTCATGGCGTATCGTTTATTCAATTATTCCAATCCAGCGGAGCATCACAATTGAGAGACTGTGAAACCCCTCTGTGCAAGCAACCAACACAAAACCACAGGCCTGTGGCGCGGGAATGAACCCCAAAGTGAAAAGATAGAAAAATAGAAAGCTACGCCCCGTGGGGGGCGTGAGAGTCAAGGAAACAGCGCAGCCTGGGCCGAAGCCACATCCGCGCCGTTACCCCAAGTGCAGAAGATACGCCCCAATCATAAAACACGGCATGGCTGCAAAGGAGTTCAGTTGAGCACGGCCCACGAAAGTAGGAAGGAGGCTTAAGGTTTTGCAACAACGAGCCCGAGCCCTAAACCCTGAGCCGACAACCCTAAACCCTAAACCGACAACCCTTAACCCTAAACACTCAACACTAAACCGACAACCCTAAACCCCAAACACTTAACGGACAACCCTTAACCCTTAACCCTGAACCGCCAACCCCGCCGACCCCTGCTGACCCCTGTTGAACCATAAAACCCTGAACCCCGGACCCTGAACCACCCACCCCACCCCACCCTACCCTACCCTACCCTACCCCTGAACCACCCAGTGTCCGAGCTCCAAGACCACGTCTCAGGTTATGACAGCATGTCCTACGAATATGATTACTACCTAGACAGCGCATGGGTGAGAGGGGGGTGAGGGGGAGGGGGAGGGGGGGGGGGTGAGAGGGGGGTGAGGGGGGGGTGAGAGGGGGGTGAGGGGGGGGGGGTGAGGGGGGGTGAAGGGGGGGTGAGAGGGGGGGGACGGGGGGGATGAGAGGGGGGTGAGAGGAGGGTGAGAGGGGTGTGAGAGGGGGGTGAGGGGGGGGTGAGGGGGGGGGGTGAGGGGGGGTGAGGGGGGGGGTGAGGGGGGGTGAGAGGGGGGTGAGAGGGGGCTGAGGGGGGGGGGTGAGAGGGGGGGGGGTGAGAGGGGGGTGAGAGGGGGGTGAGAGGGGGGTGAGGGGGGGGGTGAGAGGGGGGTGAGAAGGGGTGAGAGGGGATGAGGGGGGGGGGGTGAGAGGGGGGTGAGGGGGGGGTGAGGGGGGGGGGTGAGAGGGGGGTGAGAGGGGGGTGAGAGGAGGGTGAGAGGGGGAGAGAGGGGTTTGAGGGGCTGATAGTGCCTGGGTGAGAGGGTGGGTTAAGCCCTTTGGGTTACCCCAGTGGTAGATGGGTGAGGGGGGAAGGGGGTGAGGGCCTGGTAGTGCTTGGATGAGAGGGTATTATGTCATAATAATAAGAATGGGAACACAATCCCTGTTCTCTGCCTGATAGTGTCAAGTGTGCCCTACCTTGCTCTCTGCCGCCTGGCTTAGGTGGACGGTGAGCTGCCGGCAGAGCTGCACGGTGGGACACTGTTCGCAGTCGGCCCGGGCCTGACCAAGGCGTACGGTTCCCGCGTACGCAATGCTGCAGATGCAGACGGCATGGTGTGGAGCCTCGCGGTTGCATCCAAGCGCGAAGCAGCGGCGGCGGCGCCGCCCGCTGATGTCGCGCCCGTGGCAGCGGCGGCGGCGGCGGCGGCGGCGGCGGCGGCGGCGGCAGGCGCCTTGGCGAGTGATGGATCCTTTGTTTATACGTGGCAGCAGATGGCAGAGGCTGGGGCGGCTGCGGTGCTGCCTCTGATTCCGCCTCTGCCACAGCCGCCATTGCTGCAGCCGCAGCGGGCCGCTGAGGGGGCTCCGTCCGTGGCCGGGCGGAATCGTATGTTCTTTCGCAATCGTTTTGTTCGCACGAGCTCCTTCTCGGCTGAACAGCTGGCTGGACGCAGGTGGGTGGGTGGGTGGGTGGATGAGATGAGTAGGTGGGGTGGATGGGTGGATGGGTACTACATTCTAGTAGAGTGAGTGGGTAGGTGAGCGAGTGGGTGGGTGAGTGAGTGGATTGAGGGGAGTGAGTGGAGTGAGTGGAAGGTGATGTGTGATGTGTGAAGGCTGGATGCAGGCGGATGGGAGATAGGTGAGTTTAGCCAGGGCACTTTTGTAGCCTTCGTGGCTCGTGATGTGCTGGGTCGTGTTTCCCCTTAACCCTAAACCCATCCTTAACCCATTATCCTAAATCCTTTGCCGTAAACCCTTTATCCTTAACCCTCTACCCTAAACCCTTTTCCTTGAAACCTTTACCCTAAACCCTCTACCCTCAACCCTTTACCCTCAACATTTTACATTACAACCTTTATCCTGAACCTTTTATCCTGATTCCTTTACCTTAACCCTTTACCCTGAACTCTCTATCCTAAACCCTTTACCCTGAACTCTCTATCCTAAACCCTTTACCCTGAACTCTCTATCCTAAACCCTTTACCCTAAACCATTTCTCCTGAAACTTTTACCCTGAAACTTTTATCCTCAACCCTTTATCCTTAATTAAACCTTTGTCCTACACCCTGCCTGATACACAGGTTGAGTTGTGGCCTGCATGAACATGGCCTAGGCTTTAAGACAGAACCATCAACCACACACTCGTATCTCTATCTCTCCCTTATAAAACGTGCAGATTAAGTCACGGGCGGCATGACCATGGTCAAGGCTTTAAAACCTTAAACCCTAAACCCTAAACCTTAAACCTAAACCCTTGACCCTAAACAGTCAACCCTAAACCCTAAACCCTTATCTAGGGTTTAAAACCTACAACCTTGACCTTGAAACCTTAACCCTCACCTCTGACCTTTGAAACACGTAGATTGAGCCGCAGCCTGAACGGCCATTTCTTATGCTGTAGCTTGAAGCCCCCAACTCTCAATTCTAACCCAAAACCCTTAATCCTTAACCTCTAAACCCTGTGTAATACGCAGATTGAGCCACGGCCTGCACAACCACGGTCTAGGCTTTAAAACCCGAACCCCATAACCCAACACTTAAGCCTAAAACCTAAACACTCAATTCTAAACACAAACACTTAACCCTTTACCTTAAACACTTAACCTTAAACCCTAAACCCTGAACACTTTTCCGCAACCCTAAACCCTAACCCTTAACCCTGAAAACTACCCTGAATCCTTTAGATTTACCCTTGCGGTTGAGTCATGGCCTTCGCTGTAGCTTTAAGCTACAAGCCATAAAACCGAAGCCCTAAAGCCTCAACCTTCAACCCTGAACCCTGGCCTCTACTCCCGAACCCCTGTGCAATACTCAGGTTGAGCCGCGGCCTGCATGACCGAGGTGCCCCCGCCGCCACAGATCCAGCGTGGCTCCCCGACTCCATTCGAGGGCTGCTGGGCCTGCCACCGAGCAGCAAGGCGCAGCCCGGGCCGCCCGGCCAGCCGGCGGCCGGGGCCTCATCCGCGGCCAGCAGAGGGGGCATCAGCAGCAGGGGCGGAGGCGCCGCTGCCGCCCGCTCCCCCCCGCCATTCTCTGAGGGGGAGTGGGGCCGAGCGAGTGGCGGGTTCTTCGACGGACCGCTGGCGGAGCTGCTGAGTGCGGCGAGTGCTGGGCTGATGGGGAGTGCCGGGCCACTTGGACCGCTGTTCAACCCGCTGGACCTTTCGTTCAGGTGACGCAGATGAAAATATACTTTCCTGGGAAAAGGGGATTCTTTCTAAAGCCCTGCAGGTGTGGTTTCCATTGTCTATGAAGACAGCGGGGCAATTTGTTTTTAACCGTCCACGCACTGCCCGGTTCCCATCGTACCGTAGAACGGGTTTGACTCCGCTACCGTATTAATTCATTCTTGTTGGGGTTGCGCGGAGTCGATGCGCGATACAATAATAATTAACAACTACTTTTGGGGGTGCGCGGAGTAGTGTTTCCGGCAGGAAATATAAAAAAACATCAGCTGCGCCGCCGGTACCGTGGGGTATGAGTTTATATACCGTAAAACCGGATTGGCTCCTCCTCCTCAGAACAATTCTATCAAATTCGTCGCGCAGCAAAAAAGAACCATACTCCGTGCACGCGCAGCTGGATTTTTTTCATATTTTGTGCCGGAAACACTCCTCCGCGCACCCCCAAAAGTAGTTGCTATTTAATATTCTATCGCGCATGCACTCCGCGCACCCCCGCGAGGAATTAATTAAACGCGGAGTGAAACCCGTTCTACGGTAGTATCATTGGTTGTTGCTCTGCATTCATTTTGCTAAATTATTGATTTGCAGGTTTGCCGCTAACACAGGCATCCTGTGCTGGGCTGCGGTGCGCTGTAACGCTTAATATTATTCTGTATGTATTATTAATTTATTATGTACCTGTATGTGTGTATTATTATTATGTTCCTACGGTAAGTATGTACCGGTATGTATGTATGTATGTATGTATGTATGTATGTATGTATGTATGTATTATTATTATTTATTAATTTCATGTATATGGTAACTACCGGTATTACTGGTCAAGCGGTACATAATAATAATAATTCGTCATTGCCTTACCAGTCATTGCTCTAAATATCATCTTGATGCGTTGATTGCGCTGCAGGACTGCCGCCAATGCAGCCATCCTGTTCTGGGCTGGGAGCCTCTACACCCTGAGTGAGGTAAATAGATTAAGCTTTTAGGGTTTCAGGTCAAGGTAACAGGCACACACTGGAGGGTGTACTGCAAAACGTATGGCTGTACAGCCTGTAAAAGCAGTACATATGTAGGCTGTACAGGTGAAGTTTTCTTGTACAGGGGGGCAGTCTGTACTGCTTGAGGAAGGGGAAGTTGTGTGAAGTTTTTACAGTCCAACAGAGCATCGCAGGTGTGATCCATAAGTGTAAATTTCGATGCTGGATTAGGGACAGCCCATGTTGAAGGGTGTAATGCATGTTGCGTACCTGTACATTTCAAGATACATGCGGTCCATATTGAGGCAGTATATGGTTCAGGATCTTTGATAGGGCACAAGCTGGGGAGTGTAGTTCGCTTTTTTACAGTTGGAGATTCAAACTGCAAAGGATAAGGCCATGCTCCTTTCCCATGCCCCTCTTTTGAAGAACGCCTTCAACCCTCGTTCAAGTCCTGTAATATTTCAACATGCCCCGCTGTGTATGCCTCCTCACAGCACGCGCTCCCGCACGAGCTGAACAAGGTCAGCCTGGAGACCATCGGCCTGACCTCCCTGCGCGGCCTGCTCGACGCTTTCCCCTCAGGCCTCGTACCCAGCTGGAGGAGGTGCAGCAGCAGCGGCAGTCCCGGGCCGGCCTCCAACCGGCCTGGAGCCACGCCGCTGGACCGCGTTGCGCTTCTGAGCAGCGCGCAGAGCGGACCTGATGCCGTGCTTCAGTTCTGGGAGCTGGATGCAAGCGGGAAGGTTGCGTCGCGGGCTGCGCCGTACCGCCTGTCGGACTGTATTGCGCGCCAGGTGTCGGACTTTCTGGTGACGGAGCACTACTACGTCGTACTGCAGGTGGGTTGATGCAGCAGGACTCTGTGTAGTACTACAGGTGAGCTGTTGGAGCAGTACTGGGTCGGTGTACTTCAGTAGGGGTGATGGAGCAACACCATGTTGTACTGCAGGTGAGGTCATGAAGCGCGGCTGCAAGCGCTGTCTGGCTCCACCATGTACTGCCTCGTACCGCTGGGTACTTCCATGTGCATGCATGCCAGTTGCGCATGGCTCACATCCTGAAGGACGAGTACCGAATGCAAACGGAGGAGACGATAAAAGCACCGGAGTGCGTACAATGGATCAAATGTTGCAGCTGTAGCTGTTGTGTTTGTTGCATACCTTGCTTGTAAACCCTAAATATTGAACCCTATATCCTAAACCCTATGTCATAAACCCTTAACCCTAAACCCTAAACCCTGAACCCCGAACCCTGAACCCTGCTAATCTGTCGTGCAGACACCTGTGTACATCAACTTGGAGCGACTGGCCACAATGCCCAAATCCTAAACCTAGGCCCCATTTCCTTAACCCTTAACCCTAAATCCTAAACCTAGGCCCCATTTCCTTAACCCTTAACCCTACATCCTAAACCCTAAACCCTATACCCTGCTTATATGTCGTGCAGGCGCCCGTGTACATCAACTTGGAGCGACTGGCCACGAGGTACTCTATGGGTGAGGCGTCTTTCGCCGAGTGTTTTGATTTCGACGCGGACCGCCCGGCCAAGCTGCAACTCATTCCCAGGGCTGGTTCCGGAGCGGGGAGAGGTGGGACACGAGGGGAGTGCAGTTCCCAGGGCTGGTTCCGGAGCGGGGAGAGGTGGGGCCACGAGGGGAGTGCAGTTCCCAGGGCTGGTTCCGGAGCGGGGAGAGGTGGGGCCACGAGGGGGGGGGGAAGTATGAGGCTGGGGGAGGGACATGATAGGGTGGAGGTGAGGGCATAGGAAGGTAGTGGTGGGACCAGAATAGGTACAGATGTGGCTGGGGGGTGGGGAGATATGGAGGAGAAGAGGCAATGTAGCCGGTGGTGGAGAACTGGATATATGTTGGAGATACGGTGGATATATGTTGGAGATATGAGGCTAGGGGTGGAGGAAGGGTGGAGGAGAAGAGGCAATGCAGCCGGGACTCGGGTGGGGGTGAGAGATGACTCATATGTGGCTGGGGGTGGAGCTGAGGGTGGACGAGGTGCATGCGGGGTTGGGGCTGGGGATGGGACCTCTCCCCCTCTCCCCCTCCCCCCCCTCTCCCCCTCCCCCCCCTCTCCCCCTCTCCCCCTCTCCCCCTCTTCCCCTCTTCCCCTCTCCCCCTCTCCCCCTCTCCCCCTCTCCCCCTCTCCCCCTCTCCCCCTCTCCCCCTCTCCCCCTCTCCCCCTCTCCCCCCTCTCCCTCTCTCCCTCTCCCCCCCCTCCCCCCCCCTCCCCCCCCTCTCCCCCTCTCCCCCTCTCCCCCTCTCCCCCTCTCCCCCTCTCCCCCTCTCCTTCCCCTAATCCACCATGAAACACTCACTCGCCCTCCCTCCTTCCTACCAGGTGCAGCAGGCAAGGCTTTGGTGATCGACCTCCCTGCCATGGTCCTTCACAGTGGGGTGCAAGCATACGAGCTGGAGGGTCAGTGCTGCGGGCAGATGGTGTTGGACGTGGTTGTACAACAAGGCCTGTCACATTACAAGGACTTGTACGACGTCATGCCAGGTGAGGAACAGCCATTGTTACTGCAAACTTTGTACTGCAAACTCACTGCAAACATTGTACTGCAAACATACTGCAAACATTGTACTGCAAACGGGTTGTTGTACGAGCTCATGCTGAGTCATGCCAGATGGTGTTGGACGTGGTTGTGCTGTAAAGGGCCGTTCACATAACCCTTCCATCCTAAACCCTAAACCCTTAAACCATCCCTTCCCCTCTATACTACTATATAGAGCTGTCCAATATTGAGCTAGTGATCCCTTAGCCCTCAAAACAAATCGTTAACCCTGCAACCTTAATCCCGCCTTCATTCATCCCTTTCCTTGCTGGCTTCGAAACTGGTCCACCCGATATCAATTGAGCTCATGAAGCCCTCACTCTGTAATCCTATGCCCTCCACCCTTGTTTCATCCTTTTCCCCCCAGGCTACTATAAAGGACAGCCAAAGCCAGAGTTGGTGCGCATCGTTGCTGATTTGGAAAAAAAGACGGCGTCACTGCACGCCGTGTCGCACAGGTGTGATGGCTCCGTAACCAGATCCTTGAACCAGCCGGCCCAGATCTCGTGCCATTGAGGTAGTCTGTATCGTTGCAGGTTTGGAAAAGAAGGCGGCTACATTGCACACCATGACGCACACGTAGGCTCTGCAACCAGATCGTTGAACAACCAGATCGTTGAACTAGCAGGCAATGCCCTGATGCCAGTGACAGTTACGGCCTTTTTCCCTCCCTTCACACACCAGAGGTGTGTAGGGCCAAAACAAATGCCGCAGCAGCCGAGTTTGTATATTTGCTGCCTAAGAAGTTGTACCGCTTCATTGCATGCTGTGCCACACAAGTGGGACTGCTCTGAAACCAGATCCTTGAATCAGCCGGCCCTGCTTTGATGCGAGTGAGGGAGTGCGCATCTTTGCTACATTGGAAAACCGTGTGAATTTGTGCACGCTGTTTCACACTTTGTGTCCTACGTTTGGTATGCAACCAAACACGTTTTCGAAAGGTTTAGGGTCGCACGTTCAGGTGGAGTATAAAGGTTAAAAGCCCCTAAACCCTAAGGGTAAAAAGCCCCTAAACTCGAATTCTTAACCCTAGGGATCTCTATCCGTCATTGAGCTCTGGTGCATTGCCTATTCATAGAAGTCACCTCAACAGCAAAACAAGAACAAAACATGCGGACCTGGACCTGGATATGCGATATCACACTGTAAGCAACATCAACTCGCACTCCCCGCTCCCCCTCCCGCCTGCCCACTGGCCATCACCAGGAGTGTGGATCTCGGTGTGGAGGTCCGGTCGGACCGTGGCAGAACAGCTGGGCCTGCTAATGTGCTGTTTGCCTGTGCGTCCGCCGAAGAAGACCGCGAAAACTGGGGACCACCTCGTACCATTACGCGCATACAGGCGCCCTCCTTGAAGGTGTGTTTACTAGGAAGGGTCTCGGCATGGGATGAAGGGTTCAGCTAGTTTCCACTAGGTTTGTACGGTATACCGGTACTAAGGAGGTTTTTGATGCTGGGTATATTTAGGGTTCATGGCTTTCACCTTAGGGCTTAGGGCTCAGGGCTCAGGGCTCAGGGCTCAGGGCTCAGGGCTCAGGGCTCAGGGCTCAGGGCTCAGGGCTCAGGGCTTAGGGCTTAGGGCTTAGGGCTTGAGCGTAGGGCGTAGGGCTTAGGGCTATGGGCTTAGGGCGTAGGGCTCAGGGCTTATACTGGGTTTGTGTACCTGGTAGGGTTTGGAGCTTGGGATGCAGGGTTTAGAGCTTATGCTGGTTTGTATGGCAGGTAGGGTTTGGGGCTAGGGATGTAGGGTTCAGGGATTGCACTAGGTCTGTAATTTCTGTATACTTGGGAGGGTCTGGGGCAGTGTCCTTCCAACCTGCTGGTTAATCAGCTGGTCTGATGGGACATAAGTACATGACCTGTTGCTGCTGATGCTTCTTCTGCTTATGTTGTTGTCGTACTTGTACTTGTTGTTGCTGTTACAGCTTCTGCTGCTGCCACTGCTTATGTTGTACTTGTTGTTGCCTGTTGCCACTGTCTCTGCTGTTGCCACTGCTTAAGTTACTACTACTGCTCCTTCTGCCGCTTCTGTTGCTGTTGCTGTTGCTGTTGCTGTTGCTGTTGCTGTTGCTGTTGCTGTTGCTGTTGCTGTTGCTGCTGCTGTTGCTGTTGCTGTTGCTGTTGCTGTTGCTGTTGCTGTTGCTGTTGCTGTTGCTGTTGCTGTTGCTGTTGCTGTTGCTGTTGCTGTTGCTGTTGCTGTTGCTGTTGCTGTTGCTGTTGCTGTTGCTGTTGCTGTTGCTGTTGCTGTTGCTGCTGCTGCTGCTGCTGCTGCTGCTGCTGCTGCTGCTGCTGCTGCTGCTGTTGCTGTTGCTGTTGCTGTTGCTGTTGCTGTTGCTGTTGCTGTTGCTGTTGCTGTTGCTGTTGCTGTTGCTGTTGCTGTTGCTGTTGCTGTTGCTGCTGCTGCTGCTGCTGCTGCTGCTGCTGCTGCTGCTGCTGTTGCTGTTGCTGTTGCTGTTGCTGCACGCAGGCCGTGACTACCGGTGCCGCAGCTGATCCCGCTGCTGGTCCTGCTCCTGATACTGCTGCTGCTATTTTTGTTTGTTGCTGCTCTGGGCGCTGTTGTCAATTTGCTGCTGCTGCTATTTTGCTGCTATTTTGCTGCTGTTGCTGTTCCTTTTGCTGCTGCTGTTGTTGCTTCTGCAGCCACTGCTGCCGCATTTGCTGTTGCTGCTTCTGCTTTTGTTGTTGCTGCTGCTACTGTTGCTGCTGCTATGAGGAAGCTGACACTCTTGGCTCATTTCACGACGGTGAACGGTGCATGCATGCAGGATCTTTTCGCCACAACCTCCGAGACCATACCGGCTGCCGCTGCGCCGCGAACGCCATTGCGCGTGGGTCCCTCCCGCGGAGGCAGCTCCGGCGGTGAGACCTGGAGCCCCAGTCCTCGCTCCTTCCTAGGGCCGCTGACGCTGGTGCCCAAGGTAGCCGGCAGTGGCGACGATGACGTGTGGCTCGTCACAACCGTACATACAGCAGGTACATACTGGACGTGGTGATGCTGTTTCCATCTAACGCTCAAAGTTGTTGCTATGCAGCAGCTTAACCCTAAACCCTGAACCCCTTTTAGCCACATCGTGGTCTACGGTGGAGAGTGTGTGATCCAGCAGGCCTTCCCACTTCTTGGGCCGCCGGCCGCCAGCCGTTTGATACTTGCTCCGCATTTTGACACAGTCTGGGTGGTGCCTGCCCAGGGGGGGTCGGGTGGTGCCTGCCCAGGGGGGGTCGGGTGGTGCCTGCCCAGGGGGGGTCGGGTGGTGCCTGCCCAGGGGGGGTCGGGTGGTGCCTGCCCAGGGGGGGTCGGGTGGTGCCTGCCCAGGGGGGGTCGGGTGGTGCCTGCCCAGGGGGGGTCGGGTAACAAAAGCATGGTCTGCGGGTGCACACTAATAATGGGTACTCTTGCCGGTCACACTGTTGCACACGCTGGTCACATTGCTTTGCATGCCGGTCACACTGTTGAGCACACCGGCCACACTGGTGTGCATGCCGGTCACACTGTTGCACACGCTGGTCAAAATGCTTTGCATGCCGGTTACACTGTTGAGCACACCGGTCACACTGTTGTGCGTGTCCGTCTCACAATAGCACACGCTGGTCACACTGTTGAGCTCGCCGGTAACACTTATACACGTTTGTCACACTGTTGTGCCCACCGGTCACAATATTGCATAGGTTGGTCACATTAGTGATCACATTGGTCACACGGTTGCACTCGTCGGTCATACTATTGTGTGTGTTGTTCACATTGTTATGCATGCCAGTCACACTGTTGAGCATGGTGATCACACGATTTTGCACGTCCGCCACGCCTTTCAGCACACCAGTCACACTGTTGCACACACCGGTGGCATTGCTGTGCATATCGGTCACACTTTTGCGCACGCCGGTCGCATTGTTGGACATACCGGTCACACTACTGTGCACGCCGGTCACATTGTTGTGCATGCCGGTCACACTGGTGTTCTCGTACGTCACACTGTCTAGCACGCCAGTCACACTGCCAGTCATCATTGTGCAGGTTGTCTCCTTTTCCTTCCCCCACCCCCCACCCCGCCATTCTCTGCCTTTGCACCCCACCACCACCAGTCCGCCACCCATACCTTCTCCCTAAACCCCAGACCCTAAACCCTAAACCCTGAACCCTGAACCCTAAACCCTAAACCCTAAACCCATACAGTCTCCCTCTGTCCCTACACAGGCAGCGCCACTGTCGAGATCGTGGTCCTGGACGGAGCAAGGCCGCTGTGGAACGGCCCCGTGTGCAGCATCCAGCTCCCGCACGCGCTGCCATACCCGCATGCGCTCCAATGGGTGCCACAATATCTCGGGCCTGCCCGCCTAGCGCCAGCAACATGGAAGCCCCGTGCAGCTGATGGCCGGACCCAGTAACCGGCAACAGCTGTTGCTGCTGCTGTTGTTTTCGTTGTTTGCCGGTCTGACTGGGCTCTTGTGAGAAGTAGAGAGGGGGGGGGCAGGATAAACCAGGGGGGGAGGGGCAACCAGGGGGGGGGAGGGGCAACCAGCGGGGGGGGCAGGATAAACCAGCGGGGGGGGGGAGGGGCAACCAGAGGTTCCGGGCGATTTTTTTTGACAAAGCGTGTAATTTATATCCTAGAGCATGTTCGTTGGTATAAAACGAATACTTGGATTCTTTTGAGCTGACCAGGGCCAATCGGCGATCGATTCGGTGCCTTGTAGAGAGGGGGGGGCAGGATAAACCTCAATGACCGTCAGATTGGGTAGATGACCCCTCATTGACTTTGCCGCTTTTGCTTCTGCTGTCGCTGTTGTTTTGAACTTGCGCACACTATCAGTGGGTCCCACAGTAGTACCCACCTGCTTGTTGCCACCTGCCACGTGGATACCCCATGCAGCCGACAGGTGGGCTTACTGGTGACCCTGACTAGTTCTTGTTGATCCCCCCTGAGCGAGCCAGTATGTTTTTGTTCATACTCTTGGTATTTGAAGATGCCACCTACTAATTTGAAGGTGGAACTTTGAAAAGGCCAATGGACAGCCTCTACTGGGCCGATGGGGACCCAAACTTGACCTCCCTATAGACAGGGTTCCAAGCAACAGGCATTGCTGTACTCAACAATCCCTGCTCATTCTCAATGACATAGGACCTCTGGGCCATACTGAAAAGGCTCAGCCAAGGTGGCTCCCCAATCCCGACTGTCTGGTTGTGAGGAAAATAAACTTTTGGCTAGAGCAAAGAAAGGAAGAAGCGGAAAGAGGAGGATGAAAACATGTGCTCACTGTAAGCCGTGTTGTTGCTGAAGTGATGTCCGAAGAGTGCCCTTGAATACGCATAGAAAAGAGACAATGCATTCACTAGGTTATACTTCATATCTGCTCGTCAGTAATGTAGCAAGGTCAACAGGTCGTTTTTTCTGTCTTTGCATTTTCAGGTATTCCAGGGTTGGGCATCCAGCCTCGCGCTTTGATGAGTCCAAGCAAAAGAAAGGTGGCATTGATAAAATGCTTGCCAGAGGTATTCGCGGACGCACACTAGAAAGCATGCTATCTTTTCTTTCCTCTTGTGCCTTCTCTATTGACTTTCCTTGCTGACTATTTGTTTGCCGACGTGGCCGAGCTTCATTTCAGCATGGCCCAGAGGTGTATCGTCATTAACTGGAAAGTATGCAAGCTCCACCGGATGTTGCATTAGTAGTGGAATGCCCCGCCATTCCACAGGCAACAGATAGAGCATGACAAAGGTGAAGCTTTGAAGAGTTGAAGTTGTTATTCAAATATGCATGCCAGTGGATGTAGCAGTGGTAGACTGGTAGTGTGATGCCTCCAGCCTACCACTCTTGACAGCAGGCACTCAGCTCATTATAAAAATTTGGACGTAGCAAGACTTCTTGAAATCTTCACTCACCATGCATGGCCCGGCATCTCCCACCTATCAGGAAATTTGCATCGGTTGCAAGGGCTGTGAGAACTAATGTCCATGCTGAATCTTGACATAGAGGTCGCACGGCAATGTGGAAGAGCATAAGTGGAAACTGGGTGAGGTATAGCCTATAGGGAGTTAAAACTTGCAGGCACTTCACTGCGTACCGTAGTTTGCATGCCATGCAAACGGGTGGCAGAATTAATAGCCCACTTCACCTCACGTTGGTTGAAAGTACGGTTTAAATGAACAGATGGTGCAAAAGAGAACGCCGATGCGGCGTGGATTTTGGGAAGTACAGGTTGACGAGACGCTCAAGCCCCTGTCTGTATGTTGAATACAATACAGTAATAATTACTACAGTAGAATACAGGCGAGTGTTGTAAGGGACAGCGTTAGACTCTAACGCGTTAGAGGGTTTCAGGGTTCAGGGTTTAGGGTGCCCGACGTTTTTAACACACATTTTCCAAAAGAGTGTCAGAATGAATAATGAACCTCCGGGTTGATACTGAACGCTTGCTGCACCATGATGCTGGCGGGACGAACTCGTATGAACAAAGGTCGAAGCCGTAGCAACAGCAGCGGCAGCACGCGCAAGCTGCTGCTCCTGTTAGTGATCTCGATTTTTGTTGTGGGTGGGCTGCTCCAGTGGCACCGAACTAGCTCCTCTTCTTCGAATGATAAATCAGCAGCAGGAAAAAAAGGCAGCCGAAGATCAGCCTTGACGCGACCCCCCGCCTCTACCTCCGAGTCCATACCATCTAGCAGCAGTGAGGAGGATCGCAGCAGCACTGACCTGGGCGACAGCAGTGGCATTGTTAATGAGGAGAAAAAAATCGAGGAAGGTCGAAGTAGCGAGGGCCAGGGTGATAGTAGGGATGGCAATGGTGACGAGTTGAAACGCGAGGAGGCGCCGATTGTGGTCCCTGACGACAGTGGCAGCGGCGCCAGCAGCGTGCAGGCCGGTTCCAGCAGCAGCACAGGCCCTGCTCCTGAGATCACTGAGACGTACACCAGGTGCGTTATGCAGCCCCATGCTGCCCCATGCAGGCCTGGAACATGGCCCATGCAGGCCTGGAACATGCCATATGCAGGCCAGAAACATAACTCGTTGAAGCCTGGCCTGAAGACACATGGCCCCCCCCCCGGTCCATGTGTACTCTGGGCATGATCCAGACGGGATTCAATGGATTGATGTTACTCTGCTGATGAAGCTTCAAAAAAAGCATTCCACAGAAAATGCCTGGGACTGCAGTACTGCACCCCCCTCCCTCAACACTCGTACACCCCTGGCATGATGATTGAAAGATCCGTGTCCCCCCTCCCCAGCCATCCCCCCCTTGCCCCACCCACCTCCCTTGCTCATGCACCGTACGCCAGGCGCCTGATCCAGCCTGGATACAATGGATTATGGATACCGTAGACTTGTTTTGCCTCCGCGAATGAAAAATACATTTGGTGTTTAGCTAAAGCGCGCTTCACTGGAGAACTTTTTTGACGTCCCAAAAGGTGCGTTTTCTGCTGAAGTTGGGTTTTTTACACGGCGCATCGGCGAAAAAACATGAATTTCTTGCGGAGGCAAAGAGCGTCTACGGTACATGTTACTCTCTAACAGGTCTCTACACGGAGCTCCTGGATTAAAAAAATCGATGCCACAGAGGACATTTTAGACTGCACTCACCTGCTTTTGCCCCTACCGAAATAAGTCAAGACCCCTCCCCCTGTTCTTTCCCTTTGCTCATGCCCCCCCCCTGCTGATGCCCCGAACGCCAGGCGCAGGATCCAGCCCGGATCAAATGGATAGATGTCACTCTCTAACAGGCCTCTCAACTGAGTTGCCGGGTCGGATTTCAAAACGCAATGCCACAGATGACATTGGAGGCTGCACGCGCCTGGCACGTGATACAGACCAGATATAAAGGATGTTACTCTCCGCTGACGTCTCAATGGTCGGATTAAAACAAACGTTGCCACAGACAATGTTTGAGACTATACGGAATAAGGCCCATTGCTCCGCATGCGCATGTAGCCTCTATGTAATACCAACATCTCCATTAGGGGGCTCACTTTCGCGCAAATCGAGGAGGTGAAGCCTATACCCCTGACCTACTGCGGTATCCTCCCCTCCTGTTATTTTCTCAAGGGCTAAGCCAGCCCAGGCCCTCCCACACAACAAACTTGCTGGCTTGCCGACGTGTAGGGCCACCGAGAAAAACATCCGTCACAGCCGTCAAATCTCTCTAGCCCCCTCAACCTTCCCGCAACTGATCTGAGCACTTAACCTTACCCACAAGCCCCCGCCACACCCATCCCGCACCCCCCTGTAAAGCAAGAGCGAGTGCGCAGCACACGCCTCAACGTTGGATGGGCTGGTAAAGTCTCAAAGTTCAAGGAGCTCCTCGCTGCGGCTCCTGTGACGCACACCATTGAGCAGTTTAAGCTACGCTTGGAAACAGTGATCAGATCAGGAGGAAAGCACATCGACCCCCCCGTACTTCCCAATCACCACATAACCACCCCCTGTACCTCCTCCCCGGCCCCACCTTGCTCCACCACCAGGCGCTTAATCAAGCCCGGGACTGGCCCTAAGCCCCAGCCTAACCAGTACGTCACCGTTGAGGCCGATCTCTACCTAGCAGTCGCCTCTAAAGGCAAAGGCAAGGCGATCTGGAGCACCCACTTCACGGAGGGGTTCCTGTTCAACGCGGACAAGGCCGCAGCCCCGACGTTTACGTACCAGGCCGGCGTCGGCAGCGTCGTGAGGGGGTGGGAGGACGGCGTGGCGAGCATGCAGCTCGGAGAGACGGCGGAGCTACTGCTGCCTTGGGCTTATGCATGTGAGTGTAGTTTCCCAGGAAATGCCCGAAGCGCTATGCTCAGTGCTCCATCCTGCCTCATGCAGACCCATGTGAGTGGCGGGTGCCAAGCAGGTCAAAATTCCATGCTTAGTGCTCCATACTGCCCTATGGCCCATGCAGCCTCATGCAGTCCTATGCTTAATGCTCCATATTGCCCTTTGCTGCTCCCTGCCACCTTTATATAGCCCTTTGTTGCCTCATGCTGCCCCGTGCCGCTCCTTGCAGCCCCATGCCTCCACTTGTTGCTCCATGGAGCCCCATGCAGCCTCATGCAGCCTCATGCAGCCCCATGCAGCCCCATGCCCCCCCTTGCGGCTCCATGGAGCCCCATGCAGCCCCATGCAGCCCCATGCAGCCTCATGCAGCCCCATACAGCCCCATACAGCCCCATGCAGCCCCATGCCCCCCCTTGCGGCTCCATGCAGCCCCATGCAGCCCCATGCAGCCTCATGCAGCCCCATACAGCCCCATACAGCCCCATGCAGCCCCATGCCCCCCCTTGCTGCTCCATGGAGCCCATTGCAGCCCCATGCCCCCCCTTGCTGCTCCATGGAGGCCCATGCAGCCCCATGTAGCTCCGTGCCGCTCCTTGCTGCCCCATGCAGCCCGATGCAGCCCCAAACTGCTCCATGCACCTCCTTGCTGCCCCATGCAGCCCCGTGCATCCCCTAATTGCTCCACGGGCCTCCTTGCTGCCCCATGCAGCCCCATGCAGCCCCTAATTGCTCCATGCACCTCCTTGCTGCCCCATGCAGCCCCATGCAGCCCCTAGGTGCTCCACGCACCTCCTTGCTGCCCCATGTCTGTCTTGCTGATGGGACGTAGCTGAATTGTAGCTGATTGTCGCTACAAAGAATGTAGTCCAATCCCTTGCCCAGCTTCTTTCACCAGATGGTGCTGCTAGCCACCCATAGTTGCCACTCAGATCCATGCACCTACATGCTGCCCAAACTGCCTCATGCCTGTGACATTATGACGGGAACCGTTACTCCCTTAACAGGTCTTCATGCAGTCCCGCCCTGATGCATGTTGCAAAGTTTGTGTAAACATCTTATTACAATCCAGCAGAGCATAACATTTGATGCATGGGACTTGTGCCCGTAAACCGGTGCAAGCTTTTAAGATGCTGCTTCTCCCTACAATGCTGCCCCCAACAGATGGCGCTTCCGGCCACCCAGGGTTTCAGATCCCCGCTGAGTCGGATCTCCTGTTTGTCATCACGGTCCTTGAGATTAAGGACACCCGCTGATGACTTGTCCTGGAGTTCTAGGGTTCACATATATATTTCCCCCTCTTTCTCCCCTTTCTTTCGCATCCAACCTGACAGTTGGCTGCCGCCAAGCTTTTTGAATAAGAATCAGAGCACTGTTTCATTTAGCGCGCTTCAGCTACAATTCAGCTACATCATGGCCTACGGCCGAGGGGGCCTGGGGCAGCAAGTCCTGCAGCTCGGGCCACCGGCCAAATGTCGATCAAGATTTTGTCCCAATTGGCACAATAGTGGCCGCCCGGTGGCCCCCTACAGGTGGTTTGGTGCCCACTAAAAGAAACACTGAACCAGAGGTGCAACGCCATGGCCTCGTCACGAGTTATGGTAATGAAGTGGAAATTTGTATCTCTTAAGGTGTGCACCAGACCACAGCATTTGGCGTGCCGGCTGTGCGGCTTCCTTTGAGCTAACTGATGGGGACCAAACCTTAAACTTCTTACGTCCGGTGGACCAAACAGCAGGTCATGCCGCCTCCCACGACCTTAGGCCATGATGTAGCTGAACTGCTGAAGCTTCCTACATTTGAGTGTTTGAAACCGAATCCGCGCCAGGCCCTCGAGATAAATCAGAGAATCCAAGGCATGGCGACCAGTGCGT
Organism: Limnomonas spitsbergensis; assembly: GCA_037349105.1. Lineage (NCBI taxonomy): Eukaryota > Viridiplantae > Chlorophyta > Chlorophyceae > Chlamydomonadales > Limnomonas > Limnomonas spitsbergensis. The sequence goes on from JAYJMM010000009.1 coordinate 3,561,444, forward strand.
AAATTGGTGTTGCAATGCAAATGACGTGACACCTCTGGGCCCTGCTCAAAGAAGCTAGGCCGTGTGGGCGCTCAGCCAAACAGTACGGAAATGAACAATTTGAGGGGGAGTGGAACCAGAGTCCGCAACACCTCAGCGGAACAGGTGAGGGAAGAAGAAGAAGGGAAACTAATCGAAGTATCCTGCTTGTTAAAAGTCAGAAAAGTCAATGACATCACACCTCTGGGCCCTTATAGCATGGCCCAGAGGTGTAACGTCATTAACCTATGGGCCCTGCAAGGCTTGGCCGCGTGGGCGCCCCGCTGTCTGGTTAGGAGAGGAAGGAACCTGAAGGCGATGGGGGTGAAGGTAACGGGTTAATGACGTTACACCTCTGGGCCCTGCCTAAACAAAGCTAGGCCGCGTCGGTAAAAACATAAAGCCAGCTAGGAAAGTCAAGGGAGAGGGCACAAGGGGTAAGAAAGGATATCAAGTTCACCCATCAAACAACAATGACACAAAGGTCGGGCAAACCGTATCGCCTTTCCCTGAAGAGACTAGCCTTCAAAAAGCTCAACTACAAAGGCGCTTTCTCGCAGGCTACGTCCAGTTAATGACGTTTTACCTCTGGGCCATGCTCGAAAGGCTCCGCTGTGTGGGCGCCCAACAGAGAAATTTGGGGAAGGAAACTGCCTAAGGTGTCTCCCACTTTTTGGAGGAGAAAGCCGCGGCAGTGTTAATGCAAGTTAATGACGTTACACCTCTGGGCCCAAGGTAAGCCACATCGGCAAACATACAGCTAGCTAAGAAAGTCAAGGGAGAAGGCACTAGAGGAAAGAACGGAAAGCAAGTGTGCACAAAACAATAAGAACACAAAGTTCAGGCAAACCATATCCCCTGCCCCTGGAGAGACTAGCCTTAAAAGGCTCAACTACAAGTTGCACACAAGAAAGGAAAGCAAGTGTGCACCAAACCACCTCGAGAGGAATGTCAGGCAGCCAGTGGGTCAGAGTTTCAGCCACCGTAATTTCGAGGCAAATTCAGCTACTTCACACGCAAGGAACCATAATTACAAAGACGATTCCTGAATTACACCGCAATGGCATGCTTCAATTGGCCCCTCCTGCTGTGAAGTTTTTACAGTCCAGCAGAGCATCACATGTGATGCTATCATCCGTGATGCAGCAGGACTGTGGCTGAAGTGTGCCATAAACAGGAGCTGAGGACATCCATGCACAGGCATTGTGATTATTGTCGCGGCTGGAATGCACGGTTCCAGAAGTCATTTAGGTAGCTCCAGACCTCCAGTTGGTCCATGCCAGGAGTGGCTTGGGCGCGGCTTCAAAGGCGGAGCTAGGTGGTTCACAGGCAGGCATAGAGTTTGATAACGGTTTCGGCTTACTTTGACACTTTTGAACCCTGAACATGATATATCCTTCGGGAAACACTTTCTCAGGTGCCCCCGTCTAGCCTAGGACGTTGGCAGGCATTCATATACGGTATACGGTATGTATGTATTCGAATACTGTACCTTATAAGTAATTGGCCTGGAACTGCAATGGCTGGTCGACCAGACGCAAAGCGGCCAGCTAGGTTGGGCGATGAGATTCGCGTCTCTGATCCCGCCCCGCTTAGTTCAACAAGCATGCTAGTGCTGAGGACATCCATGCAGTCCATGCACATGTTTTACCGCTGCTGGAACGAGGTGTCTCAGCCGTTGAACACCTGAGTCAGGACGCCCCAGCCCTCCAGTTACTGAAGACCAGAAGTGAAATGAGTAAGTTTACCAATTGGTTTAGCCCCAGGGCCCCAGGATTGACGAATGTGTAGGTTCCGGTAGGTGTTAGTCAGGTCCACGGGGCGGCATGCAGTAGTTTAGGTTCCTCTCTTGCTCCCAATGTTTGTTTTAGGGTGCTTCAGCTACACCAATGCTATAACCCGACCTACCGGTATCGCAGGCTGGGCTGCTGCTTGGGCCATGCACCGTCCGCGTCCGGGCGGCCCAAAGCCTGTCACGGTTTGCCCCGTGCGGTTCTAATGGTGGCCCTGACACACGCGGCACACCTCCTACAGGACGGCCCAGCGACTCCCACGTCACTAACGACGCCGATGAAAATTTGAAAACGAGGAAGAAAATGTCATCCTTGATAATTCCGAAGCTGTCACAGGTCGAAGTCCATCGGTAACGTGTGAACTTTGGTATGCAGTATTTTGAACATAAATCAAAATCTGTGCACAACTTGATCGAGCACCGAGCCCAATTACGCTTTGCAAATTGCACCATGAACGGCATCGTTGCACTGACACTAATGCTGAGCCTCGTAGCATCGCAGGCGCAATTTCCTCCTTTCCCACCCGCCATAGTATTTGGCAGCAAGCCACCCCCAGCCGCTGCCAATCCTCAACCTGCCCGCAAGATGCCGATGCAACCTAGCATCCCCCCCGTGCCCGTCACGCTTGCCACCCCCAGGTCCCCGTCTCCACCTCCTGCACCCCCCAGCCCCCCTGCTCCTCCAAGACCTCCTCCCTCACCTCCTGCTCCTCCTTCTCCTCCCCCAGTCCCCCCTCTCCCTCCATTCACAGCCCCCTTCCCCCCTTTCCCACCCTCGATTTTCGGGAAGAAATCTCCTCCCTCTCCGATAAACGAATCACCAAAGCTAGTTTCGTCTCCTCCTCCTTCATCGCCTTCTCCCCCTCTTCCTCCGTCGCCTCCTCCTCTACCCCCTTCCTCTTCAAAGCTCGATCCTTTGGGAACCATGACTGTCATCATTCAGGTGAGCTAATGCCGTCAACATTTGTCGTCTGTATCGTCCCCAATTCAAACTTGGCAAAAACCTTGTGTAAAGGGAATAGACGAGCCTATGCCAGCATTTTTTGTATTTTGTACCATAGAATAAAGAGGGCTGCCGACTGCCGTGCGGCCACCGCCCAGCCGACTGGGACCAGACCTCGACCGGCCAACGGCCCACGGCCCACGGCCACGGCCGGTGGCTTGAGCAGCATGGCTTTTTCGAACCATCGGCTGTTGTCAGGGGGATTTTAGCAGAAGAGCACTTCAGCTATATTACAATATTTATACTAGTTAACAGTGCCAAGCTGGCTTACGTGTGTCTGTCCTGGCTCATCATCAGCGATTTTCGTCCCATGAGCAATCTCACTTTGAACAGCTTCCTCTTCTGCACTCTCTCGCTATCCCCCTCAGTGAATTTTCGAAATCGTGCAGGTTTACTATACGGCACTCTCCCCGAGCGTCGAATGTCAACGCAGCCAGGAATTGGACGTCTCCATCATGGTCGCTCTGGGCCTACCTTACACATCCGCGGGATGCCTTGACATCCAGACTGGCAGCATTTTGCAGACGAAGGTCAAAGTGTCCCAGGTGAGGGTGTGTCCCTTGTGCAACCCCATGCGCGCAGTTTCCATGGAGCGAGCTCGAGACCACCTTCTATAGGCCACTGGGGTGCAGAATAGGGACCAATCCCTGACCAGTACAGACCAAGAGCTGGGTAGGGTATGCTAAACCTGTCCCCCATCGCTATAGGCTGTGATGTAGCTAAATCGAAGCTTAAGCACCATGCATTAAACGTGCGCATGATGCATGAACAGATTTTCTCTGCATGGGCCTGTTCTGCTCAGATCCCTGGTCAGTCTGATGCTCCATGCTTTTAAACTCCAAACGCCCATGTGCACCAGTCCTTACTTTCTACCTGCCATGCGATGCCTTGCTCTCAAACTTCAAACAACCAGTCCTTACTCTCTACCTGCCATGCGATTCCTGCTGCAGATCAGCACAGACGGACCTAATATTGCGGCAGTTCTCGGTTCCTGGGCTGCGCGCAATGCATTCTGTGGAGAGGTCTCACTTGAGGACATCACTCTCAGCAACGACCCTGGTGACCCTGACAAGATCACGAATTACGGATGCTCTTACGGGCAAAACTATATGGACAACGTCGTGCCTGTCCCAGAGATGTGCTGCCAGCATTAAATTCATGGCTCCCGACCTGGTCCTATTCATGAAGCCCAGTTCGAAATGAATGCTGTCGACGGTGAAGTATAAAATTCATGTTGCACATCCCAAGCTGTGCATTTGACAGCGCTTGATCCAGTCTATTGAAGTAAGCAAGGAGGCTGCCGATTTTTATTTTCTTGGCTCGGCTAGAGTCCGGCCCCATATCAGCCACTGGAGATCCCATGCAAGATGTAGTTGTGCTGCCATGTTCGAATATGTTTTGCTAGCAGAGCTAGCGCAAGTTCCCAAGGCCTTTTTCTGAAGGGCCAGGAAGAGCAAACCAGGAGGAAAACCAAGACGAGGAAAAAGTCGCATGCGTGATATTACATTTATAACATATCGGTATATACAAGTTGACACCATTTTTATTGTCTGTCCTTCGTTCCTCTTGACGCAACTCGTCATAAGTTGACCATTTGACTGCGAGTTTGAGACTATTTCCCCCCTTGAGCCCGCCTTGGGCGTGTGCTCGTGTCTAGCCGTTGAGTCCCATGCACCAATTGTGATGCTCAGGAAAGCGATCTGGCTGCTATTCTTCCAGTAACTATCTTATAATGAGCGTGGGTAGGATTTTGACATTGCACAAAATGCAGCGCACATATGTTGATATTGCCGGGGCAAATGTATCATATGCTTACCATGTCTTTGACCAGACTTTTACTTGCTTATGTGTTGGGACTGGATGTTGATCCTTATCCAATGTTATGACGGCCATATGCCCACCGGTATAATGTATACGAGAGGAAATTTGTACTATTCCTCTAGAAAGGAAGATATGAGGATTCATGCAGCCCTTTGATAGCCGACGGGGGGCATTTTGCTCGCTTCCTACTTGATGTAGTGCCTGCCGAAATACGGGCACCGGCCCAATGCATTCGTTAGTGACACCCCGCTGATCTGTACAGTATCCACATTGCATTGACAGCTTAGCTGTCCTGCACCTGGGGGGGACGGAACTCACGGCCTGTTGCGGCAACACATCATTGCATAGCTTGATCAAAGAAACCAAATTCAAGGGCAAAAAGGGCACCGCTCTGCCATTGCTGAGAACCCTAGTGAATTCATGACGCCTCTGGGCCTTGCCCAAGATGGGCACCCCTCTGCCATTGCTGAGAACCCTAGTAAATCAATGACACAAAAGGATGGAAGGAGGCCAGCCACTGAGATCCCTAGATCTAGCATCGTGTGGCAGATGCACTAACCTGCACTAGCCAGGCGTTGTCTTTCTTTTCCAGCCTTTTGTTTGTCCCTTCACTTTATTTCCTACTTTTCCCTCGACTTTTCCTCCTTTTTCCCTCCTTGTGTTTGTTTCGTCCTTTCCTCCCAAACCGTAAGGTAGGCCCCCACGCGGCCGAGCCTTTTTGAGCAAGGCCCAGAGGTGTAACGTCATTGACTCACCAGGCGTAAAGTCATTGACTCACCAGGAGGGGGGGTAAGGCTGGGAAGTGTGGAGCAAATAAATTATGCCCTGCCAGGGCTCAGATCGAGGTTGCTTTGATCTCAGCCAAAGAGAATGCTCACTGAATGTTGACCAGGTGCAGTTCGGCGCAGTAGAGGTGATTCTCTCAAGTTTGGGGAGCTGAAGTAGGAAGAGGCTCTTTCGAAATTTAGGCCAAAAATTTCATATGTGATTTGTACAAGGCAGATGAAGATCGCCCTGGTGAAGAATAGGCCCAGAGGCAGAATTACCAAGATGTTGACAAACGCTGCTTATTTTAGCGCTCTGAAGCTACAATTCGGATGCATCACAGCCTATGGCCCAGGGGCCTTGTGCAGCTAGCCCTGCTGCCTAGGCCAAACGGCATAAGTTGGCCAAGGTTCGGATAGGCTTGGAGGTTGTCTTGGGTGCACTATGTGAATGATGTTTCACCTCTGGGCCATGCTGAAATGAAGCTTGGCCACGTCAGCAAACAAAAAGTCAGCTAGGAAAGTCAAGGGAGAAGGCACAAGAGGAAATAAGGATAGCAAGAGTGTACTGCGTAAACATTGCCAAGAAATAGAGCGGGGTGCGCGCCATGAAATTATAGTACCCATGCAGGGCCAGAGACTGCCAGAGCATGAGACGTTACCCCAGCAGCAGGCAAAACTCTCAAGCCTGCCACAAGCAGCAAACGCCTAGGACCGTCCCATGTATCTGCATGAGGCAGGTTGAGGTGCAAGGTGACTTGCATTCCAGCTTCGAGCATCCACGTCTTGGGTGGCGCTGTGAAGTTTTGTGAAGCTTTTACAGTCCATCAGAGCATCACATTTGATGCATGGGACATGTGCCCGTAAACCGGTCCAGGCACTTGATACACTAGGACAGAAAGCGAAAAACAGTGACTGAAAGGCATGGGAAGATGGCACTGCCAATGGGATGGGATTGATGGGAAGGGATGGTATGTTAGTACTGTCGAAGGGATGGGATGGGATGGGATGGGATGGGATGGGATGGGATGGGATGTTAGCGGTCCGCCAACCAGGGGAGGATAGAGGCAGGTTAATGTGCAAGGCAGCGGCATGCTCGCAACGAAGGGAACTTGATGCTCCCAGAGTCATGGGATGGATGGATGGGGATGGATTGTTGCACTGTCTGTGGGAAGGAGAGTTAAGGGAGGGGATGGGAGGTAAGGCATGGGAAGGGAGGGGCTTGAAGGCGTGTGAAGGGAGGGGCTTGATTGAAACTTGAAAGGATGTGATTCGTAGCATCATAAGGCAAAGTCAGCCAATCAGGGGATGACTTCAAGTTCCTGGATTTTGCGCTAGAAGAAGTCAATGATGTTACACCTCTGGGTCCCCCCTGACACCCCCCCAAAGCTTGGCCGGGTGGGTGCCCAACAGAGAAGATGGGAGGTGGAAAGTAAATGTAAGAGCGGAAGGGAAAGAAAGAAACACAAAGGCGGAAGAAATTATCTCCCCCCCCCTTCAAGGAAAGGCAGCGAACAAGGTAGCACAATATGGATATGATATGATATGAAAATGATATGGTGTTTCGACTATATCATATTTTGCAGTCAAAAAATGATTTTAGCCTAAAAATTGCAAAAAATACAAAGGGCAAGCCCATGCATTCGGCAGGTGCACTACCTTTGACCCCATTCACATACATCCTGACATGGCAGCCTGCAACATGTGAGCGGTCCCACTGACCCCTACGGCCCAAGGGTCACCATGCGTCCATGCATCCACATTTTCCATGCTAAATGCTTCATGTGTCGCAAACTATTGCAACAACTAGGCCCATTCTGGCGTAGAACGGTCGGCATGGCAGAAGAACCCTTTTCCCAATTCAACACCAATTCACCATTCTCATTCCCATGCATGGAGAAGTTGATACCATATCATATCATATTTTACTATATCATATCATATCATATTTTACTATATCATATCATATTGCTGATATGATATGATATGATTGCCCCAATAACTATATCGTGCTACCTTAGCAGCGAAAGGTTCCTCGCCCCTGAAGAGTCTACCGGTAGAAGGCCTGAACAAGGAGAAATGAAGTTGAGCCCTGTTGGCAGCTTGGTGCCGAAAGACAGACAGGTTAGAGCGGATTCACACCTGATTCCCATCTATCGGTTTCGCATGGTTTCGCGTGGTTTCGCGTGGTTTCAGTTCGGTTCAGTTCGACGAAACCACGCCAACTGAAACCGGTCTCGGACCACCAGTTTCAGTTCGCTGGTTTCGCAAGGTTGGCTGGTTTCGTAAGTTTCGTCACGATTTGTCGGCATTGCTCGCTGCGGTCTACATACCGCGCCCTGGTTTTCAAATTACAGCTTCCTCAACTGTAGTTCTTTCTATACCTCCAACTGCTCGTTGCCATAAAGGTTGCCGGCAGCAATCAGACCCCAACTACGAGGCAAGGGCGCATCAAACAGCCTGCTAGGAACGTCATGCCGAATGAGAAGGCACAGCAGAAAATGAATGTGTTAATTGATTGAATATCTCCAATTGTCCCACCCTGAGGATGGGGTTGAGTCGGCTGAGGACGACATGCCATCCGATGTGCTCATCAGATCAGCATGGCAATGCATGACGACCATGCTGTCATGCTAGCCCGTGCTGTATTGTCTGTTGTTGTATGTTGCTTTCCTGGCCACTTCACTGCATAAGCTGACGTCTAAGCATGCGACGGCCGCAAGGTTTATCTACGCCATGGATGAAAAAGAAAATTTCCATCCCATCGCAGTCTCCATCCTCCTTAGGACACCCAAGCATGGCTGGTGCTAGTCTGCTGGGCAGTGCATCATGCATCGACGAATCCCCTCCATTGCAACCGGGGTGGGTAATGCTGGTAGAATGCAAGTCTCAGGAGCATAGAAACCATCGGCTGGAATACCAGCGCCAGCAGGCTTTCTACTGTTTTAAAATCAGGGTGTTTTGACCAGGTTTGACCCAGGTTTTGACACCTAGTTTTCACGGAACGAGAAGCCAGCCTGCTGTCGTTGTGTTGACCTCAGTGCAGATGCCCAAAGCCTTTCCGGGCCTGGCCTTTCGAAGTGACAGAACATAGATAGCTGGTATGAGCAGGTAAATCAAGGTACATCTAACATGCCTCGGGTTTTAACAGTGTAACAAAGAGAGGCAGGTAGAAAGGCAAGCCAGCCAATCACATAAATTTGCAGCACTGTGGAGGAAGGGGTTTATAGAAAGGGAAACGCCTTGCAGAAAGCGAATCGGACAATCAAAACAAGGGAGCTCAATGAGTGCCAGCAGAAAGCATCCACCTGCTGACAAGCAAGTATGCATTAGTGAGCATAAGCAAAGCAGCAGGTTAATAATAAAAACATAGCGCATATTTGGAGGATTGAAATGATATTGTCCGGTCTTGCTCGAAAGGATGGATGGAAATGAGCATTGAATTGTCGTGACGAGGTGGGTGGGGACCTGGGGGCTGGGAGTGGGGACCTCTGGGTGGGGATATTCACGTACGGACACATTTCCAGAAGGCTGGATTGCTTGTAAGGACCTATTTGCTAATGACTCACAGTGCACCCACATGTGCTCCCGACTGGACATGTCTCTATACCATATGAGCAATGTCATTTCACTTTAGACAGTGCGACTTGCCTATACAACTGCTCGAGCGCGGGTGTGAGCTGGCCTGCAGTCTAACTACTACATGCTCCAAATCGGAAGCGTAGACATAGTCCCAATCAATGCATGCGAGCCACAGTTTTCTACGCCGAGAGCACAGAAAATTACTCCATCAGAGTCGAGAAAACGCTTATACCATATCTGCTTCCGCATTTCTACTTGCTAGAAGGGGTGGAGTGGGTCGAGCCATCGTGTGGCCGACCAGCACCTTCCTAGCCCGGGGCTCCGATGGGTGCTTGCGTTTTTTCCTCGCCCTGGGGAGAAGCCAAGCAGCAGCAGACGCTGGAGCTCGCTCAGACCGGAAATCAGGTATATTAGAGGAAGAGCAGGTACTGACTTGCTGCACTGGCTCAAAAACCGACCCGCTCTCGCACTCCGCTGCACTCCGCTGCAATCCTCGAGACCAACTACTGATCCTTTGCCTGTCTGCAAGAACTGTCGTGTGGCCGCATGCAGAATTTCCGCCCCCTGGTATCGCACTCAGCAGCCCCCTCACCCACCTCCGCGCAGGACATACCGTTTGATGCGCAGCGGCTCTCTCCGTGGCAACTGACTGATTCTGCACTGCCAAATGCGCTGCTGGACGGCCAGCCGCACGTCGCAATCACTTGCGACGTACTGGACGAGAGATTTGGACCTGAGCTACTGGTAGGCAAGTGGGAGCATTTGGCCCCAGCATCAGCCCCAGCAGCAGCTGCGGCTACAGCAGCGGCAGGGGCACCTGTCGTGCTCCTGAAAGTACTGCAGCTGCAACACTTATCGCTGCTCTCTCCGGCCGCGCTGCTCGCGCTGCTCCCGCACTGCGTGATGCTTGAGACAGAGTCCGCAGCTGCCGCCATGCGGGGTGCCGATGCGGCCCCTGCGTCTTCCTCCACCTGGCCAGCCTCCTTCGTCCCGATCAGCGAAGCAGGGGTCCATGCGGCCCTATCCGCATGGCTGCAGCTGGCGCAGAGCAGCGGCCCATGCTATAAACCGCAGGCCAGCCCGGTCTTCCTCCAGGTACATGCCGCCTTGGGGCCTTGGCAGTCTCAGCCCCGCCCCTCCCATGACCGTGGCCCAGCATCAGCATTATCCACAACAGCCACAACAGACCCCCGCGAAGAGGCAGCTACTTCTGCTGCTGCTGCTGCAGTCTCCAGCAGCCCGCTCAGCGTATCCGCCCTGCCGGCGCCCGCGGGTCGGCCTGAGGCCGCTGTGGCGGTTCTCCTCAGGCACATGTTTGCCGCGCTGGGTGCGGACAAGGCCGTCTTGGAGCTCGGCTTGCAAGCCGGGTGGCGGCTAGAGACAGAGCCTTGGCGGGTGGAACTTCTGCCGGAAGGGACAGGTGAGAGTTTTGAGGCGGTGGTGCATTGGAGGAGGTGCAGTGTGTGACATGAGGATGGCTTTTTAAGACGTGCATGATTGTCCTGCATGGGGTGATGTCCTGCATGGGGTGTTGTCCTGCATGGGGTGTTCTCCTGCATGGGGTAATGTCCTGCATGGGGTGTTGTCCTGCATGGGGTGATGTCCTGCATGGGGTATTGTCCTGCGTGAGGTATCTAGCTGCATGGGGTGCTGTCCTGTCTGGGGTGATGTCCGTCCTGTCTTGGGTGTTGTCCTGCATGGGGTGATGTCCTGCATAGGTGATGTCCTGCATGGGGTGATGTCCTGCATGGGGTGTTGTCCTGTATGGGGTGATGTCCTGTATGGGGTGATGTCCAGTATGGGGTGATGTCCTGTATGGGGTGTTGTCCTGGATGGGGGTGATGTCCTGTATGGGGTGATGTCCTGCATGGGGTGATGTCCTGCATGGGGTGATGTCCTGTATGGGGTGATGTCCTGCATGGGGTGTTGTCCTGGATGGGGTGATGTCCTGGATGGGGTGATGTCCTGTATGGGGTGTTGTCCTGTATGGGGTGATGTCCTGTATGGGGTGATGTCCTGTATGGGGTGATGTCCTGTATGGGGTGTTGTCCTGCATGGGGTGTTGTCCTGCATGCGGTGTTGTCCTGCATGGGGTGTTGTCCTGCATGGGGTGTTGTCCTGCATGGGGTGTTGTCCTGCATGGGGTGATGTCCTGCATGGTGTGTTGTCCTGCATGAGGTGTAGTCCTGCATGGGGTGTTGTCCTGCATGGGGTGATGTCCTGCATGAGGTGCACACTAAGTTCCGCACTACATTTTTTATTTCCATTAGGCCACCTGACTGCTAGTGTGCTCTACTTGCGCGATGCTGGCGGCGGCCTGCACCCCGCGCTCAGGCTATGCCTCAAGGCAGGCCCGGGCTTCGAGAGCTGGGAGGGCGGCTTGATGGTGTCGGCGGCTACGGCGGCCGCGGCAGGCGAGCAGGAACGGCAGTGCTCCATGTACTTGCCGGACTTGACGATGCCTGATCCATTTATGCACCCATTCATGATGCAAGCTGGGGTGATGTTGAACCAGGTGCGGGGGATGCGGTTGTTTGGCTCTGAAAAGGGTTTGGGGTTCTTATCCCTAAACCCTCAACAATGTGCGTGGGATGTGTTTTATTTGGCTCTGGAAAGAGTTCAGGGCTGTTAAACCTAAACCCTAAATCAGGTGTGTGGGATGCGTTTTTTTGGCTCTGGAAAGGGTTTGGGTGCTCAACCCCTTAACCCTAAACCAGGTGTGTGGGATGCGTTATTTTGACTCTGGAGAGGGTTTGGGTGCCCAACCCCTTAACCCTAAATCAGGTGTGTGGGATGCGTTATTTTGACTCTGGAGAGGGTTTGGGTGCTCAACCCCTTAACCCTAAATCAGGTGTGTGGGATGCGTTATTTTGGCTCTGGAGAGGGTTTGGGTGCTCAACCCCTTCACCCTAAATCAGGTGTGTGGGATGCGTTATTTTGACTCTGGAGAGGGTTTGGGTGCTCAACCCCTAAACCCTAAATCCTTAATACTGAACCAGGTGCGTGGGATGTGGTATTGCAATTGTTTGGCTCTGGAAAGGGTTTGGGGTTCTTATACCTAAACCCTTAACCCTGTAGCCTAAACCAGGTGCGTGGGATGTGTTTTGTTTGGCTCTGGAAAGGGGGGCAATCGGATGTGAAGAGGTTCCAAAAGGAGAAGCTTACTACATCCGGGCATGCTCGTTACATTATGATGATGATGATGCCATAAAGTATACAACCTTGTCGCTATATAGTAGCAATTAGCTTAGCGATCAGTATTAACAGCCTTTTTTAGCCAGGTAGCAAGTCTAGAGGGGACTGATGCACAAGGGATCAACCTGACACCCGTGTGCACCAAAAGCTTGGGGCCCACTAGCGGAATATGTTTTGGGCTGTGGCCAGCAGGGCTGTGACCCCTGGTGACTAGGTACGGGTTGATGAATTCAAGCAGATCCGACTGCAGCTTCTCCACTGTTTTTCAAGGCCGAGGTCACGGGCTCAAGGGGAAAGAGAGGATGCCATGTACCTGACGTCCAGATTTAGGATGCTTCAGCTACATATAAGCTACAACTCCGCAATATTCAGCTACATGACCCCCCGTCCCCCCTTCTCAGGCCTCGATGCACCACTGCCAACACATATGTAGTAGGCTTCAGCTACATTTTGGCTATAAGTCTGTTATATTCAGCTACACGACCCCCACCTGCTGGCCTCGATGCTCCGCTGCCAACACATATGTAGTAGGCTTCAGCTACATTTTGGCTACAAGTATGTTATATTCAGCTACACGACCGCCACCTGTTGGCCTCGATGCTCCGCTGCCAACACAAATGTAGTAGGCTTCAGCTACATTTTGGCTACAAGTCTGTTATATTCAGCTACACGACCCCCCCTTCTCAGGCCTCGATGCTCCGCTGCCAACACATATGTAGCAGGCTTCAGCTACATTTTGGCTACAAGTATGTTATATTCAGCTACATGACCCCCCTCTGTAGGCCTCGATGCTCCGCTGCCAGCACATCGTGGCCAACGTCCCAATCTGCGTCACGCTGATGGAGCTGGCCGGCCCAGTCGTCTTCCAGAATGAGATGAGCATATGGTGGGTGTGGGGATAGGCCTAGGGTGTCGATGGCTTTATGATGGAGCTGGCCGGCCCAATCGTCGTCCAGAATGAGATGAGCATATGGTGGGTGTGGGCATGGTAGCACATAACGGCATGATACGGCGCAATACGGCACAGGTTCAGCCGGATTGTACCACCCAAGTGCCACCATACGGCTCGATATGGCACAGGTCCAACCGGATTGTGCTACCCTGGGTTGAGGGTATAGACCTCATACGGATATCGATGGCTGTGACGGAGCTGGCCGGCCCAATCGTCTTCCAGAAGGAGTTGAGCATATGGTGGGTGTAGGTTATAGGCCTCATAAGAGTGTAGATGGCTATATGATGGAGCTGGTTGGTCTTATTGCTCTATAAAGCGTGATGAGTGTGTGGTAGGTGTAGGTGGGTGTAGGTTATATGCCTCATAAGGGTGTAGATGGCTATATGATGGAGCTGGTTGGTCTTATTGCTCTATAAAGCGTGATGAGTGTGTGGTAGGTGTAGGTGGGTGTAGGTTATATGCCTCATAAGGGTGTAGATGGCTATATGATGGAGCTGGTTGGTCTTATTGCTCTATAAAGCGTGATGAGTGTGTGGTAGGTGTAGGTGGGTGTAGGTTATATGCCTCATAAGGGTGTTGATGGCTATATGATGGAGCTGGTTGGTCTTATTGCTCTATAAAGCGTGATGAGTGTGTGGTAGGTGTAGGTGGGTGTAGGTTATATGCCTCATAAGGGTGTTGATGGCTATATGATGGAGCTGGTTGGTCTTATTGCTCTATAAAGTGTGATGAGTGTGTGGTAGGTGTAGGTGGGTGTAGGTTATATGCCTCATAAGGGTGTAGATGGCTATATGATGGAGCTGGTTGGTCTTATTGCTCTATAAAGCGTGATGAGTGTGTGGTAGGTGTAGGTGGGTGTAGGTTATATGCCTCATAAGGGTGTAGATGGCTATATGATGGAGCTGGTTGGTCTTATTGCTCTATAAAGCGTGATGAGTGTGTGGTAGGTGTAGGTGGGTGTAGGTTGTAGGCCTCATAAGAGTGTTGATGGCTATATGATGGAGCTGGTTGGTCTTATTGCTCTATAAAGCGTGATGAGTGTGTGGTAGGTGTAGGTGGGTGTAGGTTATAGGCCTCATAAGGGTGTAGATGGCTATATGATGGAGCTGGTTGGTCTTATTGCTCTATAAAGCGTGATGAGTGTGTGGTAGGTGTAGGTGGGTGCAGGTTGTAGGCCTCATAAGGGTGTTGATGGCTAAATGATGGAGCTGGTTGGTCTTATTGCTCTATAACGCGTGATGAGTGTGTGGTAGGTGTAGGTGGGTGTAGGTTATAGGCCTAATAAGAGTGTAGAGGGCTATATGATGGAGCTGGTTGGTCTTATTGCTCTATAAAGCGTGATGAGTGTGTGGTAGGTGTAGGTGGGTGCAGGTTGTAGGCCTCATAAGGGTGTTGATGGCTAAATGATGGAGCTGGTTGGTCTTATTGCTCTATAAAGCGTGATGTGTGTGTGGTAGGTGTAGGTGGGTGTAGGTTATATGCCTCATAAGGGTGTAGATGGCTATATGATGGAGCTGGTTGGTCTTATTGCTCTATAAAGCGTGATGAGTGTGTGGTAGGTGTAGGTGGGTGTAGGTTATATGCCTCATAAGGGTGTAGATGGCTATATGATGGAGCTGGTTGGTCTTATTGCTCTATAAAACGTGATGAGTGTGTGGTAGGTGTAGGTGGGTGTAGGTTATAGGCCTAATAAGAGTGTAGAGGGCTATATGATGGAGCTGGTTGGCCCAATCACCCTCCAAAATGAGAATTCATAACCTGTTACAACCTGTCATAAATCTGCCGAGACACATGACACAAGCCCATGCGCAATTATGCAGCCGCCTGGTGTCTTTGATGGGACACTAGGGACACCCTTTTGACCCTTAATAATTTGATTTGTTTGACCTTATGCCCTTAAAACCCTAAAGTCTTAGCGCTTCAAAACTGCCAACCCTTCAAAATTCGCTGCTATTTTGATGTGCCTGCGTTAAGCTAGTGGGGGTCCAGTGTTTATTTCTTTCAGTTATGAAGCCGCTTTGGACAGGCCGCCCAGGGTCTGATTGGGACCAAGCCTGAGCCGCTCGGCGGCCAGTGGCACAAGCAGCATGGCTGGCCACACCTGGGGTCTCGGTCAAAAGGCCAGAGTGTAGCTGACATGTAGCTGAGTCACGAAAAAAGAAAGGCTGTGGGGGTCCCATATGGAGCAGGGCACCGTGATGAGAAAACCCCTTCAACCCCTTCAAACCCCTCAAATTTATCCTTAGACCCTTCGAACATTAAAACCTTGAAGGCTTTCACACCCTGAACCCTTCGATCTGCTGACATCTTGAGCGTGCCCCTGTGCGGCTCCTGAGGGTCCCTAATGAAAGAAACCATGTGACCCTTTAAAACATAAGCCCTGAACCCTTAACAAATAGTTGGCTAAGTTATGCAGTATAATGAACAATTTTAATCAGGCTAAGTCCCAAAGTCTTGCTTAATCTTATGGACCCCTTCTGAACCCTCCATATCCTCAACCCTGAACCGCTGACATTCTGAACGTGCCCCTGTGCAGCTACTGGGGGTCTCTTACTGACGACGCCGCCGGGAGCGAGGTCCAGACACAAGATCAGATCCGCGTGCAAAACTCCAGATCTGCATCAGGATCTGGATCTGGTCATCTCGTCACGAGGTCGGCGCAACAGGTGCGCCACAAATTCATTTAAAACAACATCAACAAATATTAATATTTGCAGGTGCGCGAGGCGCGAAAACCTAAACTAAAAACCAAATAACAAATACAAATAAATACAGTAGATTGACCTGCTTAGACCTGACCTGACCTGACCTGACCTGACCTGACCTGACCTGACCTGCTTAGACCTGACCTGACCTGACCTGACCTGACCTGACCTGATCTGACCTGACCTGATTAGACTTCGCTCAACATTAATTAATTATTGACCTGCGCGGACCTGTTTTTTTGCTGCGCGGACCCTATGTCAATCTACGGTACCGTAAATATATAAACAATATAAATAAATATTAAAAAGTCAGCTACTTCCCAGGGCAAAATCGTATGCCCAGGGTTAGGATAAATAAGTATGTATGCCCAGGGTTAGGATAAATAAGTATGTATGCCCAGGGTTAGGATAAATAAATATTTATGCCCAGGGTTAGGATAAATAAATATGTATGCCCAGGGTTAGGATAAATAAATATGTATGCCCAGGGTTAGGGTGGATAATAAGTGGATGGATGAAGCTTCTTGCTGTAGATTTCCTTTGCCTGCCCTCATAATTATCGTTTCTTTAGGACTGCAGATTACGTTAACAAAACTCCTCATCTAGCACTCAACCAGTTTAGGGTTGGAAATGGAGAGTTTTGGTCAAGGAATTGCTCCAGGCTTGAAAATGACAACCGCAATCACTTTCCAAACAAACTAACAAACTGCTGAAACAGCGGGTGTCCTGTGAGAGCTGTAAGGTAGCTATCCAACCCTGAACCCTATACATCCATCAAAAGACCATTTGGACCACGAAGTGGATCAGCCCATGAGGCACGTAAATCCCCCAAACACATTGTTTCACCACCGAAAACAATTTCTCCAGTTGGGGAACGCATTCTCCCTCCTGCCCACACGCAGGTCCTGTCTCAGCTGCTCGCTAGCCATCCAACCCTGAACCCTAAACATTCCCTCACCTCCAGCCCCGCCCACGCCCCCACCCCCAACCCCGCCCACACCCACGCCCACACACCCACTCACGCCCACGCCCACGCCCACGCCCCCACCCCCGCCCCCGCCCCCACCCCCACCCACGCCCACGCCCCATGCCCACGCCCCCACCCACGCCCACGCCCCACGCCAACGCCCCCACCCACGCCCCCGCCCCCACCCCCACCCACGCCCACGCCCCCACCCACGTCCACGCCCACGCCCCCACCCCCACCCACGCCCACGCCCCACGCCCCACGCCCCACGCCCACGCCCCACGCCCCACGCCCCCCGCCCACGCCCCCACCCCCGCCCACGCCCATGCCCACGCCCACGGCCTCGCCCCCACCCCCACCCCCACCCACGCCCACACACCCACCCACGCCCTGGCCCTCGCAGGTCCTGTCCCAGCTGTTCACTAGCCATCTGAGCCTCCTGGAAGATGTCATCGAATCTGTGTCACTCGGGGAGCCTTGGAGAAGGGTGCGTAATCAGTGTCTCTTTTGTGGCCGGAGATACCATTTGTGGCCAGCCTTTCTGCTTTGGCCACCAGTTATAGGCCAGTCCAGGTTTGGTCTGGATTGGGCCTTTGGCGGCCGCTGTTCAACTTGGACTTGTAGCCGAATGAAGAAACACTGGGCTCCTTGAACACGGCTGCTAGCGTTTCATGAAGGCGGGGTGGATGACTTGGTGGGAGAGCTTGCAAGCGTTGCAACATGACATTTGTGTCAATAGGCTTGCCGTGTAGAGCTTGTTAGCGTGGACGGTAACGGCGCGGATGTGCTTTCGGTCCGGGCTGTGCTGTTTCCTTAACTCTTACACCCCACACGGGGCGTAGCTTTCTTTCTTTCTGTTAACTTTGCTACCTGACATTTGTGTCAGTAGGCTTGCCGTGAAGAGCTTGCAAGCGTTGCTACCTGACATTTGTGTCAAAAGGCTTGCAAGCCACCCATAGCCTTTTGCGAAAGGGCCAGGCAGAGCGAACCGGGAGGAGACCAGAAAACGAAAAGTGATACAGGCACCATGTTGTTGTGTCGCTCGTGTAGCCTTGGAAGAGGGTGCCTTGGGGACAGCGTGCCAGCGTTCATCATGAACTGGGTTTGGTGTGAATGGGGGACCGATATGGTTTAGGGCTTTGGGGTAAGGGTGGTTTAGGGTTTAGGGTGGTTCAAGGCTTAACGTTTAGGGTGGTTTAGGTTTTAATGTTCTACGTAGACTCTGTAACTTCTAGACGTCAAACCCCCTCTCAGGTGGTTCAGGATTTTATAGGTATCCAATGACGAATTTACCCTTAACCTCTGAACCTCAAACCCCTGAACCTTGACACCCCCACCCCTTAACCCCTGAACCTTAAACCCTGAACCCTAACCCCCTGAGAGCCTTAAACCTCTTTTAGGTGGTCCAGGTGCCGATGGTATGCACCAGAGGGAGCGAAGACACCTTTGATAGCGCCCTCGGGGTGCGCGGCTCCGATCCCAGCTCACCCGGCGGCGGCCCCTCGCACGCAGACTCGCCGCTGGGCAGGCCTCAGGTATGGCTCGATCCCACACAGACGCTCGGCTACGTGCTTGAGGTCGACGAGGACTCGCCGGAGCTCGAGATGTGGCTGGAGGAGGCGTTGTCACTGCCGAGCGGGCTCGATGCGCCCCTGGCGTCTAACCGGAGCGCAACCAGCCTGGACTTGGCGGCGGCGGCGGTTCGGCCGACGGGCAAGGGGCAGACAGCGGGCGCGAGCGGGTACCCGGCGCGGAGCCAGACCAGCGTGAGCAACGAGGCCGGAGCCGCCGCGTGGGGGGCTGGTGGCGCGAAGCGCCAGGGCCCCGGCAGCGTGCCCGGCGGCGGCGGCTCCGCCGCTGCCGCAGGCCCGCTGGTGTGTATGACTTCCGTGGGCGATAGCCCGCAGCTGTCCATCGGCTCCAACACCTGGTGGCCTAACGGCGTGCAGGCGGCGTCGCCTCCCCAATCTGGCGGAATAGGTGCCGGAGGCGTCAGCGGGGGCCAGCGGCAGCCTGCGGAGGACTATGCGGAATTTCCTCAGTCGTCAAAGGATACTGCCGTAGCAGATAGAGGCAGGCCTCCCCCAGGTGAGCGCTTCAGCACCCTATACCCTATACCCTGCACTTCACACAGTCACCCCTTAACCCTTAAACATGTACCCTGAACCCTACACCCAGAACCCTACACCTCATACCCTAAATCCCATGCCCTGAACCCTGAACCCGAAACGTTTACCCCTGATCCTTACACCCTGAACCTTATAACATGAACCCTGATCCCTAAAACCTGAACCCTGATCCCTACATCCCAAGCCATATTCACTGAACCATATACCCTGATCCCTACACCCTGAACCCTACACCCTGATCCCTATACATTGTACCAAATACCCTGATCCCTTCACTCTAAACCCTATACCCTGAACCCTACACCCTGAACCCTATACACTGAACCATGTACCCTAAACCTTGAACCCTGAACCCTACACCCTATACCTTGAACCCCGACCCCCTTACCCTGATCCCAATACCCTGAACCCTAAAACCTCAACCATATACCCCACACCATATACCCTGATCCCTATACCCTGATCCATATGCCCTGAACCCTATACCCTGAAGCCTACACTCCGAAACCTATACCCTGAGCCATGTGCTCTGAACCCCAAACCCTGAACCCTACACTCTGAATCATACACCCCAAACCTATACCCTGATCCCTATGCCCTGAACCCTTTACCCCGAAACCTGGACCCTATACTCTGAACCCTTTACCCTCAACCGTACACCCCGAAACCTATACCCTGAGCCCTATACTCTGAACTCTGTACCCTGAACCCTACACCACAAACCCTATACTCCGAACCCTACACCCTGTACCCTGAACCCTGTACCCTGAAACCTATGCCCCGAAACCTACACTTATACCTGGACCCTATACCCGGAACGCTATACCCCAAACCCCTTACCCTGAAACCTACACCCTGATCCCAATACTCTATGCCTTATATCCTGAACCAAGGTATCACATTATGGATGTGATATTATACTAATTTGATATATGATGTTTAAACCGTACTGGTACCTTATTCTGCTGTCAAAGACTTACTTTAGCCCCAAAACTGCAAATCTCACAAGGAAAAAACCCATGCATATGACAGGAGCCTTGCCCTTGAATCCATTCACATACTGGCATCCATCCTTACTCAGTGGGTCGCATGGTCCCATGCATGCAACACGCCAGCGTCCCCACTGCCCCCGCTGGCCCAAGGGTCACCATGCGTATATGCATGCAACCACATTTTGCATGGTAAATGTTGTCCGCGTCGCACAAGCTTGCAGCAACTTGGCTTGGCATGGCGCATAATGGTTTGCATGGCCAAAGAGCCATATTCCCAACACATGACCAATTCACCAAACCCATGCCGATGCCTGAAGAAGCTAAGACCATGTCATTTTTACCATATCATATCATATTGCTGATATAATACCATATTGCTGATATAATACCATATTGCTGATATTATATGATGTGATGGCCTCAAAGACCGTATCGTGCTACCATGCCCTGATTCCTCTACCCTGAACCCTGAACCCTGAACCTGGGGAGGCAGCGGCTCTAGCTTACGACCCGACCCGACATTATTGCATTATTTTACACTTTATTCCACACCGGATACCACACATTCTCCACCAACACATTCCTGCAGGCGGCCTGCTAAGCCACATCCGCTCCGTGATCTCTCGAGGAGGCAGCGACACCAGCTTAAGAGAGGACCCGCTCATAAGCAGCGTGGTGCAGCCATCGCTGAAGCTGCGCTCGCTCATGGCGGTGCACTCTGCAGGCCTAGCTGCTAGGTAAGAGAGGGAGGGAAAGAGTGAGATGTGTTGAAAAGGGTGGAATAGGCCACTTAGCCATGGCTGAAATTGTGCTTGCTCATGGTGGTGCACTCCGCAGGCTTAGCTGCCAGTTGGGAAAGGGTGAAAAGGGTGAAGACAGTGTAGAAAGTGTAGACATGGCCAAACAGCCATCCCTGTTGTCGGTGCACTCCGCAGGCTTAGCTGCCAGGTGGGAAGGTTGAGTAAAGTGGATTGGTGGGTGGCGCTGCGTGGCCATCCCTGAAGCTGCGTGAAGGGGCCTGTCACTTAGGGGTCGGACGAGTCCCCCGACAACTGCAGTCTATCCTTGGGATGGTGTCTTTCCCCGCCACAAGTTTTACTGGCGTCCAGGACTTACGCTTTTTATTTCGGAAGCAACGTACGTTTTTTTCTGCCGAACTTTTGGCCGGGAAAGACTCCGTCACGGCCGAATACCCTTGTTTGGGGTGACTCGTCCGACCCGCGAAGTGACAGGCCCCTTGCTGCGTCTGCTGATCGCGGTACACTCTGAAACCCTTGGTGCCAGGTGGGAAGGCTGAAAAGGGTGAAGGAAGTGTGGGAAACAAGTGCCATGTCGAATTATTTCCTTCACTCAGACTTCAACAACTTTCGTCGCCCTTGGGTACCCTTCATGTTGTTTTCTTTACTTAGGGAAGACTGTTGTAGTATCTGCCACTTCATGTCTCTTCCGTTCCTATATATCTGCCACTTCATGTATCTTCCGTTCCTAAATGTCTGCCAGTTCATGTATCTTCCTTCCTATATATCTGCCACTTCATATATAGGGGCAAGGCAAGGGAGGTTGCCAACTCACTCCTAAAAATAACAACTGCCTCGTAAAGGCCTGCCTTGAAAAATCGTATTGAAAAAACTGATTGAAAACCAGGGTTGTGTTACACTAGAAAACGGCTTAAAAAACGCATTTTGTTTTATTTTGCTATCCAGGGGTGAGGACGCGAACACGTTCCTAAATCATTTGTGGCCATCATTTGTGGCCACACGCTCCTTCTATCGTCTGCCACATGAAAGTCCCGCCCTTTAAAACAACTGCCCTCTGGTGGGAATCCTGTTCCTTTAAACATCTGCCTTGTGGTATTGTTTGCCAGTTGGTGAACACACTGCCCCTAAAATCTTTTGGAATGGTTTGCTTTACAGGGGTGAGGCCAGCGAAGATGCCAACACCCTCCGCTCCTCCCGTGTCTCCAACGCACTCACCAACGACAGCTGCATGTCCATCTCCCATGGGCGTGCCGCCGGCAGCTCGGACACCTCCGCCCTGAGCGCCAACGGCGGCGGACCCCGCATCAGCGGCAGCAGCATCATCGGAGCATTGCGCAGCTCAGGCTTGGGGCGCCTGGCCTCGCTCAACGAATGCTTGCAGCCGCCGCTGCCACCGAAGCAGCAGCGGCGGACCCTGTCGGTCGCGGACATCCGGTCTGACCGTGGCTCGTTCGGCGAGATGGTGTCCGCTGGGAACTCACCCTCGACGTCGTCCTCCTGGAAGGCAGCGGCGGCGACGGCGGGGTTGTCCTCGCGGCGGCTCCGCGGCGGCGGAGCCGCCGCTGCGGCAGCGGCGGCCGGCGGTGGTAGTGGCGGTTGGGAGGAGGAGGTGGTCATGGATCCCACCTTATCCGAGGTCCTTCACATCGGCAGCAACGACGGGCTGAACGATGGGCCGCTGCAGCAGTACATACCGCCGCCGTCAACCAACAGCAGGCAGCTGGAGTTCGCCGGGCGTAAGCGGATGTCGGGCGGTCTGGGTTCGCCGAGCGACAACACTGCGTCCGGGCGTCTGCTGAGGCTGGCTGGGGCGGCGGTGGTGGCGGAGGATCTGTCGCCGCAGGCCGAGGGGGCGGTGTACCAGGCGTGGCATGAGGTGGAGGTGATTCCACTGGTGGATCCTGTCACGGGCAGAGAGGTGGGTGGGGTTTAGAGTTTTAGGTGGGTGGGGTTTGGGTTTGAGGTGGGTGGGTGGGGTTTTGCAAAATCTTGTACAGGTATGATTTGCAAGATTTGGGGGAAGTCCCAAAATTAAAAAGTCCAGATTCAGGGGGCGTGGCATGAGGTGGGTGGGGTTAAGGGTTCAGGAATAGATAGGTATCTGGACTGGCGCCGGTACAGATACAGTTACGGATACAGATACAGATACAGATACAGATGCAGATACAGATACGGATACAGATACAGATACAGATACGGATACAGATACGGATACAGATACAGATACAGATACAGATACAGATACAGATACAGATACAGATACAGATACAGATACAGATACGGATACAGATACAGATACAGATACAGATACAGATGCAGATACGGATACAGATACAGATACAGATACAGATACAGATACAGATACAGATACAGATACAGATACAGATACAGATACAGATACAGATACAGATACAGATACAGATACAGATACAGATACAGATACAGATACAGATACGGATACAGATACAGATACAGATACGGATACAGATACAGATACAGATACAGATACGGATACAGATACAGATACAGATACAGATACAGATACAGATACAGATACAGATACAGATACAGATACAGATACCGATACCGATACCGATACCGATACCGATACGGATACGGATACGGATACAGATACAGATACGGATACGGATACGGATACGGATACGGATACGGATACAGATACAGATACAGATACAGATACAGATACAGATACGGATACGGATACAGATACAGATGCAGATACAGATACAGATACAGATACGGATACGGATACAGATACCGAGATACAGATACCGAGATACGGATACGGATACAGATACAGATACAGATACAGATACAGATACAGATACAGATACAGATACAGATACAGATACAGATACAGATACAGATACAGATACAGATACGGATACGGATACGGATACGGATACGGATACAGATACAGATACAGATACAGATACGGATACAGATACGGATACGGATACGGATACGGATACGGATACGGATACGGATACGGATACGGATACGGATACGGATACGGATACGGATACGGATACGGATACAGATACAGATACAGATACAGATACAGATACAGATACAGATACAGATACAGATACAGATACAGATACAGATGCAGATACAGATGCAGATACAGATACAGATACAGATGCAGATACCGATACAGATACAGATACAGATACGGATACAGATACAGATACAGATACGGATACGGATACGGATACAGATACAGATACAGATACAGATACAGATACAGATACAGATACGGATACAGATACGGATACGGATACGGATACAGATGCTCATGCTCATACCGGTACTGATACTGATGCTGATGCTGATACTCATACTCATACCGGTACTGATGCGGATGTGGATACTGCTGCTTCGTAGATGCTGCTCCTTTTGCAGTCGGACATCACAAGCCGAGTGGAGGTTGAGGAGCGGATGACTGCACTGACAGAGACACAGCTGACCATGCTGGAACAGGTACGGAACGTAGCTGAAATGTAGCTGAAATGTATCTGAACAGCACTTGAAGTGTAGTTGAATGGTGTTGAGTTAGAGGAGCGGATGACTGCACTGAGAGGGACACAGCTCACCATGTTGTATCGGGCGTGAGACGTAGCTGAAATGTAGTGGAAATGTAGTGGAAATGTAGTGGAACAGCAGTTGAAGTGTAGTCAAATGGTGTTGAGGTGGAGGAGGAGATAAGAGCTGGCAGAGACACAGCTCACCATGTTAAATCAGGCGTGAGACATAGCTGAACGGTAGCTGAAATGTAGCTAAATATAGCTGAATGGTGGAGGAATGGGCAGCAGTGTTGACTAAGTCAACGATGCCCATTTGGAGCAGGTGTGAGAAATAAGCTGACAAGTAGCTAAGTTGTTGCTAAAATGTAGCTGAAATGTAGCTAAACAGGGTTGTGGCAGAGGAGCGGATGACTGCATGAACAGAGTTGCAGCTCACCAAGTTGGGACAGGTGTGAAACGTAGCTGAGATGTAGCTGAATGAGGTTATGACGGAGGAATGAACGACAGAGGCGACATAGATGCGGCTTTCCCTGCCCTCACATGTGCATAATTGTAGCTAAAGTGTGGCTGGCGTGTGGCTGAATTTTAGCTGAATGAGCTGTTGATGCGGAGGCACGATGACGACGTGCGTCATGCCATCATTTTGAGTGATGAATTGATTAACATCATGTCCTCCTACTGCTCTGGTCAACGCAGATGTTTCCTCGGCACATCCTGGAGTTCATGATCGGAGGCGCTGCAGGTGGCCACGGCTTTGACTCGCAAGCGGGCTTCACTGGGAGACAGGGGGCTCAAGCCGGCCTAGCTTCCAGCCACCCTAACGTCACTGTGTTGTTCATGGATGTTGTGGGTGAGTGGATGGTGCTGGCATGTGTGCGTGGATGGTGCTGGTGTGGGTGAGTGGATGGTTTGTTATGGGTGAGTGGATGGTGCTGGCGTGGGTGCGTGGATGGTGCTGGTATGGGTGAGTAGATGGTGCGGTTAATGAGTGGCATGATGCGGGGATGGTACTCCGTGAGGCAGAGTGCACGCAGGCCGACATAGCGTCCTGTCACCCCAACGTCTCCATACTATTCATGGATATTTTAGGTGAGTGGATGGTGGTGGTGTGAGTGAGTGAGTTATGCCCGTGTTTGCTGAACCCTGCTTGTGCGCATCATCAACCTTCTCATGCCCCCCTCCCTGCTCACCTCCCTCCCCCCACGGTCTCTGTGTTTCCATGTTTACCACGATGTCCCAAGACGCCCAAGCCTCAGAGGTCATGGGTTTCATCAACATCTCCTCAGTGCCTTCTCCACCATTTTTGCGCACCAGTAACTAAACCCTAATATCCTCCCCCCACTCCCCACTTTTCCCTCCCCATTCCCCCCGCCTCTGTGTTTCCAGGTTTACCACGATGTCCCAAGACGTGCAAGCCTTACAGGGCATGGGTTTCATCAGAATCATCTCAACGCCTCCTTCACCGCATATCCTGAACCCTGAGCACTTGTATTTACCTCCTTGCTCTTCTCCCCTCCCCCTCCCCCTCCCCTCCCTGCTCCCCCGCCCTTGAACGCCTTCTTCAACCTGTATCTTAAACCCTAACATCCCCCCTCCCCTCCAGTGTCTGTGTTTCCAGGCTTTACCACAATGTCGAAAGACGTCCAAGCCTCAGAAGCCATGGGGTTTACTGAGGGTTTACTGAACGCCTTCTGCACCCTGTTTTGCGTATCCGGAACCCCAAAATCCCCTCCCCCGGCCCTCCCTGCTCCCCCGCCCCTGAACACCTTCTTCACCCTGTATCTTAAACACAATATTCCCCGCCCACTCTCGCTTTCTCTGTGTCCAGGTTTCACCACCATGTCGAAAGACGTCCAAGCCTCAGAGGTCATGGGTTTCCTCAACGCCTTCTTCACCCTGCTGGACGAGTTGATTGACGAGTACGGGGTTTACAAAGTGGACACTGCAGGCGACTGCTATATTGTGGCTGGGGCGCTCATGAAGGAGGACGAGGAGGGTTTCCTGTCCCTCCAGGAGGGGACTCCCGACGCGGCGGATGGGGCAGAAAGGGTCATGGAGTTTGCAAAGGTGCGGAGGTGTGGGAGGAGAGAGTGGAGTACAAAGGTGCTGAGAAGAGAGGGGGGGGAGGAGGGATCATGAAGGAGGATGAGGAGGGATTCCTGTCTCTCCAGGAGGGGACTCCCGACGCGGCGGATGGGGCAGAAACGGTCATGGAGTTTGCAAACGTGCGGAGGGGAGAGAGTGCGGGAGGAGAGAGTGGAGTACAAAGGTGCTGAGGGGAGAGGGGGGGGAGGAGGGATCATGAAGGAGGATGAGGAGGGCATCCTGTCCCTCCAGGAGGGGACTCCCGACGCGGCGGATGGGGCAGAAACGGTCATGGAGTTTGCAAAGGTGCAGAGGGGAGAGAGTGCGGGAGGAGAGAGTGGAGTACAAAGGTGCTGAGAAGAGAGGGGGGGGAGGAGGGATCATGAAGGAGGACGAGGAGGGATTCCTGTCTCTCCATGAGGGGACTCCCGACGCGGCGGATGGGGCAGAAACGGTCATGGAGTTTGCAAACGTGCGGAGGGGAGAGTGGGGGGGAGCAGGGAGTGGGGTGCAAAGGTGCGGAGGGGAGAGGGGGGGGAGGAGGGATCATGAAGGAGGACGAGGAGGGCATCTTGTCCCTTCAGGAGGGGATTCCGAATGCTGTGGACGGGGCTGAAAGGGTCATGGAGTTTGCAAAGGTGCGGGGGGGGAGTGGGGGGATATCTATTATTGGGGAGTGCAGTGCTAGATATGATTGGGGAGGGCAGTGGTAGATACGATTGGGTTGAGAAGGGATGGGGGGTCAGTGTGCAAGTAGTCGGGAGGTCAGGGTTTGCAGGGATGCAGGGTGCAAGGAGTCGGCGGAGGGGTGTGAAGGTGCGGGGGGAGAAGGAGGGGAGAAGGGATAGGGGCCGCCGGGTGCAAGGTGTTGAGGGCGGGAAGGGGGGTGGTAGGGAGTGGGGGGAGCAGGGAGCAGGGGTCGGGTGCAAGGAGGCATGACAGGGGAGTTAATGTGTGAGGGGAGCAGGGATGGGGGATGGGGGTGCACAGAATTGGGAGCGGATGCGGAAGTATAGGGGGAGGGCGGGTGGAGCAGGGATGGGGAATCGGAAGCACAGTTGTGAACGGGCCGCAAAGAGCGGTAAGCTGGGTGCAAAGGTGCAGGGGGGAGAGCGGGGGCAGCAGGGGTGCAAGGTGTTAGGAGTGGGGTGCAAGGAGTTAGAAGTGGGGTGGAAGGAGTTAGGAGTGGGGTGCAAGGAGTTAGGAGTGGGGTGCAAGGAGCGGCATGCAGGGGTTGCAAAGGTGCGGGTGGGGGAGCAGCGGGATCAGGGATGGGGAATCGGAAGCACAGAGTTGTGAACGGGCTGCAAAGAGCGGTAAGCTGGGTGCAAAGGTGCGGGGGGTGAGCGGGGGGAGCAGGGGTGCAGGGTGCAAGGAATCTGGAGGGGTGATGCAAAGGTGCGGGTGGAGGGCGTGGAGAGCAGGGATGGGGGGATTTGGGATGCAAGGAGACGGGAGCTGGTTGCAAAGAGCTGGACGCATGGTGTTAAGGTGTGGGGGGAGAGTGGGGGAGCAGGGAGCAGTCATGATAGCCGACAACGGCCAGCCGAAGATGCAACAAGTCAATCAAACCCTCCTAAACCCTGTCCCCCTGAAACCCTTGACCCCTTATCCCTTAACTCTCTTAACCCTGAATCCCTTAACCCTTGATCTGTAGACCTTTAACCCCCGACCTGTCCACCCCTGACCTCCTACAACCCTGACCGCCCTACAGGCGACGCTACGATGCGCCAAGGCCGTCATGATGCCCCACAACGGCCAGCCAACGGTGGTGCGTATGGGCATACATACGGGTCCGGTGGTCACTGGGCTGGTGGGGACCAAGCTGCCCAAGTTCAGCGTGTATGGCGACACGATGAACACGGCGTCGAGGATGGAGAGCACGAGCGCCGCAGGTGAGATGACGGTCAAACGATGGAGGAAGAGAATGAAGCAGGGGTGGAGAAGGGATGGGGAAAGGTGGGAGAAATTATGATGATGAAATGGGCGTGGTGTTATGAATGGGGGCACCAGCGCCTCAGATGAGGGTTGCGGGAAAGGGTGAAGGTTGACCTCTTAGCCCTTGACCCTAGACCCTGCACCCTGGATCAGAAATCATTGACTAGGCCCGGGCATGGCCTAGTGGGCAAATCTGCTTTACAAGTACTCTCCATCACCAAAACAAATTGTTTTGGTGTTTAATCGTACTTGTGAAGCAGATGTGTGGGAATGGGTTCCCTAGACTACGACAAGCCAAAATGACAAGCCCGGGCTTTTTTCCTGTGTTTGCATGTATGTTCTTTTGCTTGGACTTTATAAGGTGTGAGACCGGCCGCCCAATCCTAGAAACCTGAGACGCAAACACACAAAAACAGCCCGGGTGCGCAAGGGGCCCTCGCTGACAGCTGAGTAAAGGTGAGCAGGAACAGGAAAGGCACACGACCAACAAGTACTCATATGTCAGGTCTCCGAGGGTTGGGCGGCCAGCCTCATACTTTGCTACGTTTTAGCAAAATAATTACGTTGGTCTGGTTTCATGCCATGCATGCCACATGGGACAATACTACTATCAGCAGCAAGTCAGAGGCCATAACAATGGATAACATAGATCTGGACTCCACATCTCACTGGGCGATACGGTGAAAACCGCCCAGCATGGTGCATGGAGCATGGCGCACACGCTGCATGGGTGCATGGCGCCATGTCGAGGTGGCGCCATACGCCATTCTTGTTCAGATGGCGCCATGTGCCATGCATGGCGGGATGGCGCCATGCACCCAGCACCCAGCATCAGTGCAGCAGGTTGCGCGGTATTGGGATTTGGGATGCGAAAGAAGCTGCCATGAAGCTGCTGCTGCTGCTATTGTTGCTTTTTTTTTCTGACTCGTTCATACTCACCCTTCACACTCGTTCCACTCTTTTTCTGCAGGCAAGATCCAGGTCAGCCAGGCCTCGTACCACCTGCTGTCGGCCTCCCACACCTTCATACCAACAGGGGGCGTGACTGTGAAGGGCAAGGTGAGGAGATCTGACCGGGGTCGGGTGCAAGGCGTCATGAGAGGGGAGTTGAGGAGTGGGGGGAGGAGTGGGGGGAGCAGGGATCAGGAGTCAGGTGTAAGGCGTCATGAGAGGGGAGTTAACGAGTGGGGGGAGGAGTGGGGGGAGCAGGGATCAGGAGTCAGGTGTAAGGCAGCATAAGAGGGGAGTTAACGAGTGGGGGGAGGAGTGGGGGGAGCAGGGATCAGGAGTCAGGTGCAAGGCGTCATGAGAGGGGAGTTGAGGAGTGGGGGGAGGAGTGGGGGGAGCAGGGATCAGGAGTCAGGTGCAAGGCGTCATGAGAGGGGAGTTCAGGAGTGGGGGGAGCAGGGATCAGGAGGCAGGTGTAAGGCGTCATGAGAGGGGAGTTGAGGAGTGGGGGGAGGAGTGGGAGGAGCAGGGATCAGGAGTCAGGTGTAAGGCATCATGAGAGGGGAGTTCAGGAGTGGGGGGAGGAGTGGGGAGAGCAGGGATCAGGAGTCAGGTGCAAGGCGTCGTGAGAGGGGAGTTGAGTCGTGGGGGGAGGAGTGGGGGGAGCAGGGATCAGGAGTCAGGTGTAAGGCGTCATGAGAGGGGAGTTAACGAGTGGGGGGAGGAGTGGGGGGAGCAGGGAGCAGGAGTCAGGCGCAAGGCGTCATAAGAGGGGAGTTAACGAGTGGGGGGAGGAGTGGGGGGAGCAGGGATCAGGAGTCAGGTGTAAGGCGTCATGAGAGGGGAGTTGAGGAGTGGGGGGAGGAGTGGGGGGAGCAGGGATCAGGAGTCAGGTGTAAGGCGTCATGAGAGGGGAGTTAATGAGTGAGGGGAGGAGTGGGGGGAGCAGGGATCAGGAGTCAGGTGTAAGGCGTCATGAGAGGGGAGTTAACGAGTGGGGGGAGGAGTGGGGGGAGCAGGTATCAGGAGTCAGGTGCAAGGCGTCATGAGAGGGGAGTTAACGAGTGGGGGGAGGAGTGGGGGGAGCAGGGATCAGGAGTCAGGCGCAAGGCGTCATGAGAGGGGAGTTAACGAGTGGGGGGAGGAGTGGGGGGAGCAGGGATCAGGAGTCAGGTGTAAGGCGTCATGAGAGGGGAGTTAACGAGTGAGGGGAGGAGTGGGGGGAGCAGGGACCAGGAGTCAGGTGTAAGGCGTCACGAGAGGGGAGTTAACGAGTGGGGGGAGGAGTGGGGGGAGCAGGGATCAGGAGTCAGGTGTAAGGTGTCATGAGAGGGGAGTTAATGAGTGGGGGGAGGAGTGGGGGGAGCAGGGATCAGGAGTCAGGTGTAAGGCGTCATGAGAGGGGAGTTGAGGAGTGAGGGGAGGAGTGGGGGGAGCAGGGACCAGGAGTCAGGTGCAAGGCGTCATGAGAGGGGAGTTAACGAGTGGGGGGAGGAGTGGGGGAAGCAGGGATCAGGAGTCAGGTGCAAGGCGTCATGAGAGGGGAGTTAACGAGTGGGGGGGGGGCAGGGATGTGGGATGGGGGTACACAGAATTGGGAGCGGATGCAAAGGTGAAGGGGGAGGGCAGGGGGGAAGCAGGGATGGTGATTTGAGGGCGCAAAGAGTTCTGAACTTTACAGAAGCTAATCTAACCGGGCTCTGGTCAGACCTATGGGACCTGGAGGATGCATCCTATGACATTTCTTCTGCTGCATAGCAAATCTCAACAACAGGCAGTGTTTTGTTGTCTTCATGACTCTTAGCTACACGTCAGCTACAATCAGGCCTCTGGCCAGAGGCCCAGTTTGTGGCCAGCCATGCTGCTCCGGCTGCCTGCGCTAGGCTGGTCCAGGTGTTGTCCCAATCGGGCCTTTAGCTGCCACTCAAGCTGCCTGCCGAAGGTGGATTCTTAACACGAAAATAAAACCTGGGCAACAAGGCGTGCTGGATTCAAAGAACAGTGCACGCTACAATCCTAACCCTGGCTCATAACCCCAAACCTTAACCGGAAAGTGGAACCTGGACAACAGGGCATGCTGTATTAAGAGAAGGGGGCATGCTGCAAATCTGGCCCTGGCTCATAACCATTCACCCTAAACCCTAACCGGGAAGTGTAACCTGGACAAAGGCATGCTGGATCAGGAGAACGGGGCATGCTGCAGTCCTGGCTCTGGCTCTCATCTCTGAACCCTGACCATATCCCCCGCTCCTGAACCCTTAACCCCTAACAACTCCCCCATTCCTGAACACTAAACCCTGGGCAACTCCCCTGTTCCTGAACCCTAAACACTGACCATATACCATGTTCCTGAACCCTAAACCTTGAGCAACTCCCCCATTCCTGAAACCTAAACCCTGAGCAACTCCCCCATTCCTGAACCCTAAACCTTGACCAACTCCTCCGTTCCTGAACCCTAAACCCTGACCAAATCCTCTGTTCCTGAACCCTAAACCCTGACCAAATCCCCCGCTCCTGGAACCTTAACCCTGAGCGGCTCCCCGCTCCTGGCTAAAAATACACAGACCTAAACCCTAAATCGGAACCCCTCATGCGTCCGTACCAATACTTTTAACCCTGTGAATTCTGTAAACACACGCGCAGTCCTAAACCCTAAATTGTTACCCCTGAATCAAAACCCTGAATTGTAACCCTAAATCGTAACCCTAAATCGTAACTTTAAATCGTAACCCTAAATCGTAACCCTAAATTGTTACCCTAAATTTTAACCTAAATCGTCACCCTGAATCGAACCCTGAATTGTAACCCCAATTCTTAACCCTACATCGTAAACCGTACCATGCTGCAGTCACCACACCGCTGTCCTCAAACCTGAATCCCCCCCCCCCCCTTGTACTGCTCTGTTGCTGGCTGACAGGGAGTGATGGAGACGTACCTCTGGGACCCTATGGAGCATCCGGAGGAGCAGTACAGCTCTACGCACAACCTGGCGCATGTAGGTCCGGCTTGTACAATTGTACCGCATGCCTGAAATATGCTACAATTCAATTTTGGACAGTATGTGAAGCAGTCAAGGGACGTACGCATTGCATTCCTGCCCTGCCCTCCACCCCCCTGCCCGCCCTGCCCTGCCCTGCCCTGTCCTGCCCCCTGCCCTGCCCTGCCCCGCATCGCCTGACACTTTCTCCTGCCCCGCCTTGCCCTTCCCCTCATCACCTGACAGTCTGACACCATGCCCCCCGCCCTGCCCAGCACCGCATTGGCTGACACTTTCTCCTGCCCCGCCTTGCCCTTCCCCTCATCACCTGACAGTCTGACACCTTGCCCCCCGCCCTGCCCAGCACCGCATTGGCTGACACTTTCTCCTGCCCCGCCTTGCCCTGCCCTACATCACCTGACAGTCTGACACCTTGCCCCCCGCCCTGCCTAGCACCGCATTGGCTGACACTTTCTCCTGCCCCGCCTTGCCCTGCCCTACATCACCTGACAGTCTGACACCATGCCCCCCGCCCTGCCCAGCACCGCATTGGCTGACACTTTCTCCTGCCCCGCCTTGCCCTTCCCCTCATCACCTGACAGTCTGACACCATGCCCCCCGCCCTGCCCAGCACCGCATCGGCTGACACTTTCTTCCGCCCTGCCCCTCCTGCCCTACCCTGTCCTACTCCCCACCCTGCCCTGACCCAACCCCGCCCTGCCCTGCCACCTGGCCTGCCCTGCCCCGCATCGACTGACACTTTCACCCGCCCCGCCTTGCCCTGCTCCTCATCACCTGACAGTCTGACACATTCTCCCACCCTGCCCCCCGCCCTGCCCAGCCCCGCATCGACTGATACCTTCTCCCGCCCTGCCCCTTCTGCCCTGCCTCGCCCTTCATCGCTTGACAGCCTGACACTTTCTCCCGCCTTATGCCCCCGCCCTGCCCTGCCCAGCCCTGCATCACCTGACACTTTCTCCCGCCCTGCCCCTTCTGCCCTGCCTCGCCCCTCATCACTTGACAGCCTGACACTTTCTCCCGCCCTTTCCCCTCCTGCCCTGCCCAGCCCCGCATCGCCTGACACTTTCTCCCGCCCTGCCCCTTCTGCCCTGCCTCGCCCCTCATCACTTGACAGCCTGACACTTTCTCCCGCCCTTTCCCCTCCTGCCCTGCCCAGCCCCGCATCGCCTGACACTTTCTCCCGCCCTGCCCCTTCTGCCCTGCCTCGCCCTTCATCGCTTGACAGCCTGACACTTTCTCCCGCCCTTTCCCCTCCTGCCCTGCCCAGCCCCGCATCGCCTGACACTTTCTCCCGCCCTGCCCCTTCTGCCCTGCCTCGCCCCTCATCACTTGACAGCCTGACACTTTCTCAGCCCCGCATCGACTGACACTTTCTCCCGCCCTGCCCTGCCCCGCATCGACTGACACTTTTTCCCGCCCTGCCCCTTGCCCCGCATCACCTGATACTTTTTCCCGCCCTGCTCCCTGCCCCGCAGGAGGCTGCCGCCATCACGACACACCTCGGCGCATACTTGATCCCCGAGCATGCTATGGCAATGGCAAGTCTCAGCATCAGCACGCAGCGACCGGGATCAATCTCAAGGACACTCTCGGTGATCAGCACCGGCCGGGCCTCCCCGACCTTGTCCGACGACAGCACCATGGTATCGGCGCTGCGCGGCGCCTTGCTGTCACCGCTGCTTGGCCACAAGGAGGACGCAAAGGAGCTCAAGTACCAACGTAGTTCGAGCTCCGCAACTCTCGAGACAGGGAAAGGTTTGGCGAGGGTGAGTGAGACAGCAGGGGCGGTGCCGGCCCTGCCGGGGTCGGTACCTGCTGCCGGCGCGAGGGGCAGCGCCTGGCCGTCCTCCATGCCTCGGAGGAAAATCAGCTTGCGCAGCAATAGCATCAGCAACTTCAGGGACGTTGGGTTGGCAAAGGCTAATGGAGGGGAAAACGCGGTCATTGTTGCTGAGGAGGAGGATGCTGTGGTCGGTGTCGCCTCGCCCTCGGGGCGCCTCGGGAAATTCCTTCGGTCCCGCAACTTAGCCGTCGCGTCGGTGAAACTCCGACAGCATTCGATGGCGGCGCATCCCCGCTCGGTGCCGCTCTCCAAGCTCATGGAGGCGGCCAACGACATAAGTGGAAGTGGAAGCGGAAGCGGAAGCGTCGAGTCCGGCAGCGCCCCGTAGCTGCCGAGCTCGAAATCCAACGTGCAACGCACTGTGCCTTACGCGCCGAGCAGCGAGATCGCCTCGGCTTCCGACGTCGGAAGCTTTCCGTTGCGTCGCTGCGAGTCTAAGCCGGAGACTTCTAGTGAGCAGTCCATGTCGTTCAGCCAGATGCCCCTCGGGTCGCTGCCACGAGACGCATCGAAGTCCGAGTGCGGCGTCGACGTGCCCGTGCACTGCCCACTCACAGGTGTCGGGATCCTCCGGCGGAGCCACCCGGGCGTGTTAAGCAACAGTGGTGTACCGCAGGGTGAGGAGCTGGACGCCTCGCAGTCTACCTCAGCTGCCTGTGTCGCCAGGACAAGCAGGCTGCGGCAAAAGAGGTGGCCGCTGCCGCGGAAGAGGCGTCTGCAGCATCCACCTAGGCCTCAGCCGGTAGCTGGAGCTTCAGCAGCGGTGCGCAGATGCCCTCTGCGGCGGGCTCCGCTGGCGCTGCGGCAGCATTGGCAGTGGCTGCCACTACGGCCGTGGCCGGCGGCGGCAGCCGGGCTCGCCACGGAGAGGCTAGCCGCGAGCGCCATCACTCGATCCTGGCAGGGCTGATGTTGGGCCTGACTCCCACCGGCAGTGGCAGCCAGCAGGGCGGAGGCTCGTCGGTGTCCGGGCTGTCCCGCCCGCTGCGCTTGTCGGTCGAGGCCTCCATGATGTTTGGCGGCGGTGGCGCGACGCAGCCAGGCGGGGCTGCGTCACCGTCTGAAGCAGCAGCGGCTGCGGCAGCGGTTGCCGCCGCCGCTGCGGCGAAGGCTGCGGGCCGCAGCAGGTGCATCGCGATGATTGCAGAGCAGCCAGTGCATCGTTTCAGCTAGCAGCGCTTTATTTAAGTCTGTGTCTTTCAGCCCGTCATCTGTTAGCTGAAACGCCCTTGTGAGATCACGGATCTTGGATCCCCCCGTGATGGTGGATCTGGGTTCTCACCAAGATCTCTGGGATCTGGAATCTCGCTGAGATCATGGATCGGGGATGTCACTGATCACTGAGATCTTGGATCCGACCTAGATACGGGTCTGAGATCCCACTGTGATCTAGGGAGCTGGGTTGGCAACGGTATCTGATTGACCACGCCCGCCGGCATACCCCCTCCCCCCCCCTTGCCATCTTTGAGTGGGCAGGGGCATTTTAGCGACTTCTCTGGCAATGGTCATGTGCATGCATTTGCATGAAACTTTTGCAGTGCCCATGCGCACTAGATGTGTGAGCATTCGTTCGATGGTAGGCCATGTCATGTGCTCTCGCGAGCCCCGTGGCCCCATGCGAGCGTTCCCCTGGACGGTGGTCATCTCTAGGCTTCGATCTAGGACGTCCTTGCATGTTCGAAGGTGATATCGATCTAGGCATCCGCCTAGGCCTCAAGCCCTCAATACATGTCTGCATTATGTGTGGATGCTGTGTCCCTTGAGCACACGCTGTGCCCATGCATTTGAGCCCCATGTACGAATCCATTACTTGTGAGCAGGTGACAAGCATGTAGGCTTTGATCTGGGCCTCCATCTAGGAATCGATCAGTCAGTAATATTACTTCTTGGGGCCTTACTCACCCGGGCCTTACTCATGAGGCTGGGCTGACTAGGAATTAAGTTCAGTGCTCTCATGCATGTTTGCATGCTGTGTGTGGTAGTTCTCGCTCCCTGTGTCGTCTCGTGGACTGCTAAAATTGTGGATCTCTATGTAGAAATCCGAATCTTGGGATCGTCCAGGACGGTCCCGACTTTTCTTTTGGAGTACCGTTGTCACGGACGTGTTTCGTTGTTTTCGAATTTCGTTCTTGCTTAACAAGTCGCTGTTTAGGCGATTTTCTTGATTCGTCGCCGCTTAACGTGAAAAATTCCAGTCAAAAACATGTTCACAGTCGATATCAGCCCTAAAGAACGATCAAAACAACGAAATACGTCCGTGACAACGATATTTCGGAAGGATCCGCTGAAATATCTCGCAAGCCCTCAGTCAGTGTAGCCGTTGTGTAAAGTTCCGGTTTTCCATCCTAATTTGAATTGCGGCCCTGTGTGAAAGCTCGTCTTCGTTGTCTCACAATGTGTTTCGAAATCGCGGAACGATCTGTTTTTCGGTAGAGGGATTTTTTCTTTCGCTGCTGAGCGCCATGAGGGACTGGTACCTGAGCATGTCTTTGTGTAATGTCATTGACCTGCGCAAGGCTTAGCAGGCTTCACTTTTTCTTTTCGGTATCTCCTTCGCTGTGTTTTTCACCAGCCATGATGAGAAGGCCAGGCCTAAGCCCTGAAAATCTGAGCAGGCAGGAAACTGACCCGCAACAGACTACAGCTCGGTGGCGAGAGAATGAACCCCTTCTGGTATTACAGAAGATATTTGCCCCTTCTGGTATCACAGAAGATATTTAGGAGACTGACACCAGTGTTCATGACGTTACACCTCTGGGCCCTGCACAAATTAAGCTCGGCCACGCCAGTAAACATAAAGTAAGTCAGGAAAGTCAAGGGAGAAAGCACAAGAGGAATGAAAGGTCACCTTCCAAACACCAAGAACAACAACAAAAAGGCCAGGCAAACCGTATCCCCTGCACCATTCAAAAAAACAACTACAAGTTCCATAAAAGCCAGGGCCAATGACACAAGTGCTTGTTCCTTTCCCACGCCCACTGGTCCTCGCTCCAGCTCCTCCAATGCACCTAGCAGTTCACACTTCACAGCACCAGTTGCGCCTTCCGGTGCTCTGCCCGACCGCAGACTGCCTGTCGGCCGCTATGGCAGCCGCCATGAAGGGGCTGCCCTGATGGGCAGCCGACGCTACCGCCGCGTGGTAGCCTATTATCTTTCCCTTTCCTCCCATCCAAACAGCTGGGCACCCCGCGGCCGAGCTTCTTTTAGCAGGGCACAGAGGTGCAACGTCATTTTACTGCTGCGATGTAAAGGCGCAACACTTGCTGCCAGCAGCCTCTCCTTTTGTTCCTTCCCCCCCCTCTTCCTTTTCGTTTCTTCTTTTCTCCCTTCTGAACAGTTGGGCGCCCACGCGGCCTTATTTGAGCAGGGCCCAGAGGTGTAACGTCATTGACATGCACTGCGGGGGGGAAGGCCAAGTGCATGGCAGCCTGTCAGAATTCAGCCCATCTACAAGAGGGGCGACCCCCTTGACCCCAGTAACTACCGGCACATTGCCATCACGAGCGTGCTGTATGCTAGCATGCTAACCACCGTTGCTGATCAGTGGGCACGCTTGCATGATCACATCCCTCCTGAACAGTTCGGCTTTCAGCAGCGCCGTAGCACGCTTCATGCTGCTTTCCTCTTGAGACATGCAGTTCATGCGCAAAGGGCAGCTGCTGGCCGTGGCAAACTGCATGTGGCCTTTGTTGATTTCACCAAGGCCTATGACTGTGTGCTACATGAGCAGCTTTGGCAACACCTGTCTGAGCGGCTTCACATGCCTTCTTGCTTGTTAAGCGCTGTGCAAGCGCTCTACAAAGGCGCAGTCTACAGGCTCACATACGGCCATACAAGCACTGGCCCTTGGCCGTGCACCCGCGGTATCAAGCAGGGATGCCCACGTAGCCCCCCCTTTTCAGTCTGTATATCAGCGATCTGCCGGGCATGATCGCAGCCCAGTGCCCTGCAGAGGGCATTATGCTAAGGGCGGCGGGGCAACGACTCAGGTGCCTCATATGCGGATGATGTCACCCTGCTAGCCAGCAGCCCGGCAGGGCTGCAGCGCATGCTAGATGCCCTGCATGAGTATGCGGCGGTCAAGGAGCTCCAGGTCAGCGTTAACAAGACAGCGATATTGGAGTTTGGCAGCCGCTTAGCTGCGCAGCGCCGGCAATCAGCCCATCCTTGCATGTATGTCCCCGATAAGAGAGTGTTGAAGCGTGTCCAGGATTTCAAGTTCTTGGGCATCATTTAGCACGAGAGCGGCAGCATGAGGAAGGCCATGCAAGTTAAAGAGGTGCCTTTCGCTACCGCGTTGCACCGTGTCCGCCGCATGGCCGCCAAGGTGCACCTCAGGAATCATCTGCTACACGCATCCGGTTGGCGTCTGTCTATGCAGCGCCTGTGGCCAACTACGGTGGTGTGGTGTGGGCCACCGATCACCTTAGGCCGCGGCATTGCCTCAAGAGCAAGATGCAGTCCAGCTTCCTCCAGCTTCTGCGCCAGGCTGTAGGGCTACCTCCGTCCGCTGCCAGTTGGGGGGTCATGAAGGAGCTGCAGATCCAGTCGTTACAGCGAAGTTGGTGGCAGCATGTACTTCGCTTCTACTACGCAGCGGTCGCACCAGCAGCACAGCAAGACAGCCCACTCATGGCG
Source organism: Limnomonas spitsbergensis (assembly GCA_037349105.1). NCBI lineage: Eukaryota > Viridiplantae > Chlorophyta > Chlorophyceae > Chlamydomonadales > Limnomonas > Limnomonas spitsbergensis. The sequence goes on from JAYJMM010000009.1 coordinate 3,600,120, forward strand.
GCAGCCATGGCGGCCGACATGCTGCTCAATGTCAGGCAGGGCACCGAAATGCGCAATTGGCGCAGTGATTTTCTGGGTGGTTTTCTGGAGCTGGACCTGAGATCAGCCGATCCCAAACTGCGTCAGACAGCAACTGACCTACAGCTGCTACCTGCCAGAGATGTGCTAGCGCTAGTTGATGCAGCATACGAGCTGGATGCAGCTGGCAGAGGGGACCCCAGAGATCCTGCCACTGAACACAGGTCTGCGGCCGCCTACCGCACCTGGTTTCAATCTACGGCTTAATTTAGTTAGGCGTCCACGCGGCTGAGCCTTACTTGAGCAGGGCCCAGAGGTGTAACGACATTGTCATGCACTGCGTCAAAAGCAGCAAAGTGTCACAAGTTTGCGGTTGTGCGTTCGCCGCTTGTTCGGTGTGTGTGGAGGTCTAGGGTCCTGTATTGTTTCAGCTTCCTCTTCTCGATTATTATGTACCCCCCGAGCCAGTATACAGGCATCTGACCAGCGCAAATAGTTTGTTTATTGGACAGGTGAATGCCTATGCCGCCGGGCCGGGTGCTGAGAGGTCTATGATACACAAGTAGTTCACTGTTCTGTTGCCATAGTGCTGAAAGTGTTTTTGTATTCTAGTTGAGAGTCGGCTGGCTGAGGGGAGAAGTGGGCTTCATGATAACGACTTGCGAAAATATACATTGAGACTAGGTAGTGATGTTATTATGGAAGTCTCGGGGTGATGGACACACAAATAGGCAGCTGGTATTCGGTACAGCCCTGGCTGTCTTGTAGGCTCCGTCAGCTTCTGTTTTCCTCTATTTTCAGTAGTTTCAATTTGTTTGGCAGCGTGGACGGCAGGCACAAATTTCAGTTTCATTTTTACATTCATTGGAACCACTTGCTTGACAAGTCTTGATCCGAAAGGAATAGTGTGCAATTGATCCGACGGCTTTCAGCTCGCGTAAAATACTAAAAAAAAGGGCTGAGAAGAGAGGAACTGTTCTATGCAAGCTGCGCGACATAAATCACGAATGTATATCTTCAGTCAAACAGTTCCGTAATCAGAAGATCAGACAATCAACATAATCAGCGTCAGTTAGCCAGAGTCCATGGAGGCTTGCTTCAAGACCCAGGTACCAATACAGGAAGTCATTGACAGAGTCATTTGTCAAAGAGGCAAGTTAGCAGTCGGCTTTATCGAGGACTGCACCTACAATGGCCTCCCATTCTAGTACAGCAATCCGCTATAACACCTAGCGGTTACCAAAGAGTGCGGTGCACCCTACACCCTGTCACCAAAATAGTCGGTCAGATATTTACGTGGCAATCATCATGCTCATCATTGCCATCGCAATCGGGTCCTCCATCACAAACTGGCCGCGGGCAGACCCACCGGGGAACATCAGAGAGTGGATGTTGAAATAGGTGTTGCCAGCGGCCATCGGTTCCATCACAAGGGCGGGGTTGAACTCGACGGGAGAGACAGACAACTTCTCAGCAGTGAGGTACTGGAACGAGCCGTTGAGGGAGGAGACGAACACGGGGACGAGGACCGCGCCGGATGATGTTGCGGAGCCGTTGTGGATATGGGCCTGAGAGACGGCCTCGACGAACTGGGCAGAGAACATGACCATGCCGTACGAGCCATTGACGATGATGGCCGTTGCGAAACCCATGGTCTTGGACAGGGTTGCGTTGGAAGGTACGCCGATGACGTTAGAGGAGTTGAATTCGGCGTTGTAGACGGCGTAGTCGGTCACTTCCAGCTGGCCACGAATGGTACCGTTCGAAATGTCGCTGGCGGTTTGCATGGTGTGGCAATTGAAGTAGGCACCGGTGGAGCTCAGGAGCTCTGGGGTGATGCCGGTCGCGTTGGGGTTGAAGGTGAAGTTGGCTGTGATGTGGGGACCGATGTCGAAGGGGTTAAACATGCCGTTAAGGGAAGAGTTGTATGTCCAGACAAGGACAGGGCCGTTCACGGAGGAGTTTCCGCGGTGGATGTGTGCCATGAAGAACTTGGGGAGCTCGCTGATGATGAAGGTTCCCATGGCGTATGTGCTGTTCATCATTTTGATGTGGACATAGCCAGTGCCGGTGGAGTTGCTCGGCGTCGGGCCATTCATGCCGCTGAGCTCAGCGTGGTAAGCATAGGGGTACGCATCAGTCGGCACGCTTGCAACCAAGGCCAATGCAGCAACGATCAGCACTAGAAAGGATGACATGTCGCGTTTATTGAACAGATGGGGGCGTGCAATTGCTATATTATCTACTCGCCGATGTGGTGGACGAGGGTGCGATGTTAAAAAAGGTTGCGTACTCGTCTATTTAATAGGGTAATTTCGATGCGGGATGGTTTGTGGTTCTGAGTCAGTGTTCCGTATCCACCCGACAAAGCCCTCCCGCAGTCGGAGTTACTCCTGCAATTTTGTCAGGCGACTGTTGAGCAACTTCTTCAACCGCCACAACGACCAGACGTCGAACAGAATTCGAAGCGAACTGCAGCGTGAAAAGTGTGACGCCCTCTCCCGATGGCTGCGCCGTGGGTCATCTGGAGGGGGTTGGTAGTAATCTCGTACTGTATTCACCTGCGAGAAATTAGCGACGCAACTACTGCCAGCCGGCATTTTTTCATGACAGTAACATGTGGCCAGTCTCTAAAATGTGTCGTGACTCGTAAGGGGGACAACCCGGGGGAACAACCGTGTTAGCAATCGTGTCACATATACATTTTGCCATAATCATATGACGCACCCTCACTTACGCCAAATGTCATTTACGCCCCTCGCAGCCAGATTCTGACCGAACTGACCGAAAAATGTTCCAGATGGCAGATAATTTGCATGTACACACCTAAATTTGCGGGTCTGGCGCGACCGAACCAGGACCGGCCTACTGCCAGTAACAGGGAATGCGGCCCTTGCCCGTGCGATGGGATGCAGCGGACATGTCAATAACGTGGATTATAATGGCACGGGGACAGCTGGGGGGACCTCTTCTGCTTCCTCCGGTGTAACCCTCTAAATTTAAACGTATGCATAGTTCAAAATATACGTTTCGAATGGACCCCTGCTGCCGAAAGCGATGTTGTACATTTTAAAACATGCGTCCGTGACTCGAGACAGGCTTTGAGAAGAGGACAGATATAAGGCAGTTACGTGCGTGCATGGCACAAAATGAGGTGGATCTGTTGGCACAGGCGGGGCCGTTGACGGTTGGCCTGGGTGTCTAACTGTCATCCGCTTGCGAACAGAGACTGCTGTGATATCATTATTATCCCTGTGCAGTCTTCTGGCAAGAGGGGTCATGTTACTGAGGGCTTGGGGATGAGGGCCTGGGAGTGAGGGCTTAGTGGCCACTGGCCAGTTCAATTCTTTTAAGTTTTCACTGCCGTCGAGCGGGCATGCCATTTGATGCATGGGACTGGTGCCCGTGACTGAAGGCTTAGGGATGTGGGCTTGGAGTTCAGGGTTTAGGGATGAGGGTTTTGACGAGTTTTCTGTGGCCTACAGATATTTGGTGATGTCTGTCAGATTTCAAGCAGTACGCATTTTTACTAACTATGGCAGTAAGCATTGGTTCTGATCCAGAATTATTGTAAGTGAAGTTTTTGTGAAGTCCAACAGAGCATCACACTTGATGCATGGGACATGTGCCCGTAAACCGGTACAGGCACTTGATACACTAGGACAGAAAGCGAAAACCAGTGACCCCCTTGGGCAAGCAACTAGCACACAACCACGACAGTGGCGTGGGAATGAACCCCATAGTGCAGAAGATAAGCCCCAGCCATAAAACATGACGTGGGTGCAAAATAGTTCGATTGAGCACCGCCTAGAGACTTAGGGGAAAGACAGGAATTTTGGCAAAGTTTTGAGATGATTCTCTCTTTTCATCATACACTGAAAGATAAAACAACCAAATTTCTTCCAGAAAACATATGCAGAATCCGCTGCATTTAGTTTGCCCCACACTCCATTTGCGTACCGTTTCATGGCCTCATCCTCGTCCTCTAGGAAACTATGGAAAGTAAGGTTACACAAAAAACGAAGGTCTGTATAGAACGGGCAGTAAATCATGTGAAGCTCATCCTCCCGACATTTAAGATTGCAACATCTACAAATCCTCTCGCTATGAGGCACACAGGGTTTCTCAAAGCGCCCCGTCTCAACATTCAGCCAATGCGACCCCATCCGATACCGGGCTACAGCGAAAATAATATTAGGCTTACTCAAATTGTACCAGAAAGTCTCCTTCACATCACGCTTAATTTGGAACCACTTAGAGAACGTACACAATTTGAACCCCGAGCATTCTGAGTCAGGAGTAGCACGTACTGACAGGGCCGTACGTGGCATGTCCCTGGAATTTTTGGAAAGCCACTGATCGCTAGCTGAATTCACAATGACCTCAATATCCAAAGAGGTATTGGCTGAAGCAGTCAATAAATCAATACCCAGAGTCATCAATATCATAGACAGAAAACCAGCCCAACAAAGTGAAGTGCCAGCCTTCGCCAAATCACAACTTTCCTGCATGGCCATTTTCACAAGGTCATTGTCAGGCCTCAGATTAATTATATTCCAAAAACTCAGGGTCTGCTGAAAAAGACTTCAGATAAGGGGTTCACAGTGCAGTTCACTCATGAGAACATACTCGGCCACAGACTTGAGAAGACCCAGACACTGCCTAAGGAAACCCTTGTGAATTACCTCCAAATCTCTAGAGAAACCAGTATCTGTCAAGCCGACTCCTTTCGCAAGGAGACCTGGTCCCCGAATTTCACACCCATAAAACAGAATAGGCTTCACCAAAGAGTCAAAAAGATGACATTTAATGTGAACATTGTGTATGTCAAGCTCATGACATCTCCGGACCATGGCATACAAAGCTGCCCTCCCCTTGTTGATACAACGTCTACCTGCTCCCTTCATACCCTCTGCCTCATCAAATAACATACCCAAGTAGATGAAAAAGGGCTTAATATCAAGAATGCTTCCGTCATAAGACAGAGATGCCAAATGACGGCAATATTTCCGGTTAAAAACAATTGCTTCAGATTTTTTTATATTGACTGTCAAGGCATTGTGGCGACAAAAAATATGGAGAGCATCAAGAAGTTTTTGCAGATCATCTGGCGATTCAGCGAATAACACCAGATCATCTGCATAAAGTAAAACTCTGACCAAAGCATGTGAAAGACGGGCGCCAATATCAGGGCACTCACTTGCGACAAACTTCTCGAAACAATCGATAAACAGGCCAAACAATAGAGGGGACAGCGGGTCTCCTTGTTTAACACCCATAAAGGAGGAGAAACTATCGCCCAGTTTACCACCAACCCGTACACGGATTTGTACATCCTGAAACATCTCCTTCAAACTTTCTAAAATCCGGCCGTGCACGCCCATGCTCTGTAAACTCCGCCATAGTAAATCTGTGTCAATGCAGTCATATGCCTTGCTAAAATCAATGAAAGCAGCAAAAATCGTTTTTTGTATGGCTGCTATCATCATGAAACGTTTCACCAATGCAGTTTGCCCACTACTGAGCATCGTTAATCTTTGCCTGCTGGACAGGCGTGTCAAAGATGTTAAACATCTCAGGGCCCTGCTCAAAAGGCTCGGCCGCGTAGGCTGAGTTTCTGTACCTAGGTGATGAGGCCACGCCCTATCCACCCTGCAATAATATCTGCCCCCTGGCAGATGTAGGAACCTCAGCCAGATCAGGGGCCATCTGCAGTTGGGGAGACGCTAATGGTGTGCAAGGTGCATGGCCATTTGATACTCGTTAACCAGTTATATCAGCACCATTAACAACGTGTTTTTTAGCTGATTGGAACTGACCCCTGCCACCCTTCACCATAATTATGATTTCTCACTGAGAAATTAAGTATTTACTAGGTTCCGGAGACATGAAGGGGGGGGGGAAAGGGGATGACAGAGGTCGTTGCACATTTGTTCTGATGATGGGGTGAGTGAACAGGTATCTGGCGGTTAAGTGTCTGGTGAAGCCAGACCTGGAGGAAATGGTCCAGTGGTACAACACCGGTGGTTGCGGCATGCCGGCATTGGAAGTTCCTAACCCCATGATTGAGGGAACGAACCCGCCACACGATCCACTCTTTCCTCTCATCTAGGGCACAGTTCCTGCCCCATCTCGGAGGGATGTGGGTATGGTTGCGCCTTGGATCAGGTTGGGCGTCCATTTCCTGTTCCCTCACATGGGAGGGTGGCATGGCTGCACTACGAACCTGGCTGTGCATGGTACCTGGAACTGAGCTGGATTTAAAAATCCAAGGCGCGCCAGGACGCTGATGTCTCCACAGGCTGTTCCCCTCGTATGGGATATTGTTACCACCTGGTAGGACCGGTGCGTTGGTGAATCTGCACGGCCTTGATCGGTCCGAGGTGCTGCGCAGCTGCGCTGTATAGAGCAACCTAGCGGTCACGACTCGGAAATACTGCGCAGCTGCGCCCTGCAGTTCGGCATTGGTCTCATCGACCGTATGCATCAGGTAGGTTCGTGAGCACCTGATCTCGGGACGTCGATATCAGTTATGTCACAGCTTCTAAGCTGCATTGATTCGGTGGCCAATTTGACAATTGGCGGTGTATTCTGACAATGGGTAGAGGGCCTGAGATATTTGAGTGCAATGCCTTGGAAAGGCATATGGGAAGAAGCAAGACTCGCTTTCAGCGTGCTGCCCGGAGGAACACTTGGGTGTTCGATGGATTACTATTTGACGTAAATTATTCATAAAGTTAAGACAGTCAGGTTGTAGAGCGCCTTTAAAATAGCTCTTTATGGGGATAAGGGGATTGAGGGCATGCCCACGATCGGCGCAGCATCGCGAACCTACTAGGGTCGTCCGCAGTCGCTCCCTCCTTAACTGTCCACATCTCCTCCTGCCGGCATCCTCCTCCTCGTTCACTGCCAGTATCCACCATCATGCAGTTCGCATTGAAGAGCTCTGGGACGAGCCTCAAGGCCGGCAGCCGCAGCTGCCGCGGCAGCAGTCGGAGCACGATCGTGCGAGCGGAGCCGGTGGCGATTCCTGAGCAATACACAAAGGTGTGAAAACGAAACTACGTTGCGGTAGATTTGAACAACAATCGCAGCGGGGGGCGGGAGGAAGGAGGGGGCTGACAATGATGACATCCTTTAAGGTGGTGGGGAATGAGCCCCAGGTAACCTCTAGATGCCCAAGACAATGAAGGTAAATGTATCGTGAGCACTGCAGACAGTCTCTGATCAACTGCAGCAGGACTAGAACGATCATCCGCCTTGCCAGATGGCGTCGTGGGGAGATTTTCATCGGGACGACCATGCTCCTTTTTTAACACGGTGGAGCAGCTCCCAGAGCGATCTCGCACTGCACAAAAGCTGACCATGCATGTGCGCCGGGAGGGAGGACGCGAAATAGCGATATGTCCCATATCGACGATCATCCATGCACACAGTACCTCAATCCCGGCCCCCTTTCAGCCGGCTAGCCCAAGCAGCAGGCAACATGTTCCTTCAGGCCAAACTGAAGCTAGTCTGTGATGTAGCTGGCGTTAACTAAAATGAAAGTGTGGAGAGGAAGAGAACAATGGACGTAGGAAGTGAAACACGGACATCAGGAAGCGATGATCATCCATGCAAAAAATCCTCCCTTCCTTCCATCCTCATCCCCCCGCGCCCCAACCCCTTCAGCCCTCACAATGCTTCCGCCCTCCTTCCTTCCTCACTCCCCCGCGCCCCAACCCCTTCAGCCCTCACAATGCTTCCGCCCTCCTTCCTTCCTCACTCCCCCCCCCAACCCCTTCCGCCCTCCCCTCATTATCGCTTGGGGATCAGACCCCTAATGATCTCGCATAGGTTGGCCCGCATGGGGATCCCTTTCATCTTAATATCGATTGGCAAGCATGTCACAGGCATGAATTGCATCTAATAAAAGAAAGCCACGAACAAGTTTCGTTCTAAACTAAAGATTGAATGTTACTTTCTAATATTATAATTAAGTGAGCAATATATCAGCATCTATACACGCGCATTGTGCTTGCACTCTGAGCTCTGCCTGCCTGCCTGCCCGCTTGCCATGCTCCCCCCCCTTTATGTAGATCTCACCAAAGAGGGAGCACGCAGACCCCCACATTTCCCCACATGTCCCTAACCTTATGCCCCCAACTGTATGCCGCTGACCTTCTTTCCGGGTGCACCCCCACCCCCCTCATGTAGATGTCGCGAAAGGGGGGGGCACGCGGCCCCCCACAGATCCCCACTTGCCCCCAACCGAATGCCCCTGACCTTATGCCCGGGTGCCCCCCCCTCCCCCCTCATGTAGATGTCGCCAAAGGGGGAGGGCACGCGGCCTTCCCACAGATCCCCACTTGCCCCCAACTGTATGCCCCTGACCTTCTTTCCGGGTGCCCCCCCTCCCCCCTCATGTAGATGTCGCCAAAGGGGGAGGGCACGCGGCCCCCCACAGATCCCCACTTGCCCCTAACTGTATGCCCCTGACCTTATGCCCGGGTGCCCCCCCCTCCCCCCTCATGTAGATGTCGCCAAAGGGGGGGGCACGCGGCCCCCCACAGATCCCCACTTGCCCCTAACTGTATGCCCCTGACCTTATGCCCGGGTGCCCCCTCTCCCCCCTCATGTAGATGTCGCCAAAGGGGGGGCACGCGGCCCCCCACAGATCCCCACTTGCCCCCAACTGTATGCCCCTGACCTTATGCCCGGGTTCCCCCTCTCCCCCCTCATGTAGATGTCGCCAAAGGGGGGGGCACGCGGCCCCCCACAGATCCCCACTTGCCCCCAACCGTATGCCCCTGACCTTATGCCCGGGTGCCCCCCCTCCCCCCTCATGTAGATGTCGCCAAAGGGGGGGCACGCGGCCTTCCCACAGATCCCCACTTGCCCCTAACTGTATGCCCCTGACCTTATGCCCGGGTGCCCCCTCTCCCCCCTCATGTAGATGTCGCCAAAGGGGGGGCACGCGGCCTTCCCACAGATCCCCACTTGCCCCTTACTGTATGCCCCTGACCTTATGCCCGGGTGCCCCCTCTCCCCCCTCATGTAGATGTCGCCAAAGGGGGACCGCGTGCTGGTGAAGGTGGCCAAGGAGGAGACCCAGACCCGTGGCGGAATCCTGCTCCCTGTCTCAGCCCAGAAGAAGCCCACATCAGGTGGGTAGTAAGGGGGGCCTATTAGTAGCTCGCATCAAATGACAGTTTACAGGTTAGAAGTCCATTCTAAGCGAGGGTTCAGGGGTCAGCCAGATTTTTGGAGGGTTTAAGATGGTTGTAAGGTGGGGTTAGGCCTGCATGAGGTAAGGGTTAAGGTTTGAAAGAGTTCTGTGCCTGCCTGAATCCGGAAACTCAGATACCTTGCCAGCCTAAACCCTGAACCATGTTGCGTGCCTGCCTAAACCCTGAACCATGTTGCGTGCCAGCCTAAACCCTAAACCATGTTGCGTGCCAGCCTGAACCCTTAACCATGTTGCGTGCCAGCCTACACCCTAAACCATGTTGCGTACCAGCCTGAACCCTAAACCATGTTGCGAGCCAGCCTACACCCTAAACCATGTTGCGTGCCAGCCTGAACCCTTAACCATGTTGCGTGCCAGCCTAAACCCTAAACCATGTTGCGTGCCAGTCTGAACCCTAAACCATGTTGCGTGCCAGCCTGAACCCTAAACCATGTTGCGTGCCAGCCTGAACCCTACACCATGTTGCGTGCCAGCCTGAACCCTAAACCATGTTGCGTGCCAGCCTACACCCTAAACCATGTTGCGTGCCAGCCTGAACCCTAAACCATGTTGCGTTCCAGCCTGAACCCTAAACCATGTTGCGTGCCAGCCTGAACCCTAAACCATGTTGCGTGCCAGCCTAAACCCTAAACCATGTTGCGTGCCAGCCTAAACCCTAAACCATGTTGCGTGCCAGCCTGAACCCTAAACCATGTTGCGTGCCAGTCTGAACCCTCAACCATGTTGCGTGCCAGCCTGAACCCTAAACCATGTTGCGCGCCAGCCTGAACCCTAAACCATGTTGCGTGCCAGCCTAAACCCTAAACCATGTTGCGTGCCAGCCTGAACCCTCAACCATGTTGCGTGCCAGTCTGAACCCTCAACCATGTTGCGTGCCAGTCTGAACCCTAAACCATGTTGCGTGCCAGTCTGAACCCTCAACCATGTTGCGTGCCAGTCTGAACCCTAAACCATGTTGCGTGCCAGTCTGAACCCTAAACCATGTTGCGTGCCAGTCTGAACCCTAAACCATGTTGCGTGCCAGTCTGAACCCTAAACCATGTTGCGTGCCAGTCTGAACCCTCAACCATGTTGCGTGCCAGTCTGAACCCTAAACCATGTTGCGTGCCAGTCTGAACCCTCAACCATGTTGCGTGCCAGTCTGAACCCTAAACCATGTTGCGTGCCAGTCTGAACCCTAAACCATGTTGCGTGCCAGTCTGAACCCTAAACCATGTTGCGTGCCAGTCTGAACCCTAAACCATGTTGCGTGCCAGTCTGAACCCTAAACCATGTTGCGTGCCAGTCTGAACCCTCAACCATGTTGCGTGCCAGTCTGAACCCTCAACCATGTTGCGTGCCAGTCTGAACCCTAAACCATGTTGCGTGCCAGTCTGAACCCTCAACCATGTTGCGTGCCAGTCTGAACCCTAAACCATGTTGCGTGCCAGTCTGAACCCTAAACCATGTTGCGTGCCAGTCTGAACCCTAAACCATGTTGCGTGCCAGTCTGAACCCTAAACCATGTTGCGTGCCAGTCTGAACCCTAAACCATGTTGCGTGCCAGTCTGAACCCTAAACCATGTTGCGTGCCAGCCTAAACCCTAAACCATGTTGCGTCGCGCCATCATTACACGCGGTCATGAACCCCAAACCCTGTCATGTTGCGCAGGTGACGTGGTGGAGTTGGGTGATGGACGTGTCGGCGATGTGCAGCGCCCATTCGAGCTGAAGGAGGGCGACACGGTGAGTGGGTGATGGTTGTACTACAGCCATCTCGCATCTTTGAAATTTTGTTCAAACCGATGGGGTTGGGTGGTAGGATGTTCAGCGGCCATCTGAGCTGAAGGAGGGCGACACAGGGGGTGGGTGGTGGATGTGTACTACAGCTAGTCAGCCAAGTTCCCGGCAAATTATCTCGCACCTCCCAGGACGCGTTCAAATCGATGGGGGTGAGTGGTAGGGTATACAGGCGGCTATTTTAGCTGAAGGAGGGCGACATGGTGGGTGGGTGAGTGTGGATGTAATACAGCCACTTTGTCTCACCCTTTTCGAATTACACTCAAAATTGATGGGGGTGGGTGGAGGATGTAGTACAGCCATTTTTTTCAGTGGAGCACGGTGGTTGACTGGTTGGGTTGGTGGGATGGGTGGGTTGGGGGGTAATAAATGTACTGCGGTCATTGGAGCTCAAGGGGGGGGGCATGGTGGGTGGGTGGATGGGTGGGTGGGTGGGTAGGCGAATGGGCAGGTGGGATGGGTGGTGATAAATGTACAGCGGTCATTCGATCGCAAGGGGGGGGTACGGTGGTTGGGTGGTGGTGGGTGGGTGGTGGTGGGTGGGTGGGTGGAGTCGTGGATGATTAGCAGACCTTTCAACTAGGAGGAGACAAGGTGGGTAGGGTGCCTGAATAGGTTGAGGGTTCAGCAATCCAAGGAGGGTTGTAAAGCTCAAGGAGAGAGGGTTAATTTGCAATGAAATAATCGGTGGGTTTGATGCTGTCAGTTTTAATCTTGGCGTTGACTTTTTGATTGGGTCTGAAGGTTTGAATGTGTTGGTTTGAATTATGCTTTGAATCTGCGGCAAATGTACAGCGGCCTTTGGAGGTTCAGGAGGGTCACGATGGGCGGGTCGCCTATTTGTAAACCATAAATTCAAACCCTGATGGGCGGGTCGCCTTATTGTAAACCATACATGTAAACCCTTAATCCTTAATCGTATGAGCCAACCGTATGACCCTTTGCCCTAAACGTTGACTTTAAGTCCTCAATCATGCACACAATCATAAACCTTAACTATGCACATAAACCCCAAACCCTGAACCCTGAACCTTATTCGGTAACCCTGAACCTTCACGTAAACTTCAAATACTAAACCCTGAACTTTTCTAAACCCTGAATTTTAAACGCAGGTCTTGTACAGCAAGTTTGGTTTTATGTACACCGACATCAAGATGTCCGGCCAGGAGTACATTCTGATCCGCGAGCAGGACGTCATTGCTATCATGCCACGGAAAGGTGTGAACACGTGTGGGGCATGGGAGAAATTAGTGAGAGAGGGTGGCATGTGTGCGGGGGCAATTTCAAGATGTCAGGCCAGGATTACATTCTGATCCGCGAGCAGGACGTCATTGATATCATGCCACAGAAAGGTGTGTAAATGTGTGGATGTGAAGGACAATGTGTGAAAGTATGTGTGGCATGAACATCAATTTGGCAGGCCAGGAAAACATCTCGAGCCGGGAGTAGGACGTCATTGCTACCATGCCACTTAAAAGGTGTGATGGGCATGGGGGAGAATTGTCAATGACGTGACACCTCTGGGCCCTGCTCAAAAAGGCTCGGCCGCGTGGGCGCCTAACTAAGGAGTGGGAGAGAATTGTGAAAATGTGTGTCCGGGGCAATTCATTATGTCTGTTCAAGTGTGCATCCTGATCTGGGAGTGAGATGTCATAGCCTTCATGCCACGGAAAGGTGTGGAATGGTGCGGGGTGTGGAAGGGAAGGTTTGAAAGTGGAATGTGTGCCACTGACATCAAAGCAGCCGGCCGGAGTTACAGCCTGAGCGGGGAGGAGGATGTCATTGCTATCATGGCACGGGAAAGTGGGGGGAAAGTGGGGGTTGTAAGGGAGGAAAGTGTGAGAAAATAGTGTGTGTGGTGTGTGTTTGTGACACGTTAGTGTTGCCATGTCCCCCCTCCTTGCATGTCCCTACCTAGGATGCACAGCAAGAATGTTTCTGACTCTCTTTCCTTCTTAGATCATATTATTTTCTTGGATCTAGGGCAGCCACTGAACCCTTTGTTTTATAACCTCCCCTTTTTCTTACTTCCCCTTTTTCCCTTATTTCCTCTTTTCTTATTTTTTCTTTCCCCCCCTTTTCCTCATTCCCCCTTACCGATGCCCAGGGCGAGGACGTCCCTGACATGAAGGCGCGGACGGACGTCCCCGACTTCATGTTATCCACCCCCCTTTTTCCGCTCCCTCCTCCCCGCCCCTTCCTCAGATGCTCAGGGCGAGGACGTCTCTGATAGATGATGAGAAGCAGATGGACATCCCCCGACTTCCCGTTATCCGACCCCCCCTCTGCTCCCTCCTCCCCTCTCTTTCTCAGATACCCAAGACGGGGATGTACCTGACTGTCATAACATTCTTCCCTTATTAATTTATTTGATCAAAGGTGACCAAGCCACTGACCCCTCTCTTTCTTATTTGCACTTCATCCTTATATGCCCCTTTTCCTTATTTCTCAGATGCTCAGGGTGAGGACGTCCCTGACATGAAGCCCTTGGGAGACCGCGTGCTCATCAAGGTGTGACAACACGCCTCAGGGTGTTGGATTGAGGGTAAAGGATTGAGGCGGCAGCGCATGTAGTTCAGGGTATGGGGTGAGTCTCAATTGTCAAGTGCTTCGTGCTCATCAAGGTGCGGCAATATGCCGCGGGGTGGAGAGTTTAGGCGGGTTTCATTGCTGTCAACAGTGTTGAGGGTTGTTGGGCGTGTCTCATTGTCAAGTGCTATGCGCTGTGGAAGCATGCCTCGGGGTTCAGGGGTGTAGGGTTCAGGGTTGTTTCTCATGCAGTCAACAGCGTGGAGGGTTGATGGGTGTGTTTCATTGTCAAGAGCTATGGGCTGAAGGTGTGGCAGGATGTCCAAGGGTGTAAGGTGTAGGGTTCAGGGTTGTTTCTCATGCAGTCAAGAGTATCAAGGGTTATTGTTTGTGTCTCGTTTTCAAGAGCTTCATGCTCATCTAGATGCAGCGGTATGCCTAGGGGCGTAGAGTCGCCTAGGGTCCAGGGTCTAGAGTTGCCTAGGGTCCAGGGCGTAAAGTTGCCTAGGGTCCAGGGCGTAGAGTTGCCAAGGTTCCAGGGCGTAGAGTTGCCTAGGGTCCAGGGCGTAGAGTTGCCTAGGGTCCAGGGTATAGAGTTATTTATCATGCAAAGTGGGGGGGGTCAGGATGAGGACGCTGCTGCTGTGGCGGTCAGCTGCTGATGTGGCGGTCAGCTGCGGCGTGTTGCCTGACCCCGACCTTCTCTCATCTCCCGAGCTCCTTTCCCTTATCTAGCCCTGGGCTGAAAACCTCATTGGCCTGAGCCTTAAACCTCGTTAGGCCTGAGCCTTAAACCTCGTTAGGCCTGAGCCCTGAACCTCGTTAGGCCTGAGCCCTGAACCTCGTTAGGCCTGAGCCCTAAACCTCGTTAGGCCTGAGCCCTAAACCTCGTTAGGCCCGAGCCCTAAACCTCGTTAGGCCCGAGCCCTAAACCTCGTTAGGCCTGAGCCCTAACCTCGTAAGGCCTGAGCCCTAAACCTCGTTAGGCCTGAGCCCTAAACCTCGTTAGGCCTGAGCCTTAAACCTCGTTAGGCCTGAGCCCTGAACCTTGTTAGGCCTGAGCCCTGAACCTCGTTAGGCCTGAGCCCTGAACCTCGTTAGGCCTGAGCCCTAAACCTCGTTAGACCTGAGCCCTGAACCTCGTTAGGCCTGAGCCCTAAACCTCGTTAGGCCCGAGCTCTAAACCTCGTTAGGCCTGAGCCCTAAACCTCGTTAGGTTTGAGCCCTAAACCTCGTTAGGCCTGAGCCTTAAAACTCGTTAGGCCTGAGCCCTAAACCTCGTTAGGCCTGAGCCCTAAACCTCGTTAGGTTTGAGCCCTAAACCTCGTTAGGCCTGAGCCCTGAACCTCGTTAGGTTTGAGCCCTAAACCTCTTAAGGCCCGAGCCCTAAACCTCGTTAGGCCTGAGCCCTAAACCTCGTTAGGTTTGAGCCCTAAACCTCGTTAGGCCTGAGCCTTCAACCTCGTTAGGCCTGAGCCCTAAACCTCGTTAGGCCTGAGCCCTAAACCTCGTTAGGCCTGAGCCCTAAACCTCGTTAGGCCTGAGCCTTCAACCTCGTTAGGCCCGAGCCCTGAACCTCGTTTCCTTGCATGGGCCTTCAGGTGGTAACGGCGCGGACGCAGCCCAGGCCCATGCCGCGCTGTTTCCTTAACCTCCAGGCCCCTGCAGGGCGTAGTTTTCTTTCTTTCTAACCTCGTTTCCTTGCATGGGCCTTCAGGTGGAGGACACGGCTGATGTGACGGTCGGCGGCGTGGTGCTGCCCGAGGTGGCTAAGGAGAGACCCCTGCTTGGAACGGTGGTCTCTCTGGGTCCGGGCAAGTGGGACAAGGAGACTGGGGAGATCAAGCCCATGGTGGTGAGTCAGCAGTGGTAGCTGCATTCCGGGCAAGTGGGACAAGGAGACTGGGGAGATCAAGCCCATGGTGGTGAGTCAGCAGTGGTAGCTGCATTCCGGGCAAGTGGGACAAGGAGACTGGGGAGATCAAGCCCATGGTGGTGAGTCAGCAGTGGTAGCTGCATTCCGGGCAAGTGGGACAAGGAGACTGGGGAGATCAAGCCCATGGTGGTGAGTCAGCAGTGGTAGCTGCATTCCGGGCAAGTGGGACAAGGAGACTGGGGAGATCAAGCCCATGGTGGTGAGTCAGCAGTGGTAGCTGCATTCCGGGCAAGTGGGACAAGGAGACTGGGGAGATCAAGCCCATGGTGGTGAGTCAGCAGTGGTAGCTGCATTCCGGGCAAGTGGGACAAGGAGACTGGGGAGATCAAGCCCATGGTGGTGAGTCAGCAGTGGTAGCTGCATTCCGGGCAAGTGGGACAAGGAGACTGGGGAGATCAAGCCCATGGTGGTGAGTCAGCAGTGGTAGCTGCATTCCGGGCAAGTGGGACAAGGAGACTGGGGAGATCAAGCCCATGGTGGTGAGTCAGCAGTGGTAGCTGCATTCCGGGCAAGTGGGACAAGGAGACTGGGGAGATCAAGCCCATGGTGGTGAGTCAGCAGTGGTAGCTGCATTCTGATGAACGGGGCAGGGAGTGGGAAAGGCCGGCGGCGGCGGAGCAGGGTAGAGTGAGGGAAAAGGAGAGAGCTTTGATGGGGGCGGTGGTCGTGTATGGGCCCTGCGAGTGGGACAAGAAGGCCGGGGAGGTCAAGGCTATGGTGGTGAGGAGAAAGACGGTGTTGCAGTTTGATTTACGAAAGCACTATTGATGAAAGGGTAGTGGGAGACAAGGAGGGTCCAGCAATGATCAGCGGGTCCAAATTTCCCGTAAATCGCAGAATTTTGATTGATGAAAGCGGTTATGCATTCTAATGAAATAAAGCGAGCTTGCATTTTGATCAATCAACGTAGCAGCCCTTCCCCCCCAAACTGCAGACCAAGACAGGTGACAAGTTGCTGCTTTCCATGTACACATTGTATGGACATTTAGATATTACAAGCGCGGGCCTTGCCACCAATCCGCAGATTTAGGACTAATCTCACTCTAGAAACCTGAGCCCAAAGCCGGATAAGGGACTGATAAGATGAATCATACCCCTTCAAAACTCGAAACCGCAGACCAAGGGTTTAGGGGTTAAAGGTTAGGGGTAGACCCCTAATCCATGCCCCCTACACTTCTTATCCATAAATAAAGGACTGATCCTGTCCTTCGAAATCCCGAAACCGCAGACCAAGCCGGGCGACAAGGTGCTGTACTTCAAATACGCCGGAGACAACATGGAGACGCCCGCTGGCGTTAAGTACATTGTGGTGCGGGAGGACGACATCCTCTGCAAGGCTTGAGGGCGCAACATCCTTTGCAAGGCCTGAGGGAGCCATGCATCCTCAGCAAGGCCTGAGGGAGCGACATCTTTTGCAGGGCCCCAGAGAGCGACATCTTTTGCAAGGCACGAGGGCGCGACATCATCTGCAAGGCCTGATGGAGCGACATCTTTTGCAAGGACGGAGGGGAAACTGACATGAGGGGAAAAGTCATGTCGGGATGTTTATACCAACTAGGGTAGCGAAGTTGCTACGTAGCCGCTGAGCCCCGCCGCAAAGCGCGGCATGTGCGCCGCCCAGGCAGCCCCAACTGCTCTCGGCTCCTCTCATGTGTCAAAGCCTCAGGTCTGCAAGGATGACTGTGTTGCCTGTTTAGAGCGATGACTGGGTTGCCTGTATCAGTCGCGATTATGTTGCACTGATGGGCCCTGCTCAAACGCTGCAGGAATCAGTCTGCTCCACGCTTGAGTCCATGGCACAGATGACTGTGCACTACTTGCATCAGTTTGCTGATTGTGTCAGATTGATGCACGTGTCACGGTGTCACTAGGCCGCACTTTTCAGCCGTTACGCTGACAAGAGCCTCGGGGCTCTGTCCGGAAGGTACGGGACCCCTGCATCCAAGAGTCTGTTGTGCAGCATGTCAATGACGTTACACCTCTGTTGTCTGTTGTGCCGCATGTGTGACTTTCCTGTTTGTGTCAGTTTGCTGTTTATTTCAGTTTGCTACACCTGTCCAAGTCCTGTGCGTTTTAACCCATTTGAACTAGAAAGCTAATGGTTAACCTTATCTTGGACATTTGGCTGCGCCCTGTATTGGATTCTTCCGACTGGCTCAGCCCACCACTGGCCACCCTAGGGGTAAAGCAATTGGTCAATGACGTTGCACCTCTGGGCCCCCTGCTCAAAAGACTCAGCCACGAGTGCGTCAGCAAGCCGATTGGCGCCTCCTCTTCTTTCACCTCCGTCCCCCCCCAAGCTGACAGCACAGCAAACGTGATTCTCTGCTGTACTGTAAAAACTTCACATAAGTGGAAAAGAGAGCGGTACGTTCCTTTCAGTCAAAAGCCCTAGGATTACAATGGTGCATACCCGCTGGGCCCTGCTGAACGCTCAACCGCCTGGGGCTGGTAGAAAGGACTTAGCTCAATTCCACGTACCACACACAGCTAGGACCAACACGCCACCCTCCTACGTACGTCAGGAGGGCAGGAACATGGAACCCGGCGATTTAGATAGAGAGAGAAGATCGTGTGGCGGGTTCGGAGCCCTAGGTTACCGGCGTACATCTCTGGGCCCTGTTCAAGAAGGCTCGCGCTGCACCCTCGTAGGTGTTTGATGTCACACCTCTGGGCCCTGCTTAAATAACTCGGCCACGACGACAAACGTCAAGGGAGCTAGGAAAGTGAAAGTCAAGGGGGCAGGTACAACAGGAAGAAAGGATAGCATGCACCCCTGAAGGTGCGTGATGTTACACCTCAGTTTCCTCCAAAGCACACACACACACAAGGTTAACGCCGTTACATGTCTGGGCCCCGCTACACAGGCTTCCTTCGCGCCCCACAGGGGTTTGATGTTACACCTCCGTGTCCTCTAAAGCAGACAGAATTCCTTTAAAATTATGAATACTACGCCCCCCCCCTCCCCCTCCGAGGTTAATGCCGTTACATTTCTGGGCTCTGCTATACATGCTTACTTCGCGTCCCATAGGTGTGTCACGTTACACCTCCGTTTCCTCCAAAGCAGACAGGACATGCCGATGCCGATGCCGGTTCAAGAAAGAGCGCTACGCCCCCCCCCCCCCCGAGGTTCGTGCCGTACATCTCTGGGCCCTGCTAAAAACACACCACGCCCCCGTTGATGTTTTGAGACTCAAGGGAGGGTTCAGGCTGCACCACAACCAGCGCCATCCCCCCCTGCAGATGTCCCTTGCTGCATCCGCTCCGTCGCTACAGCAAAGGGACTATCCCCGCGGATCGCCACGCAGATCCTGCTCACGCTCCCTGCCCGGTCCCCGGCCACCCCTCAAGTCCTTCCTCGGCCCGCCGTCCGGACCGCCCCGGTAAAGACCCTCCCCGCCTCCGCCGCCGCCGTGCGGCCGCTTTCGTAGCATTGGGCCGGCCATGTATAAATCTCCGCCAGGGCGGGGAGGGGGGCCGCCGCCGCCGCCTCGGTCGCCGCCGCCGCCGTCCATGTGGCTGCCGCCGGGATGGTGGTGGTGGTATGGGGGGCCTAAAGGAATGTGAAATTTAAATTTTGAACCCGGATCATGCACTTTTCGTTTTTTTGCACGATCGCCCCAGCAAAAGAGACATGGGGGACCTGCAGGGATTTCAAATTCGAATTTTGAATCCCGATCAGAGAGATCCGCATCATGCATTTCCCCCAGTATTTGTGCAAGAATGCCCCCCAGAAAAACTGTCCCAGAGAAAGAGACAAGGGATGGCATGTGGTGGAATGTGGGACCAGCAGGAAGACGTGACTCAAAGTTTGGATACCGTACCCTCAGTTTCAAAAGGCATTTCCTTTCTTTCGGTTCAATTTCCAGACCTCCAAAATATCGGCAGTTCGACCTTTACTTGCACCATGCACCTCCCCCCTCACACGCACACATCCCCTCCAGAATCACAAAACAGCGTCGTGCTATGCTTAGGGTTTTAATTTGGGGGATTAGGACAAACCTTTATCGTGGCATGCCTAGGGTTT
The DNA here is from genome assembly GCA_037349105.1 of Limnomonas spitsbergensis. Classification (NCBI taxonomy): domain Eukaryota; kingdom Viridiplantae; phylum Chlorophyta; class Chlorophyceae; order Chlamydomonadales; genus Limnomonas; species Limnomonas spitsbergensis. The sequence continues at coordinate 3,619,638 of JAYJMM010000009.1, forward strand.
AAGGTTAAGGGCTTAGGTTAAGAGGACAAACCTGCGTCGTGGTATGCTTCAAGAGGCGGCTGACTGTAAGGGTCGTGCCGGATCAAGTCAGGTCCCCCGCCGCCGTGCTCAGCGTACAGCACAGGCGGTGGGCCGTACAGCTCGCCTCCTCCACCATGCGGCGGCGGCGGCGGGCCGTACGACTCCCCGGGCGGAGGACGGTACCGCACGTCGTGGTCGTACATCGGCGGGGGTGGGCCGTACGGGTCCCGTGGGCCGTACGGGTCATGTTCGTAACCTCCGCCACCACCGCCGGCGGGCGGGGCATGGGGATCGTAACCCCCGCCGGGCGGGGGACCGTGGGGATCGTAGCCTCCCCCTCTGCCGCCGCCACCGCCAGGGGGCCCTCCGCCTGGATGTCCGTAGGGGGGGCCGCCGTGGAATGGGGCTCCGCCATAGGGCGGCTCGTCATCTGCGTGGGAAGCAGGATTTAGGGTTTAGGGTTGAGGGTTGAGGATTTAGGGTTGAGGGTTTAGGGTTGAGGGCTGAGGATTTAAGGTTGAGGATTTAGGGTTTAGGGTTGAGGGTTGAGGATTTGGGGTTGAGGGTTGAGGATTTAGGGTTTAGGGTTGATGATTTAGGGTTAAGGGTTGAGGGTTGAGGATTTAGGGTTTAGGGTTGAGGGCTGAGAAAAAGTGTCCATTGGGGTTAGGGGTTCAGGTTTTGTGGTTAAGAGCATCGTAATGACAACCGGCCCTTGCGCATCCTCCCTCGAAACTCTTTCAATTTCTTGTTCGTACAGCATTAAGTTTATCACTCAGGGGCTGAGTGTGATTTTGAATCCCGTTCCGCGCAGGACTTCAAATGAGAAATCGCCCTACACCCGAACGGACTGAGAACCCCATATGACGATGGAGCAGATGTTTGTCTGAACCCCAAGACCCCTAAAACCCAACTCGTCTTACGCACCACTCTTCATCCCACCTTTCTTCACCCCACCTTTCTTCACACATGTTCATGCGCCAAGGAATTGGGACATGATGATGATGATGATGATGATGATCAAAAAATGAAAATACAAATCATCAAAGGAGCATTGCAAATATTATATACTATAGCCTAGCCCTCCCGCAAAATTATTTTTTACCAGAGCGCGATAGGCCGCCCCACCCACTCCGCACCTCTAGGCCCCCCTTTCCCCCATGGTTGCATCGGCCGGGGGCCCTCAGGCACCTGGAGTAAAAAGAAACTGCTATTGAAATCACAAGCACCCCCCCCACACACACTTCCCCTCTCCGCTCCGCACCTCTAGGCCCACCTCCCCCCCGTGGTTGCATCGGCCGGGGGCCCTCCAGCTCCTGGGGGAAGCTGCCAGCAGCTGGGCCGGGAGGAGGACGCCTGCAGGGTTCAGGGACCAGGGTTGGGGTGAAGCTTTAAGGGTCAATGGTTTGGGGTTTAGGGGGTCAGGATCCATGGCTGGGTTTAGGGTCGAGATTAGGGTTTGGGGGTCTTCAGGGCTTCAGGGTCCATGGCTGGAACAGGGTTGGGATTTGAGTTTTAGGGTTTGGGTTTTAGGGTTTGGGTTTTAGGGTTTAGGGTTTGGGGGTTAAGGGTTTGGGGTGTAGGGTGTAGGGTTTGGGGTTAATGGTTTGGGGTATTTGTGTGTAGGGTTTGGGGTTAAGGGTTTGGGGTGTAGGGTGTATGGTTTGGGGTTAAGGGTTTGGGGTGTAGGGTTTGGAATTACCTGGGATTTAGGGTAAACGGTCCTTGGTTTGGGTCTAGGTTGTAAGGTAGGGGTTGAGGTCACATGCTTGGGGTTCAGGGTCCATGGTTGGGGTTTATGGAGAATAGTCAGGGTTCAGGGCTAAGGGATGGGGCTTTAAGTATATAGTTGGGGTATAGGGATGGCGTTGGGGTTAAGGTATAGGGTACAGGGTAGCAGGGGTATTAGGGGTTAAGGGGTGGGGTTAAGGGGTGGCGTCTGACCTAAAGGTCTAAACTCTGTTGAACCTAAACCCTCACACACGCACCCTCTCGTCACACCTAGCATCAGGTCCAGGCGGGATCGCCCGTCTTCAGGTCGAAGAAGGCTCGGGTGATGATAGACCCGCTAAACCCTAAACCCTTTTCAAACTAAACCCTCACACACGCACCTTCTCGTCACACCTAGCACCAGGTCCAGGCGGGATCGCCCGTCTTCAGGTCGAAGAAGGCTCGGGTGATGATTGACCCGCTAAACCCTAAACCCTTTTCAAACTAAACCCTCACACACGCACCTTCTCGCCACACCTAGCACCAGGTCCAGGCGGGATCGCCCGTCTTCAGGTCGAAGAAGGCTCGGGTGATGATTGACCCGCTAAACCCTAAACCCTTTTCAAACTAAACCCTCACACACGCACCTTCTCGCCACACCTAGCACCAGGTCCAGGCGGGATCGCCCGTCTTCAGGTCGAAGCAGGCTCGGGTGATGATTGACCCGTTAAACCCTAAACCCTTTTCAAACTAAACCCTCACACACGCACCTTCTCGCCACACCTAGCACCAAGTCCAGGCGGGATCGCCCGTCTTCAGGTCGAAGCAGGCTCGGGTGATGATTGACCCGCTTAACCCTAAACCCTTTTCAAACTAAACCCTCACACACGCACCTTCACACCACACCTAGCACCAGGTCCAGGGGGTGGCGCCCAGATTCCAGGTCGAAGCAGGCTCGGGTGATGATAGACCCGCTAAACCCTAAACCCTTTCCAAACTCAACCCTCACACACGCACCTTCTCGCCACACCTAGCACCAAGTCCAGGGGGTGGCGCCCAGATTCCAGGTCGAAGCAGGCTCGGGTGATGATTGACCCGCTAAACCCTAAGCCCTTTTCAAACTAAACCCTCACACACGCACCTTCTCGCCACACCTAGCACCAAGTCCAGGGGGTGGCGCCCAGCTTCCAGGTCGAAGCAGGCTCGGGTGATGATAGACCCGCTAAACCCTAAACCCTTTCCAAACTCAACCCTCACACACGCACCTTCTTGCCACACCTAGCACCAAGTCCAGGGGGTGGCGCCCAGCTTCCAGGTCGAAGCAGGCTCGGGTGATGGCAGATGGAGACAGGTCGAACGAGAGGATCGCGTTAATCACCATTTCGGGAGGCACCACTGCCCCTTCCATACCCTGAGGTAGCAGAGTACAGGGTGAAGCGATACATTTTAAATGGATGGGCGAAACATTTTAAAACAATAAATGAAATGTGGTTCCGGCCATTCGCGAGGCACCAGTGCCCCTTCCATACCCTGAAGGGATGGAGGTAGCAGGGTACAGGGGTAAGCAAGCACGGGTCATACATTTGAAAACAATAAATACAATGCGGATCCAGTAAACGGGGGGCACAACTGCCCCTTCCAAGCCCTAGGAGGGTGGAGGTAGCAGGGTACAGGGTTAAGTAGGCACGGGTCAAAAATTTAAGGAATGAAAAAGATAAAATAAAATGCGGTACTGGAAAATCGTTTCGAGGCACAACTGCCCTTTCCATACCCTGGGGGGGTGGAGGTTACAGGTTACAGGTTACAGGGTACAGGGTACAGGGTTAAGCAGGCACGGGTCAAACATGTAAAAACTCACAATTTCGACCCAAACTCTCCACTCCAGGCTGAAAACTGGTTTCAATGACAGCTGATCATTATTTCAATGCATCTCTCACCCCCCCAAATGGGTTAATGATGAGGGCAGGCCAAGCAAATCGACAGCAGCGTATTTTTACTTTCTTTTTTCCCCGGCGGACGTCTCAAAAAGGCGCAGGGCAGGGGGGGAGGCGAGGATTTCGAAAAAATAAATTATCTCAGGTTCATCCCCCCCCATCAACCACGTCTGCACCCCGAGAGCGGCACATGGACATGGGTTCACAGGAGGCACCCTATTTGTGTGTGTGAGAGGGAGGGGGGGGTGAGGGGTGCACATCCATATCCACACTTCTCCACTCCGATCCACACTTTTCACACCTCGGGGACAGGCAGCTCCTCCATCAGAGTGGCGAGTGGGCCTCGCAGCCGTTTCGTTTCGGAGCTGAGGTCCAGGCTGTACCCCAGCATCAGCGGCTCCGCAGCCTGCAGTACAGGCGGTGCATGAACACCAGGGGCGGTACATGAACATCAAGCGGTACATGCAAAGCAAAACACTGAAGGGGAGGTGGCACTGAAGGGGAGGTGGCAAGTATGGTGTACGCCTCTCAGAATGTTGACCACCGGCCATCTCACTGATGATTCATTTGCATCCCGGTGTAGCGTAGATTTGATTTGCCTTCCCTTGGGTATGAAAGAACAATACTTTTTTATGTGCCCTCAGGGCAAATTATCGACCAAAACTCTAAATTTCGGACTGAAAACTGGCTTCGACAATTGATTAATAGTTTATTACATTAATGGATCCCCAATCAACGTTAATTATGAGGGAAGGCAAATCAAATCTACAGTACCGGTATTGCAAATGACTAATCACAATGATATACCGGCCTCCACACTAATCATCCATTTCCATACATTACACATTATTCATGACAATTGAACGCCGGCCCCTCCACACTAATCACACTAGATTGGAGTTGGACCTGATCGATGCACAGCAAAAACTGCAAAGTGCGAGCTTGCTCGCCTTTTCTGAGCTGCCGACGAGGGCCCCATGCGCACCCGGGCTGTTTCCTTGTGTGTCAGCATCTCAATTTTTCCAGGGTTGGGCGGCCAGCCTCACACCTTGTTATTGTCCAAAGAAAAAGACAGCTTAAGGAGAGTAGGATGCAATGTAATTTACAGCGCCGACGTTTCCGACACATGTTTTCACTTTACATGGTAACGGCGCGGATGTGGCTACGGCCCCAAGCTGCACTCTTCCCTTTACCTCCACGACCTAATAGGGCGTAGCTTTCCTTTCCTTCCTACTATAACTATAACTATAACGTGCTGTGATGATAATGAGTCTCAGCGTAATTCTTACTTCGGGACGATTGCCAATCTGATCCCCTCAAATCTCCTCACCACCTTTTTCGTTTACGAGACATTGCCCCACCACATTTAATCCCTAACCCCTCAAAACCCCATTTTTGTACACAGAACATTGCCTAACCACCTTCAACAATACTAAACAAAAAAAACAGGATTGCACCCCTACGGGAATTCCTACGGGGTTCAATCCCGCCCTAAGAGAGCAAATTGGGTCCCATATGTCAAACACAACACGCATTGCCTGACCCCCTTTTTGTCTTTCTGCTCCCCCCAAATAACCTCCCCCCCTTTTTCGAGCACAGCCCACACTGCCTGACCTGTGTGAACAACTCCGCCGTCACTGACGTTGAGGGCGCCAGACCCAGGACCCTTTCGAAATGGCGACGCTGCATCAAAGGTTGACAGATTAAAGGATTAGAGACAAGGCATGCGGGGATGTGAATACCGGTGAAACAATGAGGGGGCGGGGTTACCAGTGAGGGTTTAGGGTTTGAGGTTTTGTTTATCGTAGTACTGTCCTCGCGCATGGGCGGGTGCACATGGCCAGCTGCCCTGGAACAGGTGCTGGAGGGCTGACGCCATATGATCTATTGATCTGCCCTTCTTATTGCTTCCTGGGTACACTGTCATGCCAAACATTGTACTCTCCAGCCTTCTCACGGTTACGGCGCGGATGTGGCTTCGGCCCAGGCTGCGCCGCTGCCTTAACTCTTACGACCCCCACGGGGCGTAGCTTTCCTTCTTCAATACAGCCTCCACACCTGGGCGGGTGCACATGGCCAGCTGCCCTGGAACAGGTGCTGGAGGGCAGCCGCCATATGATCTATTAATCTGCCCTTCTTATTGTTTCCTGGGTGAACTGTCATGCCAAACATTCTACTCTCCAGCCTTCGCACCTGGGCAGGTGCACACGGCCAGCTGCCCTGGAACTGGTACTTGAGCAGCGCCAGCTGAAGGGAGTCCGTGACCTGCTCCCCCAGTGCCTGCCTCGCACGCCGCTCCACCTGCCACAAAAAACAAAGAAGGTGAACAAAAAGGGTGAACAAGTGTAGCGCACTCGCAAAAGGGAGTCTGTGACCTACTCCCCCAGTGCCTGCCTCGCACGCCGCTCTACCTGCAACGTGAAAGTAAATAGAGTGGACAACAAGTGTGTACCAGCCACTGCCACCTGCTGCAGGGAGTCTGTGACTTGCCCCCTGAGGGCCTGCCCTACGCGTCTCTCCACCTGCAACAAAAAAAAGAAAAACGGGTGAACAAAAAGTTTACCAGCCACTCGCCGAAGGAAGTCCGTGACCTGCACCCCCAGGGCCTGCCTCGCACGCCGCTCCACCTGCCACAAACAACAAAAAGAGTGAAAGAGGGGGAAAAGGGGTGAAAAAGTGTAGCTGCCACTTAGCGGAGGGAGTCCGTGACCTGCTCCCCCAGTGCCTGCCCCACGCATCGCTCCACCTGCCACAAACAAGTATACCGGCCACTCGCAAAAGGGAGCCTGTGACCTGATCCCCCAGTGCCTGCCTTGCACGCCGTTCCACCTGCAACGGGAAAATAAAAAGAGTGGACAACAAGTGTGTACCAGCCGCCTGCCACAGGGGTTCCGTGACTTGCTCCCTGAGGGCCTTCTCTCCGCCTGCAACAAAAAAACAAGAAGGGTGAGGAAGTGTAACCCCTCCCCCCTCTCCCTTCCTCCCTTCCTCCCCCCCTCCCTTCCTCCCTTCCTCCCCCCCCCCCCTCCCTCCTGCCCCTCCCTCCCTCCCCTCCCTCCCTCCTGCCCCTCCCTCCCCCCTCCCTCCCCTCCCGTCCCCTCCCCCCCTCCCTCCCGCATCCCCACCTGTTGCGCTGCCACGATGTTCCCCAGCTCGTATTCGAACTGAACAAAGCGTCGCCAGAGCAGCGGACTCTGCATGTTCTCCGACTCTGAGAAAACCCGATCGAACAACGCACGGGCATTGTCCGTATCCCCAATATCTGTTTTAGGGAGATAAGGAGAGTCAGCGCTTAGGGTTTGGGGCTTGAGGCTTAGAGCTTAGGGCTTAGGGCTTAGCGCTTAGGGCTTAGGGATCATCATTTATCATCATTTGGAGCTCGTAAACCTGTCAACTCTTGATAGATTTTTAGGGTTATGCGTTTATGATTGTGGGTTCAGCCTTTAGGGCTTTGCAAACTCTAAACTCTTCATACATTTGACTTGAACCAAGCCCCATCCCATACCCTCTTTGAACCCCAACCGCCGTACCGCATAGGAATCGATGGTACTGAAGTACATACTGCATAGGAATCGATGGTACTGAAGTACATACTGCATAGGAATCGATGGTACTGAAGTACATACCGCATAGGAATCGATGGTACTGAAGTACATACCGCATAGGAATCGATGGTACTGAAGTACATACTGCATAGGAATCGATGGTACTGAAGTACATACCGCATAGGAATCGATGGTACTGAAGTACATACCGCATAGGAATCGATGGTACTGAAGTACATACTGCATAGGAATCGATGGTACTGAAGTACATACCGCATAGGAATCGATGGTACTGAAGTACATACCGCATAGGAATCGATGGTACTGAAGTACATACCGCATAGGAATCGATGGTACTGAAGTACATACTCAGGCTCCCGCACCAGGCGCGGCTCGTCCAAACCCTTTTCAAAGATCTTGGCGGCAACTCCGCTCTCATGCCCCACCTGGGTCAATGTCAAGGGCTCATGTTAAGGGTCCAGGGTTTTGGGTTGCAGATCTGGGTTTCGGATCAAGGTTTCATGTTCATGGTTTTCAGGTGAAGAGTCCATGATCTCAGATTCAGGATTCTAGAGGTTTAGGGTCAGGGGCTCATGGTCTAAATGTTCAGAATTGTTTTGGCTGTAACAGCACTCTCGGGTGCCACATGTGGTTTAAAACCAAGGGTTCATGTCGAGGTTGAGGGTTCAGGTCCGAGGATGTAGGTTTTAATACCAAGGGTTCATGTCCAGGTTGAGGGTTTAGGTCCCAGGGTGTAGGTTTTAAAACCAAGGGTTCATGTCGAGGTTGAGGGTACAGGTCCGAGGATTTAGGTTTTAAAACCAAGGGTTACTGTCGAGGTTGAGGGTTACGGGCCAAGGATTTAGGTTTTAAAACCAAGGGTTCATGTCGAGGTTGAAGGTAAAGGTCCGAGGATTTAGGTTTTAAAACCAAGGGTTCATGTCGAGGTTGAGGGTTTAGGTCCAAGGATTTAGGTTAAAAAACCAAGGGTTCATGTTGAGGTTGAGGGTTTCGGTCCGAGGATTTAGGTTTTATAACCAACGGTTACTGTCGAGGTTGAAGGTTTAGGGCCAAGGATGTTGGTTTTAGGATGAAGGTTTTATGTCAACGCTTAAGGATTATGGTTTATGGGTTTAGGGTCCAGTCTTATGGTCCAGTCTTAGGTTCAATCTTATGGTTTTAGGGTCCAGTCTAGACGATCTAGGGGTTCAGGATTGGCGATCAGGGTTCGGAGCGGATTATCACATGTCCACCTGGGCTTGCGGATCAAGGGTTAAAAGTTAAAGATGTAGGATTCAGGGTCAAGGGTTCAAAGTTCATGATGCAGGATTCAGGGTTCAAAGTTCATGATGTAGGGTCAGGGTCAAAAGTTAATGACGTAGGATTCAGGGTCAAAAGTAAATGATACATTACTCAGGGTTATTTAAAGTGCTGTGCCATTGCACCGTAATTAATAAATCGTGCCATAATTACGGCGTCTTTCAGGCAAAAGCAGCTGATTTTGCCTTACAATTATGGCGACTGAAGCTCAGCTACGTCATTCAGCCACGGTAATGATTGTAATTGGCACAGCACTGTGCAGGATTCAGGGTTAACAGTTAATGATGTAGGGTCAGGGTCAAAAGTTAATTATATAGGATTCAGGGTTATTTGCTTATTCAACTGCAACACCGCTCTCGTGTTCCACCCAGGGTTCAGGATCAAGGGTTTAGGTTAAATTGTGAAGGGTACGGAGTTCAGGATTATGGGTCAAGGGTAAGCGGTTCAGAGTTAAGTCTCCACGGTGGAGTATGTTTATTTATGCTAACGGCGCGGATGTGGCTACGGGCCCAAGCTGCGCTGTTTCCTTAACCTCCACGCCCTAATAGGGCGTAGCTTTCTTTCATTCTTTCTTACACCATCGAGGGTTCAGGATTGGAGATCAGGTTTGGGAAAGGGGATGATCTCGTCTCCCACCTGGGTTAAGGATCAAGGGTTAATGTTCAGGGTTCAGGGGGTCACACTTTGTAAACACAAAAAACTACTCAGAGTTCAGGGGGCCACACTTTGTAAACACAAAAACTACTCAGGGTTCAGGGGGTCACACATTGTAAAAACAAAAAACTACTCAGGGTTCAGGGGGTCACACTTTGTAAAAACAAAAAACTACTCGGGGTTCAGGGGGCCACACTTTGTAAAAACAATAACTACTCGGGGTTGAGGGGGTCACACTTTGTAAAAACAAAAAACTACTCAGGGTTCAGGGGGTCACACTTTGTAAAAACAATAACTACTCGGGGTTCAGGGGGTCACACTTTGTAAAAACAAAAAACTACTCAGGGTTCAGGGGGTCACACTTTGTAAAAACAAAAAACTACTCAGGGTTCAGGGGGTCACGCTTTGTAAACACAAAAACTACTCGGGGTTCAGGGGGTCACACTTTGTAAACACAAAAACTACTCGGGGTTCAGGGGGTCACACTTTGTAAACACAAAAACTACTCGGGGTTCAGGGGGTCACACTGGACCTTTTGGGTGGTAGCATTCACTTGGTAGCAACAACGCTGTACGGGCTACTCTTCCACACTTTAAGAGCTACTCTTCCACACTTTATGTCACTCCTTCACACTTGGTGTGCTCCTCCACCACACTTCAACTGCTCCTCCTTCATACATAATCTGCTACTCCTTCACATTACGCCTTTATTTTCTTGGACTCCACAAAGTATGAGGCCCAATGGCTGCCCAACCCTAGAAATCTGAGACACGAACACAGAAAAGCAGCCCGGGTGCGCAAGGGGCCCTCGTCGGCAGCTGAGAGGAGGCGAGCAGGAACAGGAAAGGCACACGACCAACCAAAGCACTCACACGGCCGCAATAACTCATGCGTTAAAAGTTAGATTTATGGAGATTACACCTTCTCCTTGACACCTATTCTGCTTTTCCTTCAAACTTCACCTGCATCTCCTTCACACTTGACCTCCTTCACACTTGACCTCCTTCAAACTTCACCTGCATCTCCTTCACACTTGACCTCCTTCACACTTGACCTCCTTCAAACTTCACCTGCATCTCCTTCACACTTGACCTCCTTCACACTTGACCTCCTTCAAACTTCACCTGCATCTCCTTCACACTTGACCTCCTTCACACTTGACCTCCTTCAAACTTCACCTGCATCTCCTTCACACTTGACCTCCTTCACACTTGACCTCCTTCAAACTTCACCTGCATCTCCTTCACACTTGACCTCCTTCAAACTTCACCTGCATCTCCTTCACACTTGACCTCCTTCACACTTGACCTCCTTCAAACTTCACCTGCATCTCCTTCACACTTGACCTCCTTCACACTTGACCTCCTTCAAACTTCACCTGCATCTCCTTCACACTTGACCTCCTTCACACTTGACCTCCTTCAAACTTCACCTGCATCTCCTTCACACTTGACCTCCTTCAAACTTCACCTGCATCTCCTTCACACTTGACCTCCTTCACACTTGACCTCCTTCAAACTTCACCTGCATCTCCTTCACACTTGACCTCCTTCAAACTTCACCTGCATCTCCTTCACGCTTGACCTCCTTCATGTTCAAACTTTCCCGTCCACTCCAGCATACACAGCATCAAGTTAGATCTACCAGGGCACTTGCACGTCACATGACCTTGTGTACCGCGTCCACATTGTACTGTATCACTTCCACACTTAATATCACCCCTTCACAGGTTAAAAAACATAACTTCCACAGTCCACACTGTACTGCAGTACTGCACCCCTTCACACTGTACCTGCCACTCCAGTAGTGCAGCCGCCGCGTAGATCTGCCAGGGTGCCTTCGCGTGGTGTGGCGCAAGACACCACTTCCGGGCCCGCAGAAAAAGCTGCGAGCAAGAGCAGATGAGGCGAGGCTGGGACTCGGTGGAGGCGGGGAGGGTGTGATGATTGAACATAAAAAGGTACACAAACAAGTGCGCGTGGATTAAGGAAGCCACCCATTCCGGACAAAGCATGGGACATGGCCAACGCAGGGCAGGGACTCGGTGGAGGCGGGGAGAGTGTGATACGGTACTAAACAAAAGATACGCAAACAAGTGCGCGTGGATTAAGGAAGCCGCCCATTTCGGACAAAGCATGGGACATGTGGGTGTACCGCTCACACAGATAATTATGTACCGCCTTCAGTACCGTACCGCACCTGTCTGGAGCCCATGGCGTCCCCGGTGCGTCTAAGGAAGCGCATGTACTGCACCCATGTCAGCGCTCCTTGGTCCAGCGGCAGCGTCTCATGTACCGCCTGAAGTACAAAAGTACAGGCGCAGAAAAAAAATGTGGCGATATTGTCAGAAGGGGAGCGTTAAAACCAAAATGCCCTGTCAAAAAGGATGATTGGGTCGGCGCACAGGCCAGCTGCTACAACAAAAGAGCAACAATTCAAAAGTACAAAAAGCAATAACAACGAACGCAACATGAACAGCACTTGTGCAACAGCAATGACAACAGGAGAAACACCAGGAGGAAGAACAAAAGCAACACCCACCTACCCACGCTACACCCCTAGCGTCCACCCACCCACCCTTCACCCTTAGCGTCCACCCACCCACCCTTCACCCCTAGCGTCCACCCACCCACCCTTCACCCCTAGCGTCCACCCACCCACCCTTCACCCCTAGCGTCCACCCACCCACCCTTCACCCCTAGCGTCCACCCACCCACTCTTCACCCCTCGCGTCCACCCACCCACCCTTCACCCCTCGCGTCCACCCACCCACCCATCACCCCTCGCGTCCACCCACCCACCCTTCACCCCTAACGTCCACCCACACACCCTTCACCTGTAACGTCCACCCACCCACCCTTCACCCCTCGCGTCCACCCACCCGCCTTTCACCCCTAGCGTCCACCCACCCACCATTCACCCCTAACGTCCACCCACCCACCCTTCACCCCTTGCGCCCACCCACCCACCCTTCACTTCCTCCCGGTCTCTGACGAGTGCGGAAAAGATATCCACACTAACATCCACATTCACACATTTGTGACAGAAGCTGTACTGCACACACATGTACTGCACACCCGTGATGTACTGCACCAGTCACCGAGGGCCCTGATCACCGAGTCCCTCGCCACTGTACTGTCTGGCTCTGAATCACTGTACTGCCATCCCCCCAAAAGGCTACACATGTGCTGTTGTCAATCACTGTACTGCCCCTCCCCCCTACATACACTGCTGTACTGTCTGCCCCACATCACTGTACTGCACCCCCCCCCCCCCCCCACATACACACACTCCTGTACTGCCTGCTCCCCATCACTGTACGCCCCCCCCCCCAAAAGGCTTCAACTGTGCTGTTCTCAATCACTGTACTGCCATCCCCTCCCTCCCCCCCCCACACACTCCTGTACTGTCTGACCCACATCACTGTACTGCCCCCCCCCACACACACTCCTGTACTGCCTGCTCCCATCACTGTACTGCCAGCCTATCATCCCTGTACCTCTGTGTCGCCTTCGGAGCTGGCGGCCGTCTCGGATTCGATCAGCTGCGCGATGCCCTCGTAAACCTGTAGCAGAAAAAGGAAAGGGGCATTTTGAAAAAGCAAAGGGGGCTTTTTGAAAAAGCAAAGGGGGCTTTTTGAAAAAGCAAAGGGGGCTTTTTGAAAAAACAAAGGGGGCATTCTGAAAAAACAAAGGGGGCTTTTTGAAAAACAAAGGGGGCATTTTGAAAAACAAAGGGGCATTTTGAAAAATGGGAAAGGGGCATTTTGAAAAATGGGAAAGGGGCAGAGGTAAATACAGCATGACACATGAAGCCCCCCCCTCCCCCTCCCACACCTCCCACACCTCCCATCATCCTATTTAGCCTCCTCGGCATCTGCCAGCACCCCCTTACCCACACTTGTTTCAAATCCCCCACACTTCATTTCATACCTGCTCCCCCCCGCCACACACCTGTTTCAACTCTTCCACACCTCCATCTACACAAGCTTTCACTCCTCCGCACCTCATGCACACCGCTTCACTCCTGCTTTACTTCTTCAATACCCTTCCACACTTGCTGTGCCTCTTCCTCACCCTTCCCCACTTGCTGTGTCTCTTCCACACCTTTCCATACCCTTTCCCACTTGCTGTGCCTCTTCCACACCTCATCCACACCTCCCTCCACACCTGCTTTGCCTCTTCCACGCGTCCCTGCACCTCCTCCACGTCAGCCATCGCAAAGTGCAGCATGGCGCACCCCGGCAGCGCACGCGTCGCACGTGTCAGGACAGCCACTGCTGCAGCGGGGCCCCCGCCCCCGCCATCAGAGTGCCACCGTGCGTAGTCTAGCCAGACCTGCGGTCGATTGAAGGGGTTTGGGCTAAGGGTTTAGGCTGTAAGGCCCAGGCTCAACCCTAGCCCCCGCCCCCGGGGCGCTTTTTTGTAGACCATTGTTGCACATTTTACGCATGAGTTATTGCGGCCGTGTGAGTGCTTTGGTTGGTCGTGTGCCTTTCCTGTTCGCCTTTTCCCAGCTGCCTACCACTGCCGCGTGCGCACCTGGGCTGTTTTTCTCTGTTTGCGTCTCAGGTTTTCTAATGTTGGGCAGCCAGCTGTCGACGAGGGCCACATGCGCACCCGGGCTGTTTTTCATGTTAGGGTCTCAAGTTTTCTAGGGTTGGGCGGCCGGACTAACACCTTGTGAAGTCCCAGCTAAAAAGAATCAGTAACAATTTACGCACTCTAGCTACTTCATAATTTGCCCTTGTGGGGGTAAAGGGGTTATAAAACTTCCGATAGGGGGTATAGGGGCTAAAGAACTCGAATCAAACCCAATCCCCATATTAGGGTATTCGATTCAGAGGGTTCAACCCCCAACCCTTGCCCTACAAACTCTAATGAGGTATAGCGTTCAAGGCCAGCCTCACTTTCTGCATCTTCGGAGCCGCCTGGAAGCTGATTAGCAGCTGGCCACGCATACATCAATTCATCATTCCACCCAGCAGGTTCAGGGTTCAAGGCTAAAGGTTCAAGTTAAACCTCTTAGAGTTATATAGCCATATTACTTCACCTCTGGGCAAGCCTGGAAGCTGATCAGCAGCTGGACACACATAGATCAATTCGTCATACAAAAACAGCATGTTAAGGGGTTAAGGCCTAGGGTTCAAGTTAAACCTCAAAGAGTCATGCAAGTACTTTATATTTGATTTGCCTTCCCTCGGGTATGAAAACACGATTTCTTTTAATGCTGTCCTCAGGGCAAACTTTGTACCACAACTATTATTTTCTGACTGAAATCTGGCGTTGGCAAAGAGTAATTAGTCATTTCGTGGATCCCTCAACCCCAAACAACGTTAATTATGAGGGAAGTCAAAGCAAATCTACAGTGGCCACATCCCATCACCGAAGGATAAGCCTGGAAGCTCCATACCGTATAGGTCAAGGGTTTAGGGCCCTGGGTTCAAGTTAAACCTCATAGATTCATATAGCCATAACCCCACACCTCAGGATACGCCTGGAAGCTGATCAGCATCTGGTCGTATGCCAAGGCGGTACGCGCTGTGTGTGTCACCGGGTCCAGTCGCTGCGGGTTGCTCCGCTCGTACGTTGCGTACTCCCGCCACAGCAACATCTGGTTTGACTGCAACAACCCGCCGCGCCCTGGATGTTGCGAGTGTGGGGGAAGGGTGGGGTGCGGTACATTTGAAGCTGTTGTTGCGGCATCATCTGGTTGGACTGCAACCGCCCGCCATTCCCTGGGTGTTGCAAGTGTGTGTGTGGGGGGGTGGGGTGCGGTACATGTGAAGCTGTTGTTGCAGCATCATCTGGTTGGACTGCAACAACCCGCCGCGCCCTGGATGTTGCAAGTGTAGGGGAGGGGTGGGTTGCGGTACATTTGAAGCTGTTATTGCGGCAACATCTGGTTGGACTGCAACAGCCCGCCACACGCTGGATGTTGCGAGTGTGGGGGAGGGGTGGGGTGCGGTACATTTGAAGCTGTTGTTGCAGCAACATCTGGTTGGACTGCAACAACCCGCAGCGCCCTGGATGTTGCAAGTGTGGGGGAGGGGTGGGGTGCGGTACATTTGAAGCTGTTGTTGCGGCATCATCTGTTTTAAACGCAACAGCCCGCCGCGCCCTGGGTGTTGCGGGCACGCCAAAGAAGCAGCAACAGCTTAAAATGCAGGGATGTACACTTGAAGAAGCTGGCCAGAAGGTGTCTGGCGTCCCTTAACCCTTTACTAAGAAAACGCTCACACTTGGGAGCCGGCATGAGAACCTGCACCCCGCAGTTCCTTTCATTTCAAGACTCTACCCCTCACCCGGCTGTATGGGTGCCAGCAGCATGAGATTGAGCAGATCATTCTTCATTTAATATTACCGTAGATTTGATTAGCCCTCCCTCAGGTATAACACAAAATCTGTTTGAAGTGCCCTCGGGGGAAGTTATCAACTAAGACTCTTAATTTCTGATTGAAAACTGGCGTTGACAATCGATCATTAGTAAATGCAATGATCCCACAACCCCAAACAAAGATATGAGGGAAGGCTAAGCAAATATATAGTAATTTACTTTTTTAGTTTGCATTTTCCCCCAAGGCCCCACCTACCCGTCTCCATGGGCACCAGCACCATGAGATTGAGCAACCCTTCAATTATTTTTAATTATTTTTACCATTTATTTTCTCGATTTTTAGTTAACAATTTCAAAACTCCACCACCCACACGGCTCCATAGACAGCACCATGAGGTCAAACAGATATTTATTTATTTTAGGATGACAATAACTGCTGCATTCTCACTTTTTCCAGTTCAAATTTGCAGAGCTCCACCACCCACACGGCTCCATGGGCAGCAGCATGAGGATGCCGGTAATTCCACACAATATAAATTCAACAATTATTTGATCTCATATATCATTTAATTTACATTCATTATCAATTAAATGTTTTAAAACATTTTATGCCTACTTCTGATCTCCCTTCTGATATCTACTTCCCCAAGGCCCCACCACCCACCCGGCTCCATGGGCAGCACCATGAGGTCGAGCTAAAATTTATTTATTTAGTAACCGTAAAATGCCTTAGGGTCCGCGCACCCCCCAAAAAGTATTTCTTTGTTTTCGTCGCGCAGCTTAAATTAATTTAATAAACGGCTGCGCAGCTGCACACTTTTTTAAACTTATTTTATTTAATCGCCGCGCAGGGGTCTTATCAGGCACTTTTCGACTTTCCGCGCACCGATTACGACGGAAACCCAAGTTCAACGCCGCGCACCGCTGATTTTTGAATTATTATTAGCGCGCAGCATGTCCGCGCACCCCAATCATTAATTAATTTTGAGCAAAGTCATTCTAAAGGCATTCGACGGCATTCTTACATTTGCCGTTTTGTTTTCCTTTTGTACCTTCACACTGTGAAGGCCCCACCACCCACCTGGCTCCATGGGCAGCAAAACATGAGTTCAAGCAGATCTCTATTTCTTTACACCAGTCTTTACACCAGTCTCTACACCAGTCTTTACACCAGTCTTTACACCAGTCTTTACACCAGTCTTTACACCAGTCTTTACACCAGTCTTTACACCAGTCTTTACACCAGTCTTTACACCAGTCTTTACACCAGTCTTTACACCAGTCTTTACACCAGTCTTTACACCAGTCTTTACACCAGTCTTTACACCAGTCTTTACACCAGTCTTTACACCAGTATAGCCAGGCTTTGGCCTCCGGAGCCACCAAGCTTGCAAGTTTGCAAGTTCTTAAAGACCGTACTTTTTGCTGCCAAAATAAATCCACCACCCACCCGGCTCCAAGGGCAGCGCCATGAGATTGAGCAGCTCCGTATTTATTTTTAGATTACATTTATTTAATATGATATTGACCGTTTTATTTTAATTTTCGAAGTTCACATCGTGAAGGCCCCACCACCCACCTGGCTCCAAGGGCAGCACCATGAGATTGGGAAAACCTTTTTTTGCATAGTACATTTACCGTTTAATTTTAAATTTTGAAGTGAACATAGTGAAGGCCCCACCACCCACCCGGCTCCATGGGCAGCATGGAGGAAATAAGTGTAGATGTGTGGAAAATGTGTGGGTATGGGGGAGAGGGTGTGAATGTGTGAGGGCCCCACCACCCACCTGGCTCCATGGGCAGCACCATGAGGTTGAGCAGCTCCGTCTTGCGCTTGCGGTCTCGGAGCGACTGCCTTGCCGCTTGGTACCTCGGCTTCCAGTCCTCAAGCATCTGAGGCGGGCCAGGTGTGGAACATGAGGTGTGAAAAATGAGGTTCAGGGATCAGGGGGCTGGGTAAGTAGGGTTTGGGGTCTGGTACCTCGGCTTCCAGTCCTCAAGCATATGAGGCACGCCAGGTGTGGAACATAAGGTATGAAGAAGGGGGTTCAGGGATCAGGGGGGTGGGTGGGTAGGGTTTAGGGTCTGGTACCTCAGCATCCAGTCTTCAAGCATATGAGGCAGGCCAGGTGTGGAAAACGAGGTGTGAAAATGGGGGTTCAGGGATCAGGGGGGTGGGTGGGTAGGGTTTAGGGTCTGGTACCTAGGCTTCCAGTCTTCAAGCATATGAGGCAGGCCAGGTGTGGAACACGAGGTGTGAAAAGGGGGGTTCAGGGATCAGGGGCTGGGTGGGTTAGGTTTAGGGTCTGGTACCTCGGCTTCCAGTCCTCAAGCATCTGAGACAGGCCATGTGTGGAACACGAATTGTGAAAGGAGGTTCAGGGATCAGGGGGCTGGGTGGGTAGGGTTAAGGGTCTGGTACCTCAGCTTCCAGTCCTCAAGCATCTGAGGCGGGCCAGGTGTGGAAAACAAGGTGTGGAAAAGGGAATTCAGGGATCAGGGGGCTGGGTGGGTAGGGTTTGGGGTCTGGTGCCTCGGCTGCCAGTCCTTAAGCATCTGAGGCAGGTCAGGTGTGGAACACGAGGTGTTGAGAAGGGGGTTCAGGAATCAGGGGGGTGGGTGGGTAGGGTTTAGGATCTGGAACCTCAGCTTCCAGTCCTCAAGCATCTGAAGCAGGCCAGGTGTGGAACACGAGGTGTGGAAAAGGGAATTCAGAGATCAGGGGGCTGGGTGGGTAGGGTTAAGGGTCTGGTACCTCGGCATCCAGGTCTTAAGCATCTGAGGCAGGCCAGGTGTGGAACGCGAGTTGTGAAAGGAGGTTCAGGGATCAGGGGGCTGGGTGGGTACGGTTAAGGGTCTGGTACCCAGGCTGCCAGTCCTTAAGCATCTGAGGCAGGCCAGGTGTGGAAAACGAGGTGTGAAACAGAGGGTTCAGGGATCAAAGGGGTGGGTGGGTAGGGTTTAGGGTCTGGTACCTTGCCTTCCAGTCCTCAAGCATCTGAGGCAGGCCAGGTGTGGAACACGAGGTGTGAAAAAGGGGGTTCAGGGATCAGGGGGATCGTTGGGTAGGGTTAAGGGTCTGGTACCTCGGCATCCAGGTCTTAAGCATCTGAGGCAGGCCAGGTGTGGAACACTAGGTGTGAAACAGAGGGTTCAGGGATCAGAAGGGTGGGTGGTAGGGTTTAGGGTCTGGTACATCGCCTTCCAGTCCTCAAGCATCTGAGGCAGGCCAGGTGTGGAACACGAGGTGTGAAAAAGGGGGTTCGGGGATCAGGGGGGTCGTTGGGTAGGGTTAAGGGTCTGGTACCTCGGCATCCAGGTCTTAAGCATCTGAGACAGGCCAGGTGTGGAAAACGAGGTCTGAAAAGGAAGTTTAGGGATCAGGGGGGTGGGTGGGTAGGGCTTAGGGTCTGGTACCTTGGCTTCCAGTCCTCAAGCATCTGAGGCAGGCCAGGTGTGGAAACGGGGGTAAGGGTTTAGGGGGAAGAAGTTAAGGCTAAGGGGTTAAGAGGTAAGGTGTAGGAGCTTAGCGTTTAGGGGGGAAATATTAGGGTTTAGGGTTAAGGGTGTAAGGGGGGGATTCGTGTGTAGGGGGGAGATGTCAGTGTTCAGGGTTTAGGTTTAGTTTAGGGGAGAAGCTTAGGGTTTAGGGGGACGATGTTAGGGTTTAAGGTATAAGAGTTTAGGGGTAGAAGCTTAGGGTTTAAGGGGAAGAGGTAAGGGTACAATGTTCAAGAGTTTAGGGGGAGGGACTTAGGGTTTAGAGGGAAGATGTTAGGGTTAAGGGTTTAAGGGTTTAGGGGGGGAGCTTAGGGACAAGGGGGGCAACCTTAGGGTTTAAGGTTTACGAGTTTAGGGGGAGGAGCTTAGGGTTTAAGGGGAAGAGGTAAGGGCCCAGGGTTTACCTTCCTCGCCAACATCTTGTTGGCAGCGTTTTCGAAAAGCTCGTACTGCCTGTACAACACGTCGAGGTACGGCGTCGGCACTACAATGGCGCGCTGAAACGCACGCCTGGAGCAAAAGGGGAGTAGTACTACAGTTACAAAGCAGCACATCAGTTGTGATGCGGTAGAACAGTCACGATGCGGTACATTGTAATGATTGCCGAGGAGAGGGACAGCTGTCAGAATTACGGAGGACCTCAATCCCAGTTATTTCAGCTTTTGTTTTCTCCCTCTCCCCTCCACCTCACTGTCCCCACCCTCTTTCCCACCCTCTTTCCCACCCTGTCCTCCCCTCCTCCCCTGTCCTTACCCTCCTCTCCCTCACCCAGTTCTCCTTCACTCTCCTCACCCTCACCCTCCCCACCCTCCTATCCTCACCCTCCTCTTCCTCACCCTCCTCTCCCTCACCCCCCCCCTCCCCACCCTCCTCTCCCTCACCCTCCCCACCCTCACCCCCCTGCCCCTCCCATCTCAGCGCCACTGACCTGCCCTCCCACACAAATACCCCCCCCCTCCCATCCTCCCATCCTCTGTCACATACCCCCACCTGAGCACCACTGCCCTAGCCGTCTCCTCCTGACCCGACACCGCCTCCGGAAACAACGCAGAAAAGGCATCAGAGCCAGGCTTGGGACTCTGCAGGATTGTGAAGTGTGGATCAGGTCTGAAGTGTGAATCGGGATTTATGTGTGGAACGGGTTTGATGTGTGAGATGTGAACGCCAGGGACTTCTGCCAGACAGGCCCTGACACAATGTCCTGCCACAACACGTTCACACACATCCACACTTATCCACACAACTGCAATAACACAGATATTCCTGCCATGCAAGCCTGGATGCGATGCCCTGTCCCAGCAAATCCACACTTGTCCGCATGTTTCACACTAATCCACACACCTGTAAGAACGCCAGATACTCCTGCCAGACAGGCCCGGAAGCGACATCATGCCCCAGCACATCCACACTTATACAAACCGGTTCACACTTATCCACACACCTGCAAGAATGCCAGATACTCCTGCCAGACAGGCCCGGATGCAATGTCCTGTCCCAAGACATCCAGTGTGAACTCTAGCGCGCTTTTGAGCTCTGAAAGACCGGCGGCGCCTCGAGCCTCATTAGAACGCTTGACAAACCTGAAGTGTGGAGACAAGGTGTGGATAAGAGTGGGCAGCGTGGGCTGTGAAGTGTGAAGTGTACATCAAGCAGGCACCACACTTGGGCATGCCATCAGGCACCAGGGGGCAGGCCCCACCGTCAACATGAATTCTTAGGTATTGCAACCACAGGTCCACACTTGGGCAGGAAAACAGACACCTCCCTTAACCCTAATCTTCCACCACAAACCTGAAACCATTTAGTTGTACACCCTCAACCTGCTTGAGGTATTGCAACCACAGGTCCACACTCAGGCATGAGGAGGCACCTCCCTCAACCCTAATTTTCCAACTATTAAGTCAAATCTCTGAATATCGTAAGTACAATTAATATAAAGAAATAGACAACGTTATCGTTTTATTAATCTTATTATTTAATAAAGTTACCTACTTGAGGTACTGCGACCACAGGTCCACGCTCGGGCAAGACAGGAGGCACCTCCCAAAGATCTGCTTCACAGCGTTCGTGTTGTTGACCCCCATCTCGACCGTCACAAAGCGCTGCCACATGGCCACCTGATGGTGGGGGCCAGGTGTGTGTGGGGGGGGGACGAGGGTTGGGGGGGTTGGGATTTAGGCTCCAGGGTCCGTAACCTGCCTCATGCTCCATGTAACCTGCCTGACGCCCCATGCAACCCGCCTTGAGCAACCTGCCTCATGCAACACGCCCCATGCAATCTGCCTTGAGCAACCTGCCTCATGCAACACGCCCCATGCAATCTGCCTTGAGCAACCTGCCTCATGCAACACGCCCCATGCAATCTGCCCCCCTATTCCTTACTGCGGTGGGGAAGGTGGCCAGCACGTCTTCGTAGCCCTGTCGCACGCCGTCAGAGATGGGAAGCCCACACAGGTCCTCAAGCACCTCATACCACGAGTCCACATTGTCTGCCGCGGAGTCTCCTTCGCTCGAGGTCTGTGCACGCAGCTCCCGAACCTGAGATCACACAAGTATAAAAGCATGGCAAAAGTGTGGGGAAGGGTACACAGGCATTGGGAATAGCACACTAATGTGTGTGTGTGTGTGGTGGGGGGGGGGGGTCGCACAAGTGTGGGGAATGGGCAGCTCATGGCCGCATGCAACTCCCAGCCTACACAAAGACAACGGCAGTCGAGGTATTGTAGGCGCAGTGATACTGCGCACATGCAGCTCCGGAACCTGTTCTTACAAGGATGAACGGGTGTAAATGTTCACACAAAGTGTTCCTGCAGAATTGCTGTCGCTGTCGTTTTACGTGAACACAGAACTCCTGATCCCTGTCCCACCCTTGCCCCCTAACCTATACCCGAAACCTCATGCACATGCTGCTAAACCCTACCCCTGCCCCTATCCCCCCCCTCCCCCTCGCACTTGCTCTACAGCCCCTGGCCCCTACCTCGATCTGAAGCACATGCAGCTGCGCCCTATCCTTGCTCTTGCCCCTGTCCCTACCCCTATCCCCCCCCCTCCAAACGCAATTAGTTTACAGCCCCTGCTCCTACGTCATCCCCCCCACACATTACTTTAGACCCCGCCCCACCCCTGCCCCCTAGCCCCTAACAGCCTTGATACACATAATGCCTACACCCATGTCCTTCCCCCCTGTCCCGACTCCCTACCTCACCCCCCCACTACTCCCCCAGTGATTATTTTAGTCGGTACTAGAAACACGGTATCGAAAAATACCGTATTCGATTGTTCTTGGAGTCTGACATATTTGCTGGGTACAATTATTCCCGAAAACGGGCGGGAAACACTGAAAAACGGAATTTAATGCGCCTGCGGCGCTGTATCGAGGATGTCTACATCCAACAACACATGGCCAGAATCACTAAAAGAATCACTGCAACCCCCCGCACTTGCTCTACAGCTCTTGACCCCTATCTAGCCCCAACACACATACTGCCAACACCCCATCAGATACTCCAGCACACACTGCCTACGCCCCCCCCCCCACACGCCCCCCCCCTACGACGCCTTCATGTCACCCAGTCCCGCACCTGCCCCCTACCTGATGCTCAGGCACATACTCCTACATACTCTGAGTACAAAGGCAGAGATATGGAACCCGCAACCAGCCTTCTCTCTCCCCCTGTCTAGATCGCAGAAAACCATGTTCCTGCCACTCGCATACGAGGGTCGCATGGCTGCACCATGGTCCTGGCTGTGCATGGTAGCTGGGAGAGCTCAGTTACTCCCTACCAGCCCCACGCGGCCGAGCGGCCAGCAGGGCTCAGTCATACATTTCACCCTTTTGGGGGGTGGGGGTATGAGTGGTATGAGTGGTATGCACAGAAGCCTTTGGTAATCTTATGGGCACAAGCCTTCCCCAAGCAAAGCAAGATCTTATCCATGCAGAAGATTGCCCCTGCATGGTCAATCTTATGGGCCGACCATGCAGGCCCAAGGTAACAAATATTGGACTTTGTAACTTGTGTCATCCCAGATGTGAGTCTCAAGGGGGCGTTCCTCCTTTTGTATTTACCATGGTAAGCATACGCATACATCCCGCTCCTGGTCCCGCCCCCAAACCCCATATCACCATGATGCTCAAATGCTCCCGCTCCTGTCATGACCCCCCCCCCGATCTGACGCACCTACGCACATATTGCCTACAAGACCCCCCCAGGTCCCACCCCCTATCTGCCCATCATGCTCAAATGCTCCCGCTTCGGTCCTGACCCTCCCCCCCCCTAACCCTCATGCACACATACTGCCTACAAGACCCTCCCCCCCCTAACCCTCATGCACACATACTGCCTACAAGACCCCCCCAGGTCCCACCCCCTATCTGCCCATCATGCTCAAATGCTCCCGCTTCGGTCCTGACCCTCCCCCCCCTAACCCTCATGCACACATACTGCCTACAAGACCCTCCCCCCCCTAACCCTCATGCACACATACTGCCTACAAGACCCCCCAGGTCCCACCCCCTATCTGCCCATCATGCTCAAATGCTCCCGCTTCGGTCCTGACCCTCCCCCCCCTAACCCTCATGCACACATACTGCCTACAAGACCCCCCCAGGTCCCAGCCCCTATCGCCATCATGCACAAACGCTTCTGCTTCCACAGCCCCCCACCATGCGATGCTGATGCTCATACTGCCTACAACCTGCTCCTGCCCCCGCCCCCTGTCTGAAGCCATTGCACATGCTGTCATGCTCCCTGCTCCTGTCCCCCATCGGATGACCATGCATATACTGCGTGCATCCCGCTCCGCTCCCGCTGCCACAGCCCCCCCCCATGCGATGCTGATGCTCATACTGCCTACACCCTGCCCCTGCACCCGCCCCCTGTCTAATGCCAGTGCACATGCTGTCATGCTCCAGTCCCCCATCGGACGACCATGCATAACCTGCGTGCATCCCGCTCCGCTCCCACCCCCACCTGATGCTCATGCTGATTCTACCTAAACAATGCTCCAGATCCCGCACCCACTTCTGCCCCCCCATCTGATGCTCATACATATAATGCATGCATCCAGCTCCAGTCCTGCTCCCTCATCTGATGCTCATACTGCCTACACCTTGCTTCTGCTCCCCCATCTGATGCTCATACTGCCTACACCTTACCTCTGCTCCCTCATCTGATGCCCATACTGCCTACACCTTGCTTCTGCTCCCCCATCTGATGCTCATACTGCCTACACCTTGCTTCTGCTCCCTCATCTGATGCTCATACTGCCTACACCTTGCTTCTGCTCCCCCATCTGATGCTCATACTGCCTAGACCTTGCCTCTGCTCCCCCATCTGATGCTCATACTGCCCACACCTTGCTTCTGCTCCCCCATCTGATGCTCATACTGCCTACACCTTGCTTCTGCTCCCTCATCTGATGCTCATACTGCCTACACCTTGCTTCTGCTCCCCCATCTGATGCTCATTCTGCCTACACCTTGCTTCTGCTCCCTCATCTGATGCTCATACTGCCCACACCTTGCTTCTGCTCCCCCATCTGATGCTCATACTGCCTACACCTTGCCTCTGCTCCCCCATCTGATGCTCATACTGCCTACACCTTGCTTCTGCTCCCCCATCTGATGCTCATACTGCCTACACCTTGCTTCTGCTCCCCCATCTGATGCTCATACTGCCTACACCTTGCTTCTGCTCCCTCATCTGATGCTCATACTGCCCACACCTTGCTTCTGCTCCCCCATCTGATGCTCATACTGCCTACACCTTGCTTCTGCTCCCTCATCTGATGCTCATACTGCCTACACCTTGCTTCTGCTCCCCCATCTGATGCTCATACTGCCTACACCTTGCTTCTGCTCCCTCATCTGATGCTCATACTGCCTACACCTTGCTTCTGCTCCTTCATCTGATGCTCATACTGCCTACACCTTGCTTCTGCTCCCCCATCTGATGCTCATACTGCCCACACCTTGCTTCTGCTCCCCCATCTGATGCTCATACTGCCCACACCTTGCTTCTGCTCCCCCATCTGATGCTCATACTGCCTACACCTTGCCTCTGCTCCCCCATCTGATGCTCATACTGCCTACACCTTGCTTCTGCTCCCCCATCTGATGCTCATACTGCCTACACCTTGCTTCTGCTCCCTCATCTGATGCTCATACTGCCTACACCTTGCTTCTGCTCCCTCATCTGATGCTCATACTGCCTACACCTTGCTTCTGCTCCCTCATCTGATGCTCATACTGCCTACACCTTGCTTCTGCTCCCCCATCTGATGCTCATACTGCCCACACCTTGCCTCTGCTCCCTCATCTGATGCTCATACTACCTACACCTTGCCTCTGCTCCCCCATCTGATGCTCATACTGCCTACACCTTGCTTCTGCTCCCTCATCTGATGCTCATACTGCCTACACCTTGCTTCTGCTCCCCCATCTGATGCTCATACTGCCTACACCTTGCTTCTGCTCCCCCATCTGATGCTCATACTGCCTACACCTTGCCTCTGCTCCCCCATCTGATGCTCATACTGCCTACACCTTGCTTCTGCTCCCCCATCTGATGCTCATACTGCCTACACCTTGCTTCTGCTCCCTCATCTGATGCTCATACTGCCTACACCTTGCTTCTGCTCCCCCATCTGATGCTCATACTGCCTACACCTTGCTTCTGCTCCCCCATCTGATGCTCATACTGCCTAGACCTTGCCTCTGCTCCCCCATCTGATGCTCATACTGCCTACACCTTGCTTCTGCTCCCCCATCTGATGCTCATACTGCCTAGACCTTGCCTCTGCTCCCCCATCTGATGCTCATACTGCCTACACCTAGCCTCTGCTCCCTCATCTGATGCTCATACTGCCTACACCTTGCTTCTGCTCCCCCATCTGATGCTCATACTGCCCACACCTTGCTTCTGCTCCCCCATCTGATGCTCATACTGCCTACACCTTGCCTCTGCTCCCCCATCTGATGCTCATACTGCCTACACCTTGCCTCTGCTCCCCCATCTGATGCTCATACTGCCCACACCTTGCTTCTGCTCCCCCATCTGATGCTCATACTGCCCACACCTTGCTTCTGCTCCCCCATCTGATGCTCATACTGCCTACACCTTACCTCTGCTCCCTCATCTGATGCCCATACTGCCTACACCTTGCTTCTGCTCCCCCATCTGATGCTCATACTGCCTACACCTTGCTTCTGCTCCCTCATCTGATGCTCATACTGCCTACACCTTGCTTCTGCTCCCCCATCTGATGCTCATACTGCCTAGACCTTGCCTCTGCTCCCCCATCTGATGCTCATACTGCCCACACCTTGCTTCTGCTCCCCCATCTGATGCGCATACTGCCTACACCTTGCTTCTGCTCCCTCATCTGATGCTCATACTGCCTACACCTTGCTTCTGCTCCCCCATCTGATGCTCATTCTGCCTACACCTTGCTTCTGCTCCCTCATCTGATGCTCATACTGCCCACACCTTGCTTCTGCTCCCCCATCTGATGCTCATACTGCCTACACCTTGCCTCTGCTCCCCCATCTGATGCTCATACTGCCTACACCTTGCTTCTGCTCCCCCATCTGATGCTCATACTGCCTACACCTTGCTTCTGCTCCCCCATCTGATGCTCATACTGCCTACACCTTGCTTCTGCTCCCTCATCTGATGCTCATACTGCCCACACCTTGCTTCTGCTCCCCCATCTGATGCTCATACTGCCTACACCTTGCTTCTGCTCCCTCATCTGATGCTCATACTGCCTACACCTTGCTTCTGCTCCCCCATCTGATGCTCATACTGCCTACACCTTGCTTCTGCTCCCTCATCTGATGCTCATACTGCCTACACCTTGCTTCTGCTCCTTCATCTGATGCTCATACTGCCTACACCTTGCTTCTGCTCCCCCATCTGATGCTCATACTGCCCACACCTTGCTTCTGCTCCCCCATCTGATGCTCATACTGCCCACACCTTGCTTCTGCTCCCCCATCTGATGCTCATACTGCCTACACCTTGCCTCTGCTCCCCCATCTGATGCTCATACTGCCTACACCTTGCTTCTGCTCCCCCATCTGATGCTCATACTGCCTACACCTTGCTTCTGCTCCCTCATCTGATGCTCATACTGCCTACACCTTGCTTCTGCTCCCTCATCTGATGCTCATACTGCCTACACCTTGCTTCTGCTCCCTCATCTGATGCTCATACTGCCTACACCTTGCTTCTGCTCCCCCATCTGATGCTCATACTGCCCACACCTTGCCTCTGCTCCCTCATCTGATGCTCATACTACCTACACCTTGCCTCTGCTCCCCCATCTGATGCTCATACTGCCTACACCTTGCTTCTGCTCCCTCATCTGATGCTCATACTGCCTACACCTTGCTTCTGCTCCCCCATCTGATGCTCATACTGCCTACACCTTGCTTCTGCTCCCCCATCTGATGCTCATACTGCCTACACCTTGCCTCTGCTCCCCCATCTGATGCTCATACTGCCTACACCTTGCTTCTGCTCCCCCATCTGATGCTCATACTGCCTACACCTTGCTTCTGCTCCCTCATCTGATGCTCATACTGCCTACACCTTGCTTCTGCTCCCCCATCTGATGCTCATACTGCCTACACCTTGCTTCTGCTCCCCCATCTGATGCTCATACTGCCTAGACCTTGCCTCTGCTCCCCCATCTGATGCTCATACTGCCTACACCTTGCTTCTGCTCCCCCATCTGATGCTCATACTGCCTACACCTTGCCTCTGCTCCCCCATCTGATGCTCATACTGCCTAGACCTTGCCTCTGCTCCCCCATCTGATGCTCATACTGCCTACACCTAGCCTCTGCTCCCTCATCTGATGCTCATACTGCCTACACCTTGCTTCTGCTCCCCCATCTGATGCTCATACTGCCCACACCTTGCTTCTGCTCCCCCATCTGATGCTCATACTGCCTACACCTTGCCTCTGCTCCCCCATCTGATGCTCATACTGCCTACAACTTGCCTCTGCTCCCCCATCTGATGCTCATACTGCCCACACCTTGCTTCTGCTCCCCCATCTGATGCTCATACTGCCCACACCTTGCTTCTGCTCCCCCATCTGATGCTCATACTGCCTACACCTTGCCTCTGCTCCCCCATCTGATGCTCATACTGCCTACACCTTGCCTCTGCTCCCCCATCTGATGCTCATACTGCCTACACCTTGCTTCTGCTCCCTCATCTGATGCTCATACTGCCTACACCTTGCTTCTGCTCCCCCATCTGATGCTCATACTGCCTACACCTTGCTTCTGCTCCCCCATCTGATGCTCATACTGCCTACACCTTGCCTCTGCTCCCCCATCTGATGCTCATACTGCCTACACCTTGCTTCTGCTCCCCCATCTGATGCTCATACTGCCCACACCTTGCTTCTGCTCCCTCATCTGATGCTCATACTGCCTACACCTTGCTTCTGCTCCCCCATCTGATGCTCATACTGCCTACACCTTGCTTCTGCTCCCCCATCTGATGCTCATACTGCCCACACCTTGCCTCTGCTCCCCCATCTGATGCTCATACTGCCCACACTTTGCTTCTGCTCCCCCATCTGATGCTCATACTGCCTACACCTTGCTTCTGCTCCCCCATCTGATGCTCATACTGCCTACACCTTACCTCTGCTCCCCCATCTGATGCTCATACTGCCTACACCTTGCTTCTGCTCCCCCATCTGATGCTCATACTGCCTACACCTTGCTTCTGCTCCCCCATCTGATGCTCATACTGCCTACACCTTGCTTCTGCTCCCCCATCTGATGCTCATACTGCCTACACCTTGCTTCTGCTCCCTCATCTGATGCTCATACTGCCTACACCTTGCTTCTGCTCCCCCATCTGATGCTCATACTGCCTACACCTTGCTTCTGCTCCCCCATCTGATGCTCATACTGCCTACACCTTGCTTCTGCTCCCCCATCTGATGCTCATACTGCCTACACCTTGCTTCTGCTCCCTCATCTGATGCTCATACTGCCTACACCTTGCTTCTGCTCCCCCATCTGATGCTCATACTGCCTACACCTTGCTTCTGCTCCCTCATCTGATGCTCATACTGCCTACACCTTGCTTCTGCTCCCCCATCTGATGCTCATACTGCCTACACCTTGCTTCTGCTCCCTCATCTGATGCTCATACTGCCTACACCTTGCTTCTGCTCCCCCATCTGATGCTCATACTGCCTACACCTTGCTTCTGCTCCCCCATCTGATGCTCATACTGCCTACACCTTGCTTCTGCTCCCCCCCCTCTCCAACTGATGATCCTGCAAATTCTACGTGCTTTCCCTCCCGCCCCCCCATCTGATGATCATGCATACCCGTATACTGCGAGCATCCCGCCCCCACAAGCCTCCCACCCGTCTGATGCTCATGCTCATACTGTCTACACTCTGCGTCTGCTGTTGTCCCCCACCTGATGATCCTGCCGACACTGGTTCATCTTACCCCTGCTCCTGCCCCTGCCCCCCATCTCCTGCTCCTGCCCCTGCCCCTGCCCCCCATCTCCTACTCCTGCTCCTGCCCCTGCCCCCCATCTCCTGCTCCTGCTCCTGCCCCTGCCCCCCATCTCCTGCTCCTGCTCCTGCCCCTGCCCCCCATCTCCTGCTCCTGCTCCTGCCTCTGCCCCCCATCTCCTGCTCCTGCCCCCTGCCCCCCATCTCCTGCTCCTGCCCCTGCCCCCCATCTCCTGCTCCTGCTCCTGCCCCTGCCCCCCATCTCCTGCTCCTGCTCCTGCCCCTGCCCCCCATCTCCTGCTCCTGCTCCTGCCCCTGCCCCCCATCTCCTGCTCCTGCTCCTGCCCCTGCCCCCCATCTCCTGCTCCTGCTCCTGCCCCTGCCCCCCATCTCCTGCTCCTGCTCCTGCTCCTGCCCCTGCCCCTGCCCCCCATCTCCTGCTCCTGCTCCTGCCCCTGCCCCCCATCTCCTGCTCCTGCTCCTGCCCCTGCCCCCCATCTCCTGCTCCTGCCCCCTGCCCCCCATCTCCTGCTCCTGCTCCTGCCCCCTGCCCCCCATCTCCTGCTCCTGCTCCTGCTCCTGCCCCCCATCTCCTGCTCCTGCTCCTGCCCCTGCCCCCCATCTCCTGCTCCTGCTCCTGCCCCTGCCCCCCATCTCCTGCTCCTGCTCCTGCCCCCTGCCCCCCATCTCCTGCTCCTGCTCCTGCCCCTGCCCCCCATCTCCTGCTCCTGCTCCTGCCCCTGCCCCCCATCTCCTGCTCCTGCCCCTGCCCCCCATCTCCTGCTCCTGCTCCTGCCCCCCATCTCCTGCTCCTGCTCCTGCCCCTGCCCCCCATCTCCTGCTCCTGCTCCTGCCCCTGCCCCCCATCTCCTGCTCCTGCCCCCTGCCCCCCATCTCCTGCTCCTGCCCCCTGCCCCCCATCTCCTGCTCCTGCCCCCTGCCCCCCATCTCCTGCTCCTGCTCCTGCCCCTGCCCCCCATCTCCTGCTCCTGCTCCTGCCCCTGCCCCCCATCTCCTGCTCCTGCTCCTGCCCCTGCCCCCCATCTCCTGCTCCTGCTCCTGCCCCTGCCCCCCATCTCCTGCTCCTGCCCCCTGCCCCCCATCTCCTGCTCCTGCTCCTGCCCCCCATCTCCTGCTCCTGCTCCTGCCCCCTGCCCCCCATCTCCTGCTCCTGCTCCTGCTCCTGCCCCCCATCTCCTGCTCCTGCTCCTGCCCCTGCCCCCCATCTCCTGCTCCTGCTCCTGCCCCTGCCCCCCATCTCCTGCTCCTGCTCCTGCCCCCTGCCCCCCATCTCCTGCTCCTGCTCCTGCCCCTGCCCCCCATCTCCTGCTCCTGCCCCCTGCCCCCCATCTCCTGCTCCTGCCCCCTGCCCCCCATCTCCTGCTCCTGCTCCTGCCCCCTGCCCCCCATCTCCTGCTCCTGCTCCTGCTCCTGCCCCCCATCTCCTGCTCCTGCTCCTGCCCCTGCCCCCCATCTCCTGCTCCTGCTCCTGCCCCTGCCCCCCATCTCCTGCTCCTGCTCCTGCCCCCTGCCCCCCATCTCCTGCTCCTGCTCCTGCCCCTGCCCCCCATCTCCTGCTCCTGCTCCTGCCCCTGCCCCCCATCTCCTGCTCCTGCCCCTGCCCCCCATCTCCTGCTCCTGCTCCTGCCCCCCATCTCCTGCTCCTGCTCCTGCCCCTGCCCCCCATCTCCTGCTCCTGCTCCTGCCCCTGCCCCCCATCTCCTGCTCCTGCTCCTGCCCCTGCCCCCCATCTCCTGCTCCTGCCCCCTGCCCCCCATCTCCTGCTCCTGCTCCTGCCCCCTGCCCCCCATCTCCTGCTCCTGCTCCTGCCCCTGCCCCCCATCTCCTGCTCCTGCTCCTGCCCCCCATCTCCTGCTCCTGCTCCTGCCCCTGCCCCCCATCTCCTGCTCCTGCTCCTGCCCCTGCCCCCCATCTCCTGCTCCTGCCCCTGCCCCCATCTCCTGCTCCTGCTCCTGCCCCTGCCCCCCATCTCCTACTCCTGCCCCTGCCCCCCATCTCCTGCTCCTGCTCCTGCCCCTGCCCCCCATCTCCTGCTCCTGCTCCTGCCCCTGCCCCCCATCTCCTGCTCCTGCTCCTGCCCCTGCCCCCCATCTCCTGCTCCTGCCCCCTGCCCCCCATCTCCTGCTCCTATTCCTGCCCCTGCCCCCCATCTCCTGCTCCTGCTCCTGCCCCTGCCCCCCATCTCCTGCTCCTGCTCCTGCCCCCTGCCCCCCATCTCCTGCTCCTGCCCCTGCCCCCATCTCCTGCTCCTGCTCCTGCCCCTGCCCCCCATCTCCTACTCCTGCCCCTGCCCCCCATCTCCTGCTCCTGCTCCTGCCCCTGCCCCCCATCTCCTACTCCTGCCCCTGCCCCCCATCTCCTGCTCCTGCTCCTGCCCCTGCCCCCCATCTCCTGCTCCTGCCCCTGCCCCCATCTCCTGCTCCTGCTCCTGCCCCTGCCCCCCATCTCCTACTCCTGCCCCTGCCCCCCATCTCCTGCTCCTGCTCCTGCCCCTGCCCCCCATCTCCTGCTCCTGCTCCTGCCCCTGCCCCCCATCTCCTGCTCCTGCCCCTGCCCCCCATCTCCTGCTCCTGCCCCTGCCCCCCATCTCCTGCTCCTGCTCCTGCCCCTGCCCCCCATCTCCTGCTCCTATTCCTGCCCCTGCCCCCCATCTCCTGCTCCTGCTCCTGCCCCTGCCCCCCATCTCCTGCTCCTGCTCCTGCCCCTGCCCCCCATCTCCTGCTCCTGCTCCTGCCCCTGCCCCCCATCCCCTATTCCTGCCCCTGCCCCCCATCTCCTGCTCCTGCCCCTGCCCCCATCTCCTGCTCCTGCTCCTGCCCCTGCCCCCCATCTCCTACTCCTGCCCCTGCCCCCCATCTCCTGCTCCTGCTCCTGCCCCTGCCCCCCATCTCCTGCTCCTGCTCCTGCCCCTGCCCCCCATCTCCTGCTCCTGCCCCTGCCCCCCATCTCCTGCTCCTATTCCTGCCCCTGCCCCCCATCTCCTGCTCCTGCTCCTGCCCCTGCCCCCCATCTCCTGCTCCTGCTCCTGCCCCTGCCCCCCATCTCCTGCTCCTGCTCCTGCCCCTGCCCCCCATCTCCTGCTCCTGCCCCTGCCCCCCATCTCCTGCTCCTATTCCTGCCCCTGCCCCCCATCTCCTGCTCCTGCTCCTGCCCCCCATCTCCTGCTCCTGCTCCTGCCCCTGCCCCCCATCTCCTGCTCCTGCTCCTGCCCCTGCCCCCCATCTCCTGCTCCTGCTCCTGCTCCTGCCCCCCATCTCCTGCTCCTGCTCCTGCCCCTGCCCCCCATCTCCTGCTCCTGTCCCTGCCCCCCATCTCCTGCTCCTGCTCCTGCCCCTGCCCCCCATCTCCTGCTCCTGCTCCTGCCCCTGCCCCCCATCTCCTGCCCCTGCCCCTGCCCCCATCTCCTGCTCCTGCTCCTGCCCCCCATCTCCTGCTCCTGCCCCTGCCCCCCATCTCCTGCTCCTGCTCCTGCCCCTGCCCCCCATCTCCTGCTCCTGCTCCTGCTCCTGCCCCTGCCCCCCATCTCCTGCTCCTGCCCCTGCCCCCCATCTCCTGCTCCTGCTCCTGCCCCTGCCCCCCATCTCCTGCTCCTGCTCCTGCTCCTGCCCCTGCCCCCCATCTCCTGCTCCTATTCCTGCCCCTGCCCCCCATCTCCTGCTCCTGCTCCTGCCCCTGCCTCCCATCTCCTGCTCCTGCCCCCTGCCCCCCATCTCCTGCTCCTGCTCCTGCCCCTGCCCCCCATCTCCTGCTCCTGCTCCTGCCCCTGCCCCCCATCTCCTGCTCCTGCCCCTGCCCCCCATCTCCTGCTCCTGCTCCTGCCCCTGCCTCCCATCTCCTGCTCCTGCTCCTGCCCCTGCCCCCCATCTCCTGCTCCTGCTCCTGCTCCTGCCCCTGCCCCCCATCTCCTGCTCCTGCTCCTGCCCCTGCCCCCCATCTCCTGCTCCTGCTCCTGCCCCTGCCCCCCATCTCCTGCTCCTGCTCCTGCCCCTGCCCCCATCTCCTGCTCCTGCCCCTGCCTCCCATCTCCTGCTCCTGCTCCTGCCCCTGCCCCCCATCTCCTGCTCCTGCTCCTGCTCCTGCCCCTGCCCCCCATCTCCTGCTCCTGCTCCTGCCCCTGCCTCCCATCTCCTGCTCCTGCTCCTGCTCCTGCCCCCTGCCCCCCATCTCCTGCTCCTGCCCCTGCCCCCCATCTCCTGCTCCTGCTCCTGCCCCTGCCCCCATCTCCTGCTCCTGCCCCTGCCCCCCATCTCCTGCTCCTGCCCCTGCCCCCCATCTCCTGCTCCCACAGTCCAGTCCCCCATCTGATGCTCCTGCTCCTGTCCCTGCCCCCCATCTCCTGCTCCTGCTCCTGCCCCTGCCCCCCATCTCCTGCTCCTATTCCTGCCCCTGCCCCCCATCTCCTGCTCCTGCTCCTGCCCCTGCCTCCCATCTCCTGCTCCTGCCCCTGCCCCTGCCCCCATCTCCTGCTCCTGCTCCTGCCCCCCATCTCCTGCTCCTGCTCCTGCCCCTGCCCCCCATCTCCTGCTCCTGCTCCTGCCCCTGCCCCCCATCTCCTGCTCCTGCTCCTGCCCCTGCCCCCCATCTCCTGCTCCTGCTCCTGCCCCTGCCCCCCATCTCCTGCTCCCACAGTCCAGTCCCCCATCTGATGCTCCTGCTCCTGTCCCTGCCCCCCATCTCCTGCCCCTGCCCCTGCCCCTGCCCCCCATCTCCTGCTCCTGCTCCTGCCCCTGCCCCCCATCTCCTGCTCCTGCTCCTGCCCCTGCCCCCCATCTCCTGCTCCTGCCCCCTGCCCCCCATCTCCTGCTCCTGCCCCTGCCCCTGCCCCCCATCTCCTGCTCCTGCTCCTGCCCCCTGCCCCCCATCTCCTGCTCCTGCCCCTGCCCCCCATCTCCTGCTCCTGCTCCTGCCCCTGCCCCCCATCTCCTGCTCCTGCTCCTGCCCCTGCCCCCCATCTCCTGCTCCTGCTCCTGCCCCTGCCCCCATCTCCTGCTCCTGCTCCTGCCCCTGCCTCCCATCTCCTGCTCCTGCTCCTGCCCCTGCCCCCATCTCCTGCTCCTGCCCCTGCCCCCCATCTCCTGCTCCTGCCCCTGCCCCCCATCTCCTGCTCCTGCCCCTGCCCCCCATCTCCTGCTCCTGCTCCTGCCCCTGCCCCCATCTCCTGCTCCTGCCCCTGCCCCCCATCTCCTGCTCCTGCCCCTGCCCCCCATCTCCTGCTCCCACAGTCCAGTCCCCCATCTGATGCTCCTGCTCCTGTCCCTGCCCCCCATCTCCTGCTCCTGCTCCTGCTCCTGCCCCTGCCCCCCATCTCCTGCTCCTGCCCCTGCCCCCCATCTCCTGCTCCTGCTCCTGCCCCTGCCCCCCATCTCCTGCTCCTGCTCCTGCCCCTGCCCCCATCTCCTGCTCCTGCTCCTGCCCCTGCCTCCCATCTCCTGCTCCTGCTCCTGCCCCTGCCCCCCATCTCCTGCTCCTGCCCCTGCCCCCCATCTCCTGCTCCTGCTCCTGCCCCTGCCCCCATCTCCTGCTCCTGCCCCTGCCCCCCATCTCCTGCTCCCACAGTCCAGTCCCCCATCTGATGCTCCTGCTCCTGTCCCTGCCCCCCATCTCCTGCTCCTGCTCCTGCCCCTGCCCCCCATCTCCTGCTCCTGCTCCTGCCCCTGCCCCCCATCTCCTGCTCCTATTCCTGCCCCTGCCCCCCATCTCCTGCTCCTGCTCCTGCCCCTGCCTCCCATCTCCTGCTCCTGCCCCCTGCCCCCCATCTCCTGCTCCTGCTCCTGCCCCTGCCCCCCATCTCCTGCTCCTGCTCCTGCCCCCTGCCCCCCATCTCCTGCTCCTGCCCCTGCCCCTGCCCCCCATCTCCTGCTCCTGCTCCTGCCCCCTGCCCCCCATCTCCTGCTCCTGCCCCTGCCCCCCATCTCCTGCTCCTGCTCCTGCCCCTGCCTCCCATCTCCTGCTCCTGCTCCTGCCCCTGCCCCCCATCTCCTGCTCCTGCTCCTGCCCCTGCCCCCCATCTCCTGCTCCTGCTCCTGCCCCTGCCCCCATCTCCTGCTCCTGCTCCTGCCCCTGCCTCCCATCTCCTGCTCCTGCCCCCTGCCCCCCATCTCCTGCTCCTGCTCCTGCCCCTGCCCCCATCTCCTGCTCCTGCCCCCTGCCCCCCATCTCCTGCTCCTGCCCCCTGCCTCCCATCTCCTATTCCTGCCCCTGCCCCCCATCTCCTGCTCCTGCTCCTGCCCCTGCCCCCCATCTCCTGCTCCTGCCCCTGCCCCCCATCTCCTGCTCCTGCTCCTGCCCCTGCCCCCATCTCCTGCTCCTGCCCCTGCCCCCCATCTCCTGCTCCTGCCCCTGCCCCCCATCTCCTGCTCCCACAGTCCAGTCCCCCATCTGATGCTCCTGCTCCTGTCCCTGCCCCCCATCTCCTGCTCCTGCTCCTGCCCCTGCCCCCCATCTCCTGCTCCTGCTCCTGCTCCTGCCCCTGCCCCCCATCTCCTGCTCCTGCTCCTGCCCCTGCCCCCCATCTCCTGCTCCTGCTCCTGCCCCTGCCCCCCATCTCCTGCTCCTGCTCCTGCCCCTGCCCCCCATCTCCTGCTCCTGCTCCTGCCCCTGCCCCCCATCTCCTGCTCCTGCTCCTGCCCCTGCCCCCCATCTCCTGCTCCTGCTCCTGCCCCTGCCCCCCATCTCCTGCTCCTGCTCCTGCCCCTGCCCCCCATCTCCTGCTCCTGCTCCTGCCCCTGCCCCCCATCTCCTGCTCCTGCTCCTGCCCCTGCCCCCCATCTCCTGCTCCTGCTCCTGCCCCTGCCCCCCATCTCCTGCTCCTGCTCCTGCCCCTGCCCCCCATCTCCTGCTCCCACAGTCCAGTCCCCCATCTGATGCTCCTGCTCCTGCCCCTGCCCCCCATCTCCTGCTCCTGCTCCTGCCCCTGCCCCCCATCTCCTGCTCCTGCTCCTGCCCCTGCCCCCCATCTCCTGCTCCTGCCCCTGCCCCCCATCTCCTGCTCCTGCTCCTGCCCCTGCCCCCCATCTCCTGCTCCTGCTCCTGCCCCTGCCCCCCATCTCCTGCTCCTGCTCCTGCCCCTGCCCCCCATCTCCTGCTCCTGCTCCTGCCCCCCATCTCCTGCTCCTGCTCCTGCCCCTGCCCCCCATCTCCTGCTCCTGCTCCTGCCCCTGCCCCCCATCTCCTGCTCCTGCTCCTGCCCCTGCCCCCCATCTCCTGCTCCTGCTCCTGCCCCCCATCTCCTGCTCCTGCTCCTGCCCCTGCCCCCCATCTCCTGCTCCTGCCCCTGCCCCCCATCTCCTGCTCCTGCTCCTGCCCCTGCCCCCCATCTCCTGCTCCCACAGTCCAGTCCCCCATCTGATGCTCATGCACACACAGATACATCATGCTCCTGCTCCCACAGTCCAGTCCCCCATCTGATGCCGATGCTCATACTTCCTACACACCTTATCTGATGCTCATACTCATACTGCCTACACCCCGTTCCTGCTCCTCCACCTGATGCTCATGCTGATTCTAACTAAACAACGCTCCAGATCCTGCACCCACTTCTGCCCCCCCCATCTGATGCAAATACGCATACTGATACATCCCGCTGCTGGTCCCGCACCTGCCTCCCACATGATGTGCATGAACATGCTGCTACATCATGTCCTTGAACCTGCCCCTACGTCAACCCCACACACATGCTCTTTTTGACCCCGCCACGCCTGCACCCCCAATGTGATCCTCATGCTCATACTTCCTACATCCTGCTCCCACGCTCCATCTGATACTCACGCACATACTACCTAGACCCCGCTCCTGCTCCCGCCCCCTGTCTGAAGCCAGTGAAAATACTCCCTACTCCCTGCTCCCACCTCCCATCTGATGCTCATGCACAGCAGCAGCAGCAGCAGCAGGAACAGCAGCAGGAGCAGCAGCAGGAACAGCAGCAGCAGCAACACCTCATCCGGACCCTCGGACACTGCACGAAACTGATGAGCGACTACTGCTGCTGGTCCCTGCATGGTAACCGCCCACACACTCCAGTGCCCATGCTGCCTCCTGCCCGGCGTTGCCACGCGGCAGCCGGCATCGGCACACCCGATTCCCATGCTGTTGGTTTAGGTCGTCTTATCCTGAACACCCTGACCTCCCCTGTGCATGCTCTACCTGCCCTTGAGACGTGATACATTTGCATGGAAGCTGTTGCGCTGGCGGCGCTTTGCAGGACCTTGATCAGAAACTGAATGCGGTGCATGCGTCCCGGCCATGGCCCTCACCCGGCCATGCTGCCCTTCCACAATGCAAGAGAGGCCATTGGCGGGGTAACAGCAGGAGCTCACCAGATCTATCATTATCATTTGTATCATTGATACTAGTATCTCACTCGGCCATGCTGCCCCTTGCCTAGATGCAGTAGATGTGCGTCATCAGCTCACCCGATCCAGCACGACGCCCTCCCTGGGTGTCCTCCGATTGACCATAACCTCGTATCCGTTGCGATGCAGCAGCGAGCAGCAGAAGCAACAGAAGGTGTTGCAGCAGCGTAGACGGAAGGAGGCGCTGCTTCGCTTTGACGAAAGCGCAGCGGGGACCGGCGACTGGCGGAGGGGTAGAGGGGGTCACAGTTCGATATATGGACTGTCGCAAAGAGGATTATGATGAACAGCTATTGATTGTGCATGTTCGATGCGATACGGCGCAAGGGCGGTGTCTGATCTGTCCCTCGTTCACGACAGGGCAAAGAGGCGATAGCGAAAGCACGACGCGTCGTTGAGGTGTGGAACATGTCCGGCCGAAGTCCGGACCTTGCAGCCCACGCCTCTCGTTTCGGGAGAGATCACGATCGGCACCCTCTGACCCTGATCGCGTTTACAAAATAAGGTACATCGGAGCCCGCGTTTATAATTACCAACCACGCCGCGCAGACGATGAGGCGTTTAGCGCACTTCGTTGCGAAGCTCAGCACACAGGCTGGCACCATCCCAGCTCCGACGTCAGCTCCCAGCATCGCATCATCCCAAATTCAAAAAAGCTTTACATCCCTGCTACCGTCCCCTGCTAGCCACGCCAGCAGCTCTGGCTGGACTGCAAATGTCCGCACCGGCGTGGGCCACCAAGCCGTCCCGAAAAACAGCATCAACATCAGCAGCAGCAGCAGCAGCGGGAGCAACAGCGGCAACAGTGGTGGCATCGCAAACCCTATTTTCGGACGGAGAACCTACGCTGCCTCCCCTGCCGAGACCAAGAGCATGCTCGAGGGCGCGGCGGAGCAGCGCCTACTGCGAATCAAGGCCGCCAGCGACGCTTCCGGCGGGGAGATGCGCAGCGTAGGGGGCACGGGCGGGGGCGCACATACCAGTCCCAAGGCGCCATACAGCGTTCTAGGTAAACAAA
Source organism: Limnomonas spitsbergensis (assembly GCA_037349105.1). Taxonomy (NCBI): domain Eukaryota; kingdom Viridiplantae; phylum Chlorophyta; class Chlorophyceae; order Chlamydomonadales; genus Limnomonas; species Limnomonas spitsbergensis. The sequence goes on from JAYJMM010000009.1 coordinate 3,658,548, forward strand.
AATAATGGGCTGAGGAGGGAGTGCATGTGCATGCCCATGCATGGGGAAACCTATGGCTGATGGTCCAGGACGCATGCACGTAATCCGGTGCCTAAGCCTTTCGCACAGACGCACATGCTGGCGTTATTTCACCCTTTCAGGCTTATCAGGGACAAAAAGAACACGAAAGGCAGCACCATACTTTTGCTTGCATGGGGACGTGGAGAGTTAGGGTCCAGCGCGCTTGCATGCATGCATGCCAGGATCAGGGTCAAGCACTCTCGTGTGCAGGGTAGGCTTTAGGCTATATCGGGCTTGCATGCGGCCAAGCCCAGCAGCGCCATGTCGCCTTTCAGCGTTTACGGTTTAGGGTTCTGGTGACAGACACGTCAAAAAGGCATCCACGTGCACTGCACTGAGACATGAGGGCTGACGGTCCAGAATGCATACAGGAAAACAGTTGGGACAAATGCATCGTATTGTATGTCCCATGGGGTTCAGTCGCCTTAACATCAAAAGGCACATCCACATGCACTGCACTGGGAGATGAGGACTAACGGTGCATACACGTAAACACTTTGCAGACTTAAAGGACTTAAATGCATCGTACTTATGGTTCAGTGGGGTTAAGGATCTAGTGCATGGGTATGCATGAGAAATGGAGATTTGTGATCGGGTTTAGGGTTCAGGGTGTATGGTGAAGCACACATGCAAGCACAACAGCAGGACAACTGTAGGTAAGAAGAGGATGTAATATGGTAGCTCACCTAGTGCTACGGCCGAACAGGTGGCTTCCTTAATCCACGCCTCAGGGTGTAAATAATAAATAAATATCCTAAGTAAATAAATACATAAATAAACTATTTAATGCATTGTACTCCTGCTCCCGTGGAGATTAGGATGGATTGCATGGGCATGCATGGAAATTAGGATGTCATGCATGGGCATGCATTGGGTGAAGGATGGAGTGCATGGGCATGCATGGAGATGAGGAGGTCATGCATGGGCTTGCATGGGGTGAAGGATGGAGTGCATGGGCATGCATGGAGATGAGGAGGTCATGCATGGGGTGAAGGATGGAGTGCATGGGCATGCATGGAGATGAGGAGGTCATGCATGGGCTGCATGGGGTGAAGGTTGGAGTGCATGGGCATGCATGGAGATGAGGAGGTCATGCATGGGCTGCATGGGGTGAAGGTTGGAGTGCATGGGCATGCATGCAGGTTATGATGGACTGAATTAACATGTTTCAACACACATGCGAGGACAACATTCATTAACAAAATGTCAAAATGCATTGCTCTGACGGGTTCAGGATGTCCTGTGCAGGGGCGTGCAAGGGGTGCAGGATGGAGTGCATGGGCATGCATGGAACATAGCCAGTTACTGGTATGGCCCAGCACACATGCATGCTAAAATCTAAGTAAAAAATGACATACGATGCATCGTACTTCTGGTGTTGTGGCATTCAGGATGGAGTACATGGGCATGCATGGGGTTCAGAATTTGTTGTATGGGCATGCATGCGGATCAGGATAGACTGAATGGGCACGCATGGCCCAACACACATGCTAGGACAACCCTCAGTAAAAAAATGCACCATAATGATGGTCCTGTGGGGCTCACGATGTTGTGCATGGGCATGTGGAAATGCATAGAGTGCATGGGCATGTGGAAATGCATAGAGTGCATGGGCATGCATGGCACATGGGCAGTTATGATCCACCCCGCATGCACTCACTCATCTAGACATAAGCCCTGACACACACCACTCAAGACCCTGAGCTTGCACCCGCCCTAAACCCCTCACCCCCCTACCAACTCACACACGCCATGACCAGCCCACCAGCGCACCACTCAGCAGCCCACGCACTGACTGACCTCCACATTGGCTCTGCCCCAAACCCCTCACCCCCCGCTAGGCATACACACGCATACCATGACCATTGTTGTTTATAAACGATCCACGGTAGGACCTAGCTGAAGGACAGCCCAAAGAAACACCAATTTTCGATCGAATGCTGTGAACACGTACCACGGGGGGAAATGAAGGTGCGGAAACTCTTGAGTTATGGGGGGGGATACTGCCTGTGATTCTTTTAGTTCGCGCCAGACCACCTTTGGAGGGCTGCCGGACGGTAACCACTGGGCTGATTGGGACCAAACCTTGACCAGCCTACGGCTGGTGGTCCAAGCAGCAGGGCTTGCTGCGCCAGCCCCTCGCGGCCATGGACCGTTATGTAGCTGATTTGTAGCTGAAGTGTGCTAAAATAAACACTGGATTCTGCGCCAATGGCGCCCCCGCACCGGAGCCTGCCACAAACGGAAGAATCCCGAAGACCACTCGTGTGAACTCTAAAGAAAGGAAGAACGCTACGCCCTGTGGGGGGCGTGAGAGTTAAGGAAACAGCGCAGCCTGGGCCGGAGCCACATCCGCGCCATTACCGTATTTATGAACTCCATTACCAGCGCCGCCACCTCTGCCCTCTCCGATGGCACATTTCCCTCAGTTGGAATTAGCAGCAGCCGGACAATGATACCTGGGGGGGAATACCGGTATGCAAAATCAGCAACAGGATGTGCGATTAGAAAATAAAAATAACCCCAAACAAACAGCCCAAAACAAGTGTGAAGATCCCCTTGATTGTTCTTTTGTAAGACCGCCAGGCCTGGTTGGCGGCGTCATCATCTCTGGGCTGTCTGCTTTTGCTGTTGTCCCGCCTAATCGTTTTAGAGGCAGAGATTTATTTGCAGACCCTTAACTCCAAACCCGCATCCTTGAACCCTACATCCTTACCCCTTAGTCCCTTACCCTGATCTTTAAACCCTGATCCCGTTTACTTTGTCCTTTGACCCTCATATGTAATCCCTCATCCCTAAAACCCCATCTGGAAGCATCATCTGTAATCTTATTGGGAAACCCTGGTCCCTACACTCTGGTTCATAAACCTTGGTCCCTAAACCCTGGTCCCTACACTCTGGTCCCTACACTCTGGTTCCTAAACCCTGGTCCCTAAACCCTGGTCCCTAAACCCTGGTCCCTAAACCCTGGTCCCTACACTCTGGTTCCTAAACCCTGGTCCCTAAACCCTGGTCCCTACACCCTGGTCCCTACACCCTGGTCCCTAAACCCTGGTCCCTACACCCTGGTTCCTACACCCTGGTCCCTAAACCCTGGTCCCTACACTCTGGTTCCTAAACCCTGGTCCCTACACCCTGGTCCCTAAACCCTGGTTCCTACACCCTGGTCCCTACACCCTGGTCCCTAAACCCTGGTCCCTACACTCTGGTCCCTACACTCTGGTTCCTAAACCCTGGTCCCTACACCCTGGTCCCTACACCCTGGTCCCTAAACCCTGGTCCCTAAACCCTGGTTCCTACACTCTGGTTCCTAAACCCTGGTCCCTACACCCTGGTCCCTACACCCTGGTCCCTAAATCCTGGTCCCTAATCCCTGGTCCCTACACTCTGGTTCCTAAACCCTGGTCCCTACACTCTGGTTCCTAAACCCTGGTCCATAAACCCTGGTCCCTACACCCTGGTTCCTACACCCTGGTTCCTAAACCCTGGTCCCTACACTCTGGTCCCTACACCCTGGTTCCTACACCCTGGTCCCTAAACCCTGGTCCCTACACCCTGGTCCCTACACTCTGGTTCCTAAAGCCTGGTTCCTACACCCTGGTCCCTACACCCTGGTCCCTACACTCTGGTTCCTAAACCCTGGTCCCTAAACCCTGGTCCCTACACTCTGGTCCCTACACTCTGGTTCCTAAACCTTGGTCCCTAAACCCTGGTCCCTACACTCTGGTCCCTAAACCCTGGTCCATACACCCTGGTTCCTACACCCTGGTTCCTAAACCCTGGTCCCTACACTCTGGTTCCTAAACCCTGGTCCCTAAACCCTGGTCCCTACACCCTGGTTCCTACACCCTGGTTCCTAAACCCTGGTCCCTACACTCTGGTTCCTAAACCCTGGTCCATAAACCCTGGTCCCTACACTCTGGTTCCTAAACCCTGGTCCCACAACCCTGGTCCCAACACTCTGGTTCCTAAACCCTGGTTCCTACACTCTGGTCCCTACACCCTGGTTCCTAAACCTTGGTTCCTAAACCCTGGTCCCTACACCCTGGTCACTAAACATTGGTCCCTAAACCCTGGTCCCTAAACCCTGGTCCCTACACTCTGGTTCCTAACCCTGGTCCCTACACCCTGGTCCCTACACCCTGGTCCCTACACCTTGGTCCCTTAACCCTGGTACCTACACCCTGGTCACTAAACATTGGTCCCTAAACCCTGGTACCTACACTCTGGTTCCTAAACCCTGGTCCCTAAACCCTGGTCCCTACACTCTGGTTCCTAAACCCTGGTTCCTAAACCCTGGTCCCTAAACCCTGGTCCCTAAACCCTGGTCCCTAAACCATGGTCCCTACACTCTGGTTCCTAAACCCTGGTCCCTAAACCCTGGTCCCTAAACCCTGGTCCCTATACCCTGGTCCCTACACTCTGGTTCCTACACCCTGGTCCCTAAACCCTGGTCCTTAAACCCTGGTCCCTACACCCTGGTCCCTACACTCTGGTTCATACACCCTGGTCCCTACACCCTGGTCCCTAAACCCTGGTCCCTACACCCTGGTCCCTACACCCTGGTTCCTAAACCCTGGTCCCTACACTCTGGTTCCTAAACCTTGGTTCCTACACCCTGGTCCCTAAACCCTGGTCCCTACACCCTGGTCCCTAAACCCTGGTCCCTACACTCTGGTTCCTAAACCCTGGTCCCTAAACCCTGGTCCCTACACCCTGGTTCATAAACCCTGGTCCCTACACCCTGGTTCATAAACCCTGGTTCATAAACCCTGGTCCCTACACTCTGGTTCCTAAACCCTGGTCCCTACACCCTGGTCCCTACACCCTGGTCCCTACACCCTGGTCCCTACACTCTGGTTCCTAAACCCTGGTCCCTACACTCTGGTTCCTAAACCCTGGTCCCTACACCCTGGTCCCTACACCCTGGTCCCTACACCCTGGTCCCTACACCCTGGTTCCTAAACCCTGGTCCCTACACCCTGGTCCCTAAACCCTGGTCCCAACACTCTGGTTCCTAAACCCTGGTCCCTAAACCCTGGTCCCTAAACCCTGGTCCCTAAACCCTGGTCCCTAAACCTTGGTCCCTAAACCCTGGTCCCTACACTCTGGGTCCTAAACCATGGTCCCTACACTCTGGTTCCTAAACCATGGTCCCTACACCCTGGTCCCTACACTCTGGTTCCTAAACCCTGGTCCCTACACCCTGGTCCCTAATTCCTGGTCCCTACACCCTGGTCCCTAAACCCTGGTCCCAACACTCTGGTTCCTAAACCCTGGTCCCTACACCCTGGTCCCTACACCCTGGTTCATAAACCCTGGTCCCTACACCCTGGTTCATAAACCCTGGTTCCTACACCCTGGTTCCTACACCCTGGTTCATAAACCCTGGTTCCTACACTCTGGTCCCTACACCCTGGTCCCTAAACCCTGGTTCCTACACCCTGGTCCCTAAACCCTGGTTCCTACACCCTGGTTCCTAAACCCTGGTCCCTACACCCTGGTCCCTAAACCCTGGTCCATACACCCTGGTTCCTACACCCTGGTTCATAAACCCTGGTCCCTACACTCTGGTTCCTACACCCTGGTTCATAAACCCTGGTCCCTAAACCCTGGTCCCTACACTCTGGTTCCTACACCCTGGTTCATAAACCCTGGTCCCTACACTCTGGTTCCTAAACCCTGGTCCCTAAACCCTGGTCCCTACACCCTGGTTCCTAAACCCTGGTTCCTAAACCCTGGTCCCTACACCCTGGTCCCTACACTCTGGTTCCTAAACCCTGGTCCCTAAACCCTGGTCCCTAAACCTTGGTCCCTACACCCTGGTTCCTACACCCTGGTTCCTAAACCCTGGTCCCTACACCCTGGTTCATAAACCCTGGTCCCTACACTCTGGTCCCTACACTCTGGTTCCTAAACCCTGGTCCCTAAACCCTGGTTCCTAAACCCTGGTCCCTACACCCTGGTCCCTACACTCTGGTCCCTAAACCCTGATTTTCAGACCCTGGTCCCTAAACTCTGGTCCCCAAACCCTGGTCCATAAACCAATCCCTTGCTCCTGAACTCTTGCACAGTATCCATATCTCATCATCTTCCATCCATGACCATAATTCCCGAACTCGTGTACCCTTGTCAATTGCCACTAAACCCCTATCCCTGAACCCTCTCCCATAAACCCTCATCCCTGAACCCTCTCCCATAAACTCTCATCCCTGAACCCTCTCTCATAAACCCTCATCACTGAACCATGTTCCATAAACCCTCATCCCTGAACCCTCTCCCCTAAACCCTCATATCTGACCCCCCCCTAAACCCCCATCCCTGAACCCTCATCTCTGAACCCTCATCCCCAAGCCCTTTCCCTGCACCCTCATCACCACACCCTGAACCCTAGACCATTGCCCCTAAGCCCTTCAGGGATAAGGGTTTTGGGGCAATATACGAGGTGTGTAGGTATGTGCAGGTGCTGGTCTGAAAACCCTTATCTTAAGCCTTATCCCCTTCCCCCTTCACATCTCCCCATCAGGCCTGGTTGTGAAAGGCATAGCTTTGGCTGGCTGCCTAGGGGGTGTCGCTTCGGCATATTATGGATACAGATATGACTTGAAGGAGCTGGAGACCATTGTGGCTGAGACCAAGGCCAAGGAGGAGAACACCTTCATCGGCAGCCAACAGTGAGTGGAGGAAGGAGGGGAGGGAGGAGGGGCAAGCAGTGAGTGGAGGGAGGAGTGGAGGGTGGAGGGGGGGGGGGCAGTGAGTGGAGGGTGGAGGGGAAGGCGAACAGTGAGCGGAGGGAGGAGGGGAGGGGGCGGGGGTTGTAGAAGCTTGAGGGCAAGAAGGTGGGTAGGGGGGGGGGGCAGCTTGAGGGGGAGAGGGGGGGGGGGGGGGATAAGGGTAGGTAGTTGTGGGGGGGGGGAGCAGCTTGAGACAATTGGAAAGGGAGGAGGGGGGAGGCGGGGTAGCAGCTTGAGGGAAGGTAGGGGGAGGTAAGGGGGGAGGGGGGGTGGGATTGAGTTGTTTGTGGCCTCCTCCACGTGACTCCCTAAACTTAAAACCCTCAACCTTAAACCCTTCCCTTAACTCCCAACCCAAACCCTAAACATTTCCCTTAACTCTTATGCACCATGTGATGCGTTATATATGTATTTTACTTCTGACCCTAAACCCTTGAACCTAGGTGGCTGCTATTTTATGTATGAACCTAAAGCCTTGACCCTAGGTGAGTGGCTGCCATGGAACGGTACATTGAGCTGCGGGGCTACTTGAAAAGCTGTACCGGTGAAGATGTACCGGGACTCGATTAACATGTGCACAAACCTTGAACACTGAACCCTTAACTCTCAACCCTAAACCCTTGACCCTAGGTGGGTGTCTGCCCTGGAGCGGTACAATGAGCTGCGATGCTACTTAGAGAAGCAGGTCACGATGTATTGGGACCCCACTTTCGTATATGCACACACCTTCAACCCTAGCCATTAACGTTTACCCAGCCTACGTGTATCGAACTTTGGAGAAGCCCTTAACCCCAAACCCTAAACCCTTGACCCTAGGTGGGTGGCTGCGATGGAGCGGTACAATGAGCTGCGATGCTACTTAGAGAAGCGAGTCAAGATGTACCGCGACCCCACTTTCGTATATGCACAAACCTTCAACCCTAGCCATTAACGTTTACCCAGCCTACGTACATCAAACTTTGGAGAAGCCCTTAACCCCAAACCCTTGACCCTAGGTGGGTGGCTGCGATGGAGCGGTACATTGAGCTGCGAGGCTACTTAGAGAAGCAAGTCAAGATGTACCGGGACCCCACCTACGACCGGCTCCTGCCAGATATGCGGCCTGAGATGAAGGCAATGGGGATCAAGACTCTGGTGAGATCTGTATGGGCATGCCCTAGATCTGAATGGACAGGCCCTATATCTGGATCAAGACGCTGGTGAGATCTATTTGGGGCTTGCCATTTGTCTGAGTGGACAGGTACTTGATGCGGATCAATGCACTGGTGAGATTTGTCTGGGCATGCCCTGTATGGCTATGTCTGAAAGGACAGACCCCAGATCTGGATGAAGAAGCTGGTGAGATCTGTATGGGCATGCCATTTGTCTGAATGGACAGGCACTAGATCCGGATCAATGCACCGGTGAGATATGTTTGAGCATACCCTATATGGCTACGTCTGAAAGGACAGACCCTATATCTAGATCAAGATGCTGGTGAGATCTGTATGGGCATGCCCTATGCCTGAATGGACGGCCGTAGATCTGGATCAAGACGCTGGTAAGATCTGTATGGGCATGCATGCTCTCCTTGCCCCCTGAACCCTAAACCCTTAACCCGCCCATCCCATAGGTTCTGGACCTTAACGATGTCCTGGTCTTAGGGTTTAGGCTGCCCTTGCATTGTGAGCCCTGTGTCCTGAACCCTGAACCTTGACCCCGCCCATTTCGCAGGTTCTGGACCTTAACGACGTCTTGGTATCTAAGCACTGGACTCGCAAGAAGGGGTGGACGCTGTATAAGCGGCCCGGAGCACAGGCAAGTGCAGTAGATCTAGATCCACAATGGTCTGGAGCACAGGCAAGCGCAGTAGATCTAGATCCACAATGGTATGGAGCACAGGCAAGCGCAGTACATCTAGATCCACAATGGTATGGAGTGCAGGCAAGTGCAGTAGATCTAGATCCACAATGGTCTGGAGCACAGGCAAGTGCAGTACATCTAGATCCACAATGGTACGGAGTGCAGGCAAGTGCAGTAGATCTAGATCCACATTGGTATGGAGCACTGGCAAGTGTAGTACATCTAGATTTACGATGGTCTGGAGCGCAGGCAAGTGCAGTAGATCTAAATCCACTAGATCTAAAACCAGAATGGCCTGGAGTACAGGTCAGTGCAGTAGATCTAGATCCATAACGGCCTATGGCAAGTAGTGGGGGTGAAAGCTGTATGAATAGCTCGGTGCAGAGGCGAGTAGATCTAGATCCAGATCCAAGAGTAGCAGATGCAAATCCACATCCCTGATGCCTACTTGCTCTCACTTCACCTTTGTTTTTTCCTTTCTTGCCGCCCTCCTTACCTCTCCCTGCTGCCTACTTGCTATCAAGCCACCTCAGTTATTCCCCCTTATCTTGCCATCGCCCGGCTGCCCTCTCCCGTTGTCCAGGACTACCTGTTTGAGATGGGTCAAAACTTTGACATTTTGAAATACACTGACGAGGCCTCTGCCTACTTGTTCTTCTGCCGCCCACGCTGTCGCCTGTTGCCCCCCTCTCATGCTTCCCTCCCCCCTGTCCCCCCGCTGTCCAGGACTGTTCAGTTCGAGCTGGGTCAAAACTTTGAGATTTTGATATACACGGACGAGCCCTCTACCTTCTTGTTATTATGCAGCTGCCCCCCCACCGTCCCCTCTCATGCTGCCTTCGTTGCTGCCCCCCCCACCGTCCCCTCTCATGCTGCCTTCGTTGCTGCCCCCCCCACTGTCCAGGACTTTCTGTTTGAGATGGGTCAGTACTTTGAGATTGTGATATACACGGACGAGCCTTCTGCATATGCCATCCCGGTCATCAACAAGCTCGATAAGCAGCAGGTGAGATGAAGGAAGGAAGGAAGGAAGGAAGGAAGGAAGGAAAACTACGCCCTGCAGGGCCGTGAGGGTTAAGGAAACAGCGCGGCATGGGCCTAGGCCGCGTCCGCGCGGTGACCATTATAACAAGAGAAAAGCCAAGCAAGCTACGGTGGCTTGCGCTTTCGGCTGTGTTTGACTTGCTGACTGGCGGATTCTGATGTCGGAAAGTACTCTAACCTACGAGGTGAGATGAGTAATGGGTGACATGGGGAGGAGGGGGGGGGGGGCAGCAGGGGAGGTTTTGGGGAGGGGGAGATGATGAGGAGGGGGGAAAGGTGAAGAAGCAGGAGATGTGATTAATAGTAGGCGACAAGGGGAGGGGAGCATTTCCGATTGGGGGAACTAATTAGACGTGGAGGGTTTGGGGTGCAGCTTTTTGTTTAGGGTGCACCAGACAACATACGGGTTTTCCAGGTTTTGATTTGAATTTGAATTCCAGGGTTCAAGTTTACGTTTGATTTTTTAGAAATATAATTTAAAACGCGTAATACCTGACCCCAAATCCTTAAGACTCAAGGGGTGAAGGGAGCAGTGCTTGGATTAGTGTGCGGTGACCAACCCTGGGTTATAGGGTTTAGGGTGTAACCCTACAGGCCTAAACATGTGTGTTCACACTGTACCTTGTATCACACTTGTCACTTGTGTGACTACATGCCATTGTGTACTGTTTTTTCGTCCATAGACGCATTTCCTTAAGGGGGGGGCATGTCTGTGGCTTCCTTCCTCACTAGTGTGACTATGCTGTGCATTGCCCAGCACTAGTGTGACCGTACTGTGCCTCGAATCACACTTGTTACTCGCATGACCACAGGTCATCCCGTGGACCGCCTCTCCCATCCTGAGACGCAGTACCACGAGGGAAAGCATGTTCGTGACATCCTTCCACACTAGTGTAACCGCACTGTACATCACATTACGATTGTGTGACCACAGGTCATCCCGTACCGCCTGTTCCGCCCAGAGACGCAGTACCACGAGGGGAAGCATGTCCGAGACCTGTCCAAGCTAAACAGAGACTTGGGGCAGGTGAGCACAGAAAGAAAGAAAGAAAACTACGCCCCGTGAATGGCGTGAGAGTTAGGGAAACGGCACAGCCTGGGCCGAAGCCACATCCGGGCCTTTGCCGTAGGTGAGCACAGCCTCCTTACTCTTGTTGGTGGATCAATTATTTTCCTGCCCAAAATCTCAGCCAGAACCTAGGGCAGGTGAGTGCAGCTTAGGTACTCCATTGGCTAGTCACTTGTCATCCTGTCCAGGCTTAACAAAGAAAGGTCCGAGGCAGTTTTTTTTGTGACTCGGCTACATGTCAGCTACACTCCGGCCTCCGGCAGGAGACCCAATTTGTGACCAGCCCTGCTGCTTGGGTCACCAGTTGTAGGCAGGTCCAGGTTGGGTCTTAATAGGGCCCTTGGCGGCTGCTGGGCGGCCTGCCGAAGTTGGACTTGTAGAGGGGGAAGGAAAATGAACACTGGTATCAAGTGAGGGGGGGAGGAAAATGAACACTGGTATCAAGTGAGGGGGGGAGGAAAATGAACACTGGTCCCTGGTGAGGGGGGGAGGAGACTTTTAGGGGGAGGAATTACTGGTGTGCACTTCCGTCTTTTGTATCGTTTGGTCACTCGTCTTCCTGTTCTAGCTTAAGAGAGACTTGGGGCAGGTGCGTGCACGATAAGGGCTTAAGAGAGACCTGGGGCACGTGTGTGCACAATAGGGAGGGCCGGGACACTCTAGGGAATAAGGCCTTCAGTCAAGTCTATTTTTTCGGTCTAACCCATACCGGTGTACAGGGGGTATGGAATGAGATAATCAACAGCACCCTTTATCTCAAGCCCTGCCTGCCTGACAGTGATTATTTTAGCACGCTTCAGCTACAATTCAGCTACTCCACGGCCTTGGGCCGTGGGGGCCTGGTACAGTAAGCCCTGCTTTAGGGCCACCGGCCATAGGCCGGTCAAGTTGGTCCCAATTGGCCTAGTTATGGCCCCCTGGCGGTCCCCCGAAGGTACTCTGGTACGCACAAAAATAAACCCTAAACCCTTAACCCTCACTGGTCATTGCAGGTTCTATTCATCTCTGCCAACCCGCATGCCTACATGTTCCAGCCGGAAAACCCTAAACCCTAAACTAAAAACCCTTAACCCTTAACCCCTCACTGGTCATTGCAGGTTCTATTCATCTCCGCCAACCCACATGCCTACATGTTCCAGCCGGAAAACCCTAAACCCTAAACTATAAACCCTTAACCCTTAACCCTCACTGGTCATTGCAGGTTCTATTCATCTCCGCCAACCCACATGCCTACATGTTCCAGCCGGAAAACCCTAAACCCTAAACTATAAACCCTTAACCCTTAACCCTCACTGGTCATTGCAGGTTCTGTTCATCTCCGCCAACCCGCATGCCTACATGTTCCAGCCGGAAAACCCTAAACCCTAAACTATAAACCCTTAACCCTTAACCCTCACTGGTCATTGCAGGTTCTATTCATCTCCGCCAACCCACATGCCTACATGTTCCAGCCGGAAAACCCTAAACCCTAAACTATAAACCCTTAACCCTTAACCCCTCACTGGTCATTGCAGGTTCTATTCATCTCCGCCAACCCACATGCCTACATGTTCCAGCCGGAAAACCCTAAACCCTAAACTATAAACCCTTAACCCTTAACCCTCACTGGTCATTGCAGGTTCTATTCATCTCCGCCAACCCACATGCCTACATGTTCCAGCCGGAAAACCCTAAACCCTAAACTATAAACCCTTAACCCTTAACCCCTCACTGGTCATTGCAGGTTCTATTCATCTCCGCCAACCCACATGCCTACATGTTCCAGCCGGAGAACACACTCAAGCTTAAGCCCTGGAAGGATGACCCGACAGACACGACACTGCTGGATCTCATGCCCATGCTACAGGTGGGGTGGGGTGGGGGGGGGCAAACACATGCATTTGAGTTTTAGGTTATCAATTGAATGGTTCGGGTTCACATAAAACCTGCTCCCACGTGGATTGTTATTAATTTGTTTATTGCTCCTTAATCACTGATTCACTGCCCCCCCCCCTCTCGTCTACTCCCACGTGGGTTTTAATATTGATTGATTGTAAATAATGGTCGCCCCCCTCTTCTAGCGTTTTCGTAATTGAACTTTTTCATTGATTGTGAATCATTGCACCCCCTCCCTTCCTGTTGTGCAGATGGTTGCGCTCAAGGGTGTCCAGGATGTGCGAGACGTCGTCAAGTAAGTGACGGGCCGTTAGGGTTCTGGGCCCTGCTCAAAAAGGAGGAAAAGTGGGAAATCAAGTGAAGGGACGGGCCGTTGTCAAGAGAGGGACGGGCCGTTAGGGTTCTGGGCCCTGCTCAAAAAGGAGGAAAAGTGGGAAATCAAGTGAAGGGACGGGCCGTCGTCAAGAGAGGGACGGGCCGTTAGGGTTCTGGGCCCTGCTCAAAAAGGAGGAAAGGTGGGAAATCAAGTGAAGGGATGGGCCGTTGTCAAGAGAGGGACGGGCCGTTAGGGTTCTGGGCCCTGCTCAAAAAGGAGGAAAAGTGGGAAATCAAGTGAAGGGATGGGCCGTTGTCAAGAGAGGGACGGGCCGTTAGGGTTCTGGGCCCTGCTCAAAAAGGAGGAAAGGTGGGAAATCAAGTGAAGGGATGGGCCGTTGTCAAGAGAGGGATGGGCCGTTAGGGTTCTGGGCCCTGCTCAAAAAGGAGGAAAAGTGGGAAATCAAGTGAAGGGATGGGCCGATGTCAAGAGAGGGACGGGCCGATAGGGTTCTGGGCCCTGCTCAAAAAGGAGGAAAAGTGGGAAATCAAGTGAAGGGATGGGCCGTCGTCAAGAGAGGGACGGGCCGTTAGGGTTCTGGGCCCTGCTCAAAAAGGAGGGAAAGTGGGAAATCAAGTGAAGGGATGGGCCGTCGTCAAGAGAGGGACGGGTTGTTAGGGTTCTGGGCCCTGCTCAAAAAGGAGGAAAAGTGGGAAATCAAGTGAAGGGACGGGCCGTTGTCAAGAGAGGGACGGGCCGTCAGGGTTCTGGGCCCTGCTCAAAAAGGAGGAAAAGTGGGAAATCAAGTGAAGGGACGGGCCGTTGTCAAGAGAGGGACGGGCCGTCAGGGTTCTGGGCCCTGCTCAAAAAGGAGGAAAGGTGGGAAATCAAGTGAAGGGACGGGCCGTTGTCAAGAGAGGGATGGGCCGTTAGGGTTCTGGGCCCTGCTCAAAAAGGGTTCGGTCGTGGGGCGCCCAACTAAAGGGTTGAGAGGAAAGAACAGAACAAACACCAGGTGTCAGGAATAAGGAGGGAAAATGGGAAATCAAGTGAAGGGACGGGCCGTTGTGAAGTAAGGGACGGGCCGTTGTGAAGTAAGGGACGGGCCTTCAGGGTTCTGGGCTTTCGGATGAGGGTTGTCAGCTCAAGGTCCTTCGTAAGGGACGGAACAGTGTTTATTTTTTTCGGGTGGAAATTTGAACGTCGACAGGCCGCCCAGCGGCTACCAAAGGCATGATGAAAATTCAACACGAACCAGCCTGGGACTGGTGGCCTAAGCAAGTAAGCAGCAAAGCTGGCCACAAGTAGGGTCTGTTAGTATTATGTGCTTGTGGATGAGGGTTTCCGGCTGAGGGTCTTTCGCAAGGGGCGGGGGGAAATATTTCATCCCTGATTCACACCTGTACAACACCTGTACCACACTTCCTCAGGTCGTACGACGGCGAAGAGGACATTGCCAAAGCGTTCAAGAAGCGCATGCAACAAATATCACAGGCTAAGAAGCAGCCAGCGAAGCGGGGACTTCTCACATTCAAGTAGAAAGGAGGAGGGGGGAAGGAAGGAGCTGCGAGATGGCTTCAGGAGGAAGCAGGCAGGGGCCGTTGTCAGAAGATCCTGATCGAAATTTCAAGATAAAAGAGATGAGGCAGTTGCTGCGAGATTGGGGCAGGCGGAAGAAAAGAGCTTTGCGGGTGGCAGGATTGATGAGTGGTCCAAGCGAGGGAGCGGGCTTCTTCGAAGAGGCGGCGTTGGGGGGTCACGAGGAATCAGTAAACATGCAAAATCACTGAACAACGGAGTCACTGAAGAGTGATAGGAGCCCTTTTCAAGGATAAATTAGGCACTGTGAAGGAGCGATAAACCCCTGCAATAAAGTGTCTGGCAAACAGTTTCCAAACAGGAAGAAAGCCAGGGACCTCATCCCCCCAAAAAATAACGAGCACCCAACGAGCCTACCACCCACCCCCCCACTCCCGCCTCCGGAACCCATTGAAATTCAAATATCAGTCAAAATCCAGAATTTCAGGGCATATAAGGGGAGATTTTTTATCAGCTCGTCAAGGCGCCTCTACTGGTAGATTCTAGGCGCCTCTACTGGTAATTCGTTAGGTGATAACATGCCAACAGTCCACTAAGAATGATTCAGCTGGTTCGGGGTGTGTCCAATGGAGCCAAACCCTCAGTGTGGGGGGGGCAGTGGGTCATGTGGTAATTCAAGCAACATTTAGGATATAAATGGACTCATGTTGGCGAGGAGAACACATAGGTGCCGCTGCCAGCCTCGACAGACCTACAGAAAAAACGACCTACAGAAAAAATGTACGAAGTTTGAAAAAAGGGGAAAGGAACAAAAGGAGAGGCCGGGAAGGCAGAGAAGACCAAGTTATACTCGAGTAAGAAAGAAAGAATGCTTGGGGCGAGCCAGGCTTCTCTGAAGAACCAGAATCTAAGAACACCCGAAACCGAAAAACGGTACTAGCCACACCGTGCACCCATACATCGTAATGACTGTAAAAGCCGACCGCTCCTTCGAGAAATTCTGAGGACCGTAGCATCAATGGTTGCATGCACCACGTAGCAGGTGTCTGTCTGGTGGTATGTTGGATGTGGCGGGGGTGGGGGTTCTTTCCAGCGGGGTATTTGATGTCGATGTTCAGGATTCAGTATATCATCAAGTACAAGATTGAGGGACTGACTGGAAATTTGATGCTGATTTGAACGCCCTGAAACGGCCTTGGTCTGTTATGCAACTATGTTATGATACTCACCGCATTACCGGGGGCATTAACATCAGCGATTTATTTAACGGTGTGTGTTTCAGTGGAAGAATTGGAACAGAGGCGCGTTCACACGTTGGGAGTACCTAGTCCGCATCAAAGAAAAAGCAAAGAGAGGATACTAACTCGGTCTTTCCCCCATACCAGATGGTCAGGCGCCTTGGCAGCCTAGTCTTTTGAGCATGGCCCAGAGGTGTGACGTCATAGACATCTTGGGAGAAACCGACGCGTCAGCGAAATCCTCGGATGTGGGCATACTGCTCACGCAGGTACATGTACTGCCTGCAGGCAGCTGCAGTACCATACTGCCACCGATCTAGAGCCCCAGGCCTCCCTTGAGACACATACCATCACACACCCCCAGAGTGGCGTGGAAATGGATCCCTTAGTGAAACTAAGGGACCACCTCCCAAAAAGAAAACAAGTTGTGCATGGGAAACAGAGGCCACCGCGTGCTAGCAACCAACACGCAGCAAAGGTACCTAACAGGTACGTAGCAGCACATAACCACAGGCCAGTACCTTTTTTCCTGTCCCCTGGTTTGTTCCGTTCTTTCCCACGCGGTCGAGCCTTTTTTTAGCAGGACCCAGAGGTGACGACATTGACATAAGCACAGACCAGTAGCATGGGAACGGACCCCATAGTGCATCCAAAAGACAAGCCGCAATAGAAGCCACACGTCTCGGACGGGAAACAGGGCCCTCCCCTGTGCTAGCAACCAACGAGAAAGAGCGCCCTCCCCCTGTGCTAGCAAACCGACGGGAAACAGGGACCCCCCCCTGTGCTAGCAACCAACACGCAGCAACGATAGCGCTGCACACGAGAGGCAACTGTGCACATAAGCAGGCCCTGCAATGAGGGCAGCAGTACAAGTCCGTACAGCCTGATGCCAGCCATACAATACAGTACAATCCGTTAAGCATGTCGTCTGTTCGGGTAGCAGGCAGGGGTATTTGGTTTGTCGCATTTACCATCATCGGCAAATACTCGAAATCTGCAGCTTCCGTGTTGGCAATGAATCCAAATCCCTATTTTGGAAATTGATCAAAATCCCTAAAAGGAATCTGCTTCTACAGGCCCCCCCTCTGCCCCCTCAGCAGTCGCCTTCATGAAATCTTCCTCGATGGCCAAAAGCTGTGCGTCCGTTACATTGTCTGCAACCTCATCCTTGCGCGCCGCCTCTTTGCGGGCTTTCACCTGAGCAACAACAAGGGAGGCAGAATCAGGGATCTCCGATCAGGCGTCGCAAATTAGGGGGGCGGGCAATCAGCGGCGCACGACAAGGGGTTACGTTGTCTGCAACCTCATCCTTGCGCGCCGCTTCCTTGCGGGCTTTCACCTGAGCAACAACAGGGGAGGCAGAATCAGGGCATGTGGGGAGGGAGGGAGGGAGGGAGGAGGAGGGGATGAATGATGAGCAGGTGGGGAGGGAGGGAGGGAGGGAGGCTGAATCAGGGATCGACGACCAGGCACCGCGAATCGGGGGGTCTCCAATCAGCGGCGCACGACCAGGCACCACGAATCGGGGGGTCTCCAATCAGCGGCGCACGACCAGGCACCACGAATCGGGGGGTCTCCAATCAGCGGCGCACGACCAGGCACCACGAATCGGGGGGTCTCCAATCAGCGGCGCACGATCAGGCACCACGAATCGGGGGGTCTCCAATCAGCGGAGCACGAACAGGCACCACGAGTCAAGGGGTCTCCAGTCAGCGGCGCACGAACAGGCACCACGAATCGGGGGGTCTCCAATCAGCGGCGCACGACCAGGCACCACGAATCAGGGGGTCTCCAATCAGCGGCGCACGACCAGGCACCACGAATCGGGGGGTCTCCAATCAGCGGCGCACGACCAGGCACCACGAATCAGGGGGTCTCCAATCAGCGGCGCACGACCAGGCACCACGAATCGGGGGGTCTCCAATCAGCGGCGCACGACCAGGCACCACGAATCGGGGGGTCTCCAATCAGCGGCGCACGACCAGGCACCACGAATCGGGGGGTCTCCAATCAGCGGCGCACGACCAGGCACCACGAATCGGGGGGTCTCCAATCAGCGGCGCACGACCAGGCACCACGAATCGGGGGGTCTCCAATCAGCGGCGCACGACCAGGCACCACGAATCGGGGGGTCTCCAATCAGCGGCGCACGACCAGGCACCACGAATCGGGGGGTCTCCAATCAGCGGCGCACGACCAGGCACCACGAATCGGGGGGTCTCCAATCAGCGGCGCACGACCAGGCACCACGAATCGGGGGGTCTCCAATCAGCGGCGCACGACCAGGCACCACGAATCGGGGGGTCTCCAATCAGCGGCGCACGACCAGGCACCACGAATCGGGGGGTCTCCAATCAGCGGCGCACGACCAGGCACCACGAATCGGGGGGTCTCCAATCAGCGGCGCACGACCAGGCACCACGAATCGGGGGGTCTCCAATCAGCGGCGCACGACCAGGCACCACGAATCGGGGGGTCTCCAATCAGCGGCGCACGACCAGGCGTTACTTTGTCCGGAACTTTGTCCTCTGCTTCCTCCACCTCTGAAGAGCGGGCTTGACAAATCAGGGTTACAAATATGCCAGGGTTACAAATCCATCAGGGTTACCAATCAGGGTTACGAATCAGGGTTACAAATCCATCAGGGTTACCAATCAGGGTTTCAAATCCGTCAGCATTACAAATCAGGTTCATTGGGTGTCACTTGTCAGGATTGAACGGGCTTCACAAATCAGGGTGGATTAGGTGTTACTTGTCAGGGTTGAGCCCTCTTCCCCTCCCCTCCCCCTCCGCCTCCTACTCCCCCAGTCCCCACCCTTTCTTTTCCGCACGTCCTCACCCCTCCTCTTCATTTTCTCCACCTCCTACCCATCCTCTTCACCTTCAATAGTGTCTCGTCTGCTGCTTCTTTGCTGGTGTCTTGGTTTGGTCTCTGGTGCCTGTCTCGTTCCTCGTTTTCTGGCCTCCCCTCAGTATGCTTTGCCTGGCCCTTTCCCAAAAGGCTGTGGGTGGTAGCGTAAACTTTGTAACAACGACAACCTTCACCGCCCCCCTCCTCCTCCTCATGCCTACCTTCCCACGCCACTGTGTGGTTGTGTGCTAGTTGCTTGCCCAGGGGGGTCACTGGTTTCGCATTCTGTCCTAGTGCATCAAGTGCCTGTACCGGTTCAAGGGCACATGTCCCATGCATCAAATGCGATGCTCTGATGGACTGTAAAACTTCACAAAACTTCACCTTGGCCTCTTCCCTCCCCTCCCCTCCCCCTCCTACTCCCCCAGTCCCCACCCTTTCTTTTCCTCACAACCCCACCCCTCCTCTTAAATTTCTCCACCTCCTACCCATCCCCTTCACCTTCACCGCCCCCTTTTCGAGCAGGGCCCACAGGTGTAACATCATTGACCTTCACCGCCCCCCTTCCCCCGTCCCCCTCCTCATGCCTCACCTTAGCCTCCTCCCCTCCCCTCCCCTCCCCCCCCTTCCCCCGTCCCCCTCCTCCTGCCTCACCTTAGCCTCCTTGAGCGCTTTGTCGAGGTTCTTCTCCCGAGTAGTCTCGCGCTCAAACATGTTGTTGATGGCCGCCCGCTCGTTGAGCGCCATCTCAGACAGGCCGCCGCTCAACTGGGAGGAACCAAGCAAATCGATGATCAGCAGATGGATAACAGGGATTTACGATGGATAAAAAACCTCCCCTTGCTATTCTCCCCATATAACGACCTGACCGTTACCTGCAGATTGATAACAGGGATTTACGATGGATAAAAAATTCACAATCAGGTGTCACTTAACTGCGAGAAGCAAAGCAAATGGATGATCAGCAGATTAATGGATTCACTATACCAAAAGGAACTCCTCCTGCTATTCCCCCATATAACGACCTGTCCCTTACCTGAAGAATGGTCACGCTGCCGTCAACCGTGCCCACTGCCACTGTGCTGCCAGACTCGTGGGTGGCGAATGTCGTGAGGCTCTGATCCGACACCTGGAGGGTCCGAGGGTTCAGGGTTGTATGTTTTTAACGCTCTCCAGGGGTCCAGGGTTCAGGGTCTCTGCTGTGCTGCGCAGAGGGCTGCCAGTATTGTTTTTTTGTATCAATCTATGTCTAAGATCCTTTATTAACATCTTTATTTCTTAATTCAATTATTTATTTCTGTCTCTAAGATGCTTGACAAAATGCGTAGTGCCTACATGTACATCTTAAAAGCGGCGCACCGTCAGCGCAGGTTCCTCCTGTCTCTGAGATGCTCAATCCAAGGTGAGTACCTTATTGTATTACTTATATATTATTAGTGTCTAGAGGACCGCACCTGCACGGTCAGCGTGGGCTCATTGTGCTTGTAGAACAAGTCCCACACGTCCATCGTACCGTCCATCTTGGTCGTGAAGAACACGCCTGGGCGCGTGGGCGACCACGTGCCCCCCGTCAGGTAGGTGGAGTGGTACTTGGTGGTCAGGATGGGCGTCTTGACCGTCGTGTCATCCGTCCACACTCTAGCGGTCCAGTCACCTGGCAGGCAGGCAGGCAGGGGTTCAGGCCCGTATCTTTGAATTGTTCGCATTTTGTACTATGTCAAAATCTGTTGCTAATTAAGCTATGATTTTTTCATTATGATATAAAATCAATCCATTTGAAAGCTTGGGCTCAAGTCCTTGTCAGGATGGAGTCATTGACTGCTGTGACACTCTAGCGGTCCAGTCACCTGGCAGGCAGACAGGGGTTTGGGGTTCAGGCCAAAGCCATCTCAAACTTTGGGCTCGAGTCCTTGTCAGGAGGGACTTATCGACTTCCGTGACACTCTAACGGTCCAGTCACCTGGCAGGCAAGGGTTTGGGGTTTAGGGTCAGCACACCTCCTCACAGCTGCCCTAACCACGAGAGGCACCCCCTCCCTAACCTGATCACAAACAGATTTTCTTCATGCGATGCAGTTTCTCACGCATGTATGCCATGACGAAGACAATTCCCATGGGGAGTTTTTTTCATGTCAACTGCTTCCTCTATCATGGCGGCTGCTTCCTCTCTCATGGCAGCAGCTTCCTCTTTCTTAGCGGCAGCTTCCTCCTCCAAACCTGTCCTACGGACCTAGGTAGCCTACTGTAGATTTGCCTTCCCTTAAACTTAACCTTGTTTGGGGTTGAGGGATCTACCTGGTCACACCCATATGCTGAGGAAGGACTTGGAGTTAAAGGGGTTCCGCCGTTGACCGCACAACAGGGCAGGGTGGCTACGAGAGGCGTCTCCCCCCTCTTAAACCCTAAGACCTGCGCCTATCAACCTACGTAACCCCCCTAACCTGCACACACACCTATGCTGAGGAAGAACTTGGAGTTGAAGGGGTTCCGCCGCAGACCACACAGCGGGGCGTGGTGGCCGGACAGGACGTACTTGACGCGGTCAGCTGGGTTCTTGGCTTTGCGATTACATGAGAAGATCTGGCCCTGAGGAGGGTGGGGAGTGGGAAAGACGAGCATGCACGGATTAGTAGGGGATGCCAGGAGGGGAAATGACTGTTGTACTGCCCGGCGCCAATCAGATTGTGATCCTTCAAGTTGAACCTGAGGGGAAATGTCAAAGGTGGGGATCGGGGTGGGAGGGGTGTGGAGGGGAAGAGAATCAAGCCCCGTGTGTGGAGGGGTATGTGGGGAAGGAAAATGTATTGAGGTGGGGGTCAGCAGGGTTCTTGGCCTTGCGCTTGCACGGCAATAGCTGGCCCTATGTGTGGTGGTTAACAAAGCGCCATACACAGGGCCAGCTATGTACCTGGGCCAGCCAGGTACCTGATCGTCACTTCCCCTCTCCTCACTTGTGTTGGAGAGGGAATGAGACGATCAGGTACTGTGAGCGGTGGGTGCGGGAGGACAGGGCGGGGGAGGATACTCCCCCCAGATGCTGTACTTTTGCAGGGTTTGGGAATATACAAAAGCACGGCATCTGGGGGAGTGTCCTCCCTTTCTCTGGTGTGGGAGGACAGGGCGGGGGAGATAATAATTGTGTACAATGTTTGGCCATGCGGTGGCATGACAACATCTGGCGCTGTGAGCTGTTATTCAGTTATTCAGTTAACACAAACAAGCGTGTGAGTGGTGGAGGGCAGTGTTTATTTTAGTGTGCACCACAGCACCTTTGTTGAGCCGCCGGGCAGCCATCATTGCGCCGATGGGGACCAAACCTTCACCGGCCAGCAGCCGTTGGCCCCCACAAGGGGCTTCATACACCAAGCCCTGCCGGCCGTAGGCCGGGTTGTAGCTGAATTGTAGCTCAATTGGCTGAATTGTAGCTCAAGCGAGCTAAAAATAACACTGGTGGAGGGGGCGTGGGGTTCTTATCTGTCATTTGAAAAGAGAGGACATGGCCCTTTGCTGGTGGACCAAAGCCACTCGCCAAAATTGTAGCTGATTGTGGCTCTGAATGGTAGCTGAATTAGTAGGTTACTCAGTGCTACAGCCGAACGGGTGCCTTCCTTAATCCACGCCTTAGGGTGTATACCTTTCTTTCTTAATTGTAGCTGAATCACCCCTCTACCCTCATCAGTGCCTGGATCGAGGTAGCTGAATTGTAGCTGATTGTGTCTCTGAATGGTAGCTGAATTGTAGCTGACTCACCCCTATACCTTCATCAGTGCCTGGATCGAGGTAGCTGAATTGTAGCTGACTGTGTCTCTGAATGGTAGCTGAATTGTAGCTGAATCACCCCTCTACCTTCATCAGTGCCTGGATCGAGGTAGCTGAATTGTAGCTGATTGTGTCTCTGAATGGTAGCTGAATTGTAGCTGACTCACCCCTCTACCTTCATCAGTGCCTGGATCGAGGTAGCTGAATTGTAGCTGACTGTGTCTCTGAATGGTAGCTGAATTGTAGCTGAATCACCCCTCTACCTTCATCAGTGCCTGGATCGAGGTAGCTGACTGTGTCTCTGAATGGTAGCTGAATTGTAGCTGAATCACCCCTCTACCTTCATCAGTGCCTGGATCGAGGTAGCTGAATTGTATCTGATTGTGTCTCTGAATGGTAGCTGAATTGTAGCTGAATCAACCCTCTACCTTCATCAGTGCCTGGATGGAGGTAGCTGACATTCAACTTCAGTCCGCTGAACCACAAGCCTGATGGTAACCACTGATGCACCTGCTCCATGCCAACCACAAAGTTGGTTGGGCCTGTCACACCTGCTCCACACCAACCATACAGTTGGTTAGGCCTGTCGCACCTGCTCTGTGCCAACCATAAAGTTGGTTGGGCCAGCCGCGGGGTCGTACTCAAGGATGACTCCCCCGTTGCTGGTTTCGGAGCCCTTTTCTCGCAGAGGCATGCTCTCGACACACTCTGCCAACTTCCGGATGTCCCACCACAGAACCTGTAAAAAAACAAGAGGGAAAGAAACATTTGAATGTCTTTTTCAGGGCGATTCAGCTACAACTCAGCTACATCGTGGCTCTTGGAATAAGGGGCATGCTCATGTCCATCTGTTGACACCGACACGACCTCGGTCTTCGACTAACCCAGGTTATGCCACACAGTAAGTACACAGTAAGTACACAGTAAGTACACAGTAAGTACACAGTAAGTACACAGTAAGTACACAGTAAGTACACAGTAAGTACACAGTAAGTACACAGTAAGTACACAGTAAGTACACAGTAAGTACACAGTAAGTACACAGTAAGTACACGGTAAGTACACAGTAAGTACACAGTAAGTACACAGTAAGTACACAGTAAGTACACAGTAAGTACACAGTAAGTACACAGTAAGTACACAGTAAGTACACAGTAAGTACACAGTAAGTACACAGTAAGTACACAGTAAGTACACAGTACTCAGCCCCACCTGTCCATCTGTCCACCCCGACATGGCCTGGAGCCTCACCACAGCCAGGCAATGCCATACAACAAGCATGCATAAATGAATACAACCTGGGGCGTGGAATAAGGAAGCCACCCTTTCGGACGTAGCACCAGGGGGGCTACCAAACACATTAATACAAACCCTAATTCTTGGGTCCATTCTCTCCCAAGCCTTGTCACTGGACGCTGAACACAGGCATGGCGTCTGTCCCTTTCTTTAGGGTTTAGGGTTGGCTATACCCTAAAAAGGCTCAACCCTTTTTTTTAGGTTAAGCCTGGCCTGGTCATACCGCACAGCAAGCACACTAGCATCAAAACCCTAAAACACACACACTGGTTCAAACCTTCAAAACTAAGCACGCTAGTGTGAACCCCAATCCCCACCTGTCCATCTGTCGATACGGACATGGCCTCTGTCCCTTTCTTAGCCAGGTCAGACCGTACAGCAAGCACACTAGCATTAAAACTCTAAAACACACACAAAAGTTCAAACCTTCAAAACTAAACACACGAGTAAACACACTAGCAATAAACCCTAAAACACACACACACACTAGTTCAAACCCTTAAACTAAACACAAGAGTATTAACCCCAAACCCCACCTGTCCATCTGTTGAAACGGACATGGCCTCCGTCCCAGTCTTGGATTGGAGCCAAGCGATGTCATAGATCGGGTCGCGGTGGCAGATGTCAATTGGCGTTGTCTCCGCAGGTCCATTGCCCGGCTTGCGCATGTCATAGACCGTGAACTGGCCATTGTACTGCCCGGCGCCGATAAGGTTGTGATCCTTCAAATTGAACCTGAGTGTGGGAGTGTGGAAGTGAGGGTGGGCGTGTCGTAGAAGATGACCTGGCTGTTGTACTGCCCGGCGCTGATAAGGTTGTGATCCTTCAAATTGAACCTGAGTGTGAAAGTGTGGAAGTCTGGGAGTGTGGAAGTGTGGGGTTACGCATGTCATAGACCGTGAAATGACCGTCGTACTGCCCGGCTCCGATAAGGTTGTGATCCTACAAATTGAGCCTTAGTGAGGAGGTGTGGGAGTGTGGGAGTGGGAGTATGCGCGACATCAACCCTGATCTGACCGTTGTACTTCCCGGCGTCGATCAGGTCGTGATCCTGTTAATTAAACCTGAGTGTAGAGGTTTGAGAGTGTGAAAGTGTGGGAGTGTGGGTGGGCATGTCATAGACCGTGAATTGACTGCTTTAAAGCCCCGCGCCAATCAGGTTGTGATCCTCCAAATTGAGAGGAGAGTGTGGAAGTGTGGGGTTGCGCATGTCATAGACTGTGAACTGGCTGTTGTACTGCCCGGCGCCAATCAGGTTGTGATCCTTCAAATTGAGAGATGAGAGTGTGGAAGTGTGGGGTTGCGCATGTCATAGACTGTGAACTGGCTGTTGTACTGCCCGGCGCCAATCAGGTTGTGATCCTTCAAATTGAGAGATGAGAGTGTGGAAGTGTGGGGTTGCGCATGTCATAGACTGTGAACTGGCTGTTGTACTGCCCGGCACCAATCAGGTTGTGATCCTTCAAATTGAGCCTGAGTGTGGGAGTATGACAGTGTGGGGTTGGGAGTATGCGTGTCGTCAACCCTGATCTGGCCGTTGTACTACCCGGGGCGGATCAGGTTTTAGTCCTTCAAATTGAACCTTAGGGTAGAAATGTGGGAGTGTGGGTGGGCATGTCGTAGACAATGACCTGGACGTTGCACAGCCCGGCGCCGATCAGGTCGTAGTTCTGCAAAATGAACCTGAGTTTGGAGTTGTGGGAGTGTGGGAGGGCATTTCGTAGACAATAACCTGGCTGTTGTACTGCCCGGCGTCGATCAGATCGTGATTCTGCAAACTGAACCTAAGTATGGAGGTGTGAAAGTGTGGGAGGGCATGTCATAGACGATGACCTAGTCGGTGTACTGCCCGGCACAAATTTAGGTCATGGTCTCAAGATTCAACCTCAGTGCTTAGTTTATAAGTGTGGGAATGCAAGATCTGTCTACGATCTGTCAGATCTGCCAGATCTATGGGGATCCATCAGATCTAGGGAATACCGTATACTCAACTTGCTCAGCTGACCTGACTGGAGGGCAACGATTCGTAATCGGGCAACGGATTTGTAAATTGCTCACATCCCACGCATTCATCTACTTGATCTGTCAGATCTAGGGGCATCTATCAATGGGGATCTACTCACTTTGCACACAAGATCTGGCTGGAAGGCGACATCTCGTAATCAGGTGTGTTGGTGTTGCTCACGTCCCAGGCATTCAAGATTCATCTGCCAGATCTACCAGATCTATGGGGCATTGGGGATCTAGTGGATCTACTCCCTTCGCACGGCATATCTGGCTGGAAGGCTACATCTTGTAATCGGGAATGTTGGGGTTGCTGACGCCCCACATATTCAAGATTCATCCGCAAGATCTGCTAGATCTGCCAGATCTAGGGGGGTCAATGGGGAATTGGGGATCTACTCACTTTGCACAGCATATCTGGCTGGAAGGCGACATCTCGTAATCAGGAGTGTTGGGGTTGCTGACGTCCCACGCATAGCTTGAGAGAGGCATGCCCAGCGGCTGCTCCTGGAACTGAAAACAGTACGGGGTGAAGTACAGGGGTGGGGTGAGTGGGTATGCCCAAACTAACTTGGGAACGCAAGGCAGTACAGGGTACAGTACAGCAGTGCGTTGTTGCATTTTGCGGAAACAAAGAGGAGTAGGATACAGTGCCACAGTGGTATTCAGTGCTTATTTCAACGTGCTTCAGCTACATCACGCTCCATGACCATGAGGGGCTGGCGCAGCATGCCCTGCTGCTTGGACCACCGGCCATAGGCTGGTCAAGGTTTGGCCCCAATCGGCCCAGAGGTGGCCGCCCGGCAGCCCCCTAAAGGTGGTCTGGCGTGCAGTACAAATAGCCACTGGTAGGCGACCACCAGCTTGGGCAGGGAGCCGCCCGGGTGCCAGTTGACGCACGTCGCGGATACAATTGCAGCTCTAACAACAAATAAATATTACATATAATCGTACGGTGTACCGAGTCAGCATTCCACACTCACCGCTAGAATGGAGTAGGACACCACCACCTTGGGTTGGGATCCATCCGGGTGCCAGTTGACGCACGAAGCGGATCGGGTGACGTTGCTGGGGTCCTTGAACACCGTCACAGTCTTCACGCTAGGCACCTGGGTACCAGCGGTGAGTTTAGGGTTCAGAGGTTAGGGGTTAGATTTAGGGTGTTTGAACACCGTCACAGTTTCATGCTAGGCACCTGGGTGCCAGGGGTGGGTTCAGAGGTTAGGGTTCAGGGTTCAGAGGTTAGGGTTTAGGGTTCAGAGGTTATGGTTAATGGTTCATGGGTCAGGGTTGAGGGTTCAGATGTTGGGGTTTGGGTTTCAGAGGGTTAGGGTTTCAGAGGTTAGGGTTTGGGGTTCAGAGGTTAGTGTTCTGGGGTTAGAGTTTCAGAGGTTAGGGTTTAGGTTTAAGGCCCTTGAACACCGTCACAATCTCCATGCTGGGCACCTGAGCGTGATGTGTGCAGGCTTAATTAATCCACGCACTTGCTCGCACATTCATTTCTTCATTGACAAGCGCCAGCAGTCGGGTTACAGGGTAAGGGATCAGGGGTTTAAGTATTGAGTGACGGGTTTAGGGATCAGGGTTTAGGGATCAGGGTTTAGGGCAGGAGTGCCAGAGTGAAATCAAAAACCCTAAGCCACAAAACTCTGCGCTGTGGTCTGCGGCAATGCCCGTGATAGGAATGAAACCCTGATTTCATAATGTGTGGACTGTAAACCCTAATCCACATCTCGGTGGTGACGTCTGCCGAGATGCCCTTGGAGTACCGTACTACTTATAAAGAATAAACCCCGACTTCATTGTGTGAACTACAAACCCAAATCCACACCTCATCATATGTGAACAGCAATCCCTAATTCACACCTCTGCGCTGTGGTCGGCCGTGATGCCCGTGAAGTACTCCTCGTAAATATCCACGACGTTGTTCTGCTTCACGAGGTCTTCTACGGCGGCGCCCAGAATGGCGACGGTACGGATGTAATCCTCATCCTTCTCCACCTTCTTGCGGTACCTAGGTATGGACGAGGTGTGTGGAGGGTTGTGTAGATGAGTGTGGGCGGATCTGTGTGCCCACAGTGGCGACTATGCGGATGTAATACGCATCCCTCTCAACTCCTTGCAATGCCTGATACTAAGCCAGGAGTCCGAAGGGTTGTGTGGATTTGTGTGGATATGGTTTGGAGGGCTGTGTGAAGGGCTGTCTCGATAAATGCGTTCGGCATGGGTGACATTATCAATGCCATCCACCATATTTTATTGTGTGGAAATGTACTGCCTCCTTGCTCCACATTGCCCCAGAGTCCCTGACGGTGGGCTCCTCCCCTCTGTGCAGTCAATGGCCTAGGGCCAGCCCCTCTCTCGTCGTGGTTTATGGTTTATGGCAGCCTGATAGTGCGTTCTGCCTCAATGCAGTCTATTCCCTAGGGCACACCCCTCCCCTAATCGTGGTTTATGATTATGGCGTATGGGAACCTGATCATGTGCTCTGCCTCTGTGCAGTCGAGGGTTTATGGCAGTCGATGGTTCAGGCCCACAGGGTTTACCTGATCGTGTGCTCTGCCTCTGTGCAGTCGAGGGTTTATGGCAGTCGATGGTTCAGGCCCACAGGGTTTACCTGATCGTGTGCTCTGCCTCTGTGCAGTCGAGGGTTTATGGCAGTCGATGGTTCAGGCCCACAGGGTTTACCTGATCGTGTGCTCTGCCTCTGTGCAGTCGAGGGTTTATGGCAGTCGATGGTTCAGGCCCGCAGGGTTTACCTGATCGTGTGCTCTGCCTCTGTGCAGTCGAGGGTGTATGGCAGTCGATGGTTCAGGCCCACAGGGTTTACCTGATCATGTGCTCTGCCTCTGTGCAGTCGAGGGTTTATGGCAGTCGATGGTTCAGGCCCACAGGGTTTACCTGATCGTGTGCTCTGCCTCTGTGCAGTCGAGGGTTTATGGCAGTCGATGGTTCAGGCCCGCAGGGTTTACCTGATCGTGTGCTCTGCCTCTGTGCAGTCGAGGGTTTATGGCAGTCGATGGTTCAGGCCCACAGGGTTTACCTGATCGTGTGCTCTGCCTCTGTGCAGTCGAGGGTTTATGGCAGTCGATGGTTCAGGCCCACAGGGTTTACCTGATCGTGTGCTCTGCCTCTGTGCAGTCGAGGGTTTATGGCAGTCGATGGTTCAGGCCCACAGGGTTTACCTGATCGTGTGCTCTGCCTCTGTGCAGTCGAGGGTTTATGGCAGTCGATGGTTCAGGCCCACAGGGTTTACCTGATCGTGTGCTCTGCCTCTGTGCAGTCAATATCCTTGGGCCAGCCGCCCTCTATGTGGTTCATCGCTTTTGATGCTAGAATGACGGCTTCAGTGTTTGCCTCGTGTTCACTCATCTCAGGTACACATCTGAGGGGCATCACACGGTGTATGGGAGGCTCAGGATGCATGCAGCGCGCATGGTGGACTATGAAGGCATGACGCATGGAGATGTCAAGATGTATGGAGCATGGTGCATGGGGAGATCAAGATGCCAGGTGCATGATGAATGGGGAATTCAAGATGTATGGTGCGCGGTGCATGATACATGGGGGCATCAAGACGCATGGTGCAAGTTTGATTGATGCATGGGGAATCAAGATGCATGGTGCATGATGTATGAGGAAATCAAGATGCATGGTGCACGGTACATGATGCTTGGGAAATTAGAATGCAGGGTGCATGATTCATGGGGGAATCAGGGTGTATGGTGCATGATGCACAAGGGACTGAGGATGCATGATTTGTGATGCACGAGGGCTCAAGAAGTTTTCATAGTGCATGGGGGACACAGGAGACATGATGCATGGTTCATAGGGGACAAAAAGCGCATGCATGGGACATGGGGCAATACAGTTGCAGGCATGATGCATGATGCATGGTGCACGGTCAACCACAGACACATGCACGATACACGGTGCATAGTGCATGGAGGAAGAAAGACGTATGCATGTTGCTTGATGCAGGGTGCAGGGTGCACAGTACATGATGCATGGGGGACTCACTGGGAGACGGTGATGATGGGGTTGCGAGGGAGATACTCTTTCGCATGCTCCTCGTTAGGGCGGATGTCCGCAAACATCTCTGCGCCCTCGTCGGTGAACTTGGGGTGACGCCCAAACTGCTTACGTATCCTGATGTATTGGTGGTAGACCTCCATGCTGGCTGCTGCTGTTGTCGCAAACAGGGGGAGGAGGTGAAACTTGTCGGGAACTGTTGCAGCGCTTAGGTGCAACGTGAGATATTGATGGACGATTCAGGAGATCAAGGTTTGTACCCAGTTACTTCTTTTTGTTACCCTATGAGGCGGGAGCGAGACGCCTGGCCGGCGAGATGTTGAAGTTGACGCCCTCTGGATGTTGCACGGAAGACGTTGGTAAGCACAATCAACGGCGTGAAGCAATATTTAAATTATGAAACCAAAGGCAAAGCCTGCATACGTTGCTAGGCGCAAATAAGGGGTGTGACTCTGACTCCTTCGAAAGGGTATGCAATTTGGATGAGCCTGTTTGGTCGGCACGAGGGGTTCCTCTATGTTCACTGGTTATGTAACAGATTGGCGTGGGGACGTTCAAAGGGGACAGGAGCACAAAAATCGCAGCAGTACATACATGTACAGCATCCCAGGCGCACACAGCTTCAAATGTGACAGACTACGTAAACCCGGGTTGACATGCGTGTAGTTTCAACAGTCTTCCACGATCTCCATTAATCCATCCTTCTCATTACCTCTTGTAAAACGAGTTGACAAACTAAACTAAACTGCCGGGAGTGTGGTAACCTATTGTGTCCCCTTCCCTTGGGCGTGGTCGAGAATCCATCTGCCAGCATGAGCGAAGGAAGGCCGCCTTCTGATGGCAAACAGAGCTTGCGCATGCAGCTCGCTGTGCAGTACGGGTGAGGGGCAAACGCGCATCATGTGAATGACCAACAGCGCATGTTCACGGCATATACCCAACATTTCGGCAACGAGAAAGACATGCCGCTTCCCAGCCTCCCTTTTTCACAAATTGTGGTGTGTTTGCGCGAATGCTTACGCCGGCAATGAGCCGGCCGGTCAGGGAAGATGTCACCCCACTCCTCCTCATCGCAGGTGCATGCTCCTTTGGATCTCGTTATCATCTGCCGTCATCCTTGTGAACAAATACGTGCTGTCCGTCTCTGGCTTCCCCTATCCCGTTGCGCTGACATGCTCGCATATGCTCTTCTGCTCAATTGCCGCATTCACGGTGGTCAAACTGGGCTTTGCGGAAGTCACACCCATCTCTGCGGACACCTACCTCAGGTGCGACGACCCTTTTCGTTCCCATTACAGCGCATATACAACCTCCCGATCGACTTTAGATCAGCTAGGTGCAGTGAAAACCGGAAGTACAGAGCTTTGTCTTGCAGCGGAGATACAGCGCTCAGCCCTTGCATCAGGCTTGCGTATCCTTTCTTGCGATCACAAAGGCTGAGATCATGAGGTCCAGGCTGCGTTTCCCCGAAATTCGAAAAATGTGATCTGGGAGGGCAAGCCGGGTCGAATCTGCAGCACGCATGCCCGTCATCATGCGCTGTCGAACTTGTGAGGTGATTACCGACACAAGGTCTCCATCTCAGAACGACAACTTCATGCCCTGATCTAAGGCTACCATGTCATGGTATATAGGTGTCCACATGGTGCGTGTCTGTTTTGGTTGGTGGTCTCTCTCCGGTTCTGCCGGCTCTGCCTTGCCCTTATGCAAAAGGCTGTGGGTGGAAAAGTGAACTAAGTAACAACAACAGCATACCCAGGCATTGGGTTGCAGGTTGGCATGGAGAACTTTGCATCAGTGCCTTGCCATGCAGGAGCTTGGGATCAGGGCATGGCGTTTGACCTTGACATGGTGCAAAAATGACGCATGGACGCCTATGAAGTGCCTACATTAGCCAGAAGATCAGAACAGGGGGGGTAGTGTCTTGACATGCAGGTCCTTCCTTTGGGGCATGGGGTTGGAATCTTGACATGGAGGCCCTAAGCTCAGGGCATGGGGTTTCACATCTTACTTGGCTTCAATTGAAAGTTTAGGGTATTCTTAAGTGCTCAGGCTTAACCCTATGTGGAAACGCCCATGTGAAGGCTCCAACGCCATGCAACGAAGTTAGGACCTCCGATGCTCCATGCATCATAGCCAGTGCTGTGCCGATTACGGTCCTTACGGTGGCTGAATTACGTAGCTGAGTTTCAGTCACCGCCATTTCAAGGCAAATTCAGCCACTTAACCAGTAATGGACCGCAATTACGGACACAGTTCATGAATTACGGCGCAATCGCACAGCACTGATCATAGCCTGATAGGACATCGGGGTCACTAACCCATGATAGCCCCTAGGCCATGTCAGTCTAGGACTCTAGGCCCTCGCAAACAAAAAAACAGGGAGACAAAGCGGAAGTTCTTCATGGCCACGTCCTGCCCCGCGGCCTGCCTCTTGCAGTTGCATCCCCCCTAAGGGCCCCATGGCCTCCTCTCCCATGCAGCTGTTTCATATTCATGTCCGTTCAGTAACCGACCATTCCCATATCAGCTGTTTCTGTCAGCCTCCCTCTTGCTGCTGCGTCTTCCCCAAAGACCTGCTCCCCTCTTCAGCAATTTAGTTTAGTATACTGTTGCCTGCTTGCACCTCTTCAGCAATTTAATTCATGTAGTATAATGTTGCCTTCTTGCCCCCCTTCAGCAATTTGATTTATTTTAGTATGCTGTTGCTTGCTTGACCCCTTCAGCAATTTAATTAGTTTAACAAAGTATACTGTTGCCTGCTTGCCCTTCTCAGCTGCATTCTCCCGATAGGCCTGCTCTTCGCCGGGACCCTTTGGACCAGTAACGCTGCCTACCTGTACCTCTCGGTGTCCTTCATCCAGATGTTGAAGGTGGGAAGGCGATGGAGGGGTGTGGGGTGCCAGAGGGGGGGGGGGGGCATGTCCTCTATATTATATTTAGTTCGATGGTGGAGTTGTGGGAGGTGAGGGGGGGTATCACCAGCTCCCCTAGTGCATCATGCTTAAGTGTGTGTGAGTTCAACTACACTTTCAGCTACAGCGTCTACTGGGTCAGTAATGCCACTTAAGCCTGTGCCCCTTTTTCAGGTGTGTTAATTGTTTATGAGTTAAAGTTTGAAATGGGAGGGAGGGCAATGAATAATGTAGGGCGAGGCTCATCACCAGGTTTTGTATTGCACCGTTCCAAAATGTGTGTGTGTGTGTTCATCCATACTTTCAGCTACAGCATCCTTTGGGGCCAGTCAGCCTGTTCAGCTACACGTTCAGCTACAGCATCCTTTGGGGCCTGTCATGCCGCATAAGTCTCTGCCTCTTCTTTCCTCTGTTTTTTCGTGTCCTTTATCCAGATTTGTTTAGTGGGGGAGCACTCCCTGCTGCTATTCAGCTCTCAGCGCTTCCTTGCTGTGCAGGCGGCCATGCCGTTGATTGTTTTCTGTGTGGGAAGCAGTTTGGGTATCATGTGCATGGCCATCTATGAACAACCCTATGAACACATATAGGAACAGCTTAAGATGTCCTTGTTTGCTGCTGCTGCTGCTCTGCTGCTCTTTGAACAGTCCCTCCTTGCTGCTGCTGCTGCTGCTGCAGCTCTGCTGCTCAGGCCACCATGACGTTGTTGGTCTCCTCAGTTTGACGCAGTATGGGTATCACGTGCATGGCCATCTATGAACAGCTCTTTGAACTGTTTGAGATATTCCTCCTTGCTGTTGCTGTTGCTGCTGCTGCTGCTGCTCCTACTGCTCAGGCGTCCATGCCGTTGGTGGCGTCCTCAGTTTGACGCAGTTTGGGTATCACGTGCATGGCCATCTTTAAACAGCTCTTTGAACAGTCCCTCCTTGCTGTTGCTGCTACTGCTCAGGCGTCCATGCCGTTGGTGGCGTCCTCAGTTTGACGCAGTTTGGGTATCACGTGCATGGCCATCTTTAAACAGCTCTTTGAACAGTCCCTCCTTGCTGTTGCTGCTGCTGCTTAGGCAACCATGCCGTTGTTGGTGTCCTCAGTTTGATACAGTTTGGGTATCACGTGCATGGCCATCTTTAAACAGCTCTTTGAACAGTCCCTCCTTGCTGCTGCTGCTCTGCTGCTTAGGCAACCATGCCGTTGTTGGCATCCTCAGTTTGATGCAGTTTGGGTATCACGTGCATGGCCATCTTTAAACAGCTCTTTGAACTGCTTGAGATATCCCTCCTCTCTGCTGCTGCTGCTGCTGCTGCTGCTTCTACTGCTCAGGCGTCCATGCCGTTGGTGGCATCCTCAGTTTGACGCAGTTTGGGTATCACGTGCATGGCCATCTTAAAACAGCTCTTTGAATAGTCCCTCCTTGCTGTTGCTGCTCCTGCTGCTCCTACTGCCCAGGCGACCATGCTGTTGGTGGCGTCCTCGGATTGAAGCAGTTTTGGTATTACGTGCATGGCCATCTCTAAACAGCTCTTTGAACAGTCCCTCCTTTCTGCTGCTGCTGCTGCTGTTGCTCAGGCGTCCATGCCGCTGGTGGTGTTCTCAGTGGGCTGCGGTTTTGGCACGGAGCGTTTCACGATGACTGCGGCCAGCAACATGTTGTTTGTCAGCATCGGCATTGGCATCGCTTCGTATGGTGAGGCGTGGATTTAAGGCTTATGATTTTATAATAGTACCTTACCCGTAGATTTGAATTGCCTTCCCTCGGGTAGAATTTTTGTTTATTTATTTAATGCTAATCTTCCCTCCGGCCAAAATATGGACAAAAAATCTAGATTCCCAACTGACAATGGCGTTGACATGGCAATAATTAGTATTTATGAATCCCTGGCCCCTCAACAACATTTATTATGAGGGAAGGAAATTCGAATCTACTGTAGCCCTGAACCCTCCACCATGAGCTTGACCAGCAGCATGCTCTTTGAGAACATCGGCATTGCATCGTATGGTGAGAGGCGTGGGCTGGGGTTTTGTGAAATCATCATTACACATAAACTATAAACCGATCATGATGTACATGACCAACAGTACTTCAACAGTACAGCAGTACAGCTAAGATGTGCTAAAATTTACAACAGTACTTCAGCAGTACAAGAGTACAGCTAAGATGTGCTTTGTCAGCATCGGCGTTGCTTCCAACGTTGGGTATTGGTTAGGGTATCACAACTTCATAATGCTTCCTTAACCCATTCCCTAGACCCTTTGCAAAGTCTGAACGCTTCCCGAGCCCAAAAGCTTCTCATTGAACACAGTGAGGAACATGGGGCTCTTCGTGATAAATCGGCACTGCCTTGTACAGTGAGGCATCTTTTTAGGGTTTTAGGGTGTGTAAAAAGCCTCTCAAACCCTGACCTTATTGACAAGCACAGCAAGCATCATGCTCTTCACGAGCACCAGCCTTAGTATTGCTTCTTTCTGGGAGGCCGGGGTTCAGGTGTCAGGCTTGGTGTGATGACTTGGGTTCAGGGTTCAGCAAATAATACCAGAATGCCAAATATGGTATGCAGAAATTAGCATTTATAAGTACGGTGATGCCAAGGGAGGGGTTTTTGCCTAAACCACCTCTAACTCTCAACATCCCAACAGCGGCCCCTCCCTCCCCTTCAACCCTCAAACAATGGACCTGCCCTGCCCTGAGACAATGCACCTGCCTTGCCCTCTAAATCCCAACAGCGGCCCTTCCCTCCCCTTCAACTCCCAAACAAAGGACCTGCCCTGCCCTGAGACAATGGACCTGCCTTGCCCTCTAAATCCCAACAGCGGCCCCTCCCTCCCCTTCAACTCCCAAACAATGGACCTGCCCTGCCCAGAGACAATGCACCTGCCTTGCCCTCTAAAACCCAACAGCGGCCCTTCCCTCCCCTTCAACTCCCAAACAAAGGACCTGCCCTGCCCTGAGACAATGCACCTGCCTTGCCCTCTAAATCCCAACAGCGGCCCCTCCCTCCCCTTCAACTCCCAAACAATGGACCTGCCCTGCCCTGAGACAATGGACCTGCCTTGCCCTCTAAATCCCAACAGCGGCCCCTCCCTCCCCTTCAACTCCCAAACAAAGGACCTGCCCTGCCCTGAGACAATGGACCTGCCTTGCCCTCTAAATCCCAACAGCGGCCCCCCCCTCCCCTTCAACTCCCAAACAAAGGACCTGCCCTGCCCTGAGACAATGCACCTGCCTTGCCCTCTAAATCCCAACAGCGGCCCCTCCCTCCTCTTCAACTCCCAAACAATGGACCTGCCCTGCCCTGAGACAATGCACCTGCCTTGCCCTCTAAATCCCAACAGGGGCCCCTCCCTCCCCTTCAACTCCCAAACAATGGACCTGCCCTGCCCTGAGACAATGGACCAGCCTTGCCCTCTAAATCCCAACAGCGGCCCTTCTCTCCCCTTTAACTCCCAAACAAAGGACCTGCCCTGCCCTGAGACGATGCACCTGCCTTGCCCTCTAAATCCCAACAGCGGCCCCTCCCTCCCCTTCAACTCCCAAACAATGGACCTGCCCTGCCCTGAGACAATGGACCTGCCTTGCCCTCTAAATCCCAACAGCGGCCCCTCCCTCCCCTTCAACTCCCAAACAATGGACCTGCCCTGCCCAGAGACAATGGACCTGCCTTGCCCTCTAAATCCCAACAGCGGCCCCTCCCTCCCCTTAAACTCCCAAACAAAGGACCTGCCCTGCCCTGAGACAATGGACCTGCCTTGCCCTCTAAATCCCAACAGCGGCCCCTCCCTCCCCTTCAACTCCCAAACAATGGACCTGCCCTGCCCTTCAACTTCCAAACAATGGACCTGCCCTGCCCTTAAACTCCCAAACAATGGACCTGCCCTGCCCTTAAACTCCCAAACAAAGGACCTGCCCTGCCCTTAAACTCCCAAACAATGGACCCGCCCTGCCCTCTGTGTTGATCTGCAGGCGAGATTATGTTTGTGCTGGTGGGCGTGCTCCTGCAGGCCAGTGGCATCATCTGCGAGTCCATTCGCCTGACGCTGGTGCAGATCCTGTTGCAGGTGCGAGCATCCTGCTCGTAAATGTGTGTGTCAATATGAAATTACAAATGTTTATTTTTGAATATTTGAGAGTGTTTGTGTGTGTGTGTGTTTATATTTGTCCCAATTTGTGTGTGTGTGTGTGTGTGTTGCATACGTCTTAAGGTCCCCCCACCCTTCCTGATGCCCACGGTATAAACAGTGGCATCGAGATGACCCTTCCATCCTTCTCCCCCATGAAACCTGCCTCCGCCCCCTGCCCAGCACCTGGAGTGTAGGGCCGCGGCATGGCGATGAACCCAGTGTCCACGCCGTACCCCGTCGCTCCATCCTGCTTTGTGCTCCTGCCTGCCACAAGCTGTAACCTACCATGCGTGATAAGGCATGCTCCATGCCTCTCCCCTCCGCCCCCCTCGTATCTCGAGGGCTGGAACGCTGCATCAAAAACTTGCCTCTCTTTTAACCCTGCCCCCCCTCCTGCCCTCTCTGAACCCTGCCCATCACCTGCCCTGCCCTGTACCTGGAGTGTAGAGCCGCGTTATGGCGATGATCACAGTGTCCACGTCGCTCCGTGCAGCTCTGTGCTCCTGCCTGCCACAAATTGTAACCTGCCATGCGTGATAAGTCGTGCTCCCTGCCTCTTCCCCCCCCCTTGTATCCCGAGTGTCGGAGCGTGGCGTCAAAATGAACCCTGCCCCGTCACCACTCTGAACTCCGCCCCTCCATCTCCTCTCTGACACTTGCCCCTCTTTCAACCCTGCTCCCCCCCCATGCCCTCTCTGAACCCGGCCCATCCCCTGCCCAGCACCTGTAGTGTAGATCTGCGTTATGGAGATGTGCTCGGTGTCCACGCCGTACCCCGTCGCTCTGTGCTGCTCTGTGCTCCTGCCTGCCACAAGCTGTAACCTACCATGCGTGATAAGTCATGCTCCATGCCTCTTCCTCCCCCGCCCTCGTATCCCAAGTGTGGGAGCGTGGCATCAAAATGAACCCTGCCCCCTCAACCCTCTGAGTTCTGCGCCTTTATCTCCTCTCTGAGACTTGCCCCGCTTTTAACCCTGCCTTCCCCTTCCCCCTGCCCTCTCTGAGCCCTGCCCATCCCCTGCCCTGCCCTGCACCTGGAGTGTAGAAGCGTGGCATTAAAATGAACCCCGTGTCCACGTTGTACCACATCGCTCCGTGCTGCTTCGTATTCCTGTTCCTGCCTTTCACGTACATCGAGCTGCCGCGCATGCTGAACGACCCCAACCTGGTCGTCAACGTGCCACTCATCCTGGGCAGCGCATGCATTGCATTCGGTAAGGAGAGGGGCTGAGGGTGAGGGGGAGGTAGCAGGGCTCAACGCGCCAACCCTCATCCTGGGCAGCAAATGCACAGCATTTGGCAGGGAGGGGGTAGAGGGGCCAATCAGGGAGATGAAGAGATGCTGAAGGACCCCAACCTGGTCGTCAATGTACCGCTCATCCTGGGCAGCGCATGCATTGCATTCGGTAAGGAGAGGGGCTGAGGGTGAGGGGGAGGTAGCAGAGTGCAACGCGCCACCTCATCCTGGGCAGCGCATGCACAGCATTTGGCAGGGAGGGGGTGGAAGGGCCAATCAGGGAGATAAAGAGATGCTGAACAACCCCAACCTAGTCGTCAACGTGCCGCTCATCCTGTGCAGCGCATGTATTGCATTCGGTAAGAAGAGGGATGGAGGGTGAGGGGGATTCGGCAGGGAGGGGGTGGAGGGGCCAATCAGGGAGATGAAGACATGATGACGGACCCTAACCTAGTCGTCAACGTGCCACTCATCCTGGGCAGCGCATGCATTGCATTCGGTAAGGAGAGGGGCTGAGGGTGAGGGGGAGGTAGCAGGGTGCAACGCGCCAACCCTCATCCTGGGCAGCACATGCACAGCATTTGGCAGGGAGGGGGTGGAGGGGCCAATCAAGGAGATGAAGAGATGATGACCGACCCTAACCTAGTCGTCAACGTGCCGCTCATCCTGGGCAGCGCATGCATTGCATCCGGTAAGGAGAGGGGCTGAGGGTGAGGGGGAAGTAGCAGGGTGCAACGCGCCAACCCTTATCCTGGGCAGCACATGACATTCTTCCTGCTTATCGGTATGACCCTAAACCCTAAACTGTCAGCCTTGATCTCATCCATGTCCTGTGCCACCCCTCAGGCTCAACATGGCAGTCTTCCTGCTCATCGGCAAGACTCGAAACCCTAAACCCTGAGCCTTGAATTTATCCATTTCCTGTGCCTTGCCCCAGGCCTCAATATGGCAGTCTTCCTGCTTATCGGCAAGACTCTAAACCGTAAACCCTTAGCCTTGGTCTCATCCTTTTCCTGTGCCGGCACCCAAGCCTCAACATGGCAGTCTTCCTGCTCATCGGCAAGACCACAAACCCTAAATCTGAAGGCATTGACTCATCCTTTCCCTCTGCATTCTTCCCTCAGGTCTCAACATGGCAGTCTTCCTGCTTATCGGCAAGACCTCGGCCCTGACGATGAACATCGCGGGTGTCGTCAAGGATTGGATGCTGATAGCGCTGTCGGTCATCCTTTTTGGGTGGGTCGGTCATCCTTTTGGGTTGGCATGGTCATTCTTTGGGGTGGGTCGGTCATGTTGTTAGGGTGGGTCGGTCATCCTGTTAATGAGATGGTCAACCTTTCGGGTGAGGCAGTCATCCTTTGGGTTAAATGGGTCATCCTTTTGGGTTGGCACAGTCATTCTTTGGAGTGAGCGGGTCATCCTTTTCGAGTGGGCTGGTCATCCTATTTGGGAGATGGTCATCCTTTTGGATGGGTCAGTCATCAGTTTGCGGTGGGTCGGTCATCCTGTTGGGTTGACACGGGCATTCTTTGGGTGGGTGGGTCATCCTGTTTGGGATGTGGTCATCCTTCTGGGCGAGTCGGTCATT
Organism: Limnomonas spitsbergensis; assembly: GCA_037349105.1. NCBI lineage: Eukaryota > Viridiplantae > Chlorophyta > Chlorophyceae > Chlamydomonadales > Limnomonas > Limnomonas spitsbergensis. The sequence goes on from JAYJMM010000009.1 coordinate 3,698,059, forward strand.
CTTTTGGGTGGGTTGGTCATCCTTTTGGGTTGCCACAGTCATGCTTTGGGATGGCTTAGTCATCCCGTTTGGGAGATGGTCATCCTTTTGGGTGAGTCAGTCATCCTTTTCGGTGAGTTGGTCATTTGGGGGTGTGGGTCCGCCACATCCTTTCGGGGTGGGCCGGTCATCCTTTCGGAGGGTGTCTGCCATTTTCTCAAGGTGTGTCTGTCATTGTTTTTGGTCGGCACCGTTTATTGTATCAGATCCTCGCATGTTGCTGCTGATTATCGGTACCCTGACCCTAACCCCGGGTCCAGAGTGCAGCAAGATCAGGGTTTTGGTCAGCACCGTTTATTTAATTAAATCCTCCCATGGTGTTGCTGATTACTCGTACCCTGGACCCTGACCCTAACCCCGGGGGCCCGGGTCCTAAGAGCAGGGCTCGACCAGAATCTGAAGCCTATGTCCGGGCATGCCCTGATCCCTGATACACCTAGATCCTGATCCAGAAACTCAGATCTGCTCAGATACTGAAACCCTAATCCGCCCTGATCCTGAAACCCTGGTCTATGATCCGCTCCTGAAACATTTTCCTGCTTTGATCTTGACGCATTGGTCCCCAATCTGACTGGACCTGTAATTACATGCTCTAATCCTCAAACCCTGTTTCTAGACCTGCTCATATCCTGAAACCCTGATCTGCTCTGATCCTGAACCCTTGGTCCTGATCCGCGCAGATCCATCGTGACACCCCTCCAGCTGTTTGGCTACGGCATTGCGTTTGCCGGGGTCATGTACTACAACTACCAGAAGATCCAGGTGGGTGGATCCAGATCTGGAATGTGTGACATCTGTTTATGTTCTGCAACTACCAGAATGCCAGTATTAAGTTCGGTGGATCTAGATCCGGATCCTGAGTTTGTGAGATCCGGTCAGAGTGCTCGCTGACACGTGTGTGCACATGCAGTCAGGCTTAGTGCATGAGTCTGAGTGCATGGGTGAACAAGGAAGTGATGAAGCTCCCAGCCTATAGCATTATTTTGCTTGGACTCTACTAAGTGTAAGGCTGGCCTCCTAACCCTTCAAAACCTAAGACACAAACACAAAAAAACAGCCCGGGCGGGGGGATCAAGGATGCAGATTGGAGCAAAGCCCGTCTTCATAGTAGGGCGCAAAAAACAGCCCACGTCAATCATACGAGTGCATCATACTTTATCGGCACCAGAATGGTCCTTTCTTGCCGTCCATACTAAGAAGATATTAAGCAGGACAACAGCCACCCCATACCGTCCATACCCTCTATGCCAACACGGCAGGAAGCATGCAACAGCTCCCCTTCCCTCCCCCCCACGCCAATCACACTATTCAAAGCTGCCATACCTTCCACACCAACATGGTGTGCGACGGCTGTCGCTGATAAGGCACCAGAGAAGAGTGCATGTCCTCATGAACTATACACCTGTACCTCTTACACCCTCCATACCTTTCATACCCTCCATAACCACGGGGTATGAAGTAGTCGACAGCTTCTTCTGACATAGTGCCGGAGAAGGAGCATGTGCGCAGGAACTCTACACCTGTACCGCTCACACCCTTCATACACTCCATACCCCCCATACTAATAGGGTATGAACTATGAAGCAGTCGACACTCGACAGCTTCTGTGAGAGCGCATGAGAAGCGTCATATGTGCATGAACTCTAAATCCGTAACGCTTACACTCCTCATACTATTCATACCCTCCACACTAACAGGGTATGAAGCAGGCGACAGCTTCTTCTGACAAGGCACCCGAGAAGGAGCATCTGCGCATGAACTCTGGCAGCGAGCGAGAGTCTTTATTACCTGGAAGCCCCGCGCGGGGGGTCAAGGGGTCTAAGTAGAAATTAATACAAAACGCTTGATCGCCGTTTTGTGGTAGGATGTGGCGGCCAAGAGGCCTAGTTGCAAGAGTGAGGAGGAACGGCAGCCCACGCGGGGGGGGGTAGGTGATTAGGGCAACACTGTGTTTACCCCGTTTAGTAGTGAAATGGCCGTTTTGCGGTAAAATGGTGGCCAAGGAACCTAGTTGTAAGAGGTAAAAGGACGGCAGCCCGGCTAATGGTATTCTGGTAGGAAAGCAGAAAACGGTTTAATTGTAAAACTGGGGAGGAATGGCAGAAGAAACTGAAGTCCCGAGCGGAAGGCAAAGGGCGGCAGTGAGGAGGACAAAATGTGTTTATGCCGTTTGGCGACAAAACGACGGCCAACGGGCCTAGTTGTGAGAGTGAGGAGAATGGCAGCCCCAAGCGGGCAAGGGGACTCAGTGGGAAGGAATTGTGAAAGCTGGCCGACGAGGGGGCTGTCTGAGGAACTGTGTCGGCCAAGGGAGGCGCTACTACACACGGGGGGCCAAAAGGTATAGGTCAATGACGTTACACCTCTGGGCCCTGCTCAAAAAGGCTCGGCAACGTGAGCGCCTAACTAAAGAGGGGTATAGGTCGAGGGGGGGGCAAAAAAAACTGAATTCACCCCCATCATCTTAAGTTGTAGAGCTTGAAGAGAGCTTTCCATATCTGATCTTAATTTTTTTTGGCCCAAGGGGCTGGGAGATACGGAGGGGGGAAGGGGGGGGTAAAAAAGGCCTTTTGGGATATTTGTTTTCATATCTTTTTTTAACATCAGATTGAGACGATAGCTACAGCGCTGCATTCCCACTGTCATTTGCTACAGATATGCATCATAAAAAATTCCACACAGATTGCCAGACCCCTCTTGGCATGCAATTTTGACATGGGGGGGTGTCATGGCTCCGGAACCACATGCACCGTTTTGCGTACACCCATTATGGACTCACACGATGTACCTGCATTGGTAGTTACTATTAATTAAGCAATGACAACCTGCTGTGAGCATTGTTTGATAGTCTTAAAATCCACAGACAACCCTGTGGCCCTAAGAAATCACCAACAGGGGAAAGAGTGCAAAAAAGGAGCTGAGAGGCTGGCCAAGCAAGGAGAAATCGGCGAATCGACAGCGCACAATCACATCATTATACCCCTCTTTTACTCGTGCTACTCCTTCAGCTCTTGCTCCGGCTGCTGCTGCTGCTATCGAGCATGCGGCTGCCGTAGAGCCTCTCGCTCTAGCATGCAACGGGGTGTCAGCCCTGGCCGTGCTCAGAGCAGATATGCTCCAGGTCCCTACTGCCAAGGGGGTCCTGTACAGTGTGGGCGAGTTGACACCGGAGCAGCTGATGATGGAGGCAGCTGTAGTGACAAGGGTGCTCATGCACTGGACGTACTTTAGAGGGAGTGCGGCTGATGGATCAGCAGCGTCCTTGGCTTAGGGTGGGAAAGTCGGTGTTATGCTCAAGGTGCCAGCCCACACTCAGGGCCATCCCCTTTACAATGTCAGCCTTCCCTTCTCCGGGTATCATTGCGACGTGTCAGGGGTCGACCCTTGACGTCATCTTCAGCTGCATACTAGGCTGCTAGCCCAACAGGTGGGGGTCCCTGGTCAGCTTCCATCAGCTTCTAGCCACAGCTTGAGCATGTCAGCTGAGTTCCCGTACAGAGGCGATGATGCCAAGCCCTGGCCATTTTGCGATGACCCCCCCCGAGAGTTGGAGGATCCTCAGCAAGAATATGGACCACCAATAGCTGGGGATGCGCCGACTGTGTGCAAGGTGCTTGGCTGTGGGAAGATAATCAAGCTATCAGCTATGCGACTGCACGTTGGAGCGCGCATCTTGCTGCGCCAATGTGGAGCAGCGTGTAGCTTGGAGCCAAGTGGTGCTTAGAAGCGCACTTTCGAGCTGGTAGAAATAGACCCCGCTCCCTTCCTGAAATTCTGATTTTTGACTGAGAAATTACGGTTTTACTAGGTTCCGGAGGCGAGGAGGGGGGTAGCCAGGGGTCGTTTCACATTTTTTTTATGATGGAGTGTTTGACTCTTTTTATGCCCCCCCCCTCGGTATAGGTAAGGAGGAACGGCAGAGGAAGTCTGGCAGAGGAACTGTGTTGGCGCTGCTGCTCAGCAGCCTGGGTGAGGGGGTAACGGTATGATTTACGGCATGAGCCGAGTTAAATATCCATACGATTTTTTCGCGGGTGAACCGAGCATACCGTATAACCGGATATAGTCCGCGCATCCCTTTTGATTACAAATTGGTCAAATTCGCCACGCAGGCAAAAAGTACCCTACTCCGTGCACGCACACCTATTTTTTTTGATATTCAGTGCCGGAAACACTACTCCGCGCACTCCCAAAAATAGTTGCTAATTATTATTCTATCGCGCTTGTTCTCGGCGAGCCCCAAAATAATTAATTAATAGCAGAGTCTAACCCGTTCTACGGGAAGACTTTCTTTTACCTTAGGATCATGAAATTACACCTGTGGGCCCTGCTAAAAAAGGCTTGGCCGCGTGGGCGCCTAACTACAGAGTTGGGAGGATAGATGGAATCAAGCAGAGGACAGGATAAAAGGATGGTGGGAGAAGTGGGAAATAAAGTGAAGGGACAAAACAAAAGGCTGGAAAATAAATACAAAGGAAGTTCCAAACTTTGAAATCGTCTACGCCTCAACGATATTTACCACGTCTTCCACAAAGGCCACTCAGGGCATCCCACCCAAGCTTGCCCCGGTACAACTCTAAATAGCCTCGATCACCGTTCGGAGGACCTGCCCCCACTCCCTAAGTTGATCCTGCACGCTGGGGCATTGACAGCATGCATGCAGCGCGTCACCCACATGGTCGCCGTCTCCCTTTTATCTTCGGTGCCATGCAGGGAACATGCCTTGCTTGAACAAGAATTTTACTGGGTGACTGGGTAGGCCTGGGGCTGCAAGATTTTGAACATGCCTTGGACAAGAGGTATGTTGGATAGAGCAAGCATGACGAGTACCGGTATGAGAGAAAAGGGTTTATCTAAAGGCGCTGGGAAGGATGAAGGCTTGATGCAGTGGCGAAAATACCGCATCAACCGTAGAACCACATAGATTTGACTAACAAATAATTAATTATTGGCCTACGCGGACATCCTGTCGACAGTGCAAAGCGAGTGCCGAAGAGCCTCTAGAGCACAGCTTTCGCTAATCTGGCTCAAATAACTATCTCCAGCCAGCGCAACTTCTTATAGTAACAAGATATATTTGTTTAACTTGTTACCGTTGTTATCTCGCTCAATCAACGACACATTTTTTAGGGAGCATGGTACAGCCCTTTTTCTCCGAAACCAACCCCGTCACACCCGTTCGACATATTTCCTGAGGCCAGGAACCGGCTAGGGAGTTTTTACTGTACAGGCTGAAAGTGCTGCGCAGACGGCAATTCATATTGTTTAGACTGATGCGCGATGGCAAGTCAAATTACCTGCTGCGCGGCGTTCAATTAAATTAAAATTTCGCTGCTGCGCGATAGTTATTTTTTCTTGGCTATGCCATGAAAAAACAAATTACTTGTTTTTTTGCTGCGCGGACCATAAGTCGTATTAAGGTACTGACTACGTGACCATCGCCCAACGCGCCCCTCCGGACCCTGAAAATGTCGTTAGATTGTAATGCTGTCCCCTTACCACACTCACCTGTATTATTGATGCTGTCAAGCTTTTTCTCTGCAGCACCGGTTATACCGGTAGAGAATGGCTGTGTAGCTGCTTGTGTGGAAAATCCATTGATTGGATATTTTACACTGAATGGCATTGCTTCCTTTTTAAGAACTACGGTAACGTTAAAAGGGAGCTGCGACGACCTCAGTAGGTTCGACTTCTTTTCGGTTCAGTGAAGCATAAAGCGGAAAGGGTTGGGCATTAAAAAATTGGCAGCCAGAAAAAACATATAGGGGCCATGCATGGGCACTTAAGCAGCGCAACAACGACCTGACACAAAGAAGGCTTGCATAACAACTACCGGTATAGCTTCAGCTACCTGGCAGCATTTTTGTGATAACACAACCAAGTATGCATGCTACTTGTCACAATGCTAGTAAAGCCTGCATAATCCCAGCAGCATGTACTGCTGCACTGCCATACACCAGAATCTTGCAAGCATTTTCCCACACGCGTACTCAAAATTCACGTCACAAAAAACTAGCTAAATGTGCCGAGCAAGTAGATTCACAACTCTTTGTCAACAAAACACTGATCTATCGGTAAGATCAGTTGCTTACGAAACCATAACATTCCCGAAATAGGATCTTATCACACATGGAGGAATCGTCCAATAAGTACGCTTGGTACCTAAACGTCGTAGGGAAATACAAGTTTGAGCAAGCAAAATAAACCTAGCAGCTTGCTGCCAAACCTACGCAGATAGTAACCTGTACCAATTCAGGGACCCTATTAACAGAGCTCGAAGAGCGTGCATCCAGCCACAGAGTGCAGAGGCTGCAATCAATCATGATATGCTTCATGTCCTCCGTCGCAGCATGAGATGTATACTTCACAATACCCTGGAAAATAGAAGTTCCACCTTAAATTCTGAGCAGAGCCCAGAGGTGTAACGTCATTGACCCAAGTGAATAGAAGCTCCATCTTGAATTCAGCCAGGTCATATGCAAACGATACAGAGGGCTCGAGACGCTTCATGGGCACCTCGTCATGGTAGTACTATACTCTTCGAAATAAAAAGAAAAGAGGACACCGATGCGGCGTGGATTTGGGAAGTACAGCTTGACGAGGCGCCCCGGTCTGTACACACCTGTGCCGTATTGAGCCGCATCATGCCGTATTGTTCCACCTTGGCAGTAAAATCCGGCTGTACATGTGATGTACCGTGCTGTAACATGGTGGATCATGCTACCATGCCATGCATCTCGTGAATAAAGCCTCCGATCTCAGCAAGTCACAGACTCAAAGCATGCATGCAAGTGCATACCAATAATGCCATGCACACCAGTGGCGCATGCATATGCAATCAAGCACATGCAGACCAGAGGGGCAAACACATGCACAGGCTACCTGTAGCTAGGACAGCATTCACGTTGCTAGGGGCCCAACCCGCCGCAGCGGCAGCAAATAGTGTACAATCCGATCCCAGACCAGCAGGCGCTTGTCTGGCAACAGAAGAAGGCGAAGAAAAGAAAGGCGTGCGCTATGCATGTAGGTGGCAAGTGTGGTTCCAGAGCCATGCGGTATGACTTCTTAGAGCCAAGGCATCCACTGCAATGCTGTAGTGCCAAAGGTATAAACTACAAGAGCCCCCCATGAGGCACGCAGCCGCAAGGACTATACAGCAATCAGGGCATTTTAAGTTGGGGCAGAGAGAAACAGGGCATCGAAAATCAGGGCAACGATACCCAAGGCATGCAACTCATGGCCTAGGGAAAAAAGGTCATCGAAAATAGATCATTAAAAACGAGGGCACACAGCCAGGGCATAGAAAAACTGTACTCCTGAACTGACCAGAAAACACTTCAAAAAAAAGGCCGGAGGTATTGCACGCGCCTTGTCAGCAATTAGCTCAAGCCCGGGGCGTCGTCAGTGGTCAAGCATCAAGTATCGTCAGCCGTCCAGCACCGGGCATCGTCAGCATATGATCAAGGATCGAGCTTTGTCAGCGAGCTATCAAGCCTCGTCAGCGATCTGTATCGAACTTTGTACGCTTGGCCGAGTACTCTGACGAGCTGGCACCGCACATGCCGCACTCAGCTGGGCTGCCATTCGCGTCCATGCCAACGCCCATGCCCGTGTCGATCCCCATGCCCATGCCTGCGTCCAAGCCCGCGCCCAAGCAGGCGCTCACGCCCACGCCCATGCCCGCATTTATGTCCAAGCCTGCGTCTGTGTCCGCGTCAGCATCATCCCCCATGCTCAGAAGCTGATCTAGGTCAACATGCTCGATGTCCACCGAGGAAAGGCGTTTCATGTCCCTCGCCTGCTGGGGCGACAGCGGCAGCCTGTGCGCCGCGGCTGATGGACCGGATGGCAGTGGCGGGGACTGGCAGAACGCGTCTGGGGAGGGACAGGCAACCGCCTCCCCGCACCCGCCGCTGCCGCAGTAGCAGAAGCTGCCGCCGCCGCAGTAGCAGCCGCCGACCTCGCTGGACAAGGTCTGCAAAAGCAAGGCAGGTGATAGCGGGACGCCGCCGTCGCATGCCAAGTCTGGCTGTGGCTGCGGAATCCAGGCAGTCGGATCCATGGCGCCTACAGGGCCAGCCCTGCCATAGCTGCACCCACCACCGTGATCTCTCTCTTCCTCCAGTTTCTGTGAGACAGCCCACTCGGCGGCGACAACTGGCTGCACCCCCCCGGCCCAGCCAGCAGAGGAGGACCCCTCCGCGCGGGGAGGAGCAGCGGGCGGCGGCCCGCCGCCGCAACCGCTGTTAAACACCGCGTTCGTCAAGCCCCGGCCAGCCGCCGCTGGATCCCGCTCCCTCTTGCCGGAGCAGCGGCCCTCTCTCAAGACAGGCCTCACAGTTTGCCCTTGATGCTGCCCCAGCTGCCCGTAGGGATCCAACTGCCTCAGCTGCACCAGGCCAGGTTCTAACTGCCCCTGTTGCTGCGCCATCGCCTGCTGCTGCAACTGCGCTTGCTCCTGCACCTGCACCAGGCCCTGCTCCCACAGCTCCTGCTCATGCGCCCGCCCCTCATGTTGGCCGTTCAGCACCTGCTCCTGCTGCGCTTGCTCATGCTGCGCCTGCTGCTGCTGCTGTTGGACCAGCATCACCTGCTGCTGTACCTGCTGCTGCTGCGCCTGCTCCTGCTGTATCTGCTGCTGCTGCGCTAACGCCTGCTGCTCCATTATGTGGGCGATGTAACGGCCATTTGCTTCAATGCTGAGCTGCATCTGACGTTGTGTCTACGAGTGGGTAGTGGTGAGATCAGGTGGGTCGTGAGGTGGTGAAGTAGGGGCGGGTGTGTTGTTATGTGAGGTAGGGGCGGGTAAGTGGTCAGATGCGTGTTGTGGTGGTTCGAGAGCTGCATCCTTTCCTGCACCTGCAAATGCGGGTGGTTATGTGAGGTAGGGGCGGGTGGGTGGTGAGGCAGGTGGTGAGGTAGGGGCGGGCGGGTGGGTGGTGAGGCTGGTGGTGAAGTTAGACGGTCGGGTTTTCAGGGTGAGCCTGTCCCTGCTTCAGGGTTAGGGTAATGATGGCGGGTTTCTCGCTCGCCCCAGCGTTGAGGGTCCAGGGTTTTAAGCACTGTAGGGGTAAACCCTAACATCCAGCTGCTTGCACAGCTTCGGTTGCAAAACTCAATATTTTAGGTTTCAGGGTGGTTTAGGGTCCAGGGTTCGGGGTTGGTGCTTAAGTGTCGAGGGGTATCTTTCTTTGTTGCCTAGCCCCGCACCTCGAAATGTAAGTGCAGGTTCTTCTGTTTAGGGTTCGGGTTAGTGCTGAAGGGTTCAGGGATGTTTTTCTTTGATTCTTTTTTTGATGCCTAGCCCCGCAAATCGCCCCGCACCTCAAGATGTACGTGCAGGTTCTTCTGCAGCACCATCTGCATCTCCTGAGCCTCGTACAGCTCCTGGCGGTGATTAGCCGACAAGAAAAGCGGGGCGGGGCGGAGCGCGGCGGGAAGCGGGGCCGCCGTGGTAAAGACCGCGCTGTGGTCGAGCAACGAGGAAGACGAGGCGGGATGGAACGTGGCTGGCGTGGCGCCGCTCTTGTGGTTGATGGGCTGGGACGGGACGGGGAGCGGGGCCACCGTGCCTGTGCCGCATGTTATAGCTCCTGTCGCTCGGCTCGTCCATGGGACTTCGGACGCCTTTCCTGCGCCGCTCTTTAAAGAGCCCGATGCCCTTCTCGTCCGCAAGGTGTCGGCCACCTTGGCCGTGCCACCCGACACCTTTTCCGCGCGCGCCCAAAACATTCCGGCGGCCGGCGCGCCTCGGCCAGCAGCTTGCTTGCCGCCGCCGCCAGATCCGCCTCCGCCTCCGCCGCTCCCTTCGTCGCAATCGTCAGACGCCTCGTCTCCGCCGCTGTCTAGGCTCGCCCCGAGCGTGGCCGCCGCCGCCGCCTCACCCCCCAGGGCCTTGAGGCTGATCCGGTACTTTTGGAGGTGACTCTTCACATGGCGTATCGTCAGGCCATCGACGTTCATCAGGGTCATGATGCCCTTGGGCGTCGCCTTATCGAGGCCATCGAGGCCGAGCCGCTTGATGGCGCTCATGAACCTTGCGTGGAGATCCTGACTCCAGCGTAAGCGCGGTCGACCGGATTCAGTTCCTGTGTGTCAGGATACAGGGTTTAGGATGTGTTCATGAACCTTTGCGTGGAGGTCCTGACTCCAGCGTAAGCGCGGTCTACAGGATTCAGATCCTGTCTGACAGGATTTAGTATGAAGGATGCATATGTACCGGTCAGGAATCCAACGCATGGGTTGAGGGTTTAGGGACGCATGGGTTTAGGGAGGCATGAATTTAGGGTTATGGGTTTAGGGATGCATGGGTTTAGGGTTAAGGGTTTAGGGACTCACCAACTTTTGGAGGCCATGCTGGGCAGCTATGACTGGGACCATGGGGATAAGGCATGGGATGTACGGCAGTGCACATGGTCTGCAAAATGCCACACGTGGGATGCATTGCACTATAGCTGCGCTGCAAGGCAGTACGCATGGGCTGCAAAGCAGTACAATGGGCTTCAAGACACTACGCAAGGGCTTCAAAACAGTACATATGGGCTTCAAGGCAGTACGCATGGGCTGCAAAGCAGCACATATGGGCTTCAAGGCAGCACGCAAGGGTTGCAGAGCAGTACATATGGGCTTCAAGGCAGTACGCATGGGCTGCAAAGCAGTACACATGGGCTTCAAGGCAGCACGCATGGGTTTCAATGCGCCAAACATGGACTGAAGTACACAAGTATACATGGGATGTAAGGCAATACACATCTTTGGCATGGCGCCAGACATGGCCTGCGATGCACTACACATGGGCTTCAAGGCACTACGCATGGGTTGCCCATGGCACTACGCATGGGTTACAAGGCACTACGCATGGGTTGCCCATGGCACTACGCATGGGTTACAAGGCACTACGCATGGGTTGCCCATGGCACCACGGATGGGTTACAAGGCACTACGCATGGGTTGCCCATGGCACCACGCATGGGTTACAAGGCACTACGCATGGGTTGCCCATGGCACCACGCATGGGTTACAAGGCACTACGCATGGGTTGCCCATGGCACTACGCATGGGTTACAAGGCACTACGCAGGGGTTGCCCATGGCACTACGCAGGGGTGACAAGGCAGCACACACTAGCTGCAAAGCAGCACGCATGGGCTGCAATGCGCTACACATGGGCTGAAGTGTACCACATATGGGCTGTGAGGCAGTACAATTCGTTGGCGGGGCGCCACACATGGGTTGCAAGGCAGCACACACTGGCTGCAAGGCAGTACGCATGAGCTGCAAGGCAGTACGTATGGGCTGTAAGGCAGTATAATTCGATGGCGGGTCGCCACACACGGGCTGCAAGACAGCACGCATGGGCTGCAAGGTAGTCCGGATGGGCTGTAAGGCAGAACGCATGGGCTGCGAGACGCCACGCATGGGCTGCAATGCAATACGCATGGCAGCAAGGCACTACACTGGGTTGTATGGCACTATGAATGGGCTACATGGCATCATGCATGGCTGCAAGGCATGACACATGGGATTTGATGTTGCAGTTATAGCTGCACCACACACCTTGCCGCTGGCAGTCGCTCGCCTCGTGCTGCTGCCCCTGGTAGTACTGCGGCTGTCCCAAGTTGTATTGCTGCTGCCCCGGGCTGCACTGTCCTGGGTTGTATTGCTGTTGCCCATCTGAGACCCTAGGGAGGCGATCTAGATCTGCTGATGCGGACTTCGCCGTTTTCTTCCCATGTTGGCTGCCGCCCGCAGCTACCCCCTTGCTGCTGCTGGCCATCGGGAGGCAGCTTGTGCTACTCGTCATCCGGTCGAATGAGGCCATTTGATCGAGTGGGGTGTGGCGTTGTGTCGCCACATATGCAATGGGGTCGAGCTGCGAATGGCCTGCTGTCGAGGCAAAGGGGGATGGTGGCGTGGGCATACTGCTGCCCATCGCCTGCTGTGGCAGACAAGTCGGTATCCACTGGGTCGCAGGGTCGTGTCGATCAGCTTGGTATCGATGCTGGTGTTGCTGCTGTTGCTGCTGCAGTTGGCCGTATTCAGTGTTCGGGTCCGTTACTGCTGCTCCTGGTGCTGCGCTGTTTGATTCGAATGAGGGTGTGCAGTTAGGAGCGCAGAGCATTATTTGATCGATCTCGGGCCCGTGCTCGAGGTGCAACCTGAACGCATCCATCCAGCAGGGGTCGATCACCGTGTCATCGTCAGCATCAATGGTTCAAAATTTAAAACATTGTCTCTTGTTTATTTTCGAACTTGGCCAGGGGTCTTTGGAAAACACTGGTTGCCTCGCCTGGGAGGGGGGCTTTTTGGCCAAACTATATACTTCAGGAATCCATGACGTAGGAATCCGTGGGGGCGATACCAGTGATGACGAATCCAGATTCGAATCAAACGACGTGGTCACATGCATGGTCACTTGCTTCAAAAACATCAAGGCCCCGGTTGAATATTTCACAAATAAATGTCTCATCGGGTGACCCTGGCAACGATTTCAAATATGCTGACAATGAATTCGCTCCCCGCGCACATTTGCTGCGCATCAATTACATCGGCGCTGTCACCCTCTCTCCTCAGCTAATCAAAAATCACGGCGTATCAGAATTTCACAACTAACGCCCCTGCTCACTGCAGTGCGCATTCCTGGACACACATGTGGAAACGTGTGGAAAGGGCTTGCGTCAAACCATGCGTCCTGCAGGACTGCCGAACTCTGCCGCCGGGCGTAAACGAAAACGAAATCGATATGTGCTCCGAGTCGAAATGATGAATAGCATGTCATCCTGAGTTCACTCTTGCATGCTCTTGGTTGGCACCCTATCCAGTTAGATGCTTACCATGAATTGATATTAAAGTCCGAAGCGTCTTCAGCACCGAAGACGCATGCCAGGTCTGTTGCCCCCGGTAGATGAACTTCCATCAGCCTCGAATGTCCAAATGGGAAAAGTGGAATGGCCATCGCGCTGATGCAATCATGCAATATTGCAATATGGTGCGCCGGTGCACGAACGTCACACTTCGTCAGCACTGCACTGGTGTCATGTTTACACGTTCTCAAATAATATGTGCATGGAATGATATGTATATACGGGCACATCCGTTGCATGTAAATCGGCATGGTCACACAAATTCGGGTTTCAGTTATTGCCAGCTCCTTAGAGGGAAGACCGGGGACGAAGCAAGCCGATTTGAATCGCTTGCATGACGCTGGCGATAGGTATATATATCACTAGCCGTTGCGAGATGTGGGGTTTGTGTGGGTGGGTATTTTCGCCTTGGCCAGTTTAGACCCGACGGTTTTGGCCAGGTCCTGAGGGGTCATAAAACTCAAAACCCTATCTCCAAATCAATACGGTTCCGTAGCGACGACAGTCGTCTGGAGAATAGCAGAGGCAAACAAACCACCCTGCGAACAAAGGCAAGTCGATATGATTTGATATGTGTCGAGATGCCTGCGGAGGTGCCCCCACTCTGAGAATGACGTCAGCCCCGAAATATGTGTGGCTGACTTAGACGGGCTGGGGCTGGTACATGCCAATTTTCGCACGCATGTAATGGTACTATCCTGGGCGCTATCGTGCGCGTGTGCCTGTCGTTTACATCAAGTGTGAATGACAATCGCCCACAGTGTTTTTGCCCGCATCAAGTGTGAATCGCATGACCGTCATCATTCTTACGAAGGCACTTCTCTTCTAAACAACCATATAATTTGCCAATCACGAGACATAGACTGAATGTATCAAGCAATAAGGCCAGAGCCCGCACCACCATAACCACACTCGGCTCGGTTTGTGCATCAACCCACCATAGACGTTCTTCACATGGCAATGCTGAATCCCAGCAAGTTCAAAATGCTCTTGAGCCGCACAAGCAGTAGGCGCCTGCAGGTGTGGATGCAGTCCGGAAGTCGCTAATTTTGTGTTTGGCAACGGGGTCTCACGCCACTACAACTCGTACTATTTCAGGCAGCTTTAACACAAGGTCTGCATCTCGGAATTCCTCGGTCGCCTACCGGACGTGGGCTTCAAGACGACGGCCGTCTCACATGTTCAGCTGTAGGCCCCATGAGGGGCTCAGCAGCCTCTGTTTCCGGACTGGCTAAGTTCAACAGCCAAGGGATGTCTTTCAGCACCAATCAGCGGAGCTCAGTATCACTGGCATCGGCTAGTGCAACAGTTTCAGAGCTGAGTCATGCTAGCAGTCCCTCGAGCATGACGGAAGACATGGAGCAGGACCTAGCCAGCCATGATGAGAATCTAGGAGCAGAGGAGGCAAGGGAGCAGCCTGCAAGAAAATTGCTAGGTAGGAGCTCCTTTCTGACTTCTAGGTGGCTGTGCATCCTCCATATCCGCCCATGCGGGGCCCAATGTTCCGCACATGGTTATGTTTACAGGAGTGTTGCAAGCCGTTCCAACTGTCTCCACCACCAAGGAGCACCTGGCTTCGGCAGTCAAGCGTGCATCTCGCATTCCCTACGCCTCCCACCTCAAGAACGATACCGAAAAAGAACGAAACAAGGCTGCCCGCCAGGTGCGCTTGCGTGATGGGTGCCCTGGACCATGGTAGCGCAATCTGGCTAATCCTGTGAAGCTCTGGGGATGGGCATGCTAATGAAGTGTCAATGTATTATGTACTGATGATGTATGTTTGGCCAAAAAATAGTGGACAGCTGCGAATTAACTGGAAAGGTATGACATGAATTGGATCCCATGTGGTGTGCATGGCATAGCAACCGGATCATGGGTGTGGGTAGGGCCCGGAATATGTTGTTGTTTTATGATTCAGTAAGTGCTGCCTCAATGGAGTGATACCCCTTGACAGTACGTTACTGGAGCACTTTCCTTCGGCACTAGGAGCGGTGCCGTATCGCGCCGTATCGTGCATGGTAAGACTGGTAGAATGGTAGCACAACCCGGCTTAACCTGTGAAGTGTCACGCCTTATCGTGCATGGTAAGACTGGTAGCACAACCCGGCTTAACCTGTGAAGTGTCACGCCTTATCGTGCATGGTAAGACTGGTAGCACAACCCGGCTTAACCTGTGAAGTGTCACGCCTTATCGTGCATGGTAAGACTGGTAGCACAACCCGACTTAACCTGTGAAGTGTCACGCCTTATCGTGCATGGTAAGACTGGTAGCACAACCCGACTTAACCTGTGAAGTGTCACGCCTTATCGTGCATGGTAAGACTGGTAGCACAACCCGGCTTAACCTGTGAAGTGTCACGCCTTATCGTGCATGGTAAGACTGGTAGCACAACCCGGCTTAACCTGTGAAGTGTCACGCCTTATCGTGCATGGTAAGACTGGTAGCACAACCCGGCTTAACCTGTGAAGTGTCACGCCTTATCGTGCATGGTAAGACTGGTAGCACAACCCGGCTTAACCTGTGAAGTGTCACGCCTTATCGTGCATGGTAAGACTGGTAGCACAACCCGGCTTAACCTGTGAAGTGTCACGCCTTATCGTGCATGGTAAGACTGGAAGCACAACCCGGCTTAGCCTGTGAAGTGTCACGCCTTATCGTGCATGGTAAGACTGGTAGCACAACCCGGCTTAACCTGTGAAGTGTCACGCCTTATCGTGCATGGTAAGACTGGTAGCACAACCCGGCTTAACCTGTGAAGTGTCACGCCTTATCGTGCATGGTAAGACTGGTAGCACAACCCGGCTTAACCTGTGAAGTGTCACGCCTTATCGTGCATGGTAAGACTGGTAGCACAACTCGGCTTAACCTGTGAAGTGTCACGCCTTATCGTGCATGGTAAGACTGGTAGCACAACCCGGCTTAGCCTGTGAAATGTCACGCCTTATCGTGCATGGTAAGACTGGTAGCACAACCCGGCTTAACCTGTGAAGTGTCACGCCTTATCGTGCATGGTAAGACTGGTAGCACAACCCGGCTTAACCTGTGAAGTGTCACGCCTTATCGTGCATGGTAAGACTGGTAGCTCAACCCGGCTTAACCTGTGAAGTGTCACGCCTTATCGTGCATGGTAAGACTGGTAGCACAACCCGGCTTAACCTGTGAAGTGTCACGCCTTATCGTGCATGGTAAGACTGGTAGCACAACCCTGCTTAACCTGTGAAGTGTCACGCCTTATCGTGCATGGTAAGACTGGTAGCACAACCCGGCTTAGCCTGTGAAGTGTCACGCCTTATCGTGCATGGTAAGACTGGTAGCACGACCCGGCTTAACCTGTGAAGTGTCACGCCTTATCGTGCATGGTAAGACTGGTAGCACAACCCGGCTTAACCTGTGAAGTGTCACGCCTTATCGTGCATGGTAAGACTGGTAGCACAACCCGGCTTAGCCTGTGAAGTGTCACGCCTTATCGTGCATGGTAAGACTGGTAGCACAACCCGGCTTAACCTGTGAAGTGTCACGCCTTATCGTGCATGGTAAGACTGGTAGCACAACCCGGCTTAACCTGTGAAGTGTCACGCCTTATCGTGCATGGTAAGACTGGTAGCACAACCCAGCTTAACCTGTGAAGTGTCACGCCTTATCGTGCATGGTAAGACTGGTAGCACAACCCGGCTTAACCTGTGAAGTGTCACGCCTTATCGTGCATGGTAAGACTGGTAGCACAACCCGGCTTAACCTGTGAAGTGTCACGCCTTATCGTGCATGGTAAGACTGGTAGCACAACCCGGCTTAACCTGTGAAGTGTCACGCCTTATCGTGCATGGTAAGACTGGTAGCACAACCCGGCTTAACCTGTGAAGTGTCACGCCTTATCGTGCATGGTAAGACTGGTAGCACAACCCGGCTTAACCTGTGAAGTGTCACGCCTTATCGTGCATGGTAAGACTGGTAGCTCAACCCGGCTTAACCTGTGAAGTGTCACGCCTTATCGTGCATGGTAAGACTGGTAGCACAACCCGGCTTAACCTGTGAAGTGTCACGCCTTATCGTGCATGGTAAGACTGGTAGCACAACCCGGCTTAACCTGTGAAGTGTCACGCCTTATCGTGCATGGTAAGACTGGTAGCTCAACCCGGCTTAACCTGTGAAGTGTCACGCCTTATCGTGCATGGTAAGACTGGTAGCACAACCCGGCTTAACCTGTGAAGTGTCACGCCTTATCGTGCATGGTAAGACTGGTAGCACGACCCGGCTTAACCTGTGAAGTGTCACGCCTTATCGTGCATGGTAGCATTGTTTTGGATACACCTGCGACGTATTGCGCCGTATCGTGCAGTATCGTGCTACCTTGGCAGTACCATCTGGCTAATCCTGTGACGTATCAAGCAGTATCCTGCCACCATGCCCCGGACTTGTTTCTCTGGTATTGCCGGATGATAATCAGTGCTGTGCCAATGACGTCCTAATGGTGGCTGAATTACGTAGCCGAGTTACGGTCGCTGTAATTTCAAGGCTCTTTCAGCTACTTTTGCCTATAAGGGACCGTAATTACCTACACGATGTCTGAATTACGGCGGAATGGCACAGTACTGATGATAATGCTAGCAGCGTGCATTAGATATTCTACAAACACATGCTCACTGGCTTCCATACACTCCGCATGTCCGTGCCTTCCCTTGCCCAGATGGACACTCTGATCATAATGCTAGCAGCGCACATGAGAGGTCCTAAAAACATATGCTCACCGGCTCCCATGTACTCACCTGTCCGCCAGTGCTTATTTTACCCCCGTTCTATTGTGAATCACGATATATCGTGCCTTCAAATTACCACTGCTTTCCGTGCCCTCCCCTGCCAGATGGACACTTTGATGAAGGAGCTCTCGGTGCCTCTCACGCGCTACCTCGCAGCCTTCCCAAACTTCAAGCGCCTGCATCCCTTCGAGCAGGCCCTACTACAGCTGACAGTGGGGCAGGGCAACTATGAGGCTGTGATGCTCAGGGTCAGTAGGTACCAATCCCTCTTTCCCCTTAGCTGGCCAATGAGGCGGTGATGCTCTGGGTCAGTAGGTATCCCTTCATCCCTCCATCCCTTTAGCAGGCTAATGAGTTCAACATGGGTGGCCATAGTCCCATACTCACACTTATTGGTACCTGTCTGCCTTCGTTTCGTTACTTTCCAATTTTCCAGGTGCTAGGTGAGTGACGCCTGGCGGGGTAGGAAGTCAGGCTGAGGGGTCCAGGGCCCGTGTTTCTTTTTTAGACGGCTAGTCCAACTTGGGAGGGCCGCCCAGCGACTGCCGAAGGCCCAATTAACACCTTACCTGGACTGGCCTACAGCGGGTTGCCTTAGCAGCAGGGTTGGTCACAAATGGGGCCTCCGGCCGGTGGCCGGAGTGTACCCGACGTGTATCTGAGTCACAAAAAAGAAACACAGCTCAGAGGCTGGCTGGCTCCATTAGCTGTGCTTATGGCGATATGCAGGAGCAGTTTTGAATGACCCATCATTCTTATGCAGGTCGATGATCTACGGAAAAGAATCCAAGAATCTGGCAAGCTCTATGCTTCCCGCGCCTCCAAGGCTCCTAACAAGGCTGGAGCTATTCAGGTAATATGCATAGGCGGGAGTACGGTCACCCGTTTCGAGTTTTGTTTTTGGTAGGACACCAAGCTCATGCTTCTCATGCCTGCAAGGCTTCCAACATAGCTGGAGCTATGCAGGTAAAATGCATAGGCGGGTGTTAGGGTGTACGGGCAACCGTTTCAAGTTTTTGGTTTCGAGTTTTGGGTTTCCGAGTTTTTGATTTCGAGTTTTTTTTTTAGGACACTAAGCGGGACTATGGACACTTGTATCAAGCTCATTGGTATGTGGAAGGGAATGATGCACGCTCATTGAAATCTTTGATTAGAGGTTACCAGGGAACTAGGTGCCGGTCGACCGCCGATGCCAGAAAAAAAAACTGAAAAAAGACGACCACTCCGAAACTCTGGACCGAAAAAGAGAGGGTGGCCGGCTGACGCCGACCTTTCTGAAAAGGCCCTCCAAGACCCTGGAGGTTGCGGTGCACCCCTGAATGGTGGCATAGGGGATAAATGTTAAACTGTCTGGAATTGATCTCACGGCAAGCACTCAATGGATTTCACTGCACGCTTGATCACTTTTTTTATATCCAATCATCAGCCCAAAGTGTGGACAAGGTGTGAAGCAGTCCGGAATTTGCAGGGTAAGCATTGAATGGATTTCACCGCACGCTTGGTCAGTATTTTGCACTTTTAACTATGCCTTGCTCTTAGCCCAAAGTGTGGACAAGGGTGTGGACGTGCAATAGCCGCAGCGCAGCCGTCAGGGGTGGGGGGCAGGGAGGCGCCCAAGCCCCCTTGACTCTGGGCTATCCACGGGTGTAGGTCTGGGGGTGAAGCCCTTGGGAGTCAGAAACAGCGAGTGGTGCATGGACAAAAAAAATCACTGGAAATGCTTGTAGTATGGCTGATTGGACAAATGTATTGCTCTCAATGAAGTACCCGGTAGTTGACAACAATTCAAGAATGGTGAGATGCATAAATGACGGAGGTGTAACGCATTAGCAGGTTCGTGGTTTTGAAGGGTGCCAGCCGAAGTTAGGCAGAGGTCATGCACCGGTAGTCAGTCAGTGGGACATATGAAACTTTCTTGGTGACTGGAGCCACGCTGCTCGTCTGCTACGCCGCTGGCCATTCTGGCTGTGTGAGTGTGTGTCTATCTCTTGAAGCTTCCTCCAGATCTCTTGTAGCTTCCTCCAGGGAAGCAGCTGTTCTGCCAGCGCTGCATGGCCTTGTTGTATGGGAATAGATTTGCCCCGACTATGCAAGGGCCACAATCTTGGATAATAACAGTTACGGTATAACAAGTTGGTGGAGAAAAAAAACTTCAAAACAATGGAATCTGCGGGTTCCATTGGTTCCATTGCTGCTTTCCTGTTTTTTTGTGAATTCAAAGGTCTGCCTGATTGTCTTCCCTCCCTTCCTTTATATTACACAGCATCCATCTCTTACTTTTTTTCTTTCTTTCCCCGTAATAAAGATCCCCTGGGCTAGGAAACAGAGATTCAGAGAAAGGGGGTTCCTGACTCCTTGCATTTGTTCCCTATTTCCCTTTTCCCCCTTTATGTTCCCCTTCCTCCCCCCCTGCCAGGGCTTTCCCCCATGGGCTTGAAATGTACCCATGGGATCTAAGTTTTTGTCAACCCTTTTAGGGTTCATCCGCTCATAGGGACAGAATTCCAGAACCCTAGTCTCAACTTCCCAATTTACTCCCTCTCCCGATGTAGATCCTTTTCTTGAACATCGGCTTGTCTTTCGCTACAATTTCCGAGGGTTCTTCTCGTTCCATTTGTCTTGTTTCGACAGCCTGAGGCTACGGGAGCCTAACAGCACTGCTCATGGTATCACTCAGGTGGCAACCGATGGGCTGGAGCACCTCGTTGCCCTTTACTCAGCTGGTGCCAGGCATGTGGAACTCCTACGGGACATGGGCAAGAAGCTGCGCTCACTGCCTCTCGTGGATGTCTCTCTGCCCACCATTGCGCTCGTTGGAGCGCCAAACGTAAGCTGATACCATAACGGGGGGGAAGCATGAGGGGGGCGAAACGAGCATGTGGACCTGTGCCCCGGGGAAGTGACGGTAGTCAACCAAGTGGCCGTGTCTTGCCGGCCCAAGTATTTTTTGCCTGCCCAAGGTTTATTTTGCTGGCCTAACTTTCTTTTGCAAGCCTAAGTGATTTAATTGGCTTGACAGTGTGCCCGCTGGAATGCATTCATGAAGTCCAGCGCTGCGCAATTACGCTGTAGTCCAGAAAATCCAGCAGTCCAAAAAAATCCGTAGTCCAGAAAAATATGTCTGTGCTAACGGTCTTTTCCTAGGGGAAGTATCTGGTTCTGCCTGCAGATTACGGTACTGTGGTTTAAAGCTTTAAACTCAGCTACGCAACTTAGCCACCGTAAGGACCGTCATCGGCACAGTACTGATGATCTTGTTTGCCTTGAGACCCCATCCATGTTTTTGACAGCCCGGCACAAGCCCAGCTGCCGAAATTGCTTGCATGTCTGTACCCAGCATTGCGCTGGTCTGGGTACCAAATGTAAGCATAACCAAAACGGACCTGTGCCCCATCATGCGTTCCTATCCGAAACGGACCTGTGCCCCGTCATGCGTTCGTAACCGTAACGGACCTGTGCCCCATCATGCGTTCATAATGTTCCTTGTCTCAAGGCCCCATGAATGTTTTGTTGAACGCCCACCATGCTTTGACTGGCTGCAATGCTGCCCAGCTGCCCAACATGCTCTCCTTTGCCTCCTCTGCTGTCCTCCCAGGTTCGGAAAAGCAGTATTTTAAGCTTGCCCAGCTGCCCAACATGCTCTCCTTTGCCTCCTCTGCTGTCCTCCCAGGTTCGGAAAAGCAGTATTTTAAGCTTGCCCAGCTGCCCAACATGCCCTCATTTGACTCCTCTTCTGTTTTTGCAGGTTGGGAAGAGCAGTCTTGTGAAGCTTGACCAGCTGCCCGACCCAACATGCCTTCAATCGCCTCCTCTCCTGTTCCCCCAAGTTGGGAAAAGCAGTTTTGTAAAGCTTGACCAGCTGCCCAACATGCCCTCATTTGAATCCTCTCCTGTTCCCTGTTTTCTCAGGTTGGGAAAGATGCCCTCATCCACCTCCTTCCCTGTTTCCTCAGGTTGGTAAAAGCAGTCTCGTGAAGCTTCTGTCAACGGGCTTGCCAGAGGTGTGCAACTACCCGTTCACCACCCGATCGATTAAGATGGGTCATTTTTACATCGATGGCAGGAAGCATCAAGTGACGGGTGAGAGGGTGTTGATGTGCCATGCTACTTCTCAAGTCAAGATGAAATTCCTGATGGACAGCCCGTCACTCTTCCTCGGCTGGCGCCATTCCGGACCTTAAACCCTCTTCCGCCTTCAAATATAACGCTGTCCCCTTACGAAACTCTCTTATACTCCCTGGTGGTGTTGTAGCTTGCCCGGTCCCGATACAGTTCCCCGATACAGTTTCCTTCCACCCAGCGCAGTTTCCTCAGTCCAGATGCAAGTTCTTTAGTCCTGATGCACGTTCCTGAGTCCCGATTCAGTTTCTTGAGTCCCGATGAAGATTCTCGAGTCCCAGTGCAGAGTTCCCTGCGTCCTGTTTCCCTTTCCTTAGTCCTGATGCAGCTTCCTCAGGCGTGATGCCGTTTCTCGAGTCTTGCTCTGCTGTTTTGTAATGCTGATTTCTGAGTCCTAATGCACTTTCCCGAGTACGAGGAAGGTCCTTGGGACCTGATGCAGTTCCCTTAGTCCTAGTAATGTTAGCTGAGACCCGATGCGGTTTCTCCAGTCCTGATGTAGGTTTAGGGTTTTTGAGTATGAATGCTGTTTCTTGAGTCTCAATGTAAAGACCTGAGACATGAGACATGAGACCTGAGACCTGAGATCTGATGCACTTTCCTGAGTCCCAGCGCAGTTGCCTGATCCCCGGCATTGTTTCCAATTTGCTACAGACACTCCTGGCTTGTTGAAACGCGAGGACGTCGACCGCAACAAGATGGAGTTGTTGACGCTGTCTGTGTTGCAGCATCTGCCCACGACGGTCTTGTTTGTGGTGAGCAGCATGGTTAGAAGGAAAGAAAGCTACGCCCTATTAGGGCGTGGAGGTTAAGGAAACAGCGCAGCTTGGGGCCGTAGCCACATCCGCGCCGTTACCATGGTGTGGGGTTGGCATTTGATTGCATTGAGTCTCACAGGTCAAATGTATGATTAGGGTGTTTGCGAGGAATTGAAAGGGTGTGAATTGAAAGGGTGTGAATTGAACGGGTGTGAATTGAAAGGGTGTGAATTGAAAGGGTGTGAATTGAACGGGTGTGAATTGAAAGGGTGTGAATTGAAAGGGTGTGAATTGAAAGGGTGTGAATTGAACGGGTGTGAATTGGATGTCTCCTCTTGCCTGTCAGTACATGCTCGCTTGTCATTAGGGAGACAAATTATGACCTTCCAGATATTGTAGATCAGTAAATGGGCTTTACCTTCCGTCATAATTGGATCTCTTGCCTGTCAGTACATGCTTGTCATTAGGTACACATATCACGACCTTCCGGATATTGTAGATCAGTCGATGTGCTGTGCCTTCCCTCATAATTGACGTTGTTTAGAGGTGAGGGATACATGACACCCTCATGTATGTGGGTGTCATGTATCCCACCCACATGACACCCACCCACCCACCCACATGACAGTGCAAGTGAATAAAATGACCAATCGGCCACGCCAGCGTCCAGTACTAAATCAAGAGTTTTGTCGAGGCATTGCCCTGGAGGGTAGCGTTTGAATAATTAATTAGTGCCAACCCGAGGAACGGCAATTCAAATCCACAGTATAAGGATCAGAACTTCGATACTGTCCCTGCAGATCGACCTCACTGAGGAGTGTGGCACCAGCATCGAGGACCAGTGGGCTATCCGGGATGAGGTGGCCAAGCGCTTCCCCGGGAAGCCCTGGGTGGACGTTCTGTCCAAAAGCGATGTGCTGTCAGACATCCTCCAAGATGGGCGGGAGCTCATCTTGTCCAGAGCGGCCTCTGCCGGTGCAGCCACAGCAACTACAAAGCTTGAGCGTGTTGAGCCGACGTCCTCGACGAGCGAGAGGGCAGGGGCATCAGCTGTTGGCGGCTTGGTGGACGGGTCATGGGGGAATGATGAGCAGTTGGTTGCCGGCCCGGAGGAGGTGGTGTTCAGGCTGCCTACTGCCATGGCGGTCTCCTCGCTCACCGAGGAAGGCGTTGCTGAGCTCAAGGGGAGGCTCATTGATGAGCTCTCAAGCCACTACCAGACTAGCGAAGAGGGATGGGAAGATGACGCGATGGAGGGAAAGGAAGCCCCTCACGCAATGTAGTGGTTTTTACTGCGCAGCGACGTTTCAGCCTTGTTTCTCTGCATGGAAAGTAACGGTCTAGAATCTTGTGACCGTTTGCTATGCAGCTATGGACGCAGCAGCAGATTTTTTATAATCTCAAATTTAGGTGCTTCGGTATATTCTCGAGGTACCAATATTGACTCTGCTTGCCTGCGTTTATTTTGTGAGCCGAAACCACTTTCATTTGAGGGTTAGCCTTCCTTTGGGGGGCTAGCCTCCGGTGTCTGACCGTTGATGTTTTTTTCAAAATGACAGCAGGGTAGCCTGTAAGGGCATCAGCTGATTACTTTTTTGACAGTGGCAGTTTCTTGTCAGAAAAGCCGTCCCAGTCCTACTTCCGTCTTGA
Organism: Limnomonas spitsbergensis; assembly: GCA_037349105.1. NCBI lineage: Eukaryota > Viridiplantae > Chlorophyta > Chlorophyceae > Chlamydomonadales > Limnomonas > Limnomonas spitsbergensis. The sequence goes on from JAYJMM010000009.1 coordinate 3,722,242, forward strand.
ATCACATCGGCTGGCAGAGTGACATGTGTAGAATGTCGTTGAATGTCGTTGCTTTATGCCTGGGAGGGAGACTGGACCCCACCGGAGCCCTTCCAATAGTCCACCTCCAATAAGCGGTTCATGTGCAACCCCACCATGAACCAAAACGGGCGTGCCCCCCCCCAAATGCCCAGTGCAAGGCTGCACTGTCTACACCAGCCTGGCAAGGTCTGCACCACATAAACTACCGGTTGGTCGCCGGTTGGTCGGGTGCCCCACGCGGCCAACCCTTTTGAGCAGGGACCAGAGGTGTAACGTCATTGACCCTGGTAATTGACTTAAATTACCAGGCATCTAAAGCAGTGGCACGAAGTTGAACATGCTGCCAACAGGCAGAAATACAAAACATGGCCTTGGCTTACCACGCACTCAACCCTATTATAGTGCTCGACCCAAGGCAATATGTGCTGTGTGCTGACTCTAAATACATGCTGCACTTTTGCACTTCTTTGTTCCAAAGCAAGGGCCAGTACAATGCCAGGTAACCGGCACCAAAAAACTTTGCACAATTGGCCCATGGCGTGTCAATCACGTTACACCTCTGGTCCCTGCTAAAAAAGGTTTGGCCGCGTGGGCGCCCAACCCAAGGGTTAGGAGGAAATAACGAAAGAAACACCAGGGAGCAGAAAGAAAAGGAGGACAAGTGGGAAATAAGTCAAGGGGCTGACAAATGGCTGGAAAAGGAAGACAAAGGAAGTTCCAGCCTCTGAAAATGTCTACGCCTTAAAGATATTAACCACATCTTCCACAAAAGCCAGGGCATCCCACCCAAGCCTGCCCGGTACAACTTGAACTAGTCTCAAGCACTGTTTGGAGGATCTGCCCATCCCCGCTCTCCAAGTTGATCCTGCACGCTGGGGCATTGAAAGCATACATGCAGCGCGTCATCCACATGCTCGCCGTCTCTCCTAGCCCAACATCACTAGTAGTACCACCTGTCATGCTGCTGACCGCTGCGCCGTCCTATAGTGTTAGCCCTGCTGACGGCGCCGAGCCGCAGCCTTCGTTCGCACGCCAGCACAATCCCTTCGGCTGGTGCTGCCCCTGGCCTGCGCCAGCCGTAGACTTAAACCAGGCGCGGTAGGCAAGCGCAGCCCTGTGTTCAATGGCAGCGGCCTCCATATGTGCATACTTGTAGGCTGCTTCCATTAGCTGAAGCACCTATGGGACGGGGAGCGGCTGCAGATGAAGGACTGTCTGGCACCGTTTGGGGGCAGCTGCTCCCGGCTACAACTCTTCTACTGCCCCCCAGCAGCTCACTGCACCATGCGCTCCCTCCGGTTTCTGTCGAACCGCAAGCTGCAGGTCGGCCGCCATGACTGCCGCCATGAAAAGGCTGTCTTGTTGTGCTGCCGGAACCACCGTTGAAACGGAGCACGTGCTGCCACCATACTCATTGTCACAGATGAATCCGCAGATCCCGCATGACCCGCCAGCTGGCGGCGGATGCAGGAAGCCTCGCCGCCTGGCGCATGTGCTGCAGTAGGCTGGACAGCATTAGGCCCCTTATGTGACAGTGTTGCGTTCGAAGGTGACAGGTGGCCCACACCACAGCCGTTAGCCGGATGCGTGTAGGCAGATGGTGCCGCATACACACCATGACGGCCATGCAGCGTACACGCTGTAGCGCGGCAGCCAAAGATGCCTCTTTAGCCAGCATGGATTTCTTCATGCTGCCCCTTTTGTGACGAATGATGCACTAGAACTTGAAGTGTTGGACACACTTCACCATTGCGAAGGTTTGACAATCTAGCATACCCTCTCAACATTGAGCCAATGCGACCCCGTCCGATACCAGGCTACAGCACAAATAATGTTCAGTAGGTGTGTTCAAATTGTACCAGAAAGTCTCCTTCGCATCACGCTTAATTTGGAAGGGCTTGGAGAACGTAAACAACCAAGGGTGTTGGGGCGTGGGCCATCCTATTGGGTGGCATCTTGCCTTTGGGCAGGGCGTCCTTCCTGGATTTCTCTCTACCCACTCTTCCGTAGTTTCCTGCTCTCCCAACCAAGTAGTCAACGACGTTTCACCTCTTAGGGGCAAATGGCCTAGTGGTACAACGCTGGTGGCATCCATACCCAGAGGTTGAGGGACGGAACTCGTCATACGATCTTCGCTCTCCCTCTGCATAGAGCACCGGGTTCTATGTTCATGCCCTCTCAAATTGGAGGATGGCATGGCTGCACTATAGCCCATGCTGTGCATGGTAGCTGGAATTGAGCCTAGTCATTCCTCACGAGCCCCACATGGCCGAGCGTTCAGCAAGACCCATTAGTTGGGTCTGCACCGTTCCAAGCAGGTAGGTCAATCAAATAGCATGGGGCCCACGCGGCCCAGCCTTTTTCATTGGCGCTATCAGGTGTGATTTCATTGGCCGATCTCTTTTTGATGTGTTTATCCCAGTACAAATGATGATTTCTCTCCTTAGCCACGGCCAACCCTTTGCTTCATTCCACTCTCAACATCCACGAGTCAACCAGATACTTAGGCCCCTCCTTCTCGAGACACTTGCAGATTTGGGTGATCGGGGAAATTTACAACACCTCCTAATGGAAACGTCGCATATTTAATATGTATGGTGCCTTCACCTATTTACCCTTGCAGCTCTTGGAAGCCCGCGACAACAAGGAGTTTGTAAGCTCTGCATGACACTCCAACCTTCTATCATAGGGGCATGCAAGTCAACAAAGGCTTAGTGCCAAATCATCGAGCAGGCCCAGCAGCTGCAGGCCACAGTGGCAGCACACCTTTCTTACTCGCTCTATGATTCATGAATGGGTGAATGACATGACACCTCTGGGCCCTGCTCAAAAAGTCTCGGCCGCGTGGGCCCCCAACTATCCCATTGGAAGAAAATAAACGTCATGTATGAGTGCTTGCTTCATCCCCATAGGTCACTTTTCAGGCACCGCGGCAATGGTCCCTGCCTCTTCAGATTTCCTGCAGGCAGTTAACATGCTGTGAGAATCACATAAGTTTCCAACCTTGCTGTTGGACACCGACGCGGCCGAGCCTTTGCAGCATGGCCCAGTGGTGTAACGTCACTGACATATACAATAACATAAGAATTACCGTACACAAGATTATGAATAAAACATGATAAGACACATGCAACCTTCTTGAGTGGCAGAAATACACAAACTCGTGCACACCCTGACAGACATCTCGCCAGAGGTTACTTCACCACCGCAACACCACAGACAGTCCCCAAGTCTCCGTCGAGGGACACATCGCTCAGAGCATCAGACCCTGCACCTACTTTTGCAGAAGAGTCGTCCCATGCTGTGACTTACTCTTTGCCGGGGTTTGCGTGTCTTATCTGATATACTGGCAAGGGACCATCGATCAGGCCCTGCACCTACTTCGGCGGATTATAATTGTGTAAGGTTGGTGACTTCACTGCCCTGCACCTACTTTGCTGAAGAGTCGTCCCAGCCTCTGACCCACTCCTTGCCGGGTGCAGCTTGCGTTGCGGGCTGCATCTTCTGACCCAGCAGCTCTTTCACATGACTCCGTAGAGCCTGGACATGAAAGGGATAAGGGTTAAGGCCACTTGGCTCCACAGCGCAAGGTTTGGAAGGGTTCAGGGATTTAGGGCTCGTAGCTTTGCTGAGTCCGGGTATCAAGGGTTTAGTCTTAAGGGTTTAGGCTCACTTCAGGGCATGTGGCTTTGCAGAGAGCCAGGGCATGAAGGGTTCACACATACCGCTTGATGCTTTTGCCAACCTAACAAAATAGCTTGTGCGCTGTTATCAAGCAAACACATACAGCTTGGGCGACTGTGGCCTGCTAGCGCAGGCTACATCCTGCAACACCACCATGCTTCCGTGCTTAACATGGCGCAACAGACCCCGAAACGAGTAGCCACCAGCCACACGAGCAGCCACCCCTGGCCTGAAAAGGCCCAGTTTGGCACAACCAGCACTGTACAGTATAGCAGTTTGCCCAGGCAAAAAGCTTGCAGCACCAGCACTCCTGCACTCCCCCCCTCAACTCTTTGAGGCCACGATTAAGCTGAATTGCAGGTTGAGCACCCTCAAATTAGGTATGCTGCTATGTGGTCCCTTGTGCAAGGCTTACACTGAACGCTGGATTTGCCACCACTTCATCTGGGACCGCAACCTGACCGGTTAACCATTTGAACAGGTCGGGGTTTTCCTGCGTGGTGAAACGGCAGGAGGGACAATGCGTAAGCCAATATATAAATGACGCAGCGCCTTTTTCATTTAATAGGATGGGGTCTTCCTGCCAGGTGAATGGAAAAGGGGTTAAAAGGGGCCCAGCTTTGAGAATGCACAGACATACTTATTTGGACATGCCAGGGCTTTTCAGCCAGATCAGATGATCTATGCCGCGTAGATTTTTTCAGTCTTTAAAGGCACCACGTTTGATGATTAGGCAAGTGCGCACACACCATATTGAGCACTAAATTACTAGGATAGTGAAAGGAAAAAATGACCTCCAACGCAGATACCCAGAACATGACCACAAACCAGTGGCGTGGGAATGACCCTCATGGTGCATGAGATAAACCCCGATCACAAAACATTGCCCAGGTGCAACAAAACCAAGAAGGGTCACCGTAGTCACCCAAATTATGAGGGATTCGAGATGATGATGACGGGCTGCATGTCCGCAAAGATTTAGGAATGCATGCACAGCTGTGTTCCTTTCAGGCACATCCCCATGCTGTCAGGTAGCCACCCGTAGCCACGGTAGCCACCCGTAGCCGCGGTAGCCACCCGTAGCCACGGTAGCCACCACTGAGCCCATCAGGACCGAACCTGAACCAACATACAGCTGGTGGCACGGGCAATGGGTCTTGCAAGCCTCCATGCCTGTAAGACATGATGGTGCTCATGCATTGCCGAAGGAACTAAAAGAAGCAGCCACCCTTGGCAACAACACTATGTCTAGTGGTATGGAAAGTTTTTGGTGCTCGGGTACTACACAACAAGCGGGTACTTCAGCCACCAGGCTCTAGTCAGGCAGTGGGGAGGGGGGTGACATGCCAGGGTAACATGCCATACTAGTATGCCAGAGCTATATGCCACACTAGTATGCCAGAGTAGGTTGGATTCAGACTCGGCACATAACAGGCCCATCACATCTGGATCACCGAAGCAACACTGGTGGCTGTCCCCGGCATGATCGATATTGCACTAAAATTCCGGAACTCCCTGCTGCACACCATTCGTAATGAATCCTTGTGGGCTGACTCAGCACAAAGGGTCCAAAACATCAGACAAGTGGTTAAGCATGTAAGCCGGAAAGCTCCATTCAGGCCATGGGGAGGGGATGACATGCAGTTGTATTCTGACACAGCACGTACTAGGTCCAGCACTTGCGAGAAGTGGTTGAGCATAGGCGCAGGCATCTTAGGGACCTCCTGCTCTGCCCACAGTCCAACCATGAGGTCCAGCTCCAGGAAGCCCCTTTGACGGCTTCTGTACAAGAGCTTGTTCACCATCTGCAGCAGCAGTGGCAGCAGCAGGTTTTCTGTGTCAATGATATATCATACATGAAACAATCTGCAAAAGCAGCAGCAGCAGCAGCAGCAGCAGCAGCAGCGTTTCCGTTTCAATGCTGTATCATACTTAGAGCCATCTCCTGCAGCTTGGATCAGATCAGACACATCCATCAGGAGAGGGAGGGGGTAGGGAGGATATTCATGGTGCAGCATTCTCACATGGAGTGCAGTCGGTGTTTATTTTTTCGGCTGTGGAATCATCTCCAGCGGGCCACCCAGCGGCCGCCTTAGGCCTGACTGGTGCCAAACCTGGACTGGCCGCCTGCGGACGTTGGACCAAACAGCATAGCTAGCCACAACTGGGGCCTCCGGCCGAAGGCCGCAATGTAGCTGATGCGTAGCTGAAACACGAAAAGATAAAATCAGAGTGCAGTTTGGCTTCAAGGGCGCCTGCAGCTGTCGGGGCTTTTGACAAAGCGAGCCCGGCAGCCCTGACTGTGTAGGTTTGGGTAACAACAGCACACGATGGTTGCTTGACTGCTCCCTGAAGGATGTCTGGTGCGAGCTGTGACAACGTGGTGCACACAGAGATAATATATGTTTGGTGCGCTCTGAAATGAACTCTGGGGGGGCAATCACACGGGGCCCAAGCAGTCCCAGTCCCAGTGCCTGGCTCCGCACAAATGGGACTGGGACTGGGGGGGGCCAGGACCACCACATGTTCTGCTGCCAAGGAAGAACAGGCCATTCCAGGGCATACTAGGCGTGTAGGGCAGGAATAGCACAGCATTGCCATGCGTGGAAGGAATGGCACAGCATGTAATGCGCAGCATGAATGACACAGATGGGCATGACAAGCAAAGCATTCAGGCAGGCACAGCAGGAATAGCTTGGTAGGCGTAGCATGCACACTGCTATCAAGGCAGGCGCAGCAGGAATAGCTTGGTAGGCGCCAAGCGGTCAGCCAGACGTGCTGGAAAGGGTTCACGAAGCAGTGGCTGTTTCAGCTGCTGAAGCATCCACGCAGCCATCCGTCAGCCTTTTTAAAAATGGGTGCTGGAATGCATGCATGCAGGAGAGGAGATGCATGTGGAGGCATGAACATAATTACGTAAGCCTGCGCTGAGGCGCCTGCTCACCCCTTGTCTTCGAATCTCGTCTTCCGCGGGCGCAGCGGCACATAGTGTGCGAGTACATTGTGCCAGAAGCGGTAATCGCTGTGGCGAAGCGGCGTTTAGGAGGAGTCGGAGCATGACTTTGGCAGATCAAGGGGCGATAAGTGACTACTTGAAAGGGACAAGTCGGAAAATCTGTATTGTCTGGACTTGATTTGGAAGCTACATTGGGCCCACGCCAGAGAAGTGTGATGTGTGGATGTGTGGTCATTAAGTGTGTCACACTTGGCAACAGTGTTCTGAGGTCGAAGGGCGTCGCTTATGACTGGCTATAGGTCCGGCTATCCAAGCTCCCGTATTTCGATATATTTTTTTACGCCTTGAGTTGGCTGGATCTAGTGGACCACACGTCACCGTCTCTCTCCCCTCTGCCGTGACCTAGCTTCTGGCTTGTCTTATGCTAGCGTCAAGTTGCGGCTTTGCTGCGTGTCGAGAGGCATGTACTTCAGGCATTACGGTGGTTTGCTCTTGCATGAGCTGTCTTTGAAGGTGGGGGGCCATGCGCCCAGCCGCCCATGCCCCATGTCCCATGGACCTTGGTGAACCCCAAGCCCTGTGCCAGCGTGCCGTCCTAGTGCCCTGACAATTTCTTTCCTTCACTTCCTAATTTACGCCTGTTTCCTCCTGAGCAGATTGGGTGCCGTTCTTCTTGTACACTTTCGAGATGTTCCTGCCTTTTTCTGTAATGGCCTTGGAAATGTGTAGTGTGTTCATAGTGGGGCTCCAAGTTGGCAGTTGCCTTCTTGACCTGGACCCAATATTTAATCGATGCTTTATGCATGATAGATTGCAGCAGTGTGAACACTTGTTGATTGCGTGTCCATCCTGTTGCTGATCACCTTTTCTCAGTAGCCGAGGAGGGCCACAAGCGCACCCGATCTGGTTAGTGCAAGCTCAGCTAGCACTAACCAGATCGGGTGCGGCTGGTCACCCATGAAATCAAGAGTCTTGATTTCATGGCTGACCAGCCAGACACATTGGTAGGTCCAGGTTAAAGAATCTCACCAATCATTCGCATCCGTGCTATAAAGACCTTACCTCGTTCGCATGGTATGCAAAAACAGGTGCGCATCCCTTGCCCGAGTGCGCTGTTTTTTAGCAGTGGGTTAACAGACATCCTTGTGTTGGCGGTGGACTTTTGACCTTTCCCTTCTGTATCTTACTCTTTACCTTCCTTTTACCCTCCTGACCAGATGCTCGGGCGCCCACGCGGCTGAGCCTTTTTGAGCAGGGCCCAGATTTGTAACGTCTTGACTTGTGTTTTCGGAGGCGGATCATCCTACGCCATGCCATTTTACATGCCGGGTGGGTGGGTCATGTGTTGATGCACGCTACATTTATCAGGTCGGTTGCCAATCAACTGCACTTGACACAAGGAAGAGAATGGAGTAGCAATTATTGTCACCTGACTCCTAGGAGGCAAATACTCCCCCCCAATAAAGGCAATTTGGGGGGAGCTTTACCAACCCTACTTTGCCACCCTCTCTGGCCCCCCTCTTGGGCCAAACTATCTGAACACAAGGTTAGGGACGCTCTTGTGAAGCTCTACAAATATGGAGGATGGGGTGTATCCAGTTATTATGATTTTGATATTTCAGGGACCTCCTTAAGAGCAGATTGGGCAAAAGTGTGCCTAGAAAGAAAAATAACCCTTGGGCACGTTTTCTGGGCTTCTTTTGACCTATTTTCTTTTCTTCTCGCTCTTGATTTCGCTACACATTAAGGCACCGAAATGAATTGCTCCGGATGTCGCACATAATGAAAAACGTGTTGCCGTCGGTTGGTGTCGGGCAGGTGACCTCTGCCGAGTCGTTTGGGCGAGCGTGTCCTTATTTTAGGTATTTTAGGTATTTTCTTTGGGGCAGACAGTAAAACAAGTGTGCTTGGAGTATCATCCCCGCCGAGACCAAAGGTCACTCTATTAGCCCACTCTAATGCGGAAACCCGCATAGTTGCGGATGTAATGATTTCCGCTTTTTATATCTTACTTTTCTGAGGCGTCAGTGTCGTTTGCTTTTCCGGCCCTCCCTTTTGTTTTTTTTGTTGTTGTTTGCCCACTTTTTAGTTTCTTCTCTTCTCCCTTCTGATCAGTGGGGCGTCCTCGCGGCCAAGTAGGGTGGGATACGCTTGCTTTTGTGGACTTTTCTTTTTGTAGAGGCTTTGTTGAGGGCTAGCCTCTAGGGGAACTCAGGTGTCGGGCTTGGTCTTCTTTGCCTTCCCGACCTCTCCTTTTGTTCCTCCCCCCCCCTCTTCCCTTTAGTTTCTCCCTTCTGAACAGTTGGGCGCCCACGCGGCCGAGCTTTTAACGGGCCCAGAGGTGTAACGTTATGTACATCTTACTCTTGACGAGTCTAAATTCCGGCCCTAAAAGAGTGGAAGTGTAATTATGGCACCCTGGGCGGACCTCTGGCTCACTTTTCGAGCAATTTGTTTGCACATGCTCGCGGTTACGTAGGCAAGCACACCAGTCTGTATCTTGCTGGTTTCAGGGAGGAGTGTTAATGTGTACCCCCTTTCCGAGTTTTGGGCGAAATGTTACCCCTGAGGGCAGCATTAAATTAAATATTTTTCCACACCCGAGGGAAGGCAAGTCAAATCTACAGAGTATCCTCTCCGTTCCTTTCACATGCTGTTGGCTTGATTCAGAATGGCTAGGGATTTCCCGGACTCCTCTTTCCTTTCGGGGTGGGCTTGTGTTTTTTCCCTCCTGAATGTCCGGCTTGTTGTCCCCCTTTGCCCTCCCTTTTCCCCCTGACAGACGGATAGGCCTTGAGCCTTTTTAGGCAGGGCCCAGAGGTGCTGAAGAGTCCCAACTCACATTTCCAAAATCTCTGAACAAGGCCCTAACATCGGCTTTATTCAACACTCGACAAGAAAGGCAATGATGGCCAATCCCTCGGAGCGAGTCAAACGTGTAATACTATACAACCATCGAGGCTCATCAAACAAGCCCACCAACGAACTCACGGCGGCGGGTAAGTCTGGTTGTGACTCCGTCTGTAGAGGCTGTAGAGCACTGCAAGGCAGTACGAAAAATTGGCAAGCCTGCAAAATATTGGATACCTTCAGGGTCGGGCAAGGACACTTTCACCATGCATACAAACTGTCACCAGTCACACTTCGCAACTCTGGCAGAAAATGACACACGTTGCACTTACCAGTTGTAAGACAAAAGAACACCAGTTACACTTTGGACTGATAAACCAAAATGACACCGGGTCACACTTTGCGTCTCGCAAACAAAATGATACCGGTCGGTGGCCACAAGGATTCAACAAGCAACATTTATACATGAGCATGGAAGGCATCAAAAATCTCATGACTGACAACTCTCCTCGTAAATACTCACAGAAAAAACCGTATGACCGTACTCCAAGGATCGCACAATTTCATCAGACGGATATGACATGGGAATTATGGTAACATATGTTGAGAAGGTACACTTTGTACGAGAAGACACCATCTGTGGAAAGAACTCGAGCCCAAATCCCTGTTTCTGTATGTGTACAAGTTGAATGCGAAAGGTGACATCAGTTGAATGCCAAAGGTGACATGACATCAAGTCAAATGCCAGATTCAACAGGACCAAGCTCTCGGCCTTGGTCCTCTATAAATCAGGGAGGGGTTAGATGCTCTGCCACTTAAGGGACACAACAAAGAGCTTTGCAAGGGCCTGGAGGAGAGATCCTCAGCATGTGCCCATTCTATTGCACAAGAGCAGAGCTCCAAATGCAAGATGGCAATGATAGCTTAGAACAGTGACATGCAGGGCTATTTTTCCTGTAGGAAGCCCCATCCCTCTAGCTCTGTTTTGGGCGTACATCTTGATGGGCTTCCTTCTAGCTCTGTTTTCAGCGCACATCATCTCGGACAGCAGCCAGGGGGGCCGGGCGCACCAAGCTGTGCCTCCTGGGCCACAAGTCACACTGATCAGGCTCGGGTCTCAGTCAGCGCAGCAGTGACGGACCGGACGCCTCTAACAGCGCGGACTTCTGCACACTCACTGTGAACAGTAGGTGTACCCTGTTCGCTACGAGGCGTCGGAGGATTCCGCGTCTGTTTGCGTCCCCTTGCTCGGTGCCACCGTTACCTCCTCCTCCGTCGAGGACTTGACGAAGATATTCTCCAGCGAGGCAGTCAGGGATTGCCGCAACAAGGTGTTGTTATCCTCTGGCACCAGCTGCAGGTCCTGGATCAGCTCTTTTGCAATCTCGTACCGGATCTGGAAACAGGAAGAGTTTTTATACATATCAGTGCCGGTAGAGATTCATTTTTCATAATATTTTACTGGTACCGGTAGTTTGATAACCATAGTAATATACCACGCACTCCAGCTGGCACATAATTGTTCATTTTACAAAGGTGAGCAGATTGAATGCGCTCTGACATTAATTCCAGTGCAACTTTTCGGAGGTTTCTGTCCTTTCAGACTTGGCTCGAGCTGCGCGCTAGTTTAGCGGTCTGGGAAATACAAAAAACGCTGGTTGACGAGCGGGCCTGTCCTTTTACAAGAAGTTCGACATAGTCCCTGGGCCAGCTGCACGAATTATTAGTACATTCTGATGGACCTGTGCGGTAAATTAAAAGAATGCGCAATCTCCTTAATTAAACTATTTTGCGGGGGACAAACCAGAACAACGAGTACTGGTACTGGAATATTCTAATTTCGTGATATTAAGTTATTTTCATGGGTACGAAGCGGGGTCGATGTCCTAAAAAGTATCAGCCGCTCCGCCAGGACTGCAGCAGCCTACCTGCGGGATACTTCAAATCCAAATAAAAAGGCGCCTGTGATGTCCACCGTTTTCAGGCTCCCAGCACAGCAGTAGCAGCCTACCTACAGAACTATCTGATTAATGTAGCATGGATCCATGACCGAGGGCGCTGCAATGCCAAACAGGTCACCCGCAGCTCGGCTAGGCGGCCGCAGCCTACCTACAGAACTATCTCATTCATGTCGCATGGATCCTTGACCGAGGGCGCTGCAATACTTAACAGGTCACCCGCAGCTCGGCTAGGCGGCCGCAGCCTACCTACAGAACTATCTCATTTATGTCGCATGGATCCTCGACCGAGGGCGCTGCAATGCCAAACAGATTCACAGGAGCTCGGCTTGGCGGCCGCAGCCTACCTGCAGGACTCTTTGAGCGATGTTGCGGGGATCCACGCCAGAGGAGGAAGCGATGTCAAACAGGTCCTCGCGGCCAATGTCATAATCGGCGGCTTCTATGGGCATGGACAGCAGCTTCCTGCGGGGGCAGGTCATTGAATTGCGCACTTATTATCCATAAGGGCTGCTTGGCGGCCACCACGAGTTTCATCGGGATCACAGCTCCATCGGCCTAATAGCCAAGATTCAACAGCCAGATTCCCTGAGTGCGGGTTCCCCAAAACATTCTCCCTCTTGCTGTCCTACCACTTTGCTCGACCTGGCCCATTCAAAAAGGCTTAGGGGGTATACGTTAACGCTGCATCGAAAAACTGTGATATTATGATTCCGATAAGACATGGTTCAATAGCCCATATCCCAAACTCTGGTGCCCAGTTTACCTCAAGAATGTATCTCCAGAGATATCCTGTGGAGCAAGGCATTGAGCATGCAATGTTGAGTCAGTAAGAATGTGACCGACCGGACCATGGGCCCTGCCCTATGCGAGAGGACGCACCTCCCAGGTGCCGGTCAGCGTGATCGGGTTCGCCTGCATAAACTTGACCAACCAGTGGGCCACATTGAGGTTCGTTTCCTGGAGGTACACAACTAGGGTTCTGCAGGCCCTGTAGGTGGTTTAGTTTTGGGGGGGCGTAGGTTAGTTTCTGCAGGGGTTTCCTGGAAGCTGCTCGAAAAGCTGACCATGCGTACCTCGCTGTTATAACGCCTAGCATAAAATCCCTGTTTGCATCGCGCAGAGGAGTGTCATCAGGGCTGCGGAGGTAGGCCGGTCGGCCTCGCCTCCGATCCTTGTTCTCGAAAGAATTTCCCTTGGAATGCTTCGGCTGGGATGCACCATCGTCTCTCGCATCTGGATCCTGGTCTCTCCCTTTTGCCGACATGGACACCTCGCGATGGATCACGGCCACCGACCACCACCTGCAACATGCCACATTCATCAATTGCATGCAACGTTGTTGTCATACTGACTCCTACACGAGCATGATGACAACCCTACAGCGCATGTAGACAGCTGGCGCAACGCAGCAGGTGCAACGTGGTAAAGTAGCCCGGTAGGGTTCCCCCGATTGCGTACCTGAAAGGCGTGGCACAATTGATTCGAATGGAGGTCAAGATGCATGATCGAGGCGTCACTGATAACATGTTTCAAATGCAGAATTGTTGAACAGTTTTTTAAAAGTTTGTGGCGACGTGCAACCCGCGCGACCTCAAGCCACGGAGGCTGTTGAAAGCAATAGCACGATGAAGTAAATATGATGCCTGAGGAGTCAACAGCACTACATAAGCCAAAGTCCGAAGTCTAACTACATCCTACCGCTACCGGTGCACCCTACTACCCGTAACCCAAATTACACGCCCTGCAACCACCCGCCCTGCAACGACATGACAACTGAACAGCTCAGCTTACTCAGGCCCCTGCTCAGGCCTCCATTCCGATCGATACATCAAAAACAAAACACTACGGTACAAAGACATTTCCAGATTACTTGCTGTCGCACAGTGCATGCCTTAGCTTCAGATCTGCCTTTGACGCTGCATAACAGACACTGCAACGGGGGCCATCACTTTGGCTAAGGCACTATCACTTTCCAGCCCCTTCTTCGATTTCCTGACACAGACAGCAACTCTCCATACTAAACTAAAGACCTGCATGAGCTAATGAGCTTTCCACCGTCGCTCCCATGCATCGCATGCCTCAGCTGCCCCAGCAACATCCTCACCCCAGACGAAAATGATGCTGCCTGCCAATGACATTACCTCTGGGCCCTGCTCAAAAAGGCTCGGCCGCGTGGGCGCCCAACTGTCCCGTTGGAAGAAAAGAAACTGAAGGTAAATGATGCTGCATGCGCGACCTTGTCATCATATGAAATTTAGTTCACCCCCCTGGTTCAACCCGTCACGGAGCAAAGCTGCTAAGTGAAATGAAGGACATGGCTCCCACCCACGGTAGTGGCGTACTGGCATAGCGCACCAATCTCAGTTCTTGTTTCAGGCGCCGACGACATAATTTGCTCACATTCGCACCAGACCGCCTTGGATGCACCTAAACTAAGCAGTAGTGCAGCTCTCTCTTCATGCTTGTTGACTACCAGTGAGCATCAAACATGCGCTAGATGCCCGGCTGTGCCTCAAGCTGGGCCTGCTCACTGCTGGGCCCACTCACTGGGCCTGCCTGAAACGTCCCCAGATTGGACTCCATTTAGGATCCCTTCAGAGATTCACAGCGGCAGCGGGGCGTCCAGTAACGGACAGGACGCGTAGGAAGCCAGCCCGCACAGACCCCAAGAAAATAGACGGCGGGAGCAAGGAGCCGAGGAAGGGCCGCCAGACTCACAAAACCACTCGTCAAGACCAGAGACAAGGGCCCTGGACTCACATGCTGCGTGTGCCTTCTGTGTTTCTTTCCATCTTTCCTCCCCACGCGGCCGAGCTTTTTTTTAGCAGGGCCCAGAGGTGTAACGTCATTGACATGCTGCGTGTGCTGCGAGATCATCAGTGGAGGACATGACAACTGCGCTTGCATCGGCTGCCACAGGCATGGCTCTTGGGCTGCATGTCCGATCGGCTCTGCTCAGCCAAAGGGCGGCTGGAGTACCCAAGCATGGCAGTGGCGCTGCTCAACAAGCTTAGACTGGATAGCACCAGTCAGGGCAAAGAGTGAGATGGCAGTTTTGCCTCTGGACCAGAAGCACAGCTAGGCCTAGCTGAAGTCCCGGCCCCGACCGAAGGCCTGGTTTGAAGTCGCAAGCCGCACGCCCCCCAACCCTGAAGGTATCTGCATCCATAGCATGCAGCAATAAGCACTATTTTATTGTGTCTGAGGCGATTAAGCTGCTCGGAAATGTGTGGAACTGTGACATTGCATAGCGACCTGATGGCAAACCTACTGCTGCATTAGACTATTAGAGGTAGGATGGACCGGCCGTGTATGTCTGTCACAAATGTTGTTGCTGCAGGGGCAGCGACACAAGCTATGTCGCATGACAGCTAACAGTGGCGGCTGCCCTTCGCAGGCTGCAGCAACGCCTAATGTCCAAGACTTGCTGCAGGTCCCGGCATTGTCTGGCTTTTGCTTTTGCTCTGGATCTGCATCTTGTCACAACTGCTTGCACATTGTATATGCTTGCACATTCTATGCTTGCTAAACTGCTTGCACATTCATTTCCTTGCACATTCTAGGTGTGGGATACGCTTGCTTTTGTGGACTTTTCTTTTTGTAGAGGCTTTGTTGAGGGCTAGTCTCAAGTGGAACTCAGGTGTCTGACTTGGTCTTCTTTGCCTTCCTGTCCTCTCCTTTTGTTCCTTTCCCCCCCTCTTCCTTTTAGTTTCTTCTTTTCTCCCTTCCGAACAGTTGGGCGCCCATGCGGCCGAGCTTTGAGCGGGTTCCAGAGGCGTGGCCCAGAGGTGTAACGTTTTTGACATTCTATGCTAGCTTGCATAACTGCTTGCACATTCTATTTCTTAGAACATTTAAATCAGGTTGACCAAAGCTTTCTGTTACTTTCTGTTGCCTTCCGTTGCCCGTTGATTCCCGCATCAACTTCCAAGCCGCCGGTTACATGCACCAGGACCCCGCCATCCATCCAAACCTGCTGCCTTGGTGGCTATCATGTGTTTGCGCCGCACCGGTAACATGCACCCAGAGCTTAGCATGCCATCACTATCCAATGCCTCAACGCCAGTCTGTATCCTTGGTCTAGCCCGTGTCAGGCGCACGATAATTATTGTTTCATGTTTTAGATGGTACATACATGCTCGTCCCAGCTGAACGCTCGGCCGCGTAGGGCTGGTTCCTCCTAGTAGGGGCTGAGCGAGCTCAATTCCAGGTACCATGCACATTGTTTCGTGTGTTCCCGGATGAGGCACGGACTAGGCGGTGCACATTTAAATCATCAGTTTTGGCTTTTTGTGAGGCAGCGGATATCTTCCACTTTGGTTTCACAAAGGCTTATCGGAATTCGATTGCAGTCTAAAGATGAGGGAACAGAGTTTGGTGACGTCCAAAGCAAGCTCCCGACTGTTTTATCCTAGGTTTATAAAGGAATTTCCCAAACTCAGTATTTAGTCAAGGAGAATAGCAAGGTGCCTATGGGCAGTAGAAGCCATTTAGCGTACACATGTTCCTTGCTACAAAAGTGCCGCCCCGAGCTGGACGACACCGCACATATGCAACATTCACAACCCAAAATATGGCACCGGTAGAGATGTTCAACACTTCAACATCTGGGCCCTGCTCAATCAAAAACTGAAGGCTTGGCCACGTAGGCACCCAACTGCTTGGTTGAGAGAAATAGGTAAACAAAGAAAAAAAGTGGGGCATGGGGGAGGGGGGGGGGGGGTTCTCTGGGGGGGGTGCAAAAATAATCGGGCACCATGATCAAAATCAAAAACAAAAACGGATGCCATCATCAAAATCAAAAAAATCGGACATCATCATCATTGTTTGCTCGGATACCAACGGTTAAACTACCATTATAATCAGACGACGGTAGTATTTTGGAGGCAAGAGACCATAAGGAGTTCTGAGCTACATCCTATAGCTTCTCATCTACACTTTTTGGCATATCAGACAATTTGTGTCAGGGTGCAATGCATGTATAACTGAACTGAGTTATGCATAGTATGTAACGTGTCCTGAACCGCTGTCAAAATATATGTATGGCCCCCGGAGGATAGGGGGCAGCCAAATATGCAACTTTCTCAAAACCCATTTTTTTTCCTGAAGGGTGAGAATTATTTTCCTACTACCGCTATGCAACTTTCTCAAAACCCAATATTTTCCTTCCTGAAGGGTGAAAACTATTTTCTTTCTTCTTTCTTGCTCTTTCTCTCTTGAGTTTCCGACCAAACTGTTTGCTTGCTTTGCCGACGTGGCAGAGTTTTATTTTTAGCAGGGCCCATAGGTGTAACGTCATAAAATATTTTCGGCCAAAACAGTGCCGCCGAAATTACCGGAAAAATCTTGTGTGGCGATCGCTATCTATGGTTTCTATTAAGGTATGATGGGTCGTGTTTCCTTTATTTCTGCCTCCCCCCTTAGTTCGGGCATGGACAAATAAAAGAGGAAATAATGTTATTGGACAGACTAAAGGCTGGAAACGCAAAGAAGGCATTGACGCAGTATTATTGTTCTTGTTAGCGCAGCCTATTTTTTTTGTTAGCGCAGCCTAATACACTGTATGTGACTGAACCAGAGTTCGATGTAGCTGAAACACCCAAAGCCGATATCGGCACTGCAATTGGACAGGCTCCCTCACAAACGCAGGACACCGAGGCGTGATAAATTATGTGACAGGGCGTAAAGAACGAAGACAGAATGGGCAAAGCAGCAAGCATGCATTATGATTGGGGCTGCCGCCGGCAAGTGAGTGCCAGAACAAACATGACATGCTCCCAATCTCAAGCATGATGGACATGCAGGCTGAGCGTCATGAGAAATCACGCACATGAGTTAAGAGGTTGGACCACAGCAAGTAGAGAAAGGCCAAATGGACATGCATAGGGGGTGCCTCAGCATAGTACGCGCTGTAGTACCGGTGCTCAATCAAGGCAGATGCTGGCCGCGACCGCATGCATGCAACAGGCATGTACTATGCACAATGTGGGCAACCGACGCAACAGTGACATGCGCAACAGTGGGCGTAATAAACAACAAGCGGGACTTCAAACACGATAAGCGAATGAAGCAAGTTCGCCACTATGGTCAGCAGACAACGACTTTCCAGTTTTCACCTCTGGGCCCTGCTGAAATAACTCCGCCGTGTGGACGCCCAACTGTCTGGTTGGAAGAGAAAGGAAAGTAATAAAAAGGTCAATGACGTTGCACGTCCGGGCCCTGCTCAAAGAGGCTCGGACGCGTGGGCGCCTAAGTAAAAGGGGCAGACAAAAAGAAGGAAAAGGGGTAAAAAGTGAAGGGACGGACAATAGGCTGGAAAATAAAGGCAACGGAAGTTCCAGCCTTTGAGATCGTCTACGCCTCAAAGAAAAAGGTAGGGGGGACAGGAGAGGAGCCAGAAATAAAAATAGGGAAAATAAACAAACAAGTGCCATGCACAATGGGGACCAGGTCAATAGGGCAGCCATGCACGTATTAACAGCTGTGCGGTAATGAAGCACGGCACTACGGCAGTACCGGCTTGCACAAATGTGTTCGTGATGAAGGTTCGCAGCTTCTATAGTTCTATGGTGTCAACTAGACAACTACGTGTCAAAATCTGTCTTGCATTGCATGAAAATACAGCAGTGGTGCGTGCTCACCCAGACGCAAACATTGACATGCAAACGCTGAACAGGGAAAGTCGGGAGTAAAGCGGGCACATGGGCGATCCCTTTGATGTATACCCATGTGTGATGCGCATACAGCCAGGTTCCCGGCTTCCCGGGAACCTGGCTGTATGCGCATGAACATACTCGCGACCTGCTCGCGACCAATCATTTTCAATGGTGTTCATGATAAAATTTTGCTACGCTTAGCTATGCCGAAATGCCGCCACAGTCATCGCGAACATTTTACATGCCTCAGCAGGTCGGCATCGCATGTTTTGGGATATTCCCAACTGACCCTGCAACTAACATACCGTCAGTCCTTCTAGCGTGCCGTACTTGTCAACGACGATGCGAGTTCTAGGTGGCAGCTACATAACAACCCTCTTGTACCTCGTGGCTGTTTTGCCACTCTCTCCCAGTCTCTAACTCTATACATTAAACCTGCCTTCCAACCCGGTTTTGAGCTGCGATTTCCCAACAGACGGTACCTCGCTCGCGACGTTGCCCCTCTCAGGCTCTCAGAGTCTAGACGATGACAGACATTACTCTAAATGTACTCATCGCAGACCATCTTCACCATGTCGGTGGCTCCTCAGACTTGCATGATGAATGGAAACCCGAGCATGTTGGAGAGGCTATCGATTGGATCCCCGATGCTGCTGGTCTAACATCCGTGGTAGCATTCCTTGATACCGACAATCATCTATCTGAGAACTTCTATCTCGATTCCGCTTGGTAAGTAAGCATCAAGGCTTCAGTGAATCAGGGACAAGCATGTACCGGTATGTGCCCATCTGGGCGACGGGCGCGGGTGACAGATACATGGCTGATAACATATGGTGACATGAAATTGCATTATGTCTTGGCATAGAGAGCAAGCAAGAAATATGACTCTGACTTATCTGTTTAAAATATGTCTGAAAGGAATGAACTACGGCATGAATGGGTACCTGAGAAAAATAATCCGACATCCATTTGATCATTGCTTCACAATTGGGAGCTATTAAGTTCCCCCGGCGCGATCGATCTAGTGCTTTGCCAGTGGCACATAGGATGGGATATTTGATGCAACCCGGGCTCACGCACACGCGCGCACATTCAAATCCGAATATGCGATTTCTTCAATGATGTCGTCAACAAAATCAGCGTTGCTTGACCTGTGATGACATGCCATATCTTTATTGGCTAGCTTCGGAGACGTTGACAAAGCCGACAGGTTTGATGCGGGACATGCCCGGGACAGACGTGCGTGCTGGAGATTGTCGACGCCCTCACTGTCAGGATCAATCAAGTTGATTCGAGTGGCCAAATTTGTATCGGCGATTGGAGTAACATCGCCCATTTAATTAGTCAGAGGTCAGCAATCGTGTCAATGATCAAAACGGGATGCGCCCAGCGCAAATAAGGTACTTCATTTGTCATACCTGGTCATCACTGCCTCTCCTTACGGGGCTGACGGTGATTTCAACATTCTCCCTCCCGTTCTGCATCAAATGTGAACATGATGCATGGCAGCACTTGCATGGCGCGTTGTGCTGCTGATCACCCTGATGTTTAGGCCCTGCATGTCCGTTAGGTGGCCGCACTTGGCCGAGCCCGTGCTCATGCCCGAACTCGAGCGGACACTCCTCGAAACAAGTCCGCCCTCAATCGAAGCAACTGGCGCTGCAACAGCTTCACTGTGCAATACGAGCTGTCTGCTGCCGCCTCGATCCAATGAGCCGGGCGGCTGTACACCAGATGTCCCTCACCATGCGTTGCCCACACTCGGAGCAAACAGCGCACCAGCGGCAGCAACAGCACCAGCGGCGCCAAACGGCGCCAGTCCCGAGAGGTCCCACTGGACTGCGGTACCCTGCTCGCTACCGCATTGCTCGCCGCTGAACAGCAGCAGCACCTACCCCGAGATGTCCCACTGGGCAGCGAGCATTCCCGCCTCAACGACAACAAACAGCCACGCCTCGTACACATGGGTCAGTAACAGCAACAGCCGTCCAATGAACAGCGGTGGCAGAGGAGCAGCTGGGGATAGCAGTCAGTATGGGACAAAAAGGCCTGCCTCAGTGGATGGTCCCCCCAGGGACAAGGATGTGCAGCAGCAATACAGCCAGGTGCAGCAACGGGACAGCACGGGACAGCAGCAGGAGAGCCAGGAGCAGCAGGGGAGGAGGGACTCACGACTGGGAGGTGCGCACAAAATCCTTGATTGTAGCCGCTTTGCTTGCGTCGTGCCCATAATCAATAATCCCATATGTAGCGTCCGTGCCTAGTTGCCATGCGTAGTGCCCATAAGGAAACGAGCCTGACATCTGGCATTTAACCCATGCGCAGTGCCTACTGCCGTGTACACCATGTGCAGTGCCTTGCAGCTCATGCGTAGTGCCTCGCAGACCATGCGTTTACCCCACAATCTCTGTGTCCTGTCTCACAGCCCATGCGTGTGTCGCAAAATCCATGCAAAATGCCTTGCAGTCCATGTGAAGTACCTTGCAGCCCATGCATGGTGCCTTGCAGCCCATGCGTAATGCCTGCAGTTCATGGGTAATGCCTTAAAGCCTACGCGTTATGCCTTACAGGCCATGGGTAATGCCTTACAGCCCATGCATGGTGCCTTGCAGCCCATGCGTGATGCTTCGCTGTTCATGGGTAATGCCTTAAAGCCTATGCATAATGCCTTACAGCCCATGCCTTATGCATTACAGCCCATGGGCAATGCCTTGCAGCCCATGCATGGTGCCTTGCAGCCCATGCGTAATGCCTTGCAGCCCATGCGTAATGCCTTGCAGTTCATGGGTAATGCCTTACAGCCCGTGTATGGTGCCTGGCAGCCCATGTGTAATGCCTTACAGCCCATGCGGAGTGCCATGCAGCCCTTCTGATGTGCCCTGCAGTCCATGCATAGTGCCTTGCGTTACCCGCCGCTTGGTCCCTACTCTTTATGCAAACGGTAAGGGGGAGGAGCAGCTCAAAAATGTGCGCCTCCCATGACATCCCATGGCCACATGCACATGATTGTTTGTTCGATTATATTAGAGGGCTTCTGCTGCACATGCTGCTGCTGCATCAGGGCGTGCTCTGAGGGGCCTGGTGCAGCCAGGCCTGCTGCTTGGGCCACTGCCTGAAAAATGGCCGAGGTCTGCTCCCATGTGGCCCAGTGGTGGCTCAGAGGCCCTCCAAGGTCTTACATCCAACACTATAATGGAAACTGGTGCACAATGACCCTCAGGCAGCAGCGACGACAGCTCCCGCTAATTCGGATTGAAACCCTCCTGTGCACGTCCTGAACTCTTTACCAGTCACCCCAAGATGCGCAGGCAGAGAGGCAACTATTAGTTTTGCTTGCGATGGACTCTGTAGCTGCGTCTGCATGTAACAAAACCCTAACCTCACGTCTTTGACCCTGACACGCAGGATCTGGATCTGGATCCGTCAGATATTGCTTACGCTGGAGTCCGGATCTGCACGCAAGGTTCATGGACGCGACGAAGCTGTGCGAGGGTGTTGGAAAGGTGACGCCCAAGGGCATCCTGACACTGATGAACGTTGAGGGGCTGACAATCCCCCAAGTCAAAAGCCACCTACAAAAGCACCGGCTGAGCCTCAAGATTGAAAGGGGCACCGCGGTAGTTGTGTCGGCAACGATGTTAGGTGCGGGCCCCGTCACCGGCGGCGACCAGACGTCGTACAACGGCGACGAGCCAAGCGGCGCCGGCAGTCCCAACGGCGGCAGCTCTAGCGGCGGCAACAAGCAAGACGATTGCGGCAACGCGCTGGCGGGTGGCGCGTTTGGGACACACGGCGACACGGCGTTGGACGGGACGCTGGGCGGCTCGACAGGAACCAAAATAAGGGCATCCAAAAGCGTTCTGACGACAGGAGTCCTGCCCGCACCGTCTGCCTTGGTCAAGTGTGAGCGGGGTGTCCCACTGACCGCCCTCAAGGCGCTGCCCCATCCCCGGCCCCGGCCCAGCCCGGCTTCCTCAGTCAGCCGCAATAGCGTTTTGGCAGCGGCCCCGCACACCGCCCCACCCTACCCCGCCCGGTCTTCCTTGTTCAGTGGCAAGAGCATTGTGGCGGCTGCCCCGCCCTGCCATGCCCCGTCTTCCGTGTTCAGCGGCAAG
Source organism: Limnomonas spitsbergensis (assembly GCA_037349105.1). Lineage (NCBI taxonomy): Eukaryota > Viridiplantae > Chlorophyta > Chlorophyceae > Chlamydomonadales > Limnomonas > Limnomonas spitsbergensis. The sequence goes on from JAYJMM010000009.1 coordinate 3,744,485, forward strand.
AGCATTGTGGCGGCTGCCCCGCCCTGCCATGCACCGTCTTCCTTGTTCAGCGGCAAGAGCATTGTGGAGGCTGCCCCGCCCTGCCATGCCCCGTCTTCCTCGTTCTGCGGCAAGATCATTGTAGCGGCTGTCCCGCCCTGCCATGCCCCGTCATCTTCGGTCAGCGACAAGAGCGCCGCGATGGCAGCCTTGCTCGCTACCCCGCAGTCTGACGTCAACCGTAGGGCACTGTTTGACTTCCAGAGGAAGCTGCAGGCAGAGATGCTGGAGCAGATGGAGGTGGGAGGCCAAAGGGGGGATTGCCCACACCCTTTCAGTGCTTCTCTTTTTGGTAGGTGCCCAAGGCAATTTGGCTGGCGTCAACTGGGGCCTCTGGTCAGAGGCCAGACTGTAGCTGACATGTGTAGCTGAGTGTAGCTGAGTGTAGCAGAGCATGTAGCAGAGATTGTAGCTGTGTAGCAGAGTGTGTAGCAGAGAGTGTAGCTGTGTAGCAGAGTGTGTAGCAGAGAGTGTAGCTGTGTAGCAGATTGTATGGCAGAGTGTAGCTGAGTGTAGCTGATATGTGAGAGTGTAGCTGACATGTAGCTGAGTCACGAAAAATGAAACACTGCATCCTTTGCCCTAGACATTAAACGAGATGGGGTTGAAGAAAGAGCTGTACGAGAAGATTGAGGTACCAAGGCCATGGGAGAAAAAATCTCAGCCTTCTCCCTCTGGCTTACAAGAAAAGCAACGGGGCAAGTTGAACCAAAATCCTTCAGCTGCGGGCTATCGGCCGCAGGTTGGGACGTAGCTGAAGTGTAGCTGAATTTTGGTCAGATGTTTCTAGATCGGAGACACCCTTGCACCGGCCAGAAACAAAAGTGCTGCATAACGGAATCTTGCCGATTGGCGAGGAAGAGGAGGCGGCCACCCTTTCCACACACGCACCTTATTCCCCGCCCCCCCGCCATTCCCATCCCACTCTTCCCTCGTCACGCAGCTGCGAAAAGCCCCTAGGCCAATTTTCCAGTCAGGCTTTTTTCCTCGAAATATAATTAAAAACAAAAGCCTCAAAATCGCCTGAGGTCCTGCCCACCCAATCTGCCACAACGATTTTTAGAGACTGAATCTGCGCCATGTTTCTGAAAAAGTGTGAGGCATAAGAGTCACGTACACATAATGGCCCACAGGAGTCTACCCGCCCTAAGCCCTGAACCCTAACCCTAAAACGTCCGCCTCCCACCATCGCAGGTGCAGCATCAGATGCAGCTAGACCTTGAGGTGCACGGGCGTCATCTCGCCGGCTTGTTGGAGCAGGAGGGCCAGTCAAGGAAATCTGAGGCGGGAGAGAGCCTTTGCCCCATTGAGAAGGTGCAGGCCCCAGCTGTGACCAATCAGGCGCTGAGCGGACCAGGCTCAACAGCTGACGTGCCTGCCGGCAGAGAGGGAGGTGGAGGCGGCAGCGGCCCGCCGCCCCACTCTGCTGGTGCCTCTGCGGCTGGCTTGGTCGGGGGGATGCAGCCAGCCGCCGCCCCGTGGGCTGCCGCACCGCTCCTGCTGGATGCGGCTCACCTCTGTTGTGGCGGGTGCAGCAATAGCACGGGGAGCCCCACGGGTGTGATGCCTTTTGCAGCCTGGACAGTGCAGGCATTGCTCACCTCTGTTGTGGCGTGTGCGGTGCTGGCGCAGAGCACTCGCTGGACCTGGAGCAGATCATGGGCCTGGGGGCGGTAAGCAGCCTGTCTGGGGACTGCCTTTACAACACCAGCTCGGTCCACTGGATGGATCTGGAGGAGATCATGGGCCTGGCCACGGGCAGCAACCTGTGTGGGGACGGCTTGTGCGGTGCTGGCGCAGCGCGCTCGATGGACGTGGAGCAGATCATGGGCCTGGTGGCGGACAGCAGCCTGTCTGGGGACTGCTTGTGCGGTGCCAGCTCAGCGCACTCGACCAAGCGCCCCAAGCTTGATGCTGATTCCTGACAAGGCTCGCGAGCGATGATTCTTGCTTTTATCTATTTAATATATTCGCCTGGTTAGTTTTGTTCTGTTACATTTTGTGCTGAAGGTGTCCTTTCAACAGGAGGATCAACTCGCTGTGTCTCAACAGGAGGATCAACTCGCTGTGTCTCAACAGGAGGATCAACTCGCTGTGTCTCAACAGGAGGATCAACTCGCTGTGTCTCAACAGGAGGATCAACTCGCTGTGTCTCAACAGGAGGATCAACTCGCTGTGTCTCAACAGGAGGATCAACTCGCTGTGTCTCAACAGGAGGATCAACTCGCTGTGTCTCAACAGGAGGATCAACTCGCTGTGTCTCAACAGGAGGATCAACTCGCTGTGTCTCAACAGGAGGATCAACTCGCTGTGTCTCAACAGGAGGATCAACTCGCTGTGTCTCAACAGGAGGATCAACTCGCTGTGTCTCAACAGGAGGATCAACTCGCTGTGTCTCAACAGGAGGATCAACTCGCTGTGTCTCAACAGGAGGATCAACTCGCTGTGTCTCAACAGGAGGATCAACTCGCTGTGTCTCAACAGGAGGATCAACTCGCTGTGTCTCAACAGGAGGATCAACTCGCTGTGCCTCAACAGGAGGATCAGGGGGATACTGTGCCGTATGCCTTTGGCTGTCAAATGACGATCCACAGCTTCCCCAGATTACCTGGACCTAATAGCGTGTTATGTGCCTAGCTATAGACAGTCTAATAGAGGCGCTTATGACGAGAAAAACAGTGGATGCGTCCCTGAAAAACGGATCATGAGAGAGGCATTACGCTTTTCTGCAGACCACTCTCTTGAGCTAGCCATGTTTCACGTTCTGTGATGGACTGTCTCTTTTATGTTTTCCAGTGTGTGATTAAGTGTGTGCCTACCAGGCCACTTGGGGGGACTACCGAGCGGCTGCAATGGGCTAATGGGGAGCAAACCTTGACCACCCTGCTGGGACCGGTGGCCCAAGTAGCAAGGCCTGATGCACCAGCCCCCCCCCCCTTGCTTGGGCCGCAGGCCGTGATGTAGCTGAAGTGTAGCTGAAGTGTGTCCACCTGAACAGTTGTGTTCCCTTGTCGGAGGGCTGTGCAGCTTTTCAGCATGTGTAGGTGATGTGCCGAGTGGGTTCTCTTGTCGTGTTGGCCGTACCCGTGTCCCCGCCCGTGCATGCAGGGAGTCCGGGGACCCATATCTATATACTTGAACTTACTTTTTGTCGTGTTGCTTTCCAACTGTTGAATGTGAATGACATAAGACCTCTGGGCCATGCTGAAATACCTACCCCTGAATGTATGAGCTCTGATGGGGCCTTTATTTAATTTATGTAAAATATACCGGTACTGGGTTAATCGTTCTTCATGTCATGAAGTTTCTAGTCCCCCAACTAGTGTGGGGGACGCATTCGCCAGATTTCCTTGTCCTGCTACCATTTTGTAAATTGTTTTATTTGCTGATGGTGCTGAGTCACCAGCATGGAAGCACGATACGGCATGATAGCCGGTCCAGCCGGATTGTACTATTAAGGAAGCACGATACGGCATGATAGCCGGTCCAGCCGGATTGTACTATTAAGGTAGCACGATACGGCTTGATAGCCGGTCCAGCCGGATTGTACTATTAAGGTAGCACGATACGGCATGATAGCCGGTCCAGCCGGATTGTACTATTAAGGTAGCACGATACGGCATGATAGCCGGTCCAGTCGGATTGTACTATTAAGGAAGCACGATACGGCATGATAGCCGGTCCAGCCGGATTGTACTATTAAGGTAGCACGATACGGCATGATAGCCGGTCCAGCCGGATTGTACTATTAAGGTAGCACGATACGGCATGATAGCCGGTCCAGCCGGATTGTACTATTAAGGTAGCACGATACGGCATGATAGCCGGTCCAGCCGGATTGTACTATTAAGGTAGCACGATTCGGCATGATAGCCGGTCCAGCCGGATTGTACTATTAAGGTAGCACGATACGGCATGATAGCCGGTCCAGCCGGATTGTACTATTAAGGTAGCACGATACGGCATGATAGCCGGTCCAGCCGGATTGTACTATTAAGGTAGCACGATACGGCATTATGATATGGCATTAATACGGCACACGCTTCTAAGCTGGATTGTACTATTAAGGTAGCACGATACGGCATTATGATATGGCATTAATACGGCACACGCTTCTAAGCTGGATTGTACTATTAAGGTAGCACGATACGGCATTATGATATGGCATTAATACGGCACACGCTTCTAAGCTGGATTGTACTATTAAGGTAGCACGATACGGCATTATGATATGGCATTAATACGGCACACGCTTCTAAGCTGGATTGTGCTACACTGGTCAAATGAGTGGTGACCAGGAGTTGTTGAGTTTGATGGTTATGTAGAGTGCAACGCGCGTGCGTCAGCCTTTGCTCATGTTCTCGTTTACTATGACATGTTTTCTGCCAATGACGTCACACCTCTGGGCCATGCAGAAGAGGGCTCGGCCGCACGGGCGCATGTTATGTTTTCTGTGTGTGTGCACCTGCTCTCTGTGTCCTTTTTCTTTCTCCCAGCTTTGGTGTTCCGTTCTCGATTCAACTTCCCTAAGTTGTTCTCAGTTGCCATTGTCTCGTTGTGTGTTGCAAGCAAGTGGATGTAAAAGTAGAGCAGTAAAGGCATGAAGTGAATCAGCGTAGGGGGGCATGGGCTTCACGGATGATTCAGGGTACAGGGCATGGAGGAACGAGGTTGAGAAAATAAGGAGCCCCCCTCACATTCAGGCCAACTCTTTTCCCCCTGTCTAGATGGCTCAACCCCATGTTCCTGCCCCCTCGCATTGGAGGGTGACATGGCAGCCCCATGGTCCTGGCTGTGCAGTGTGCATGGTCCAGCACACGCACCTCGCGCATTCCCGGTGTCGCGAGGCGCCCGCCGCCATGCAGCCTGAGGAGGCATTGCCTTCACGTCTGCCTCCATGAAGAAGTGGCCGATCATGCCTGCGCAGGAGGGAGGGAAGGGACAGACATGGGGGCAGCATGAGGTAGTTTTGCCTCCAGCAAGGGCTCTGAATGTCAATCTTAAAGCCTTGCTTTTTAAACTAAAAAGGAGCCCTGTTGAAGCAGGGCAGACTGGCCCCAGCAGCCTCTGCAGCCTATTCCCCAATGGTGGCACCATGTGTCCTGAGTGCGTGGCTTACCGCCCTCCTCTCCATGCTCCATGTTTTTCGAATTCCAGCTGTGGGCAGGATGCTAGCAAGCAGCGCTGTGATCCCTGTGCGCAGCATTGAGGACCGACATGCCATGAACAATACTGCTCTGCTCATAATACAAACGGGCGCTCGCGTGGACGGGGGCAGATTGGACGCTACACGATCGTGGCTGCCAGTCGTGGTATGAACTAATGTCACACTTCCTTCACACGGGGGCAACATGGTCCTGTCCAGTCCTTTGCCCCTGTCACACTCATGATGGTGCCTCTGCTTTTGCTGTTTCTGGATTCATACTTTTTAGCAAGTCAGCGCACTGCGCAGGCACCCCCCCCCCCCTGGCCAGTGATCTACATGTGCAGCCCCAGCATGCATGTAGGCCATGAAGGCATGCAGTTCATGTAGTTAGACACGGCCACGTATTGGGTCAAGCTCCAGTAGCCCCAGCGCCATGATCCTAAATGTGGCGGACTATAAAGCTATTAGGGCGCTAATAAGCGGATTATTTCCATCCCAGCCATCATCAGAGTTCAGGACATGATGAGACCCTACTTGAATTGCCTCCGTGACTCATTTGCTAAGAACTGTCAAAGCAAACCCTACTGGTCATTTCCCGACGCCATAATTGTAAGCACGTTGCCGCTGAAACTTGGCACACGCCTTGTTCACCTATCCGCCCTGGCAAGTGGGAACCCCCAAAGAAGGGGTCTAACATTCCCTACCTCAGCTACATTCCCCGCCACCCCTACATATCCTCAGCTACATTCCCCACCACCCCTACAAATCCTCAGCTACATTCCCCACCACCCCTACAAATCCTCAGCTACATTCCCCGCCACCCCTACAAATCCTCAGCTACATCCCCCGCCACCCCTACATATCCTCAGCTACATTCCCCGCCACCCCTACATATCCTCAGCTACATCCCCCACCACCCCACAATTTGATCCGAATCCTAGCTGATCCTTTGAGGTTTTATTTGATATTTGCCCTTCAAGGGTCAAGAAAGCCCCTTTTTGGCATGTTCTGAACCCAAGCATTAAGTGGCCGAAGCAGCTAGGCTTTCATAAGGGTGCATCAGAGCCTGCTGATCCAGCCCGGGCCTGGACCCTGATCTACCTACGAGAGACAGGTGTGAAAAATAGCATAGGAGATGCAGAGTAAGAGTTTGGTGGTTATGTAGTGTGCAACGCGAGTGCGTCAGCCTGCTTTCATGTTTTCAACTTTTCATTTACCATGTCATGTTTTCTGTCAATGACGTTACACCTCTGGGCCACCTCTGGGTGTAACTTTATTGACCTCTGGGCCATGCAGAAGAGGGCTCGGCCGCACGGGCGCATGCTATGTTTTTAGGGTGTGTGCACCTGCTCTCTGTAATAAAAATACCCTGACCTGGCTTCTGGTGCCCGGCATGCTCCAGCATCATAGGCCCTTCGACCTGAATGTTTTGTTTGCAGCTTTGCTGCCGTCTCGGGCTGGCAATAAAAACCCTGGTCTGGCCAATATGTGCTCCGGCATCATAGTACCTTCGACCTAAATTGATTTTCCTTTAAAAGTTTGCAGCTTTGCTGCCGCCTCGGGCTGGCATTAAAACGACCCTGGTCTGGCCAACATGTGCTCCGGCATCAAAGTACCTTCGACCTAAAATACCATGAAAACTGAAGGGAAATAGTATTTACCAGATTACCACTGTATAATCGGTCGATGACGCTGCTAATAACTTAATTGAGTGGCTTACCGGTCACTTACTCACAACACGGCATGACACTCAGGTGCGGTACGGACTAGGCATGAAGTGCACGCCCCCAAGGATGGTACAGAAGCAGTAGATATGTCGGAGATGACAACTTAAGAACGTCCGTTCCGTGGCATCGCCATGAGGGTAATTTCCAGTCACGTGCCCAACTTTGTATCTCCTTCAGGCAATCGAAAATGGCTAGGATGTAGAGCTTTGTGCATACCGCATGGCCGAAAAACATCCTGGGTAAACCGAATCGCCCCTTAATCAAAGCCATCCTGGTGCAACACCACCCTCTCGAAATGTCTCCACGGTGCACAGCTGGCAGCACAGTGGGGCAGACATGTCTGAAAATTTTGCCCAGATCTTGATCCAGATCCCGACCCTGCCGATGTCCATACGGCTCTAAACATGCTGCCCTGCAGCTCATACTCCATTCTTAGACCTCAGCCCTGCTTGTGTCCTTGTGGCTCATGGTCCAGATCCTGATCCAGGTATAGATCCTGACCCATACCCTGTGTACCTGACCCTGCTGCCCTCATCCTCATATTACAGAGTGTGGCCATGCCTTGTCTCTGTGACTTAAACGAAAATGTACAAGAAGCTTCACCCAAACCCCGCCCACAATCCCCACCAAAATCCTGTTTCAGATCTCAACCAAATCCTGACCCAGATCCCTACCCACATCCTCACACATACCCAAGTCCTTTCCGCCCGACTGACCGTCTGCCTTCTTATCCTCATGTGCCGGATTATGGCCCTGCCTGTGGCTGCTTATAATTGTACACGAGGCCTCACCCAGTCCCCACTTTGCACCGCCCCCCTCCATCTAGAGTGAGAGTGAGAGAAGAATTGCCTCACCCAGTCCCCACTTTGCACCGTCCCCCTCCATCTAGAGTGAGAGTGAGAGAAGGATTGCCTCACCCAGCCCCCACTTTGTACCCCCCCCACCACCACCACCACACATCTAGGGAGAGAGGGAGGGAAGGATTGAAGCAAGGATTCAAAGGTGTCCCATCCTCTGCCAGGGGGGAAGGCGCATTGCGGCGCCTACCAGCTTTATACTCTGCTTTATACTCTGGCGACAGCCTGCATCCCTGGCGTGCACTCTGGGGCACTCCGGGGGCATTCAGGAGGGCCTTAAAGAGGTGCTGGGACACTCCCCCCCGCCCGCAGTGGTCGCCCCCGTTGAGCGCCACCTGTCAGCCTGCAGCTGCTGAGCCCCGCTTCCTCTCAACAGCCCAGCCACGAAAGCATACCGCCGCGCTTCTTCTCGCCCGGGCCTCCGACCACCGGCACTTGAGGCGCACTGCTTATGGAGCTGTTGGTCGCGCGCTCTACGGTCAAGGCCTCCCTCGGGCCACCGGCGCCCGTCAGCGTCTCTCCAATCACGGCGCCGGTTGCCGCGTTGATGACGAAGCCTTGGGCACTTCCTCCCATGTCGGCGATGGCGTTGACCGAGGCTGCCGTGGTGCGGATCCGGATGGTGGACTGGCCGGTACCCATGGCAGGCATAGAGGCGGAAGCCACCGTGAGGGCGGGGGCCCGCCTGAGGAGGGGGCAACGGGAGAGAGCGGGGGAGTGTTAAAGAGTGTGGAAGAATGAGAAAGAGCGTGGGAGTGTGGAAGTGTGTGGAAGAATGGGGGAGAGCGGGCGAGACTGAAAGAGTGGAAAGGTAGCATTAACCGAAAGAAACAGATAGTGCCCCCCCTCCCACCCCTCCCCCCCTCCCCCCTCCCCCCCTTCCACCCCTCCCCCCTCCCACCCCTCCCCCCCTCCCCCCCTCCCCCCTCCCACCCCTCCCCCCCTCCCCCCCCCTCCCCCCTCCCCCCCCCTCCCCCCCTCCCACACCTCCCCCCCTCCCCCCTCCCACACCTGATAGCAAGAACCCGAGAAAACAAATGTTAACCTCATTAACCTACCATGCCCTTGAATAGGAAATCGTAAACCGAGGAAAGAGATATTAACCTCATGATGTAGCCGAGTTGTAGCTGCATTGTAGCTGAGTTGTAGCTGCATTGTAGCTGAGTTGTAGCTGCATTGTAGCTGAGTTGTAGCTGCATTGTAGCTGAGTTGTAGCTGCATTGTAGCTGAATTGCAGTTGAAGTAAACACTGCTGCAGACCTGAAGTTGCGTCTCAAAGGCCCCACAATACAAGGAAATGGAATGTAACCTCCAAGACTGAGAAGATTGTGAGCCCTGGCAACAGAGCCCCATCCAGACAACTTTGGCAGGCTGCTTGGCAGCCTCCACTGGGTCGATGAGGATTCCTTTTCGATGAGGTCAAAAGAATGGTTACCTAGCAATAGCTACCTTTGAATAGTTATACCTTTTAATATTTACCTATCCAGAGGGCAACGTCTTAAACTAGACCGGCCTACAGCCGAAAAAGGCAGGGCTGGCAACAACAGCCCTCCCCCCCGGCCACCACTGGGCCGATGGGGAACAAACCTTGACTGGCAGCCTACAGCCGTAAAAGGCAGGGCTGGCAACAACAGCCCTCCCCCCCGGCCACCACTGGGCCGATGGGGAACAAACCTTGACCGGCAGCCGACAGCCGTACAAGGCAGGGCTGGCAACAACAGTCCTCCCCCCCGGCCACCACTGGGCCGATGGGGAACAAACCTTGACTGGCAGCCTACAGCCGTAAAAGGCAGGGCTGGCAACAACAGCCCTCCCTCCCGGCCACCACTGGGCCGATGGGGAACAAACCTTGACCGGCAGCCTACAGCCGTAAAAGGCAGGGCTGGCAACAACAGCCCTCCCCCCCGGCCACCACTGGGCCGATGGGGAACAAACCTTGACCGGCAGCCTACAGCCATAAAAGGCAGGGCTGGCAACAACAGCCCTCCCCCCCGGCCACCACTGGGCCGATGGGGAACAAACCTTGACCGGCAGCCTACAGCCGTAAAAGGCAGGGCTGGCAACAACAGCCCTCCCCCCCGGCCACCACTGGGCCGATGGGGAACAAACCTTGACCGGCAGCCTACAGCCATAAAAGGCAGGGCTGGCAACAACAGCCCTCCCCCCCGGCCACCACTGGGCCGATGGGGAACAAACCTTGACCGGCAGCCTACAGCCGTAAAAGGCAGGGCTGGCAACAACAGCCCTCCCTCCCGGCCACCACTGGGCCGATGGGGAACAAACCTTAACCGGCAGCCTGCAGCCAGAAGCCTCAGCAGGTGGGCTTGCACCCACAGCCATGTCCATGAACATGTCGCTGTGGTGTAGTTGAGGGTTTACTCTACCCTGAACCCTAAACTAGGCCGCAACCTTGGCCCTGGCGTTGCTAATTTGAGATTGAAATACAAAAGTGTGCACGAAGTTGAAAGTGAGGGGTAAAGACACTCCACCCAAATGAAACTGCAATGCCATACACAAATTACCCCCCACCTGCCGCCCACTTGAAGAAGCGGCTGACTGTCCCAAAGTGTGCAAAAAGGTGAAACTGCAATGCCATACACAAATTACCTCCCTACTGCCGCCTACTTGAAGAAGCGGCTGACTGTCCCAAAGTGTGCAAAAAGGTGAAACTGCAATGCCATACACAAATTACCCCCCACCTGCCGCCCACTTGAAGAAGCGGCTGAAGGTCCCAAAGTGTGCAAAAAGGTGAAACTGCAATGCCATACACAAATTACCCCCCACCTGCCGCCCACTTGAAGAAGCGGCTGAAGGTCCCAAAGTGTGCAAAAAGGTGAAACTGCAATGCCATACAAAAATTACCCCCCACCTGCCGCCCACTTGAAGAAGCGGCTGAAGGTCCCAAAGTGTGCAAAAAGGTGAAACTGCAATGCCATACACAAATTACCCCTCACCTGCCGCCCACTTGAAGAAGCGGCTGAAGGTCCCAAAGTGTGCAAAAAGGTGAAACTGCAATGCCATACACAAATTACCCCCCACCTGCCGCCCACTTGTAGAAGCGGCTGAAGGTCCCAAAGTGTGCAAAAAGGTGAAACTGCAATGCCATACTCAAATTACCCCCCACCTGCCGCCCACTTGAAGAAGCGGCTGAAGGTCCCAAAGTGTGCAAAAAGGTGAAACTGCAATGCCATACACAAATTATCCCCCACCTGCCGCCCACTTGAAGAAGCGGCTGAAGGTCCCAAAGTGTGCAAAAAGGTGAAACTGCAATGCCATACACAAATTACCCCCCACCTGCCGCCCACTTGAAGAAGCGGCTGAAGGTCCCAAAGTATGCAAAAAGGTGAAACTGCAATGCCATACACAAATTACCCCCCACCTGCCGCCCACTTGAAGAAGCGGCTGAATGTCCCAAAGTGTGCAAAAAGGTGAAACTGCAATGCCATACACAAATTACCCCCCACCTGCCGCCCACTTGAAGAAGCGGCTGACTGTCCCAAAGTGTGCAAAAAGGTGAAACTGCAATGCCATACACAAATTACCCCCCACCTGCCGCCCACTTGAAGAAGCGGCTGAAGGTCCCAAAGTGTGCAAAAAGGTGAAACTGCAATGCCATACACAAATTACCCCCCACCTGCCGCCCACTTGAAGAAGCGGCTGAAGGTCCCAAAATGTGCAAAAAGGTGAAACTGCAATGCCATACACAAATTACCCCCCACCTGCCGCCCACTTGATGAAGCGGCTGAAGGTCCCAAAGTGTGCAAAAAGGTGAAACTGCAATGCCATACACAAATTACCCCCCACCTGCCGCCCACTTGAAGAAGCGGCTGAAGGTCCCAAAGTGTGCAAAAAGGTGAAACTGCAATGCCATACAAAAATTACCCCCCACCTGCCGCCCACTTGAAGAAGCGGCTGAATGTCCCAAAGTGTGCAAAAAGGTGAAACTGCAATGCCATACACAAATTACCTCCCTACTGCCGCCTACTTGAAGAAGCGGCTGACTGTCCCAAAGTGTGCAAAAAGGTGAAAACTGCAATGCCATACACAAATTACCCCCCACCTACCGCCCACTTGAAGAAGCGGCTGAAGGTCCCAAAGTGTGCAAAAAGGTGAAACTGCAATGCCATACACAAATTACCCCCCACCTGCCGCCCACTTGAAGAAGCGGCTGAAGGTCCCAAAGTGTGCAAAAAGGTGAAACTGCAATGCCATACACAAATTACCCCCCACCTGCCGCCCACTTGAAGAAGCGGCTGAAGGTCCCAAAGTGTGCAAAAAGGTGAAACTGCAATGCCATACACAAATTACCTCCCTACTGCCGCCTACTTGAAGAAGCGGCTGACTGTCCCAAAGTGTGCAAAAAGGTGAAACTGCAATGCCATACACAAATTACCCCCCACCTGCCGCCCACTTGAAGAAGCGGCTGAAGGTCCCAAAGTGTGCAAAAAGGTGAAACTGCAATGCCATACACAAATTACCCCCCACCTGCCGCCCACTTGAAGAAGCGGCTGAAGGTCCCAAAGTGTGCAAAAAGGTGAAACTGCAATGCCATACACAAATTACCCCCCACCTGCCGCCCACTTGAAGAAGCGGCTGAATGTCCCAAAGTGTGCAAAAAGGTGAAACTGCAATGCCATACACAAATTACCTCCCTACTGCCGCCTACTTGAAGAAGCGGCTGACTGTCCCAAAGTGTGCAAAAAGGTGAAACTGCAATGCCATACACAAATTACCCCCCACCTGCCGCCCACTTGAAGAAGCGGCTGAATGTCCCAAAGTGTGCAAAAAGGTGAAACTGCAATGCCATACACAAATTACCCCCCACCTGCCGCCCACTTGAAGAAGCGGCTGAATGTCCCAAAGTGTGCAAAAAGGTGAAACTGCAATGCCATACACAAATTACCTCCCTACTGCCGCCTACTTGAAGAAGCGGCTGAATGTCCCAAAGTGTGCAAAAAGGTGAAACTGCAATGCCATACATCAAGTACCCCCCTACTGCCACCGCTTACCTGAAGAAGCGGCTGAAGGTCCCGACGATTCTGGCGGAGAACGTCCCGCCTCCGTCAGTGTCTGTCTCCTCCGTCTCCTCGACGTCCGAGGACATGACCTGACAACAAAAATGTGCGACGAGCGGAGGTCATATATGCCCAGGCTTGTTATGCCCAGGCTTGTTAGGCTTTTTGAGAATGGGGTTCAGGGATCAGGGATCAGTGTCTGTCTCCTCCATCTCCTCAGCGTTCGAAGACATGATCTGCAAATAAAAATGTATGACGACCGGGGTTCATATCATTTTTAGGGTTCAGGCTTGGTAGGATTTTTTAGAATGGGGTTCAGGGATCAGGGCTCAGGGTCTGTCTCCTCCGTCTCCTTGGCGTTCAAGGACGTGACCTGGAAAAGGGATATACCATAGTCACGGACGTGTTTCGTTGTTTTCGAGTTTCGTTGCTGCTTGAAAAGTCGCTGTTTTGGCGATTTTTTTATTCGTTGCCCCTTAAGATGAACAATTCCAGTTACAAACATTTTCACAATTGATTTTGCTGCTCCCTGAACAACGATCAGAACAACAAAATACGTCCGTGACTATGGTACCAGGATCGGGGTTTGTATACAATTGTTTGAGACACAGGTATACTGGGGTTCAGGGTTCAGGACTCGGGGTAAGTATCCTCCATCTCCTCAACTCCTGAGGACAACACGTGGAAAATGAAAATAAATGTAAGAGGATCGTGGTCCATTCGTTTTTTGAGGCTCAGGCTCGTTTGGCTTTTTGAGGAAGGGTTCAGGAATGGGTTCATGGGTTCAGGACTCAGGGTTCAGGATTTCAGGGTTCAGGAACCAGGACTCAGGGTCTAGGATTTCAGGGCTCAGGAATCAGGGTTTAGGATTTCAGGGTTCAGGACTCAGGGTTCAGGATTTCAGGGCTCAGGAATCAGGGTTCAGGATTTCAGGGTTCAGGACTCAGGGTTCAGGATTTCAGGGTTCAGGACTCAGGGTTCTGGATTTCAGGGTTCAGGAACCAGGACTCAGGACTCAGGGTTCAGGACTCAGGGTTCAGGACTCAGGGTTCAGGACTCAGGGTTCAGGAACCAGGACTCAGGACTCAGGGTTCAGGACTCAGGGTTCAGGACTCAGGGTTCAGGGCTCAGGGTTCAGGAATCAGGGTCTGTATCCTCCATCTCCTCACATCCTGAGGACATAATCTGGAAGAGGGATGTACCAGAATCGGTGAAGAGGGGCAGTAAACACAATCGGTCTCCATATATTTAGGCAGACCTTTCTTGAGGCTCAGGATTGTAATTAGGCTTTTTGATAATGGGATCCAGGTATTTGGCTATTATTTCTCCCTTCTGTGTTACATTCGAAAGAAAGACACTCACGTGGCTGCGCATGGCGCCCTGTTTCATCCACGTGTATGTCTTTGCGAAATCCATATATTTATATATGTATGGCCTCCAATTCATGCACATTCAAGTACGGGTGGTTGCGTTGACTTTGTAACAACTCACACTTGTGCACCTCACCCGTTGCGTTGCTACAAAGTTAAGGCAGCCACCCGTCATTTCTCCCTCCTGTTCTACATTTGACAATAAACACACCCACATGGCTGCGCATGGCGCCTCGTTTCATCCACGTGAAGGTCTTCCCGGCCAGCAGCGCGCCGTAGATCGTGCGATGCAGATGATCCACGCACGCCTCAATCCCGTTCTCCCGCTTCATGCGAATCTGGATCAGCTTCGCACTCGACAAGCTCCTGAAAGGGGGTAACACAGAAAATGGCATGTTGAGCATCTGAAGTAGTCACGGCGAAGGGTCCCATCCAAGGGTCCAGATTCTGAACCCTGAACCCTTAGATGGAACCCTTCACTGTAATACGAATCCCCGATTTGGACGCAAAACTCGGAACCATGGGCACACTTGGGCATGAAAAAGGCTTTGCGGAGAGTCAATGTGGAGACAGGTGACAGATAATGATCCTATGAGCCTGAGCTAACGTAGGTGTGATGAGTCTCTGAACCCCTGAACCACTTTGGCCTGTGATGGGCCTAGACAGCTCATCAAGTATGAGGTCCCTATACCATCCCCTAAACCCGCGAGCCGAAATGTATGAGCGTTGCACGTATGCGAAACCCTACACCCTCTTTGGCATGATGAGCGTCTCGAGGGCATCGGTACTAATGCATGTTATGACCTGGTAAGGCGCCCGGTTGCCGGCCTGCACCCAAATTGCGTCAGGGAGCGTCTGAAACCTGTTGCCCTAACCAATAAGCGCAACCCTTTGCCCACTTTGGTATGATGAGTGTTTTGGGGGTGTCAACATAAAGGTTTGTTTCGAATTACGACCGGAGCAGACCTGGTAGCAGACCTGCACCCACCTTACGTCAGGATCGTCTGAAACCTTAAACCGCGACCCGTGATCGAAACCCCAAACCCACTTTGGCATGATGAGCGTCTTGAGGGCGTCCACAATGCGGTCGGACGTCAGGTCGTCAATGGCGACCGCGGCAGGCCCGACGCCGGCGCGGTGGCAGGCCGCGCCCCAGAAGGGCTGGTCGCCGAAGAACGGCACTATGAATGTGGGCTTGCCACAGTACAGTCCGCACGCTGTAGTGCCGGCACCGCCGTGGTGTACCACCGCGCAGCACTGCTCAAACAGCCAATCGTGAGGGGCCTGCCGCAAGACAAGGAGGGGGGAATTCAAATTCCGTTTCGTAATCAAATTCAAATTTGAAATGTGTGGAAACGTGGCCGGTGCTGGGGATTTTGTCAGCAATGATCAGCAAGACCGTGTTCATGTCAGCTGTGAGCAAAAGCAACTGCCGGCGTTTAAAATTTGAATTCAAATATCTGCAACCACACAAATAATTTCCCTGTCTTCTGCAGCACATTATGCTGTACAGTACGCAGTACATGTTTCACCACCTTGCCCTTTTGAAAAAGGGCCAATGTGGATGAACGTGTGAATGTCACGTACCCAGGACGACAGGGCCACTCTCTTACTCGACCTGAGAATATAACACCCCTCAACCTTAAAGGAAATT
This sequence comes from Limnomonas spitsbergensis, assembly GCA_037349105.1. NCBI lineage: Eukaryota > Viridiplantae > Chlorophyta > Chlorophyceae > Chlamydomonadales > Limnomonas > Limnomonas spitsbergensis. The sequence goes on from JAYJMM010000009.1 coordinate 3,760,293, forward strand.
ACCCCCTCCTTCCTTTGCCAGCCCGAGAGAAAGCGCACCCTCGGCGCCCCTCACACTTGCCCAAGGGAGAAATCACCCTAGAGGCCCCTCCCATCCACCCGCCCAAGAAAATACAAACGCTGACATTGCCTTCCCTCAATCCCCTTTTCAGTAACCTGTCACAGGAAAAGCACCTCCCCCCGACATTCTCCCCTGACTCCCCCCTCTGCCACGCACCTGCCCAAGGAAGAAAACGCCCTCGACATCTCCCTTTACTCCAGCTCCGAGACCTCCCCATCCCTTCTGGATGATGGCTCGCAGGCCTGTCACCTTGATGGCCTGAGGCAATCAAAAAGGGATGTGTGAGTGAGAGGGGATGCAAGGAATGCATGGGAGGATGGATGGGATGCATGGGAGGACCAATCGACTTCAATGCCTCACTAAAGAAAACTTTTGACACGGCGCGGATGTGGCCCCAAGCTGCGCTGTTTCCTTAACCTCCACGCCCTAGTAGGGCGTAGCTTTCTTTCTTTCTTGAAAGCAAACATATGTGTGAGTCTGGGGGGTACAGGGCAGGGGTTGCATGACAGGGTACAGGGCACAGAGCAGGGGTTGGGCAGGGGTACAGGGCAGGGGTACAGGGCAGGGGTACAGGGCACAGGGCACAGGGCACAGGGCACAGGGCACAGGGCACAGGGCACAGGGCACAGGGCACAGGGCACAGGGCACAGGGCACAGGGCACAGGGCAAGGGTTGCATGACAGTGTGCATGGAGGGACTCATGAACTGCCATGCCACACTAAATAAAGCATATGTATGAGGCAGGGGGATGCGCATGGCTGGGATGCATGGCAGGTTGCATGGCTGGTGGTTTGGCACAGTACGCATGGCAGTCTATGCATGGCATGGGGCATAAGACGGTGATCAGGTCAACATGAACCGGGACTCAGGATACGGAATATGGCGATACAAAACGGTATTATGCAAAACGGCATTATACAAAACGGTATTATACAAAACGGGATGTTTGGCCAAAACGGCCCGTATCCTGTGTCCTTGAACACGAATAGTGAGGCAGTGAAGCTGTGACTTTGAGAAGTTCCTGCGTTGCCAAACCCTTGACCCTCCCCCGGTAAGCATGAGGCTGGAACTTCCCTCGACCTCATCCCTCCCACCATCAACAATGCACAACGCTAATTAAATACAAAATCCACCCCTCCTGCCGCTTAAGCTACCTGAAAGAGCGGATTCACATCTGATTCACATCAATCGGTTTCGCGTGGTTTCAGTTCGGTTCAGTTCAGTTCAGTTCGGTTCAGTAAGGGAATTTCTGTAAGAGAATTTCTGCATCAGTGCACTGGATCCTACACCTGAAACTCAACCTGCTGCCACTGACCTTCGGCAATTTCGAGCGACAACCTGAACCATGCACGAAACACTTTTGTTTATCAAACTTACCCTAATTCCTTCGCCCATAACACCTCGTACTGAGCGGTTTTCATATTCAACAACCTGAACTACACCCTCCACGCCCTATCACCCACCCTTGCCCCTCTTCACTACCCCTTCCCCCCTCCCCCACCCCTACCGTTCTACCCTTCCCCCTCCCCCCCTCACCACCCCTGCCGTTCTACCCTTCCCCCCAACCCTATGCCCCCCAACCCCTGCTGTCGCCTACTTTGAGGAAGTCTTGTGTCAGTTTGATCGGGTCGTCCACCACCAGGCTTCCAAAACCAATATACACCGGAGGGGGACCTGGCAGGCAGTAGGGATTACGGTGAAGGGTTCAAGGTTGAGGGTTGGGGAAGTTTTGTGTCATTTTGATCGGGTCGTCCACAACTAAGCTTCCGAAACCAATGTCCACCGGAGGGGGACCTGGCAGGCATAAGGGATAAGGGTGAAGGGTTCAAGGTTGAGGGTTGAGGAGGTTAAGTCAGTTTTTGATTGGGTCGTCCACAACTAGGCTTCCGAAACCAATGTACACCGAAGGGGACCTGGCAGGTTAAAGGGATTAGGGTTCAGGGTTCAAGGTGAAGGGCAAAGGATTTCGGATTGTGTCATGTAGCGAGAGGAGAACAGCCGTTGAAGGTCATTGGGAGGGGTGCATGGGGCTAAACGGGGAGGGAGGGATATGTATTGAAGGGCGCGTATGTCCACCAAAGAGGAATATACACCAGAGGGGGTCTGGCAGGGATGTGCATAGCCAGAGGAGGACAGTCAGGGAAGGAAATTGGGAGGGGTGCAATGGGCGAGTAGGGGGGAGAAAGGGGGGAGGGAGTTTTGGGCAAACCTAGGCATGCACTTGAAGGATTGGGGGGCCAACAAATGGAAATGCTCAATCTGGACCATAAACCCCTTTAAGGGGCATACAAGAGCTGTAGCTCATGACAGACTTTTAGACCAAAGAATTGTACTCCTACTGCTGAGCAAGTTCCGTGTTCCTTCCGAGGTGCACGTGGGGCAAGAGGAGGGAGGGCGGGATGTGTGTGGAAGGGTGCATTTGCTTCTGACATCGAATGCCAACCCGAAGTGGGCCTGCGGGTTTAGGGTTAAGGGTGTAAGGTGAAGTGCGTGGGGTGAACCATGGAGGAGGGGGATATCAGACTTGAGCATGCAGGAAGTCCTGCGGGGCCCCTTGGGCGCCCACGTAGCAAAAACATAAAAGGTATACAAAACGCGCCCCTGGCCAGGATTTAGTACCGCAGGGCCCGCTGGAAGTGCAGGTGAAGGGAATAATTCAAATAAATAAACCATTATTGTTTGGACTTCGTTAAATGTGAGGCTGGTCACGCAGCCCCTCTACACACCTCTACTAGCGACTAAGGCTGGTAGATGCAGTCCATTCCTAGGTTCATACCCGGTTTCATTCCTAGATTTATACCCAGGTTCATACCTGCGTCCAGGAAATCCTGGAGCTCCTTGGGCGCCACATACTTGGTGAGCTTCTGCAGCTCTACGTTCACAAACCCAACCACCTGAGAAAACGGCAGTGGGCGGCAGTAAAATCTCTCCAGCCAGTATGAAAAGAATTTATAGCCAAGGGCTATCATTTGTAGCCAAGCGACCGTGAGCTTCTGCAGCTCAATGTTCACAAACCCGACCACCTGGTATGAGCAGTGAGAACACGTAACTGTCAGTGAGCGACAAATAAAATGATATGTTGTGATTATAGTCGCTACCATGAACGTGGAAAGGTCAGCTTCTGCAGCTCAACGTTCACAAAGCCAACCACCTGAGAAAACGAAAGTGGGTGGCAGTGAAATATCTGCAGCCATTATAAAGCCATATTTTGTAGAACTTCCAGGATAACCGAGGGGCCGTGAGCTTCTGCAGCTCAACGTTCACAGACACAACCGCCTGGTATAAGCGACAAGAAAACGTCAGTGAGCGGCAATAAAAATGATACGTTGTGATTCCAGTCTATGCCCTGATCGTGGGAACGTGAGAGCTTATGTAGCATAACGTTCTCAAACCCGATCACCTGCAAGAGAGTGACAAGAAACAATACTTTTCTGTGATGACACGGCAAGGCAAATGATATACAGCAACATCATTCTGTCTGGACAGCGGAAAAGGTAACGCTCTGCAGCTTCACTTGGATAAACCCGGCCCCACATGCACGAAAGCGGCAAACAGAACAGCGAAGACACGGAAATGCAAATCATTTGTTGCCAAGCAAATAACAAATCTGGACAAGCGAGATTCAAGCAAGTGCCCAGTGAGCACTTTTTGCACCCCCTCAGCGACAATCTCGACCGCCTGCGGGAACACCGAGGTTTTCACATACTGTGTCAAACAAAAGCGAGAGCCGTTTCGCCGTTTAAAACGCAGGGGCTGCCTGTCATGCGGCAAACACACGTACGTGCTGCCCCTTTCATGCATCCCTCTTCAGAAAGCTGCACGTACATAGACGATGGCTCCTGCTTCTCCAAGTAAACAATTCTAACAAGATACACAAACACATACAGTAACAGCAACCGACTGCACTAAAAAGGCAACGGTACTGAAAGTTTGAAATGTAACAGCAAGTAACTACAAATATGGGCCTCCTCCAGATGGCCAGGAGAAAAGTGGCCCCTAACAGGAGCCCCTCATAACCTCGAGAAAGGGAACCTGCATGTCACTGGATCAGCCCCTGCAACAACTCACCTCGCAGTAGTGTGGCCAGTCAGGTGGTCGCTCCACCAGCGAGGGGGACCAGATGTACGTAATGGGGACCTGCAGGGCCAGTGAGTGGTGGGGGCGGGGGTTGGGGGGTGGTGGTGGCCAGTGAGTGATGGTGAGTGGTGGTGGGGTCCAGTGAGTGGTGGGGGTGGGTGGGGGGTGTCAGAGGTCGGTGTCAGTGGTTGGGGTTGAGTGGAGGTGAGTGGTGACTATGGGTGTTGGTCTGTTGGGGCTGAGTGGTGTTGGCGAGTGGAAGGGGTGGATCTTGAATGGTGGGTGTGAAAGGTGGAGTTCTCGTTGCTCCAGTAGGTGAGCTGCATGATACGTTTCTCATTAAAATACCTAGATCCAAGACCCTCGAAATTGATTTATATAACGTGTGCTAGCCGTTCCTCTTGCTCTAGTCGGTGAGCTGCAGGATCCGTTTCCCACCAATATCTAGATCTAGATCCAGATTCCACACCTTTGAGTGATGTATTGTGTGCGAGCCGTTCTCCTTGCTCCAGTCCGTGAGCTGCAGAATCCGTTTCCGGAAGTCTTTGACCATGCCCGACATACCCAGCCAGGCAAGGTCCTCCACAGCAAAGTAGCTCAGCCAGTTCATGATCTGCAGGCAGTACACAAACGATGCACATCAGAACAAATGAAGTACACAACGATACACATCAGAACACAACGATACACATCAGACCATGCAGTACAGAACAATAAACGTCAGAACAAATGAAGCACAAGCACGCTGCTTTGTCTCATTAGGATATCCTCCACCGCAGAGTAGCGCAGGCAGTACATGATATGCAGGCAGTACATGATCTGCAGGCAGTACATGATCTGCAGGCAGTGAACACAGGCGGTACATCCCGCTGCGCATCACAATACCCTCTGGGGCTTGGTACCCTAGTTTAGCCTATACCCTTTGCCTACACCCAAGGGCAATCTTTCTCAGCCCCTACCACACAGGCAGCCCCCCCCTCCCAGCCCCCCAGTCAGTCAGTCCGCCCTCTCACCTCTATAGCCCTGCTGCTTGCAATCCTAGGAACAGCAGTTGTATTTGAACAGATTGTCCCTTTTCCTTCAATTCCGATCCCCTTAGCCCCTACCACACAGGCAGCCCCCCCTTCACAGCCCTTCCACCCAGTCAGTCAGTCCGCCCTCTCACCTCTCTCGCCCTGCTGTTTGTCCCGCCGATGGTGGTCTTGATACGAGCAAATGGATTTGGAAAGGCCTACGTTTGTGTGGGAGGGGAAGAGGAAGCTAGGGAGCCGTCAGAGGGTTTAGAGGGAAGTGAAAATGCAGTGAGGGGTGTGTGAGGTGCAATGTGGGAGTGACAGTGAGGGGTGTGTGAGGTGCAAGGGGGGAGTGGCAGTGAGGGGTGTGTGAGGTGCAAGGGGGGAGTGGCAGTGAGGGGTGTGTGAGGTGCAAGGGGGGAGTGACAGTGAGGGGTGTGTGAGGTGCAAGGGGGGAGTGGCAGTGAGGGGTGTGTGAGGTGCAAGGGGGGAGTGACAGTGAGGGGCGTGTGAGGTGCAAGGGGGGAGTGACAGTGAGGGGTGTGTGGGGTGCAAGGGGGGAGTGGCAGTGAGGGGTGTGTGAGGTGCAAGGGGGGAGTGACAGTGAGGGGTGTGTGAGGTGCAAGGGGGGAGTGACAGTGAGGGGTGTGTGAGGTGCAAGGGGGGAGTGGCAGTGAGGGGTGTGTGAGGTGCAAGGGGGGAGTGACAGTGAGGGGTGTGTGAGGTGCAAGGGGGGGAGTGACAGTGAGGGGTGTGTGAGGTGCAAGGGGGGAGTGACAGTGAGGGGTGTGTGAGGTGCAAGGGGGGAGTGACAGTGAGGGGTGTGTGAGGTGCAAGGGGGGAGTGACAGTGAGGGGTGTGTGAGGTGCAAGGGGGGAGTGACAGTGAGGGGTGTGTGAGGTGCAAGGGGGGAGTGGCAGTGAGGGGTGTGTGAGGTGCAAAGGGGGGGGGGGTGACAGTGAGGGGTGTGTGAGGTGCAAGGGGGGAGTGACAGTGAGGGGTGTGTGAGGTGCAAGGGGGGAGTGACAGTGAGGGGTGTGTGAGGTGCAAGGGGGGAGTGACAGTGAGGGGTGTGTGAGGTGCAAGGGGGGAGTGGCAGTGAGGGGTGTGTGGGGTGCAAGGGGGGAGTGACAGTGAGGGGTGTGTGAGGTGCAAGGGGGGAGTGGCAGTGAGGGGTGTGTGAGGTGCAAGGGGGGAGTGGCAGTGAGGGGTGTGTGAGGTGCAAGGGGGGGGGGGTGACAGTGAGGGGTGTGTGAGGTGCAATGTGGGAGTGACAGTGAGGGGTGTGTGAGGTGCAAGGGGGGAGTGACAGTGAGGGGTGTGTGAGGTGCAAGGGGGGAGTGACAGTGAGGGGTGTGTGAGGTGCAAGGGGGGAGTGACAGTGAGGGGTGTGTGAGGTGCAAGGGGGGAGTGACAGTGAGGGGTGTATGGGGTGCAAGGGGGGAGTGACAGTGAGGGGTGTGTGAGGTGCAAGGGGGGGAGTGACAGTGAGGGGTGTGTGAGGTGCAAGGGGGGAGTGACAGTGAGGGGTGTGTGAGGTGCAAGGGGGGGGGGTGACAGTGAGGGGTGTGTGAGGTGCAAGGGGGGGGTGACAGTGAGGGGTGTGTGAGATGCAAGGGGGGGGTGACAGTGAGGGGTGTGTGAGGTGCAAGGGGGGGGTGACAGTGAGGGGTGTGTGAGGTGCAAGGGGGGAGTGACAGTGAGGGGTGTGTGGGGTGCAAGGGGGGAGTGACAGTGAGGGGTGTGTGAGGTGCAAGGGGGGGAGTGACAGTGAGGGGTGTGTGAGGTGCAAGGGGGGAGTGACAGTGAGGGGTGTGTGGGGTGCAAGGGGGGAGTGACAGTGAGGGGTGTGTGAGGTGCAAGGGGGGGAGTGACAGTGAGGGGTGTGTGAGGTGCAAGGGGGGAGTGACAGTGAGGGGTGTGTGAGGTGCAAGGGGGGGGGTGACAGTGAGGGGTGTGTGAGGTGCAAGGGGGGGGTGACAGTGAGGGGTGTGTGAGATGCAAGGGGGGGGTGACAGTGAGGGGTGTGTGAGGTGCAAGGGGGGGGGTGACAGTGAGGGGTGTGTGAGGTGCAATGTGGGAGTGACAGTGAGGGGTGTGTGAGGTGCAAGGGGGGAGTGACAGTGAGGGGTGTGTGAGGTGCAAGGGGGGAGTGACAGTGAGGGGTGTGTGAGGTGCAAGGGGGGAGTGACATTGAGGGGTGTGTGAGGTGCAAGGGGGGAGTGACAGTGCGGGGTGTGTGAGGTGCAAGGGGGGAGTGACAGTGAGGGGTGTGTGAGGTGCAAGGGGGGGGGGGGTGACAGTGAGGGGTGTGTGAGGTGCAAGGGGGGAGTGACAGTGAGGGGTGTGTGAGGTGCAAGGGGGGAGTGACAGTGAGGGGTGTGTGAGGTGCAAGGGGGGAGTGACAGTGAGGGGTGTGTGAGGTGCAAGGGGGGAGTGACAGTGAGGGGTGTGTGAGGTGCAAGGGGGGAGTGACAGTGAGGGGTGTGTGAGGTGCAAGGGGGGGAGTGACAGTGAGGGGTGTGTGAGGTGCAAGGGGGGAGTGACAGTGAGGGGTGTGTGAGGTGCAAGGGGGGGGGTGACAGTGAGGGGTGTGTGAGGTGCAAGGGGGGAGTGACAGTGAGGGGTGTGTGAGGTGCAAGGGGGGAGTGACAGTGAGGGGTGTGTGAGGTGCAAGGGGGGAGTGACAGTGAGGGGTGTGTGAGGTGCAAGGGGGGAGTGGCAGTGAGGGGTGTGTGAGGTGCAAGGGGGGGGGGGTGACAGTGAGGGGTGTGTGAGGTGCAAGGGGGGAGTGACAGTGAGGGGTGTGTGAGGTGCAAGGGGGGAGTGACAGTGAGGGGTGTGTGAGGTGCAAGGGGGGAGTGACAGTGAGGGGTGTGTGAGGTGCAAGGGGGGAGTGACAGTGAGGGGTGTGTGAGGTGCAATGGGGGGGGGTGACAGTGAGGGGTGTGTGAGGTGCAAGGGGGGGGGGGTGACAGTGAGGGGTGTGTGAGGTGCAAGGGGGGAGTGACAGTGAGGGGTGTGTGAGGTGCAAGGGGGGAGTGGCAGTGAGGGGTGTGTGAGGTGCAAGGGGGGAGTGGCAGTGAGGGGTGTGTGAGGTGCAAGGGGGGGGGGTGACAGTGAGGGGTGTGTGAGGTGCAATGTGGGAGTGACAGTGAGGGGTGTGTGAGATGCAAGGGGGGAGTGACCGTGCGGGGTGTGTGAGGTGCAAGGGGGGAGTGACAGTGAGGGGTGTGTGAGGTGCAAGGGGGGAGTGACAGTGAGGGGTGTGTGAGGTGCAAGGGGGGAGTGACAGTGAGGGGTGTGTGAGATGCAAGGGGGGAGTGACAGTGAGGGGTGTGTGAGGTGCAATGGGGGGGGGTGACAGTGAGGGGTGTGTGAGGTGCAAGGGGGGAGTGACAGTGAGGGGTGTGTGAGGTGCAAGGGGGGAGTGACAGTGAGGGGTGTGTGAGGTGCAAGGGGGGAGTGACAGTGAGGGGTGTGTGAGGTGCAAGGGGGGAGTGACAGTGAGGGGTGTGTGAGGTGCAAGGGGGGAGTGACAGTGAGGGGTGTGTGAGGTGCAAGGGGGGAGTGACAGTGAGGGGTGTGTGAGGTGCAAGGGGGGGGGGTGACAGTGAGGGGTGTGTGAGGTGCAAGGGGGGAGTGACAGTGAGGGGTGTGTGAGGTGCAAGGGGGGGGGGGTGACAGTGAGGGGTGTGTGAGGTGCAATGTGGGAGTGACAGTGAGGGGTGTGTGAGGTGCAAGGGGGGGGTGACAGTGAGGGGGCACTTTGAAGATGATGCGGATGGACAATTACAGCTAGAGTGGGCCCTATGCTTGGCACATGAATCACAAACCCCAAACCTTAAACCCTACGCTTAACACATGAACCCTAAACCCTTACCCTTACACTTAGGACATGTACCCTAAACCCTACACTAAGAACATGAATCCTAAACTCTACACTTAGGACATGAATCACAAACTATAAACCCTAAACCCTACACTTAGCACATGAACCCTATACCCTTCACTTAGCACATGACCCCTAAACCCTACACTTAGCACATGAACCCCAAACCCTTCACTTACATGAATCACGAACCCTAAACCTTAGACCCTGCGCTTAGCACATGAACCCTATACTCTAAACCCTACGCCTAGCACATGAACCCTAGACCCTAGACCCTACGCTTAGCACATGAACCCTAAACCCTAAACCCTAAGGTCTACACTTAGTACATGCATCACAAACCCTAAACCCTTAACCATACACTTTGCACATGGACTCTAAACCCTACACTTAGCACATGAATCACAAACCATTAACCCTACGTTTAGCACATGAACCCTAAACCCTACACATAGCACATGCATCACAAACCCAAAACCCTACACTTAGCATATGAATCACAACCCCTAAACCCTAAACCCTACGCTTAGTGCATAGATCACAACCCCCCTGACCTTCGTCGGTGACCAAGGCATTGTGAAGATGATATGGAGCGGTACGTTGAGCTTCTCAGCGCAGTGTGTGTGGCCGTAGGCGGGTGGGTTGGCCACAATGGCGTCAGCAATGAAGGGCTTGCCTGCGGACAGTGTGAATGGTGTGGAGGGTGTGAAAGGTGTGAAAGGTGTGGCCGTGGGCGGGTGGGTTGGCCACGATGGCGTCAGCAATGAAGGGCTTGCCTGCGGACAGTCTGAAGGGTGTGGAGGGTGTGGAGGGTATGAAAGGTGTAACCGTCGGCAAGTGGGTTGGCTACGATGGCATCAGCAATGAAGGCTGGCCTGCGGAAAGTGTGAAGGGTGTGGAGGGTGTGGAGGGTGGGAAGGATGTGGCCGAAGGCGGGTGGGCTGGCCACGATGGCGTCGGCAATGAAGGGCTTGTCTGAGAGCAGTTACGGGTGCAAAGGGTATGGAGGGTGGGAATGATGTGGAGTTTGTTAAGGTTGTAGGGTGTGAAAGGTGTGGTGGTTGAAAAGGATCAGTAGGGTATGGGTAGGTGTGAAAAGTGTGACGGGTGTGACAGTGGGCAAAAAGGTGGCTACGGTGGCATCAGCTATAAAGGCGTGCTTTCAGAATCAAGAGGAATTGAGGAGATGCAGGTTGGAGGGTGCCTCTCGGCGGATTACTATGTGTGGCTGTGAGTGGCAGGATCAGCCACTCTTGCTTCAATGATACAGGGTTTGCCTGAGGGCAGAGGGAAGGGCTCGCCTGAGGGCAGAGGGAAGGGCTTGCCTGAGGGCAGAGGCAAGGGCTTGCCTGAGGGCAGAGGCAAAGGCTTGCCTGAGGCAGAGGCAAGGGCTTGCCTGAGGGCAGAGGGAAGGGCTTGCCTGAGGGCAGAGGGAAGGGCTTGTCTAAGGGCAGAGGGAAGGGCTTGCCTGAGGGCAGAGGCAAGGGCTTGTCTGAGGGCAGAGGGAAGGGCTTGCCTGAGGGCAGAGGCAAGGGCTTGCCTGAGGGCAGAGGCAAGGGCTTGCCTGAGGGCAGAGGGAAGGGCTTGCCTGAGGGCAGAGGCAAGGGCTTGCCTGAGGGCAGAGGCAAGGGCTTGCCTGAGGGCAGAGGCAAGGGCTTGCCTGAGGGCAGAGGCAAGGGCTTGCCTGAGGGCAGAGGCAAGGGTTTGCCTGAGGGCAGAGGCAAGGGCTTGCCTGAGGGCAGAGGCAAGGGCTTGCCTGAGGGCAGAGGCAAGGGCTTGCCTGAGGGCAGAGGCAAGGGCTTGCCTGAGGTGAGTGAGGGATGGACGCCGAGGGGGCAAGGCGTGAAGTGTGAGGTGTTAGGGTATGAGAGAGTGGGTGCAGAGAAAGGGTGAGGGGGTGCAGGTGTGAGGGGAGGGACGTGAGGGGAGGGGTGATAGGGGCAAAACATGTGGAGGGTCGGAGTCATCCCATATTCTCCAGCACCATCATAATAAAAAAACAGAAATTTCCGAACGGCTTGGCCAAGTCCTCTGAATCGGGCGATGTGCACCTGTGTTCTCTGGATCTGGCAGTATGCAACAGGATTCTCTGGATCTGGCAGTACACGCACACACACACACACACACTCCTAGCTGCTACTTCCAATTTCTCAAATCTCCCTCAATTTCTCAGCACTCCCGCTGCTGCCTGGCAGTACATACCTGGATTCTCTGGATCCGGCAGTACACATGCACCCCAACTGCTGAACAGGATCTCTCGGACTTGCTCCCGTTGCTGCAACGCGTCAGCGATGTTCAGGCCGGGCATGATACCCCTGAAGATGGGAAAAGAAGTGAGGGGGTGAGGTCAGGAGGGCAGGGTGCAGGGGTGCAGGGCTTAGGGGTTAAGGGTCGAGGGTTGAGGGCTGAGCCCCAGCACAATGCCTCAGACAGCCACCCCTACTGGCCTGTTCTAACAGCCGCCCTTGCTCTTAAGGCTGCAAGCCATGATGTGGCTGGACTCAAGCTCACCTGTGTTTGATGACAAACCTCAACACCCCTCCCCTACTGGCCTACTCCAACAGCCAACCCTGCCCTAAAGGCTGCAAGCCATGATGTGGCTGGACTCAAGCTCACCTGTGTTTGATGACAAACCTCAACACCCCTCCCCTACTGGCCTACTCCAACAGCCGCCCTTGCTCTTGAGGCTGCAAGCCATGATGTGGCTGGACTCAAGCACACCTGTGTTTGATGACAAACCTCAACACCCCTTCCCTACTGGCCTACTCCAACAGCCGCCCTTGCTCTTGAGGCTGCAAGCCATGATGTGGCTGGACTCAAGCACACCTGTGTTTGATGAAAAACCTCAACACCCCTCCCCTACTGGCCTACTCCAACAGCCGCCCTTGCTCTAAAGGCTGCAAGCCATGATGTGGCTGGACTCAAGCACACCTGTGTTTGATGACAAACCTCAACACCCCTCCCCTACTGGCCTACTCCAACAGCCGCCCTTGCTCTGAAGGCTGCAAGCCATGATGTGGCTGGACTCAAGCACACCTGTGTTTGATGACAAATCTCAACACCCTTCCCCTACTGGCCTACTCCAACAGCCGCCCCTGCCCTAAAGGCTGCAAGCCATGATGTGGCTGGACTCTAGCTCACCTGTGTTTGATGACAAATCTCAACACCCCTCCCTTACTGGCCTACTCCAACAGCCGCCCCTGCCCTAAAGGCTGCAAGCCATGATGTGGCTGGACTCTAGCTCACCTGTGTTTGACAACAAACTCGGAAAGCACCTTGGGATCTCCGCCAATGGGGTAGAACTCTAGGCCAAAGCCCGTCACAAACTCGCGGTACACCTGCGGTACATTATGCGATGTACGGAAGTACAGTTGCTGTCACAGGGTGCAAGTGTCCACCCAAAAGCTTTTCCAGGACAGTCAGACTTTATCAACCAGAAACCTCAGTCTCTAACGCGTGTAATGAAAAGGACGTATTTCCCCAATAAGCTTCTCGCAGCATCCAATTCCTGGAACCCCCTCCAGTATGGAAGCATGAAGTATTTGCATAAACATAAGGAAGGGCATCAGGCCACCCACATTCACTTCAAACGCCCCCAACCGCTACCCTTGACGTCCTCAACCAACACAACTGCCGTCCAACCGCCGCCAAACCTCTTTCCGCAACAAAACCAACCGCCCAGCCCCCACCCAACCGCCGTCCGACCTTGTGGCTGGCGATTCGAACGCGATGCCCGTACTCTTTCAGCTTCAGTCCGATGCCAATGAAGGGTTGCACGTCCCCGCGTGTCCCGACAATCAACATGACGATGTTGATTGGCTTGATCTTGCCCGAAACAGCATCCACCCTGCCGTAGTGCACCAGAAAAAGAAAACTCAACCCTAAACCCTTTACCCTAAAACGTTTACAACCTCAGGTTAAGCACTTGGGGGAATAGGGTCTGTGACATTGGGTTCAATGTTGAAGATACAAGCATGACTAAGCTGATTTGCTTGATCTTGCCCGACACAGCATCTACCCTATTGCAACAAATTGAACGTTTGCAACCTCAGATGAAGCGCTTGGGGGAATAGGGTTTGTGACATCGTGTTCGATGTTGAAGATGCAAGCGGAGGGCATGCTGGGGTTTTGTGACAGGGTGTAGGAAACATGTTTAAGGAGTTCAGTTCCCCCCTCCTCAGGTCCCCCTCCTCAAGTCCCCCCTCCTCAGGTCCCCCTCCCTCTCCCCCTCCTCAGGTCCCCCCTCCCTCTCCCCCTCCTCAGGTCCCCCCTCCCTCTCCCCCTCCTCAGGCCCCCCCTCCTCAGGTCCCCCCTCCCTAAGGTCCCCCTACCTCTCCCCCTCCTCAGGCCCCCCCTCCCTCTCCCCCTCCTCAGGTCGCCCCTCCCTCAGGTCCCCCCTCCCTCTCCCCCTCCTCAGGTCCCCCCTCCTCAGGTCTCCCCTCCTCAGGTCCCCCCTCCCTCTCCCCCTCCTCAGGTCCCCCCTCCTCGAGTCCCCCTCCCTCTCCCCCTCCTCAGGTTCCCCCTCCTCAGGTCCCCCCTCCTCAGGTCCCCCCTCCTCAGGTCCCCCCTCCCTCTCCCCCTCCTCAGGTCCCCCTCCTCAGGTCCCCCTCCTCAGGTCCCCCCTCCCTCTCCCCCTCCTCAGGTCCCCCCTCCTCGAGTCCCCCTCCCTCTCCCCCTCCTCAGGTTCCCCCTCCTCAGGTCCCCCCTCCTCAGGTCCCCCCTCCTCAGGTCCCCCCTCCCTCTCCCCCTCCTCAGGTCCCCCCTCCCTCTCCCCCTCCTCAGGTCCCCCCTCCCTCTCCCCCTCCTCAGGTCCCCCTCCCTCTCCCCCTCCTCAGGTCCCCTCCCCCTCCCCCTCCTCAGGTCCCCTCCCCCTCCCCCTCCTCAGGTCCCCCCTCCTCAGGTCCCCCCTCCTCAGGTCCCCCTCCCCTTCCCCCTCCTCAGGTCCCCCTCCTCAGGTCCCCCCTCCCTCTCCCCCTCCTCAGGTCCCCCCTCCTCAGGTCCCCCCTCCCTCTCCCCCTCCTCAGGTCCCCCCTCCTCAGGTCCCCCTCCCTCTCCCCCTCCTCAGGTCCCCCTCCTCAGGTCCCCCTCCTCAGGTCCCCCTCCTCAGGTCCCCCTCCCTCTCCCCCTCCTCAGGTCCCCCTCCTCAGGTCCCCCTCCTCAGGTCCCCCTCCTCAGGTCCCCCTCCTCAGGTCCCCCTCCTCAGGTCCCCCTCCTCAGGTCCCCTCCCCCTCCCCCTCCTCAGGTCCCCCCTCCTCAGGTCCCCCCTCCTCAGGTCCCCCCTCCTCAGGTCCCCCTCCCCTTCCCCCTCCTCAGGTCCCCCTCCTCAGGTCCCCCCTCCCTCTCCCCCTCCTCAGGTCCCCCCTCCTCAGGTCCCCCTCCCTCTCCCCCTCCTCAGGTCCCCCCTCCTCAGGTCCCCCTCCCTCTCCCCCTCCTCAGGTCCCCCTCCTCAGGTCCCCCTCCTCAGGTCCCCCTCCTCAGGTCCCCCTCCCTCTCCCCCTCCTCAGGTCCCCCTCCTCAGGTCCCCCTCCTCAGGTCCCCCTCCTCAGGTCCCCCTCCTCAGGTCCCCCTCCTCAGGTCCCCCTCCCTCTCCCCCTCCTCAGGTCCCCCTCCTCAGGTCCCCCTCCTCAGGTCCCCCTCCTCAGGTCCCCCTCCTCAGGTCCCCCTCCTCAGGTCCCCCTCCCTCTCCCCCTCCTCAGGTCCCCCTCCTCAGGTCCCCCTCCTCAGGTCCCCCTCCCTCTCCCCCTCCTCAGGTCCCCCTCCTCAGGTCCCCCTCCCTCTCCCCCTCCTCAGGTCCCCCTCCTCAGGTCCCCCTCCCTCTCCCCCTCCTCAGGTCCCCCTCCTCAGGTCCCCCTCCCTCTCCCCCTCCTCAGGTCCCCTCCTTCTCCCCTTCCCCACCTGATGGTCGTATTCTTGGGTCCCATCATCTCCGGTGGCGGCGCTAGCCCGCTGGCCAGTGCAGTCATGGGCTTCAGGCCGCGCTGGAGCTCATTGCGGATGCTCTTAGAGAGGTCAGCCTTCATGGCATTCTTGATCCCAAACGCCATGGGCCGGCTCAGGTGCACCTAAGGGTGTAACGTTTAGGGTTAATGTGAAAAGGGGTTTGGGTGAAGGACATAGGGTTCAGGGTATTCTGGTTATGGGCTCAAGGTGAAGGGTTACAGGTACGGGTTACAGGTGTGCAGGATTAAGGGTTTAGGATTATGGGTTTAAAAATAGGGCTTAAGGGTTCAAGCTTAAGTCAGAACAGTATGCAGTCCATCAGTGGGAACAGGGAGCATTGAGGGCTTGAGTGTAAAGCTATGTCAGGGTAAGGGTGTAGGGTTGAGGGTTAAGGGTCTGGGGTGTATGGCTACTTCCCACCTTCGTTGATCTCCAGTCCTCTGACATGGATGTGATAAATAAAACATGCAAATAATTTGGCTACTAACGTTACTGGAAAAATAGTCCATTCAGAAAATGACCCAAAAGCCATTCAGAACCTCCCACGTGTGATTCAGGCTTCGCTGCATCAGTCCTAGGGTCTAAGGTTTAGGGCTTAAGGTTTAGGGTTGAAGGTTTAAGGGTTAAGGTCCCGTTGAAGCCCGCATACTGGCAGGGAAACAGCTTAATCATTGTGGAAATGGTTCCGGAGCCTTCACCTGAGATCCCGGTTTCAACGGCTTGAGCCCCGTCCCTGTTGAGGCTCGCAAGCTGGCCGCCAGCCTGCCGGCCTCGCGGGCAGAAGGCGCGCCTCTGGCGCCCCCTCCCGCCGCCGCCGCTGCCGCCGCCGCCGCAGCAGCGCTCTTGTGGTCAAAGCTCATGCTCTGAGGTGTGGACTTCAAGTGTGGGGGCGGGGACCAAGATGGGGACGCCGTGCCCGGGGCCGTCGGCGGGCCGGCAGGGGAGGCGCGTGGAGGAGGCAGCACTGGCTCCTCTGTGGGCTTAAGGACGAGTGGGGAGGCGGGCCGCTGGCCACCGGAGGAGGTCGGTCGTGAGCCGCCGGCGGAGGGTGGACGTGAGCCGCCTGCAGGGGAGGGAGGGAGCAAAAAGTGGAGGGTCATTCTCGGTACTCCACAAATTAAAATTTGGGTCTTTTTTTTGTTCTGCCTCTCACACACACCAAAGGTGATCCTCCCACCGAAACCCGCGTACCCCCACATAGTGGGGTGCGGGTTTTGGTGATCCTCCGCTAGGTCATGTGTGGGGTAGCGGGTTTCAGTGATCCTCCGCTAAGTGAGGCGACCTCGCCTGCTTGCACCTAATAGGTGGGCGGGTGGGCGGGCGGGGAGTGCATACTTTACCTAACAGGCGGGCGGGCGGGCGGGCGGGCGGGAAGTGCGCATACTTTACCTTACAGGCGAGCAGGTGGGCGGGCGGGCGGGCAGGTGGGCGGGTAATCACTTCACCTCGCAGGCGGGTAGGCGGGCAGGCGAGAGACTTGACCCTTTTACCCAGCAAGCAGGCAGAGGGTGGGACAGGGGGGGGGGATGTTTGACCCTTCACCCTAATAATGAGCAAGGGGCGCTCACCGGGAGAGGGGTTCAACAATTTACCCAGGAGGCGGGCCGGCGGGGAATGTAACCTTTGAACGCTTAACGTAGCAAGCGGACAGGGGGGCACTCATCGAGCGGGAAAATGGGGATACCTAGTTCAGGTGTTGGGGGTATAGGGTATAGGGGTAAGGGTTCAGGGAGGAGTTCAAGGAAGCAGTTGACCCAGCAGGTGGGCCAGGGGGTGCTTGGGTGGGTCAGCGGACGTGAGGGAGGGAGGCAAGGAGGGATATACCGACCAGACAGGCGGGCAGGCGGGCAGGCAGACGGACGGGCAGGCGGGCGGGCGGGCGGGCGGGCAGGGGGGCAGGCGGGCATGCGGGCAAGGGGCATGCGTGAAGGCGGGCATGCGGGCAAGCGCTCACCAGGCGGGCGGAACGATGGTAGCACTCCGAAACCGAACGATGCCGAAGATGACAGCTGGTCCTGGCCCGCAGCTCCTGGCGCCACTCCTCCAGAGGATACTGTTACGCTGCCCGGTCGGCTGCCGGACGGCCCCGAGGGGGGGATGTCGGATCCGGCAGCGGATCCAGCGCGGCTGCGACGCTTCGGGGGGAGCCCCGTTGACGGTGGTGCTGTGAGGTCTTCGGGGACAGCGGGCAGGTTGACGGCCAGAGGGAAGCCAAAGGTCGGCGTCGGGAGGCCGCCAGACTCGAGCATCATGTCCTGCAGGGCCGGACATTCTGAAACTTTAAAGTTTGGATTTGAGTTTAAAATTTGAAATTTGATATTCGAGTTTTAGACATGCAGTATTTTATTCAGTCCAGAAGTTGCAGTTGGAGCCAAAGCATCAAGTCATATAAAAGAGAATGAAGCATCCCATGGCTCACTACCAGCGGCCCGTCCTCCCTCTCGTCAGCCATGCCCCTCAAACGTAACCCTGTGCCTCATAAAACTATCACCCTGATCTCTTACGGCAGCAGGGTGAAGGATCCTGGCGATCCTCTCCTCACAGCCTGCCATTTCCCTCGTCTACCAGAGCCCTTCATACTGGACACTGCTCCTCATAAAACCTTCAGCCTGATCTCTTAGGGCAGCAGGGTCAAGGATCCTGGCAATCCTCTCCTCACAGCCTGTCATTCCCCTCGTCTACCAGAGCCCTTCACACTGGACACTGCTACTCATAAAACCTTCAGCCTGATCTCTTAGGGCAGCAGGGTGAAGAATCCTGGCCTTCCTCTCCTCACAGCCTGTCATTTCCCTCATCTACCAGACCTCTTTACACGGAGCCATGCTCCACTGCAACCCTCGCCCTCATATCCAGGGGTGGTGTATTCTCCTCGCAGCCCACACTGCCCGTGGCCTATCATTCCGTATGTTGGACAGGCCCCTGAACACTGAACCCTGCTCCCCTTCCCCAAATCTCCACCCTGATTCTTAAGGTGGCAGGTCCTCATGGTCTTCCTGTCTACGTGACCCGTAATTCCCCTTCCCGGCCAGACCCCTAAACATCGAACCCTGCTCCTCATGAAACCTTCACCTTTATCTCAAGGGGTTGCATGTTCTCCTCGCCGCCCACTGCAGGTGGCCCATCCTCCCCTTCGTCGTCGGCCAGGCCTTGCAGCATTTCATCCTCCTCTTGCTCAGCGTCATTGTCATCAGCCTCCTCCTATGAATCACACAAAGAGAAACACATGCATTTGTAAAGAATAGGAAACAGTTTCCTGACCCGCTTGCCAGTACCGGTGCTCAATACTTTCAAGTGCTATAAGATGTGTTTGTCAACTCTTCTGCCATTTAAGATGATTGTCAACTCTTCTGCCATTGAAGATGATTGTCAACTCTTCTGCCATTGAAGATGATTGTCAACTCTTCTGCCATTTGAGATGATTGTCAACTCTTCTGCCATTTGAGATGATTGTCAACTCTTCTGCCATTTAAGATGATTGTCAACTCTTCTGCCATTTGAGATGATTGTCAACTCTTCTGCCATTGAAGATGGTTGTCAACTCTTCTATACCATATAAGGCCTCCACGTTGACCACATCCGGTAAGAAACCATGACTTGATAAAACCTCACCTGGCCCAGTGCTGCGTATCGAAACCATGACTTCACCATGACCATTTATAAACCATTGCTTGATCACCTCACCTGGCCCAGTGCTGCGTATAGATCTGCCAGGTCCTCCTCGTCTAGATCCGCGTTCTCGATACCGCCAAATGACAGAGCCACGCCACCATCGCCAGTGACCTGTCAGAGGTGATCAGGGTCGAGGGTTGAGGGTTGAGGTTTGAGGTTTGAGGGCAGAGGGTTGAGGGTTGAGGGTTGAAGGTACACATTTGTGTGAAACAGGGTTGATGGCAGAGGGTTGAGGATTTATAATTGGGAGAAACAACGCATAATCAGGACAGAGCCAAGCCACCATCGCTGGTGACCTGTCAAAGGAGTTCAGGGTTGAAGGTTGAGGGTTGAGGGTGCACACTTGTGTGAAACAGGTTGATGGCAGAGGGTTAAGGGTTAGGGTTTTTGAGAAACAGCGCATGATCAGGACAGAGCCAGGCCACCATCGTCAGTGACCTGTCAAAGGATTGTTGAAGATTAAGGGTTGAGGTTGTGGGGTTGTGGAAAGTGGAGCAGAAGCAACACAGAGTGATTCTTCAATTGCCAGGGAACGGTCAGGGGAGTTGGGGATTGCGGGTTGAGGGTTGAAAGCTGAGGTTTCAGGTTTCAGGTTTCAGGTTTCAGGTTTCAGGTTTGAGGGTTTAGGGTAAAGGTTTGTGGGAAGCAGAGCAGAATCAGGATGGAGCCGTTCCATCATTGCCAGGGACCAGTTGGGGACATATGGTTCGCTTGTAAGAGTGGCGGGCTGGAATGACTGGTTGGAGTGGCGGGCTGGGTGGACTGAATGGGTAGCAGACCTCCCACCCTCTCCCCACCTGTGGCGTGCTACCGTCATCTCCTGGTGCAGAAGCATCAGCCATGCCCCCATCCCCACCTCCTCGCCACAGGTGGGGAGAGGGTGGGAGAGGAGGAGGGGATGGGGGCATGGCTGATGCTTCTGCACCTGGAGATGACGGTAGCACGCCATACGTGGAGAGAGGGTGGTAGCCCCTCTCCTCCAAGTCTCCACGACTAAAATCCGAATTCCCCGAGCCTTAAATTGAAGCCCTTTACATAAATACAAACAAAGCCATTCACTCTCAACCTCACCATATTGTCACATTCATGAGAGCTTAGCCTTGATAATTGCCTTGATCTCCCTCTTTACCCACTAAACGCTAACCACGGCCCACCCAATTCCAGTCACCTCAAACTGCCCCCTAAACGGTTAATCTCGCATAATACGTACAGCCACGAGCTTGGATTTTAGCTCCCTCTCCTCTGCACCTGCCTCGAGGCCATCGTGGATATTGAGCCCTTAAATCTTAACCCTCCCACCAACCGATCGGCAACCCAAAACCCTATACCTTAACCTCTGCATAATGCACCAACCGATCAGCAAACCCAAACCCTATACCTTAACTTCTGCGTAATGCACCAACCGATTGGCAACCCTAAACTCTATACCTTTACCATTGCGTACTGCACCAACCGATGGGCAACCCTAAACCCTATACCTTAACTTCTGCGTAATGCACCAACCGATCCGCTACCCTAAACTCTATACCTTTACCCCTGCGTAATGCACCAACCGATGGGCAACCCTAAACCCTATACCTTAACCTCTGCGTAATGCACCAACCGATCGAGAACCCTTAACCCTTGCACCAACCGATCGGCAACCCCAACCCTTTACCTCAGCGTAATGCCAGGTCGCCATGAGCTTTGCCTTAAGCTCCCTTTCTTCCATGTCTGCTTCGGGGTCGTCAAGCCCCCCGTCGAGCCCCCCGGGCGGCGCCGTAGCCCCCAGCCTCGATGCGACCTTCCCGCCCACTCCAGCCTCTGACGCCTGCCGCGACCTTGCGACAGCGCTCCCGACTCGCAGCCCCGACGGCTCCGGGGACAAGTGCGGCGAGCTGCCGGCGCTGCCGTCAGCCTCGGGCCACCGTGGCGCGGGGAAGCCGATGCCACCGCTGGACGCGGGAAAGGCGCTGGGCGCGAACGCGGCGGCGGGCAGCAGCGAGGAGAGGTCGGTGGAGGCGGCCGGGGCGATGCGGCGCGAGGGGTACGATGATAGAGCCGGGAGTAGCGAGGAGCTCATCGGGTAGGCTGCTTCATCGTTGTTCCTCTGACGTGTGGCCTGCATGGGTCGAGGGTTTAGGGTTTAAGAAAAGTGCTTGCAAGGGAAATGGTTGTCGGATTCGGGATTTGGGTGTAAGGTCTAGCATGGCGCATGGCCTGCATGGGTCGAGGGTTTGGGGCTGTAAGCACTTTTTCAGGAAAAGTGCTTACAAGGAAAGTGGGTGTCGGATTCAGGATGTGGGTGTAAGTTCTAGCATGGCGCATGGCCTACATGGATCGAGGGTTTAGGGCTTGGGGCTTAGGGCATGCATGGCATGTGACCTGCATGGGTCGAGGGTTAAGAGCTTGGGGCTTAGGACATGCATGGCATGTGACCTGCATGGGTCGAGGGTTTAGGGCATAGGGCTTAGGACATGCATGGCATGTGACCTGCATGGGTCGAGGGTTTAGGGCATAGGGCTAAGGGGATGCATGGCATGTGACCTGCATGGGTCAAGGGTTTAGGGCTTGGGGGTAAGGGCATGCATGGCACGTGACCTGCGTGGTTCGAGGGTTTAGAGTTTGGGGCTTAGGGCATGCATGGCATGTGACCTGCATGGGTCAAGGTTTTAGGGCTTGGGGCTTAGGGCATGCATGGTGCGTGACCTGCATGGTTCAAGGGTTTAGGGTTTGGGGCACGTGACCTGCACTGGGAGGGTGGGGAGGGCATTGTATAGAAGAATACACTAGGCATTGCGTATCTCAGCAGCTGAGGAGCGTGTGTGGTGGCCGCCATCGTAGTTGGCCGGGAGCATGGCCGGCATGGGTTGAGGGTGTAGGGTGTAGGGTGTACGGGGTATCAATTGGGTTTGAGGTCTTGCATGGCCTATGGCCTGCAAGGCTGCACAGCTAAGGGTCCAGGGTTCACTCTTCTTTTACCAAGTGAACCCAGTCAACCAAAGCCTTTTCAGGGTTTAGGAATGGGCTCACGCAAGGCCTGCATGGGGAAGAGGGGGTGTCGGAGACCGCGGAGGTTCAGAGAGCCAGCTGGCGAGAAAAAGTTTATAACATTCATGGACTGAAGTTATTTTCTCTGTTCACAATACCAGCTGTATAGCAGCTGTGTCGTGGAAATTGACTAAATGAAGTGGATGTTTCTCTGTGTTCTGATGCTCATCATCTCTTTTTGACCCCATAACCCACACCCCGATATGCTGTCCCCTACAAAACCCTGCCCCCCCTCCTTGCTCCCCGCTCTCGTGCCTCTCTCTGCTCCCCACTCTCTGTCCCCCGCTCCCTGCCTTCCGCCCCCCCCCCCATGCCCACTCTCTGCTCCCCGCATGCCGCTCCCTGCATGCCACTCCCTGCATGCCGATCCCTGCATGCCACTCCCTGCATGCCACTCCCTGTATGCCACTCCCTGCATGCCACTCCCCGCATGCCACTCCCTGCTTGCCACTCCCTGCATGCCGCTCACTGCATGCCGCTCACTGCATGCCGCTCCCTGCATGCCGCTCCCTGCATGCCGCTCACTGCATGCCGCTCCCTGCATGCCGATCCATGCATGCCGATCCATGCATGCCGCTCCCTGCATGCCACTCCATGCATGCCACTCCATGCATGCCACTACATGCATGCCACTCCATGTATGCCACTCCCTGCCTGCCACTCAATGCATGCCACTCCCTGCATGCCACTCCATGCATGCCGCTCCATGCATGCCGCTCCCTGCATGCCGCTCCCTGCATGCCGCTCCCTGCATGCCGCTCCCTGCATGCCGCTCCCTGCATGCCGCTCCCTGCATGCCACTCCATGCATGCCACTCCATGCATGCCACTCCATGCATGCCACTCCATGTATGCCACTCCATGCATGCCACTCCCTGCATGCCACTCCATGCATGCCACTCCATGCATGCCGCTCCATGCATGCCGCTCCCTGCATGCCGCTCCCTGCATACCACTCCATGCATGCCACTCCATGCATGCCACTCCCTGCATGCCGCTCCCTGCATACCACTCCCTGCATGCCACTCCTTGCCTGCCACTCCCTGCATGCTACTCCCTGCATACCACTCCCTGCATGCCGCTCCCTGCATGCCGCTCCCTGCATGCCGCTCCCTGCATGCCGCTCCCTGCATGCCGCTCCCTGCATGCCACTCCCTGATCCCCCCCCTTACCCCCGCTCCCTGATCCCTGCATGTCGCTCCCTGCTCTAGCCCCATGCACCCTTCACCCTCTTCCTCTCCCCGCGCCCCGCTCCCTGCACGCCGCTCCCTGATCCCAGCTTTCTGCACCCTGCACCCTGTTCCATGCACCCCTCACACACCCCGCACCCCGCTCCCCGCTTCCTGCACGCTGCTCCCTGATCTCAGCTTTCTGCTCCCCGCTCTAGCCCATAGCACCCCTCACCCTACCCCTGCCCCGCTCCTTGCACCCGCCACCGCTTCCTGCATTTTGGTCCCTGATCCCAGCTTTCTGCTTCCTGCTATAGCCCCTGCAACCCTCACCCTACCCCTGCTCCGCTCTTTGCATCCCGCACCCCGCCACCGCTCTCCGCATGCCGCTCCCTGACATCAGCTTTCTGCTCACCGGCCGCTCACCACACACTGATACCCGCACCTCGCCCACTCCTCCCTCCCTCAGCTCCTGGTTCACCGCTCTTAGCTCCCCGCTCACCCGACACTGCAGAGTGGCGTTAAATGTCCCCCAAGGCAACCACCAACGCCCCATGAGCTTTCATGGGCGTAATGTTATAGCATGACTAAGCCCACTTCAATAGTATTGTCTTCCTTATGTAACACCGTCTCCTTTCTTTGGAGACCCTCGAATTTGCCCTCACGCACGCACCTGCATGGTTGCCTGCAGCGTCTCGTCCTTCTTCCATGCTCGCATGGTGCTAAACGCCTGCCCCGTGTTTATGTTGTTGAGAGCCTCGAGGGCTGCCGCGCGCTTCTTTGCTGCCTCCTCCTCGAGAAGCTCCTGATATATTCGCAGCTCGACATCCTCGTCATCATCGTCATCCTCCCCCTCCTCATCGCTGTAGCAGCCCCCTCGGATCAGCCCGTCGTCATTGGCGTTGGTGTTGCTCGTGCCCGGGGGGAAAACCAATGGCGATTTATTCACGACCTCCGGTCCTTCTTCTTCTTCTGGCGCTGCTATTGATCTCGACGACGCCTCTGGGGATGGCAGAGTATGGAGGTATGGCACCGAGGAAGCTATCTCGGTTGCTGTTGCTGCTGTCGCTGCCGATGCTGATGAAGCTTCGGTATGCAGGGGGGTTCTTGCACCGTCTCCACTTCGTGAATTTCGCATCGCAGCCCCTACAGTGACAGCGACAGGGCGGGTTATTTTGCGTGTCATGACATGACAAGCGCGGGTGAAGAGGGGCGCAGCAACAGCTATGCTTAAACGGTGCGAGCATTGTATTCCGTTTTTTTGTCGGGGGCGCGGTAGGTGGCACATTTGCCCTCAGGTGAAAATTGCCGTTCATTGCTGCGTGCGGGATACTGCAGCGACCACTTGGGCTCTCCACCCGCAGATTGGGCAGATCA
Organism: Limnomonas spitsbergensis; assembly: GCA_037349105.1. NCBI lineage: Eukaryota > Viridiplantae > Chlorophyta > Chlorophyceae > Chlamydomonadales > Limnomonas > Limnomonas spitsbergensis. The sequence continues at coordinate 3,784,519 of JAYJMM010000009.1, forward strand.
AGCTCGCGCTGCTGCATCTCCCAGGCGCATTCAAATCGAGGAAGGGGGAGACATAATCGGGGACGCCGGGTGTCATCCTTTGCCCTTCCCGCCCCCCTCCTCGCCAACACTTTTTGCCCCCATATGGACATCACCTTCAGAGCTCCTTGCTGGATCCATCGACGCGACACTGTATAATCAATGGAGGTGAAGAGCGCCTGGCTGGAAGCTACACTTGTGCCGTTCGGAGGTCAAGTCATCGTCAGGGAGGGACGTGGATTTGAGGTCTTGGCTATGGGATTTTGTGTGTGCTGCGACAGGGCGTCCATGGACGCATTCAGGCATGTTGGCAGTACGGCCCAGAGGTACGTTCTGTTGCACAAAACAGTTTGATTTGTTTTCGACCCTGCGTGCAAAATATGATGGTGCGCAAACTTCAGTTATCAAGGGGGGGCGCACGAACACTAGTGTGTACAAAGGTATGTATCCTCTGTCTTACTTCTAGCTTTTGGTGCATACCCAGTGAGGCAGTGACGAGGTGTCCATCACCCCCCTTTCTTCGTTCTCTCTTGCTTTTTTGTGTTGAAGGCTCAAGAGGGGCAGGGATATACTTCATGTGCATGATGTCCATACAGAAAATGCAGCCGATGATGACTAGATGAACAAAGGATGCGGGAATAGATAGGGGGGGTCAATTTGTCAAAAGTATTAATGCATTGTACATCAGTGTTTGATTCAGCTACAATATGCTTCAGCTACAAATCTACAATCGCTAGAATTCAGCTACATCCCAGCATATGGCCATGAGGGCTTCCAGCAGGCCCCAGCTGCTTGGACCAGCGGTCAAGGCTTGGTCCCATTCGGCCCGGTGGTGGCTGCGCAGCGGCCTGTGCAAAGTAGCAAGGCATGCACTTAAACCAAAACGGTGGTTACCGGTACGAAGCAGGCTATCCGAGACATCACGAATACCTGCATGGAAGTATCCTTGGCCTGCATGCAGCAGGTCCAAACCGTAAACACGGCAATGCAGAGGCCCCAACTGAAGCCACAAGTCATGGCCCATAACGCTGGTGAGATGAGGAATTAATAAAACAAATTGGACCGCAGGTTAACCGGGACGTAGGGCATGGGATGCTCAGCTAATATGAGAGGGTGCATGCAGATATCAGTGGCGGTAAACGGTTTAAGTTGCGCCTATGGGCCCGGCTGGCAGAGGCTCAAAGAAGTGAGTGGCACCCCGCCCTCTTGTGGCAACCAACCTAGTAACCTCACACCTCCAGCTCCCAGATATATAGATACGGCAATCCTCAGTGAAAACATCCTGATGATAAGCAAGGTAGCACGATATGGATATGATATGATTTGAATGTGATATGGTGCTTTCACCATATCACACCCGGTATCTTGCAGGCAAGCGTGTTTTAATCCCAAACTGCAGAATTTACAAAGACAACTCAGCCCGTGCATTGTACAGGTACGTTCCACTTTCACCCCATACACATATACTACAATGGGGGGGGAGTGGTCCAGTGGTGAAACGCTGGTGGCATCCATACCCAGAGGTTGAGGGATCGAACCCGTCACACGATCTTCTCTCTCCCTAGAGCGCCGGGTTCCATGTTCCTGCCCCCTCACATAGGAGGATGGCATGGCTGCAACATGGCCATGCACCACTTACCCTAGCTTTCCGCAGGGCCCAGTGGGTATGCACCGTTCTAAACATATACTACAATACATACACACCAACATGGCTGCATGTAGCATGCCAGCGCGCGCCAACGGACCCCCACGACCCAGCCAGGGGATGAGGGATGACCATGCGTCCAGTTGCGAATTAGTCAAGTTGAGCAAAATCAAGAAAGTACCGTGCACAAGATTATTTAAGTGGCAACTGTAAAAACAGACAAATAGGTTTAAATAATTTGTCATCTGCGAGACCCCCGGCCTACTGGCCATGTCAACTCCCCTCACGAGCAAACATGGTTTGAAGCCAAAAGTAGGGAAACTCTCATTCAGCTCTATAACTACTACAACATTGGATGATAGGGGTATAACTAGACAGTGTTGGGCAACCTTGTGGGTCGATTTCCAAATGGCAGCATGGGTGGATTTCCGAATGGTATACCCCCAAATTACCGCTGACATCCCCACAATTACATTCAGTAGCAGAGGGGGGACATGGGAAAGAGTACGGGGTCTTTTGCATGGTCGGGGCTGACTAAAGAAAAAAATCGGCAGGAATCGGCAGCGCCGTGAGCATGCCTGCATGACACCCGGCCGGTTGTAGCTTGTGAATTTCTGCTGTCTTCTGGTCCTTGGTTTATACTCATAGAGCTGTGAAAACATGCTCGCATGAAAACTGATCGATGGACTTCCCCACATTCGATTCATGAAGCTGCCAGGCTTCTGTGACCTGTTCAAGTGTAGGGGCAATCAGGGGTCATATGTCAGATCAATGAAGGGGGGACGACTCGTAAAAGTTATGAAACAGGAACAAATGAAACCAAGGGAGAAGCTTGGGACATAACTGACACAGCCAAGATGTTTGTGCCGACTGGCGAGGAAGTTTCAGATTTCAGACAGACAAATAGAAGGCACATAACTAATAAAAATACATGAAGGGAGGGTCATTCTCAGTGCCCCCATGATGGTCGGCCCCTGGGGGTGAAATGCCACCAGTGAAATGCCACCCGGACCTCAGCAGTAGCGACCGGACTCATATGTTTATGACGGTGCATACCCGCTGGGCCCTGCTGGACACACACACACATGTGTGTGTGTCTTGCCCGTGCTCCTTCTGCCCTTCACGTAGGTTGTATCGCTGATTATCTGGCGCGTTCTAATGGTAACAGCGCGGATGTGGCTATGGCCCCAAACTGCGTTACTTCCTGAACCTCCATGCCCCAGAGGGCTTAGCTTTCTTTCTTTTCTTGGCCCTTTCTCCCTCTTGCTCACTTGAAAGTGGCCTGAGGGACCCCTCGCTCCCTGATAAGTGGCCAGGTTTTGTTTGGGGATGTGGTTCCTTTGCCTATAGTGAGAGCACACCCCAAATGTGGCAGTCTATGTCTTAATGTGGTCCTGAGGTTCCAAAGGTTCTGCCTTTGCCTTGCAGGACGCGGCCCTCAATGGCACGTCCAGAGGCCTGAGCTTCTGCCTCCCGGTTCGTTTGTTCCGGTTACCAAGTCAACAGCCACCAACAGCACGGGCGCCCGGTGATGAGGCAGTGAGAATACCTGGACCATGAAAGAAAAAAAGAAAACTACGCCCCGCAGGGGCGTGAGGGTTACGGAAACAGCGCGACATGGGCCTTGGCCGCGTCCGCGCCGTTACCATGTCTGCTGGACCATCAACAGCAACCACAGCTCGTGGCACAGCACCTACAACAGCACTCGTCGATTCAAACGTTTTGCTTTCTTGTCTTTGAGCAAAAAACGAATCGGTAATGGCTGTTTTGAGCAGAGACTCTGGCTTTGAGTAGTTCTGGAGCAACCAGGGATCCTACAACATTTCAGCTTTCGTTTAGAAAAACGAACCATAAAACGAATAGGGTGACAGGGTACAAAGTAGGTTTCGAAACTGAAAAGCAACTCAGGTTCGACGGTATGACCAAATGATGGCGAGGGGCTGGCTTAAAATATACAATGCTTGAACAAAAACTCATAAAATTGCAAACTGTCACCGGTAAGCAGCTAGCACATGGCTCTTGACATGTCCTGTTCTTACAGCTGCTCTGATGCAAAAACGTGGCAGACTTCTGCCTTGCCTGTTGAGGAGCACATTCTGCTGCCACTCTTGCTTTAGTCCGGCAAGGAAATCTCGAAAACTATTATACAGGCTCACCGTGAGGGGTGAAGTCAGCTGCCACTGTCCTGTGCCAACCCCATCAGCATCTGTGGCAAAGGTAGGAACAGGAGAAGAGGAGTGTCGAGTGGAGGTGAGGGAGGGAAGGCGGGAGAGAGGAGGGAGATCTGAAACAAGTCCTCAGTCAGTCCCCATTTCGCTTCGGAGGAATCAAAGCCAGCCATGGATGTTGATTAGCCCACCCTCCAGGATAGCCCCACATGCCCAGCAGACACACCACCTTGGTCGTTTTCGATAAATTAATATAATCAAAGACTATAAATTCCGAATTAGCCCCGGAGGCCCCCCCATGCCCTGCAGAATGCCATCATCTGTCCTTTTGTTTTCATCTGTTGCGATAAAGAGCTCACAGTAGGCTGCGGAGAACCAAAATCAGAAATGAAACCCTGAACCCACACTCGAGGCCACCAATGCCTCGCGGAACACCTTACCGTAGATTTGATTCGCCTGCCCTCGGGCATCAGCAAATGTTTTCTTTTAACGCTGCCCTCGGGGCATACTGTCGACGCAAACTCTTAATTTCCGACCGGAAACTGGCGTTGACAATGGATGAAAATGCAAGGATCCTTCGACCCCAAACAACTTCAATTACGCTATGAAGGAAGGCAAAGCAAATCTACTGTAAACGATCAGACTCTTCAATGCACTGGTTCCGATGAAGAGCCCCTCAAATGGTACCCACGGCCCCAAGCCGCAACACGAAATTCAAAAGGTCCCAACGGCCCCAAGCCGCAACACGAAATTCAAAAGTTGAACCCACCCCTGAGGCTGCCGATGCCTTGCATGACGCCATAATCCGCCGTCTTTGACTCTCCAGCAGCCATCAGGAGCTCATCCAAGCTCAGCGTCCAATTTGTATGTAAGCTGTCAGTCAGCCACATCAGTTGTAGCAATGGGGGGGTGGGGGGGGACAGCGCTCAGTTTCAATTTTGAGCCAATCTGCACGGCTGCAGCATTACGAATGGGCTTTTGGGGGGGACACTCAGTTTCAATTATGAGCCAATCTGACCAGCAACATCAGCAGCAGCATCAATTGTGTGTGTGGAGGGGGGAGGGGAGGGCAGCACTAAGTTTCAATGATGAGTCAATCTGACGGGCAACATCATCATCATCATCAGCAGCAGCAGCAGCAGCAGCAACAGCAAGTGGGGTGGCATGGTGTATATGCAGCCTGATGCTGATGGGACCTAGTGTGGTGGCCCATGTGAGGATGTGCAAGCTCAATTTCGAATTCAAATTTAAATATGCATGTTACTTAGACTGGGGAACGTAACGGTCTTCGGTCCATGTATGTCGCAATGAGAGCAGATAGGTGCCATGTGGTCTCCATACACACAAGCTTTATTTTGAATCCAAATCGAATCATTGACAATGCTTGGCTTGGACCAGGTGGACAAGAGGCAGTGCTGCGATCACCCACCGGGGCGCCCTCGCGTTTAAAAAATGCGGTTCACCTGGTCACATGCTTCTTTGCGGGACCAGCTAAGCAGTAGTACTTTTAGCGACAGCAACCCCATCCATTTGTGTTACATTCCGTGGTCGTGGACTTGGTGATGCGAAATCGACTTCCCATCCAATTTGAAATAAATTGCAAGCTGCACTTGTATTTGAATCGAGCAGATGTCACATCGTGTAGGAGTGCATGCTCTATGCGTACCGTATTGCAATAAGCACAAATGAGCGGTCGCCAATCTCTATGACAGCCACTCGAATTAGATTTAAATCTAGACATTCGGCAGACTTGGGCCAGCAGATCCCAGATGTCATGCCACACATAAATTGGTGGCTGACATGCGTGAACTCGAAGGTTCAAATTCAAATTTGAAAAGTGTCCAAACAGGAGGCTTACTTGGATTTGCCGATCAAAGCAGCATTATGCAGAAGCTGGCGGTTGACACACGTCCCGACAAGCGCAGAAGAGGGCCCAGCGATCTCCAATAGGCCGGTCAGCAGTTCCGGCAGGCGAGCGCGATCCAGGTAATACAGAAGGCCCTCCGCAACCCTGCAGGAAGATGTGGAAGTGTGACATAAGGAGTGGAGGAAGGCGTGGAGGAGGTGAGGAGGAAGGTGTGTATGATGGTGTGGAGGTGTGAAGGTGCGCGGTAATGGATCTGCATGGGGGGGGGTATGGCGATGCAAATGAGTGGATCAGCAGGACCGTCAGACAATGCAATCCTAGTCATAAAGAAGGCCCTCTGCAACCCTGCAGGATGGTGTGGAGGTGTGGAGGTGTGGAGGTGTGGAGTGTGTGGTTAAGGATCAAGGCAGGGGAGGGCGTGGCAATGCCAAGGACAGGTGGATCAGCAGGCCGGGCAACAAGTGTTCCCCGCGATCTAGGCTATAGGAGGCCGTCAACAACCCAGAATATTAATACTTAAGGATCAATTGTGGATGCATCGCATTTTTAATGGATTCAGCCTTCCGGATATCCAGGCGGTATGACAAAGCCTTTGGTCTGTAGAACCCCAAAGGAGGCGAATGGGTCAATATTGATGGCTCCAAGCAAGGAAAGGAGACAAAATAGCAATGCTCACCAAAATCTTGTCGGGAGAGGCGGACAGCTCTATTTGCATTGGCCTAGATGGCCTCTTAGCCAAGTCATTAACACAATATATGTGCTTTTCCAAAAAAATTGCCTTCTTTTTGGCATGGATTTATGATGTCGAACAAATGCTGTCTTCTGGGCATCAAATCGACCAAAACCTCTCGAATTTCTAAAGGACAGTGGCACCATTGATCGCGATGAGAAGTGTCTGAATGTATCCCTCATCCCGTAACAACCCGTTCATAGTAGGAGAAAACCAAATCTACAAATACTGGAAATCTACAAATACTGGAAATTGGCAAAAACGCCGCCTTGCCTCATCACAAAAATCGTGGGGATCTTTGGCACCTTTCCCGGGTTTCTTTTGGTGTATTTACTTTTCTTCAACCTTTCGCTCTTTTTCAGGGTTGTTTTCTCTCGGGTGCGAACAACCATCGGCGTGTCAGTGCGATAACGCACGGTATGCAACAACTTTTTCTGCCACCAGCAGGTTTCGAACTCGCGACCTCCGCTTGATCAGCATCGTCGGTGCTAGGCTGTAAGCGACTGACACCAGTACGGCATTAGTCACGGACGATTGCGTGGGTGGCGGGCGAGAGGTGTCATCGCCGCGCGGCCAAAAAGCTTCACGAATACACATCGCCTACACCCGACGTTGGGTGCAATAGAATCGCATTGCTAATGCGCTGCTTTTGATCGAGGCCGCGCTTGCGGTAGAACACTTCGTGGCAACCCACCCCTGGCCTGTGCCTGCGGAGCGTCGTGAGCCGTCGCTTCGGCATAGTAGGTTTGGTGTGCGTGTTTTTTTTTTTTTTTTTTTTTTTTTTTTTAGGGATCTCCTTCATGGGAGACTGTAAAAAAAGTGTGCCTAGAAAAAAAAAGTGACTAAAAAAAAAAAAAAAAAACAACAAAGACGCGCAGCAGAACCTACTATGCCGGCCTGGACAGCTCACGACGCTCAGCAGGCACCGGGCAGGCGATCAAAAGATGCGCATTGACATGGTGATTCTAATGCACTCAACGTCGAGTGTAGGCGATATGTATTCGAAAAGTTATTGCAGTCGCTGCGAATTGGGGGCCGAAGACATCTCTCGCCGGCCAACCACCCATGCTACATACCGAACGAGTGGCGACGCTCGGCATGCAAGGCCTTTGTTGAAACGCTGTGTTACGCCGCAAGTGCGCCCTCGATTGAAAGCAGCGCTTTAGAAATGTGGTTATATTTACTGAACGTCGGGTGAAGGCGATGTGAATTCGGAAAGCTTTTTGGCCGCGCAACGATGACACCTCTCGCCCGCCACCCACCCAATCGACCGTGACTAATGCCGTACTGGTGTCAGTCGCTTACAGCCTAGCACCGATGATGCTGATCAAGCGGAGGTCGCGAGTTCGATACCTGCTGGTGTTAGCCGATGGTTGTTCGCACCCGAGAGAAAACAACCCTGAAGAAGAGCGAAGGGTTCAAGAAAAGTAAAGACACCAAAAGAAACCCGGGAAAGGTGGCAAAGATCCCCACGATTTTTTTTTTTAGTCACTTTTTTTTTCTAGGCACACTTTTTTTACAGTCTCCCATAAAGGAGATCCCTAAAAAAATATCACCTCGCCTCCTTGCTCCACAATTTATTTTTTCGAAAGGTAATGGTAACGGTGCGGATGTGGCTACGGCCCCAAGCTGCGCTGTTTCCTTAACCTGGGGGGGGGAGGAAGCAATGCCCTCCTAATCCCAGTCACAGCCCATCGTGCACGCCAAAAACTCAGCGCCTCCAGCCAAAAGAAAATGCAGCCCATCCTGTATGCCCAAAACTTAGCGCCTCCAGCCAAAACAAAGATGCGGCCCATCATGCAAGCCAACAAGTTAGCGCCTCAAGCCAAAACAAGGCCCATTCTACTGCATCCTTCCCGTTACTCCCTTGCCAACTCGGCGGGCCTAGTCTCCATTCCATGTAAACTCTCCCACTACCTCCTTTTTGCGCCTCAGGCATGGTAACGGCGCGGACGCAGCCTAGGCCCATGCCGCGCTGTTTCCTAAACCCTCACGCCCTGCGGGGCGTAGTCTTCTTTCTTTCTTTCTTGCGTCTCTGGCTTCCCTGTGCCCATACCAGCCAGACATAATCCGTCCATTCACTCAAAGAACACAGCAACATCCTATCACAACCCACTTGCCACCTTGCGTCTCTCGCTTCCCTGTGCCCATACCAGCCAGCCATAATCCATCCATTCAAACAAAGAACACAGCAACATCCTCGCCGCAACTCTCTTGCCACCCCGGACCGCCTAGTCTTCTTTTCGCTCTCACAAAACATTTGGTAGCTGTCGGGTGTGGCCGACAGCTGCCAGCGCTGCTGACAGCGCGCCCTCCTCGTTCAAGTCAGCCTGGCAGGCGACGTAGCTGTGGCAGCAAAGGGGAAAGCTGGTGGGGACCCCAGCGGCAGTCGCAGATTTGGCTGCGGCATCTGCAAGAGCTTCCGTTTCTGTGCAATCAGCAGCTGCCGGATAGGCAGCAGCGTCCGCCTTGCAAGTGTTGGCGGCATCAGCAGCAGCACAAGCCGTAGATTCACGCTGGCCCATTTGGGCGCTGCAGGCTGCAAGGCTCTGCAAAATCAGAGGTTGGGGTAAAGCGTTTAGGGTAAAGCGTTCAGGGTTAAGCAAACTAGGTAGCAGCAGTAGCAGCTGAGCCAGGAGCGGCGGATATAGCGTACATGCACAGGATCTTCATAGCTCTGAAAAGTGTTCACGAAGTCCGCACAAATCTTTCCGCCATGACATTGCCTGGAACTAAGGGATGTGCCAGGATCTGGTATGACAGCTTGCAAAACAAATTGTGCCAAAGTAAAGTATCTTCAAATTATCTTCAAACTGTCTTCAAAGTATCTTCCCTCCTTGAGCTTACAATAGTTTCATACCTGATATCATCCAGCCTTTCAGCTTACGGTACGGGATGCATTGTGCTGGAAAATATCTTCAAAATATCTTCAACGTATCTTCCCACCTTGAGCTTGTAGGATATGGGTTCTGGTAGGTCCACATCAAACCAAGCGGCATCAATGCCGGGGGGGAAGATGGGCCGCCAAGGCCGCGTCTCCATGCCAGCTCCTAGGCTCACCACCTGGAACGTGGGAAGCAAAGAGGACATGAAAACATATTGAATGGTGCGTAAAACAACGACGCTCGCCGTCACAAGCAGAGGATGGGTTACTGGGCTGTCAAGGCCGCGTATTTACGCCAGCTCTGAGGCTCACCACCTGAATTGTGAGAGGCAAAGAGGACATACCGAGTAACTTTTCCAGCAGGGAAGATTTTAAGCCGTGTGGGTCCGGATCAAGTGTGATTTACCCCTGATCTTGAAGTACCTCAAAGTGCCCTCATTACCTGTTTTTCCCCTCGTTAAGATGACGTGTCTGGGTATGATTTTAATCGAAATTTCGGATTTGCCACTAGAACTGCTCCGTTCAGTTTCATTTTGAAGGCCTCTCAAGCGAGGTGGATGATATCGAAGGATATGTGCGGGTCGAGGAAGGGGTGGACTTTCTGGCAAGGAATAGTGAGTGATGCATGAGGAGGAGTTGTTAAGGGGAGATCATGCAGGGGGTGTCGTGCCTGGCGGGGGAGATTTGCTAAACCTCCAGGGGCCTCAAGGTCTGCAGTACCCCAGCACCTGCCCTAACCCCTAACCCCACACCCTAATCCCTAACCCTCCAGGGAAAGCATGCAGGGGTTGTTGTGCCTGGCGGGGAAGATTTTTTAAACCTCCAGGGGTCTCAAGGCCTGCAGTACCCAGCACCTGCCCTAAATCCTAACCCTAAACCCTAGGCCCTAACCCTCCAGGGAGATCATGCAGGGGGTGTTGTGCCTGGCGGGGAAGATTTTTTAAACCTCCAGGCCTGCAGTGCCCCAGCACCTGCCCAGCTCCTGGTGGAAACACTAACCTCAACCCCTTCAGGAGAGGGGTTCTAGCCAAGAGGAGGGGGGCATGGCGAGGTGGGAGCTCCCACTCAGGGTCGCGGCATTTCCTCGTGCACCTGCACTCTGCCGGAGTAAAGGGAGCGTGCGTGTTCTGCCAAGTCAAGGGCAGGTGTGCTGTAAATGTGTCACCAGGGGTTGTTACTCTTTTTATTGCACGCGTTGAACTTCATTATTCCTGGAGTGCCAGTACCCAAGCCATAGTGGCATCGAATGGGAGGGTTGCATGCTGCACCTGTATCAGGCCTAGGGACTTGCTTGCCCATGGATGGTCCTAAACGAATTGCGTTGACTGGTATAGTCAATGTGGATGTTTAACAGGTTGTTACTTTATAAATTATAATGCATGGCTCATGGCTGCATTGATTCTTCAGGGATTGAAATTAAGCTGATATCGATGCCAATGGGACGGATTACAAATATAACCCGCAGCTTTGTTTTTCCGTTTTATTTTTTCTCTTTTTTTTGCCCCAAAACAACAGCTTAATTCCCCTAATTCCTTTGCCCACCTGAACCACCGGCTGTGTCTGTTGTTCAGCCAGTTGCACCACAGCTGTCTCGATACACTTAGCCACCAGGGCTCCTGCCGCTCACACACACCAGATACACACAAATAATATATGAAGGCCCCACGCCCCCCACACCTGAACCACCGGCTGTGTCTGTTGGCCAGCCAGTTGCACCACAGCTGTCTCAATACACTTGTCCACCAGGATGCACCGACTGGCCAGCGTGTTCTTCCTCCCCACCAGGTCAGCAACTGCCACCTGCTTGGCGGCTGCGCAGCTGATTGTGCTCTATTGGAGGAGGAGGGAGGCTAGGGTAGAGGCAAGGGAAAGAGAAAAGTCGGCGCATGACTTCTAAGGTACGGTTGTTTCCTTGAATTATTTCTTAGGCAACCGGCTACTTTGTATTAACGGGATTCCGAATGTGCTATTTTGTAACAACGGGATTCCAAAGTCAGGCTACAGATCAGCTACAGTTCAGCTATCATTCAGCTACCGATCAGGTGCCGCTCAGCTGTAGTTAAGCTACAGTTCAGATATACGTCAGCTACAGTTCAGCTACCGCTCAATTACAATAGCAGTTCAGGTCAAATTCAGTTTCAATTCAGCTCAAGTTAAATACCTCCTAGCATCCAGCCAAGGGCTCCAACTTCGATCCGTCATCCTGTTTACTGGAATCTAATAGTAATCGTGCGGATGTGGCTTCGGCCCCGAGCTGTGCTGTTCCCTTAACCCGCACGCCCCTAGTAAACCTGGTTCATAGCTTGCACCATCACCTCCCAAGAATTCGGCTACTGACCCAAATGGACTGCAATGCATGAGACTAGGGCATTTCATCTACAATTCAGCTACATCGTAGCTGAAGTTCAGCTACCTCTCCCACCTGGGTCACTGCGTGCACCATCTCCTTCCCAGCCAGCTCCAGTGCCAGAGGGTCGCGCAAGATAGGGCTTGGGTTGAGTATTCCCTCCAGCCCCCTGCCTGCGGGGTGAGGGTTCAAAGGTAAGGATTTGGAGTTAAACATTGGGAAAGCTACGCCCTACTGGGGCCTGGAGGTTAGGGAAACCAGGTCCAGTGCCAGAGGGATAGCGCAAGATAGGGTTTGGGTTGAGCATTAGTGTCAGGCAGCCGCAGAATCTACAGACTCCTGCCTTCAAAATTCGAAAGAGCAAGCAACTTGGTGACATGCATGGGGCACATTCGAAAGAGAACACAACCTGGTCCGGTTCGGTTCAACTAGCTAACACGCTGCCTGCTTCCAGTGACAGCTAGCAGCCCCACTGATTTTTGCGTGCATGCAGCCAGCCTTTATAGCCTGGGTATCCTACCGGCAGTGTCGTTTTTCATTGCACGTCATTGCTTCAGCTACTATTCAGCTACACACCAGTCGAATGCATGCAGCGGCTAATAGCCCAGATCGGGCGAGCCCTGGCCCGATTCTTTCACGACACACTGACCTGCAGGACCAATAGCCCAGACTCGACGACTTTCGTTCAAGCGAGCATCTTGTTTGCTTTATCTGCCGTGTCAGGCATCTCCAGGCCCGGCCCTGGCTTTGTGGACACCAGCTCCTCATTCGCGTTATCTACCATGTCAGGCATATCTTGGCTCGGCGCAGGATTTGTGGTCATGAGCTCATTGTTCGTTTCTGCCGTGTCAGCCATCTCTTTTTTCGATGATGGCTTTGTCTGCGTTACCACCTCGGTGGTTTGTTATGACCTGCGTCTCGCTTGCCAACTCAGCTCGAGATTGTGACAACTCAGCTCCAAGTTCGGTTGGGGAATCTCGATTCAAATGACCCTGAAGAGCACTTTCATTTCTTCTTGCGAATTTGGTTGCCACTTTTACGTGAAGTTATCTCGGGTGTCACATATGGCAATCCTTGGCTGCCACCTGAAGGTTGCGGGTTTTCAACGGTCAAACCACGGGTTTTCAATGGCTATGGCTGATTTCTGTCCCTAACGTGGGACAGGCGTGGCCTGCTCAGCCCCTTACAAAAAAAGCGTGGCATTTTGGCAGCCCCCAGCGTAGGAAAGGCGTGGCCTGCTCAGCTCCTAACAAACATGCGTGGCATGCTCGCAGCCCCTAGCAGACAAGGGTGACATGCTCAGCCCCTAGCAACTAGTCAAGCGTGGCTTGCTCAGCCTCTAGAAAACAGGCGTGGCATGCTCAGCCCCTAGCAAAACAGGCGTGGCCTGTTTTTAATCCCTAGTATGTAGACAAGCGTGGCATGCTCAGCCCCTAGCATACATGCGTGGCCTTCTCAGCCTCTAACAAACAGGCGTGGCAGATTGCCAGTCCCTAACATGGGACATGCGTGGCCTACTCAACCCCTAGCAAAAGTGCAAAACATGCGCGGTCTGCAGTCTGGCCCTATACAACTGGCGTGGCCTGCCCAGCCCCTAGCAATCGGCGTGGCATGCTGTCAATCCCTAGCACACAGGCGTGACATGCTCAGCCCCTTACGAACAAGCGTGGCTTGTTGGCAGTCCCAACCTTTGGACAGACGTGGCCTGCTCAGCTCCTAACAAACAGGCGTGGCCTGCTCAGCTCCTAACAAACATGCGCGGTCTGCATGCAGTCCCTTACAGGCAGGCGTGGTCTGCTCAGCCCCTAGCAAAACAGAGGCAGGCCATATACAAGTGTCAATAACGTTACACCTCTGGGCCCGCTCAAAGCTCGGCCGCGTGGGCGCCAACAAGTGCGCGTGTGCAACTCGCCCCTATCCCACTCTCACGTGAAAGATATAATATCGCATGCAATACTGAGCTACATACCAAGGCTAATGGAAAATGTAAGAAACAAGCATTCAATGTTCAGTCCTAAGAAACCTTGCATATGGCCGTTTTGGGGCATGAAAAGTGACGATTTCGTGTCCCTCCAATCTCTGCAAGGTTGGGAGGGTAGGATTGGAGCAGTGCAGGCAATTGCATAGTTTGCAAACAACAGTCGCATGAAGTGGGTCAACATTCAAAAGAAACTCAAACTCCGCGCATGAAAGGGAAGCATGAGAGCGATGTTGCCGTTGCTCAGACGGGATTTGTAGAAGTAAGCAAGTAAGTACGTGAGCAAGTGGGCAAGTGAGTAAGTGAGCAAGTGCGAAGGTGGGCGAGTGAGCATGTCAATAACGTTACACCTCTGGGCCCGCTCAAAGCTCGGCCGCATGCATGGGCGCCCACATGTTCAGAAGGGAGAAATGAAGAAACTAAAAGGAAAAGAGGGGGAAAGGAACAAAAGGAGAAGCCGGGAAGGCAAAGAAGACCAAGTCCAACACCTGAGTTCCACTAGAGACTAGCCATCAACAAAGCCTCTAAGAAAAGAAAGTCCACAAAAGGAAGCGTATCCCACCCATGCTTGGCCGCGAGGGCGCCCCACTGATCAGAAGGGAGAAGAGAAGAAACTAAAAAGGGGGCAAACAACAACGACAACAACAACAAATATACGAATAGATAGAGAGGGCCGGAAAGGCAAACGACACCGGCGCCTCAGAATCCCTAGAGACTAACCCTCAATAATGCCCACAACACAGTCCACAAAAGCAAGTGCATCCGACCCTTGCTCAGTCTGGTACAGCTAGTGGAAGTCAGTGGCAGCACCTGGAGGACCTGCCCACCCCCGCTCCCGTAACTGCTCCCTGGCACTAGGGCACTGGAAGCACAAATATAGCGCATCCTCCACCTGGTTTTCGCTTTCTGTCCTAGTGTATCAAGTGCTTGTACCGGTTTACGGGCACATGTCCCATGCATCAAGTGTGATGCTCTGTTGGACTGTAAAAACTTCACAAAACTTCACCTGCTCGCTTTCCCCCCGTGCCCAACACCGCTGGCAGCAACGTGCCTCTTGGATGAGAGGCTCTGGCTTTTGTTGAGGACGTCGTACGCATTATTGAGGCCTTGTTTTGTTGCTTTTCTTTGCCTTTTTGGGGAATAGGCTTGAGAGGGGCAAGGATACTTCAATCTGCCTTTTTCTTTTGGGGGAGGGGTATTTATTTCCTTTGCGTTCTTCTCTTTTTCCACTCTTACCTTAAGTTTCTCTTCTCCCAACGGGACAGTTGGGCGCCCATGCGGCCGTGCCTTTTTGTGCAGGTTCCATAGGGGTAATGCCATTGACTAATAGTCTTCTGGGTACTCTATTAAGTTTAATAATACATAGATGAGGAAGTAGCGAAAGTGGGTAGGTGGGGGCACATACTCGTGCTCACTTTTTCACTTTCTCACCTACTCGCTCGCTCACTTATTCGTTGAATGATATATGGATCTCAAAAGTGTGGTTCAAACTTGTGAATGGCTTCCCTATAGCAGCAAAATCTCTGAGCGCCAAAGTGCATGTCTCAGAAAACGTTTTGTCGTGATAGAAGCATATGCATAAATGGTTATTTTGCCCTCGAGCTTGACCTCCATTTTTGTTGTTGCATCATGTTCCTCACTTCCACCGGATTTACGTGATTCGTGGATGTCATCGGTGGAATCCCTATTGGGCACATGACCTTGCTCGTGGGGGCACCTAGCTCTGGTAAAACTACATTTGCAGCCTCGCATCTTCCAGCATTGGGCATGGGTCACGGTGAGATGACTTCTTCTCTTTCTGCTTTTGTCTGCATATATTTGTCCAACCAATGCAAAGAGACTAAAAAATGCATGTCAAATGAATGAGCATGTCATTGTTTTAATCTCTTTGCATAGGTTGGACATTTGGACAAACATGTGCTGTCAAAAGCAGAATGAGAAGAAGTCATCTCACCGTGACTCATGCTCAATGCTACAAGAAGCAATGCTGCAAATGTAGTTTTACCAAAGCTAGGTGCCCCCACGGGCAAGGTCAGGTGCCCGTTAGGGATGCCACCGATGACGTCCACAAGCCACTAAACACCGGTGGAAGTGTGGAACTTGATGTAGCACTATAATGGAGGACAGGCCATGGACATGTTTCCCAAGGAAACGCGTTGGGACTTCTGCAGGGGTGGCGTGAGGCGGCGATCCAAAAAGGTCGAGGGCTAGCTCCTCGCGTTCATTTGATGATCTGGAGTAAAGTCGCCGCGCTGCACTACCGCGGACAGTGCTCGGTTGCGTGAGTGTCCTCATCTTATCATCAAAGAAACCGCGCATACCGGTAGTGGCGCTACCCAGCCTGGGTATCAGTACTGATTTTATATTATAAAGAAGAGGGCGAAATCACCATTCAAGCATAAGCTGATTTCACGACAAATCATTTTCCGAGGCCTGTATTATGGCGCGCGGATGTTTTGCTGTAGGCAGGCCATTAACAAGTTTGAACCACACTTTTGCATTGGTTGCATAGGTTGGGCCAAAACGCCCAGATTTGGCATCGTTGAAGCCTGGTGAGGGCGCACGGACGCAGTATTTTCGGCAGAGCCCCCCCCCCGAGCGGCCGAAGGTTGCGGGGGCGAAGCCCCCAGAGTTACCCCGTGTCCGTCCGTCTGTCTGTCTGTCCGTCAGCCCGATGTTTTTTGGAACGTCCCGGAAACTTTATGCGCTACAGCGCAAATCAAACGGCTATATTTATTAAGGTTATTCCTGTAAGACCTTAAAGGCCGAGGTGCAGAAATGAGAAACTCAGGTACCAAAGCTGGATCTCACAGCGGATGACGCCAGGTGTCACGCGGCGACAGCTGCAACTTCGCTTCTCCATGCGCAATTCGATACACAGCATTAACAACGCGCACTTTGCCAGCGATAGAGTAGGGACAAATATTTTGAAATCCTGCAACATGGCGAGGGGGGTTGCATGGGGTCCAGGTGACCCCGTCCGCACCTGCACCTGCCCTCCGAAAAGTCACATACCCGTGCTGCGCAGCAGCATCTCTGATTACTGGTCACCCAAGAGTCCCATACCGATAGTCGGGCAATTGCCCGCAGCCACCCCTTCCTGCTCAATGCGCCCCTTCAACGGTATAACTTCATGACTCATCGACAGTCCAACACGGCATAAGCCAGCCTAAGAGGCGATTCACACCGGCGAACTGAATGTGGCAGTTGGTCGAAGTGAACCCACGCTATCTCGCGTTTCCAATCCGACCGCTGGAGACCGATTCACACCAGATATATTCTCCAAAATAGCGAAATTGTATTCCTCTTACTATCAAGATGGGACATTCTATTGATTGCCTGCTTCCATTGCTACTAGTCGCCAGGCATAGGCAGGATGGCGTGGGCTTTGCATAGGACATCTGACTTCTTCACTTTTCTAGGACCTAACCTCATTTTGCATATGTTCAGTATACCGTATGCCGTATAGGACCGATTATCTCCAGCATGTGTCAGGTCCAATTCAGATACATCCCAGCCTATGGCCGTGGCAGCTTGGTGCAGAATGCATGCCATGCTGCTAGGAATACTTTTACATGTCCAATTCAGATACACCCCAGCCTATGGCCGTGGCTTGGTGCAGCAGGCATGCCATGTTGCCATGACTAATTTTACATGTCCAATACATATCCATCACGGCCTTTGGCTATGGCTTGGTGCAGCTTGCATGCCCTGCTGCTAGGAATAATTTTACAGTCCAATTCAGATACATCCCGGCCTATGGCCGTGGCTTGGGGCAGCAGGCATGCCCTGCTGCCAGGACTCATGTAAAATTCCATGCAGAGCCGCATGGAGCCATAGCAAAACCAACTCACTTTTCTTCATCAGTGCCTTGATGACCTTTGCTGCAACATATATCCACTTGCTCTCAATTTGATAGCATGTTCATCATCACCTAGCCTAAACACCAGGCAAGTAAGCCGAACTGACAACACACACCTCGGCCCAGTGGTGTAACGTCATTGACACACCTCGGCTATCTACAAGCATCCTTTTCGCCTTCCGTTTCTCATTCGACAGTGCCTTCTCCGCACCCTTCTCCGTCTGCTATCGGTCACGTTTATTAGCCCTTTCTACATCGGGCGTAACCATAACTACGGATGCTCTCGGTCACAGGATAAAGAGGCGGCAGGACGGTGAAAGGGAAAATATAGGGGCGAAGGCAGATGGCCTTTGCAAATTGCCAATTTGGCAAAAGTGGCCGACGTGAAGTGAATCAGGCTCAAATGCCATATTCAGTTGGCGTCGCCAATCCGGCCCCAAAGTGGTTGTTTGGGCGAAGCGAACCCATGCCACTTTCGGAGCGAAAGTGACCAATCAGACCAATCCGACCCGGTGTGAATCGCCTCTAAGGGGGCTTGCATGGCGATATCCTAAGAGGAACATTGTGGGGCTTCCACTCATCATGTTGGGCACCAGTTCGTCCTGTTAGATACCAAGTCATCCTATTAGATATCTGGTCATCCTTTTAGATACCGTACCAGGTTATCCGGTAAGGTATCATACCTTCCTTTTAGATACCAGGTCATCATATGATGTACCGCGACATCCTGTGAGGGTTCAAGTCATCCTTTTAAGGGTCAGGTCGTCACATTCTCCGAGTTCAAACTTGGTTTCCCCAGTACCATCGTTTGGGTCCCAACCCCGTACCGTGTTTTCATACCGGGTAACCCTGTTCAAATTTGGTTTATTCCCAGCTTGAGGTACCATGCATCAACATCACAGCCTTAAGCCGGCGTGGCCTTGTACAAGATGATTTGCAACCCGGGCCAGCGGCAACCAGATTTGGCCCCCATCAGCCAAATGGGAGGCTTTTCATCAGCTCAGTGGCTCCATACGTCTGAACCTACAACGTACCGTGCCATATTTCCCTATTTTGGTACAATCCAGCCAAGACCTGTTCTGCATCGTGCCACCTTGCTTAGCGGCATGCCCAAGGTGGTACAACACGCTGGAAAATAAGCACACGGGTTCAGCTGCCCAGCAGCATGCCCAAAATGTCGTTAACATCAGCCGCGGCCACGGCACCAGCCTTCCCCTCCGTCGTGGGGGCCTTGGAGTAGCTTGAGGTACTGGGAGCAGCAACAGTAGCAGCAACAGGAGGAGGATAAGACTCTGGAAGCTTCCTCTTCTGCTTCATCATCATCGCCGACTTGTTCTGCTGCTGCTGCTGTTGCTTGATGCCGCTTGAAGACCCGCCCACCCGCACAAAGGCGGGCTGCGGCTTGGCAGGCCCAGCCAACAGCTTGACAGGCCCGCCCAAGGTGGTGGTAGGCGCAAGGGGCACTGACAGGCCCCTCCCCGCTCCGGCATAACCACCTCTCCCCGCCCCCGCTCCAACCCCTCGTCCCACCCAAGCTCCAGCTCCAGCACCGTCATTCGCTCGCGCTTCCGCCTCAGGCCTCGGCCCACGATTCGTACCCGACACCCCGCCCTCTTCCCTCCTGCTCAAAGTCGCCTCCGACCCCCCCCCTGATTCTCGATGAATCAATGTTAAGCTACCCAGCGGAGGGTCGCTCGGGGCCGCACGAACGGCTGAGGCCCCAGCAGCTGCCTCCGCCCGTGTGACATTTGGCACTTGCCTCGATGGGGCCTCAGGCTTGTCAGCAGCAACTGACAGCCCAGACGTGCCAGGCGCTGCTCCCGCTGCGCGCGAGGGCGCTCGGCCCTCCGCCTCCGCCAACCCCTCCGTTTCGGAGGCCAACGCTGATAGCGTCACTGGGTTCCTGCCCGGGAGCGGCTCCGGAGCCACAGTGCCATTGGGAACAACCTGGGGGGCACCCAAGCCGAGACTAAAGCCACCAACTGATACTGGGGCGACCGGTGCCGCGCTGCTGCCGGCAAGAGTCTGTTGGGCGCCCAAGCCGAGGCTAAAGCCGTACGAAGTGTCATAGATGGGCACTGCGATCGAAGGGGAGAAGGGAGAAGGACCGGCGTCGACGTCCGACGTCTCGCCCTGACCACCACCACCACCGCCGCCGCCAACACCGCGTCTGCCCTCATCACCGCTGCCGTTGCTGCCGCCTTGGCCGCCAAACTCACCGCCGCCGCCGCCGCCGCTAACTGTGGGTTTCTTATGTTGCCTTTCCTGCTCTAGCTTGTCACGTTTCGTAAAGGCCTCCACCCCCAACAGCTCGTCCAGCCGAAGGAGCTTCCCCTGCGGCTCCTCACAGCTCCCGCCCAGCGTGCCCTGCTTGGGCTTTTTACCACCTCCGCCACCGCCCCGGTCCTCATAAACTGCCAGGCGCGCTGCCGGCTGCGACGCAGACGTCCGCCCACCGGCAGGCCCCGCCGCCCCCTTCTGCCCCATCAGGTCAAAGAAGCTGCGTGTGGCCGGCACGGCGGCGGGCGCCGCAGACAAAAACGGCTTCCCCTTTCCACTCAACAGCTTCGCGCGCTTCTTCTCGATCGCTGTGCTGCTCGGACCGCTGGGTAATGCCTTGACGTCGGCTGAGCCGTCCGGCCGCAAGGCAGTTGCCGCGGGCTGATGGCTAGGCCACCCGGTGCCTCGGTCCACGGGGACGGCCCTGGCAGCCGCAGCACTCGCCTCCGCCTCTGAGGGCATGTCTAGCACAGGCCTCGAGTACACCCGGACACCTCCGCCGTCCGCCTTCGCCAAGGAAACAGCAGCTGCCGCCGCGGCCGCGGCTGTTGCCGGCAGCGAGGCTGCCTCTGCGCCTTTCTTGGCCTGCGCCATAGCAGAGCCCCTCATGGTGGATGCCATCGTGACGCCTCCCAGGGACATGACCTCGAGCCCCTGCATCATACCATGCTCCTCCCACAGCTGAACCGACATGACCCTCCACGACTGGCCCTCAGAGCACGCCGCCGTAAATACCACCGGCAACTGCCAAGCCGCTGCCGCTGCAGCCACTGCCGCCGCCGCAGCCACTGCCGCGGCAGTGGCCGCCTTGCCTGCAGCTGCTGCTTCCATGGGGGGGGGGTCCCGCAGCCTCAGCCGCTGATGCTCCCGCCATCGTCGAGCATGGCTTGCTCGCCCGTAGGCCGCACCACTGTAGCCACGTCCCAGCCCTGCCCCCGCTGCTCCGGCTACCCCCGCTGCCCCAGTTGCAGCTTCCTTGGCTTCGGAGCCTGCGCCGTAGCCGCGCATGGGTTGCCAGTGGCAGGACAGCGTCTGCGGGAGATGGGACCACAGCTCCTCCGGCCCCTGAGCTACCTGCTGCTGCTGCTGCTGCTGTCCCACCTGCAACTGCTGCTTCACCTGCTGCTGTTGCTGTTGCTGTTCCTGGAAATGACTCCCAGTGTTAGAGTGGCTGACATTCCCTGCTGCTCCCACCTCCGGAGTCAATTGCTGCAGTGCTGACTTCAGTAGCTGCACTTGGTTGCAGATCTGCTGCCTGCTCGTAGAGGCAAGGCCAATATCACCGTGGCCTGCCGTGGCAGGCAGGAGAGGCAGTACACTGGCAAGCCCGTTGTACGCACGTACGCAGTCCAGGAGGAGCTGCATGCACATGGTTTGGATGCGGGCCAGCATGGCAAGGGCCGTCATGCAGAGCGGCATGAAGTATGAATTGGCCACCTGGGAAGGGGGAGAGTGGGTGGGGGTAGGAGGGTCAGGGGGAAAGACGCATGGGGGGAGGGAGGAGGAGCTGCATGGTCAGGGTCTGGATGCGGGCCAGCATGGCAATTGGCAAGGGCCGCCATGCAGAGCGGCTTGAACTGTAAATTGGCCACCTGGGAGGTGTTGGGGAGGGGAGGGTGGTTTCCATGGTGGGTGGGATACAGTGTACATTTTCTTGCATTTCAATATTCAAGTGATGGGAGGGGGAGGGGGGAGGGGGAGAGAGGAGGGGTAGGGGGGCAGCCTGCATGGGGAGGGAAATGGAGCTGCATGGGGAGGTGAAGAGGAGCTGCATAGGGAGGTGAAGAGGAGCTGCATAGGGAGGTGAAGAGGAGCTGCATAGGGAGGTGAAGAGGAGTTGCATGAGGAGGTGAAGAGGAGCTGCATGGGGGGTGAAGAGGAGCTGCATAGGGGTGAAGAGGAGCTGCATAGGGAGGTGAAGAGGAGCTGCATAGGGAGGTGAAGAGGAGCTGCATAGGGAGGTGAAGAGGAGCTGCATAGGGAGGAGCTGCATAGGGAGGAGCCGCATGTTGAGCGCTGCTACACGAATCTGAACCTTGTCTGTACAGATTAAACTCCATACCGGTTTGAACCTTTAACCCTCTGAATAACAAAGCAGAAAGCACTGCCGTAGACACGATGCACATGGCATCCGTATCACCTAGGTAGTCGGAGGATTAGTCGCCGAGCTGGAAACGAAGTTAAACCCTAACAGTACAATATAAATATAAACCCTGACTGCCTGGGATGATCTCTGGCAGACCTTGGACCCTGACTACCTAGAAAGGCATGGCCTCCATCCCACCTGCGCAGTCGGAGGATTAGCTGTCGAGCTGGAAATGAAGTTAAACCCTAAATGTATAAACTGAACCCTGACCGCTAAGAGGAACGTGGCTCCCATCTCACCTGGGCAGTCGGAGGGACAGCTGCCCTTGCAATGATCTCTGGCAGACCTTGGAGGACGCAGCAACCTGCATGGTGAAATGGGGATGCATGGGAATGCACGGGGGTGCATGATGACGCTTGGGATGCATGAGGAGGCATGAGGTGCAAGGGTAATGCATGGTAATAAATGGGGATGAATGAGGATGCTTGAGATGCAAGGGATGCATGGGGAGGCACGAGGTGCAAGGGATGCATGGGGATGCATGAGGATGCTTGAGATGCAAGGGATGCATGGGGAGGCATGAGGTGCAAGCCTGCAAGGGATGCATGGGGAAGCATGGAGATGCTGGTGCGTGGTTGCATGAGCATGGGTGTATGCGCATAGCACTTGAGTCTGCTCATTATTTGCATCAGCACATCTTTCGCAGAGAGGGACAGTTGTAGCATATGCAAGTTGTAGTTGTAGCGCAAATGCGTGCACCCCAAAGCCTTTTACAAAAGCGCCTGGCCATCACACTATTCAGATCCAAAGCTAGCTGGATCTACTGCAGGATCTAGATCTTACCGAGCACGAGCTTGGCCATCACAAATGCGCACGCTTCGCGGGCCGGCAGACGGTGCGTCTGCCTCCCGCTCGCCCCGCTCCCGCCGCCGTATATTCCCGGTCCTGCTCCCGTCCCCGCCGCTGCCCTGCTCCTCTTGCCGCCTGTCTGGCCTTGCTGCTGCTGCTGCTGCTGCTGGGTCTGTAACGGGGCGGCTAGGTGGAGCATCGCATCGAGATCAGCAAGAAGCTCCGAGAGGCGGAGCTGACGCACCATGTCCATGCAGCGAACCACCTTGCCAGTGGTGTGTCAAATGAGATGTTTCAGCTTTCAGGTTCAGATCTAGGACTTTCAATCGAAGAAACGGAGCGCAAACAAATGTGCTAAGCAGAAGCTCTGCGAGGCGGAGCTGACGTACCATGTCCAGGCAACGAACTACCTGGCCAAGTAGCCAGTGATATGTTAAATAAGTACCGGTATGTCAGTTTCCAGTTTTAGGTTTCCAGGTTTCCAGGTTTAGGACTGGATTCAAGAACCAATAGGCAAGCAAATGTGCTAAGGTCGGCAAGAAGCTCAGCGAGGCGGTGCTGACGCAGCATGTCCAGTTAGCGGACCACCTAGCCATTTGTATCTTAAGTGAGGTACTGGTATGTCAGTTTCCAGTTTTAGCCAAGCCAGGCCAGGCCAGGGCAGGCCGAGGCAGGCAGGCCGAGGCAGGGGCCAAGGCAGGGGCCAAGGCAGGGGCCAAGGCAGGGGCCAAGGCAGGGGCCAAGGCAGGGGCCAAGGCAGGGGCCAAGGCAGGGGCCAAGGCAGGGGCCAAGGCAGGGGCCAAGGCAGGGGCCAAGGCAGGGGCCAAGGCAGGGGCCAGGCCAGGGGCCAGGCCAGGGGCCAGGGCAGGGGCCAGGGCAGGGGCCAGGGCAGGGGCCAAGGCAGGGGCCAGGGCAGGGGCCAGGGCAGGGGCCAAGGCAGGGGCCAGGCCAGGGGCCAGGCCAGGGGCCAGGGCAGGGGTCAGGGCAGGGAACAGGGCAGGGAACAGGGGAGGGGCCAGGCCAGGGGCCAGGGCAGGGGCCAGGGCAGGGGCCAGGGCAGGGGCCAGGGCAGGGGCCAGGGCAGGGGCCAAGGCTGGGGCCAAGGCCGGGGCCAAGGCCGGGGCCAAGGCCGGGGCCAAGGCCGGGGCCAAGGCCGGGGCCAAGGCAGGGGCCAAGGCAGGGGCCAAGACCGGGGCCAAGGCTGGGGCCAAGGCAGGGGCCAAGGCTGGGGCCAAGGCCAGGGCCAAGGCCGGGGCCAAGGCCGGGGCCAAGGCAGGGGCCAAGGCTGGGGTCAAGGCCGGGGTCAAGGCCGGGGTCAAGGCCGGGGTCAAGGCCGGGGTCAAGGCCGGGGTCAAGGCCGGGGTCAAGGCTGGGGTCAAGGCCGGGGTCAAGGCCGGGGTCAAGGCCAGGGACAGGGCCAGGGCCAGGGCCAGGGCCAGGGCCAGGGCCAGGGCCAGGGCCAGGGCCAGGGCCAGGGCCAGGGCCAGGGCCAGGGCCAGGGCCAGGGCCAGGGCCAGGGCCAGGGCCAGGGCCAGGGCCAGGGCCAGGGCCAGGGCCAGGGCCAGGGCCAGGGCCAGGGCCAGGGCCAGGGACAGGGACAGGGACAGGGACAGGGACAGGGACAGGGACAGGGACAGGGACAGGGACAGGGACAGGGACAGGGAAGGGAAGGGAAGGGAAGGGAAGGGAAGGGAAGGGAAGGGAAGGGAAGGGAAGGGAAGGGAAGGGAAGGGAAGGGAAGGGAAGGGAAGGGAAGGGAAGGGAAGGGAAGGGAAGGGAAGGGAAGGGAAGGGAAGGGAAGGGAAGGGAAGGGAAGGGAAGAGAAGGGAAGGGAAGGGAAGGGAAGGGAAGGGAAGGGAAGGGAAGGGAAGGGAAGGTTCAATAGCCAGGTCGTGCATCCCCTCTTCCTGCAACCACAAACCTCTTTCAGTCACTTCAGGGCTATTCCGATGAACCCATGCTGCCGGCAGAGGCTAAACCTTGAACCTGCCCACCCCGCTAAAACCCCTTAACCCTAAATCCTAAACCTTGAACCTGCCCACCCTGCAACGCATTGTGGCCTGCCCACCACCAGGACACAATGTGTTGAGGGGTGGGCAGGTTCAAGGTTTGGGGTTTGGTCTTTGAGTCACTTCAAAGTCCCTCCCAGAAAACTCATGCTGCCGACAGAGACCGCACCTAGAATCAGCCCCCCCCTCCCAACCACATTGTGTGCTCCCCCAACCACATTGCGTCCTCCCGTCCCCTACCTCTCTGAGTTGCTTCAGGATCCCTCCCCCAAAGCATGCTGCCAGCAAAGGCCAAGCCCGGAACCTGCCTACCCTTTAACGCATCGCGTCATCCCCCCCACCACGTTCACACCGCTGTGTTTCTTCATAATCCTTTTATAGAACCAATGCTGCCGTGAGAGGCCCTCCTTGAACATGCCCACCGCGAACCACATCGCATTCCCTTCCCCCCACCACATTGCAGTCCCCACCGCTTAACACATTCCCCCCCCCCCTCCCCACCACATTGCGTCCGCCCCCCCCCCGTAACATATACACACCTCTCTGAGCCGCTGCATCAGGTGAGAGCTGCGGTGCTGGGGGGACACATTGCATTCCCCCCCACCACCACCACATTGCGTCCCCCCCCACCACACATTGAGTCCCCCCCCACCACATTGCGTCCACCCACCCACCACATTGCTGTCCCCACCGCTTAACACATTGCGTCATCCCCTCCCCACCACATTGCGTCCCCCACCACACATTGCGTCATCCCCTCCCCACCACATTGCGTCCCCCACCACACATTGCGTCATCCCCTCCCCACCACATTGCGTCCCCCCCCCCCCTAACATATACACACCTCTCTGAGCCGCTGCATCAGGTGAGAGCTGCGGTGCTGGGGGACACATTGCGTCCCCCCCCCCCCTAACATATACACACCTCTCTGAGCCGCTGCATCAGGTGAGAGCTGCGGTGCTGGCTAACGTTTTTGTACACGAGACGTCGCAGCATATCCACTTCCATGAGCAGCTCCTGTCGCTCTAGGGCAGCCTACATCGCATTAAATTACATCAGGTTTAGGAGGGACAGTGCATGTGGGATGGGAAGATCCCAATGGCAGTGATGGCTGTCGTTTCTTTACACAAGACGCTGTAGACGCTGCAGCATGCCATCATTAAGAAACAGGTCCTGATGCTTAAGTTCAGCCTGAACCACGTGAATGATGTCAGGTGCATGGGAACCTGGCTGGATGCAAGTTTAGTTGGGTGCATGGCTGGATGCATGGCTGGGCGCATGGCTGCATGCATAGGTGGGTGCATGGCTGGTGCATGGCATTCAAATTAGCACTGTCACCTTGAGGGCAGGAAGGTTCGCTTGACGGAAATATGACACGAGACCGTCGCCATGCGCCGAGACCTGCACCACCTTGCATAGTTCTCCGGGCATGTGCCACACGCGATCCTGGTGAGCGTTGCGGCTCATGCTTCAGAATTGCGGATACTTGGGAGGCAAGGAAGAAAATGCCTATTCGGCGCGGATTGGGGGACAGCGTGGAGGGGAAGAGCTGCCCTCCTCTACGACGGCTGGGTTGGTGCTGATGATGAAGCGGACACCTCGAAGACAACGAGATTTCTTTACGGTATACAAGGAAGGAAATAGTGACAGTGGGATGGTCGTGTGATTCAGTGCGCGATATAGTGGACGTTTGCAGGGCGAACTGTGCCACAGGTGATACACTGATACCTCATGCACACTTTTAAGGTTATTTGTTTAATCGGAGAGGTTTAAATCCAAATATCGTGATGCTAATGCTCAGAGATGCAACAACCGAACGCTGTAGCAGCAGGATACGGTAGTCGCTTCCGAAACCAAACTCCAGAGATTTCTCCCAACTTCTACGTAGATCCTTTTCCCCGGGCACAACAAACAGTGATATACAACGCAGGCGCGCGTGGTTCTAAATTTCAAACCGAGCTTCTTCCTCTCTCAAGATTCAAAGCTTAATACGTCATGATGCGCCAACGTGCCACCGTGACGACCCGGGAGATCTCCGAGATCGAGACCGAGGACTTGGTCGCCGGAGGGACCGCTGCTAAATCCGCGACAGTGGGCAGCCTGTTCAAAGCCGTAGACAGTACTTTGTCACAACAGGGACCCCTGGACGAGGATGAGCAGCGTAACCTGATTCGAGGGTTCGAGGAGATCCAGCTGAAACAGGCCCGCACATGGAAGGTGCGTCCCTTAACCCGGTCTTGTTCTCTTGTGCCCTTACCCATGCCCTTGTCTAAGCTGATGCCCATGCATCTTTAACGCCTACATACTTATTCGTAAGTCAAAGAAAGCTTGAGAAGGGTCCGGCATTCCAGCCCTGCATGCAAGAGCGTGCGGGGAGGTCATGCCCATGGACCTGGGCTTTGTCCTGCTTGAAGCAAGTTAACGAGGAGGTGGGAGTGACCGGCCCACACGTGTTAAATTTCTCAAGCGTGCATACGTCTAAAGCATGATGCAATGTAAGCGGGGAGGTGGGACGTGTACCATGGACCCACACGTGGTGAGTAGGTGACTAATGCATTTTTCCATTTGATAAATTACTGCAAGCGAGGAGGTGGGAGGAGGGAGTGACAGGCCCACACATGGTTAGTGCATTACCCAGCCGAATCTATTGCATGAGCTTTCACGCTCTAGCCTTCACACAGAGAGTGAGTCAGTCATGTATGTGCCCACTGGATGAATTACTGACTAAGCGAGGAGGTGGGAGGTGGTCGTGACGGGCCTTCACGTGGAGAGTACGTTACTCATCAGTCTCTCTTGCATGAGCTCTCACGCTCTAGCCAGCACCTGGAGCATGGGTCAGTCGTGCATGCCCTCATTTTATGAGTGACTGTTAGCGAGGAGGCGGGAGGAGGGAGTGATGGGCCTGCACATGGTTAGTGCATTACTCATCAGTCTCTCTTGCATGAGCTCCCACGCTGTAGCCTGAAGATGGAAGGTACTGTTAGCTGGAAGTGACTGGCACGCCCATCTACCCATTCCATCCCCCCACCATTGTAGCATGTACCAAAACATCTTCCAGGGCCGGCCCGACGGACTGTCTCATGAGATCTGAAAAAAACTCGGTGTGGGCCTAGGAAGCGGATGGCCAGACAAGGGATGACTCGGTTTCGAGGGTCGTGATGCCGCAGCGGTTGTGCACGACCTCTATTTTCCCAGCATCGTATCTCACACGGTCCCTCACTCTCTCAGAGAAACTTCGTATTAGGGTTTAGGGTGTAGCGGGGTTACCCGGGGTAATTGTTCCACCTGATGTTTCCACGTGGAAGGACCCTGGGGTCTCCTTACCGTCTGGGACCCATATTGAGCTCGAGTAGGCCCCTTCACCAAGGGTGCCCAAAACTAGCCTTTCCACCAAAACCCGCTCTTCCCCTTCGTGTAGGATGAACATATTTTCTCACACAGACCCTGAGAGAAACCTCGCATATAAACCAGTGACCTCGTGCAGCTGGTGGACCCAGCATGCTGCGTAAAAGAAAAGTTTGGCAACTAAGTGCGTGAATCAAGATGAAGGGAAGCAGTCACATGGCTTACCCTCTTGCTGCCTTTCAGCTTTGATGATCCAGCGTCGCTGAATCATCCATGTATGATGATCCCCCATGTCGCTGTATTATTTTAAAGGGGTGACACTTCGGTTGGGTGCATGGGATGTTCCAGGACGGACGCTGAGTACACCCCTTAGTATTATTTGGCAATACTCCGGCCAGTGGCCAGGGGGGCTGCCAGTGTACACAGCTCCCGTACACAGCTTGTACGTGTACACTCCCGTAGCTCCCGTACGGGGGCTGTGTACGGGAGCTATGTACAGCCCTTGGTATAACTTGGCAATATTCCGACCAGTCGCCAGGGGAGCTTCCCACAGCAACTCTGCATCGGCCTTCTTGATGCCTCCATCAGCCAGCATCCCCTACCGGAGATTCCAATATACGCTTCCATGTTCCCACACTTCTATACTGCCACTGAATTCCTCCTCTTCTCTAGGAAATACACCCCGCTGGATAGTAGCTGCTAACACTTGGGGGGGTACACTAATAACATGCCTGCAGCAGTGATGCTTCCATGCTTGGGCTGCCAGCTACTGGCCGGCCATGGCGCGCCGTCCCCATTCGCCCTAATATAGGGTTTAGGGTTAATAATAACATGCCTGCAGCAGTGATGCTTCCATGCTTGGGCTGCCAGCTACTGGCCGGCCATGGCGCCGTCCCCATTGACCCAGCGGTAGCCGTCCGGCAGCCTTTTTGAAAATGGTTTGGAGCGCTCTAAAAATTGATGTCTTGCCCAACAGTTCAAAGCATGTCAACATTCACGAGCTGTGGGACGTACCTTGAAACGTCGTGTCTGTCCACTGTGTATGCCTGGGTCTACAAGTTGCTGCGTGTCCTTGTCTCCCATGTTGAAGCATTCCCGGTATTGAAACCATTTGTGTGTGTTCAATGATGTGCTTGCAGATGATTTGGTGGGATCTGCCTGGGTCTTTGCGGCGTCTGCACCCATACTGAATCCTTGCTTTTTTTTGAACCCTTTGTGTGTCGAAATTTATAAATGTGTGCTTGTGCACAGATGCTTTTTTGCACAGATGATTTTTGGTGGGATCTGCCATTCTGCCTCGGTCTCTGCGGCGTCTGCACCCATACTGAATCATTGCTTTTTTTGAAACCTTGTTGTGTGTTGAAATTCGAAAATGTGTGCTTGCAGATGATCTTTGGTGGGATCTGCCTGGGGCTTTGCGGCGTCTTCACGCATGCCGCCATCAGCCAACAGGCACATCCCTGGGAGCTGGTGAGTCAGCAGGCAGGCCAATCAGATCCAGGGCATGCCAGCCCAGTCGTAGGACAGTAATCTGTCCCTGGGAGCTGGTGATTCAGCAGGCAGGCCAGTCAGCTCTAGGTAATGTGGGGACAAATCCAGGGCATGCCAGCCAAGTCATAGGACAGTGATCTGTCCCTGGGAGCTGGTGAGTCACCAGGCACGCCGTGGTGTAGCTTAATTGTAGCTTGAAGAGCCTGGAATATAAACTGACTTAAAAGAGTGATGCTATATGGCTGACTGGGTTACTTATTTTGTCACCCTCAGCCAACAGACATGGCCCAGGGATCTTCCGAGCCACAAACGCGATCAAGGGACCCTTTAACGTATCATACGTCCCCTTACCCAAGTCACCTGTATTCTCTGACGTCCGTGAAGGGTGCTGTATTTCTTACTACTGGTTTAGGGTTCAGGTTTGAGGTTCAGGTTTGAGGTTCAGGTTTGAGGTTCAGGTTTTAGGTTTAGGGTTCAGGTTTAGGGTTCAGGTTTAGGGTTCAGGTTTGAGGTTTAGGGTTAAGGTTCATGGAGGGTGCTGTGTTTCTTCCTACTGGTCTAGGGTTCAGGTTTATGGTGGGTTCTATATTTTTTACTGCTGGTATATAGTTCATGTTTGAGGTGTAGGGTTAAGCTTCATGGTGGTTGCTATGTTTCTGACCTCTGGTGCTGAATTTGTCCCGCACCCAAACGACGCTTGTTTCCTTCACATAGAAGCTCACCCTGTCAAAAAAGCTCTGGGACCCCCTAAAATGAATGTATATGAACACTAGAATACCATAGTGGAAGGGGGGTGATTGAGGGGGAGGCGGTACCTGTATATAAACACTAGAATACCATAGTGGAAGGGGGGTGATTGAGGGGGAGGCGGTACCTGTATATAAATAAATATGTCTTTAGTTTGTGGACTCTGTAACATTGCTGACGGCTACCTGATACCCCCACCACCTCCCGTTCCCTTCACAAAGGAATCTCCTCAAACAGCTTGCGACCCTCCTTCCAAACAACTCTTCCCCTTACCCATCCCCACCAATGTTTTTTATAGTGGTTACCGGACGACCTTTTATGGGCCTTGCTGCGGCCACCCCTGGACCGATTGACACCAAACCTGGACCGGAGCAGCAGGGCTGGCCGAGCCAGGGGCTGGTGGCCGTAGGCCACAGTGTAGCTGTAATGTAGCTGAAAGTGATGTGGTAAGCACTGCAAAAAACACTGACACCTAGGTCCACCACACACCCGCAGAAATATGTTGGGGAGTTCCAGAGCGTTGTTTCTCACGGGCCGGCGGTTTCAGCGCTGCTGGTGCAAGCTGCAGCCCTGGCCGTGTGCGCCTATGCCATGTTCCGCAACGTCCCTCCCAAAGGTGGGTCTGCAAATCTGTACAAATCCTCTCAAAATTGGGCCTGCAAATATTAAAAATGTGGAGCGTTGTACACTTGTACATCACGGTCCAGACGTGTCGGTGCTGCTGGTACAATCTGCAGCATTGGCCGTGTGCTGCTTTACCATGTTGTGCAACGTTCCTCCAAAGGGGGCCTGCAACCCTGCCACTGAATGAATCGGAGCTTTGTACACTTGTACATCACGGTACAGCCTGGCCGGTGCCACTGGTACAAGCCGCGGCCTTGGCTTTTTGTGGCCATGCCATGCTGTGCAACTTTCCTCCCGCTTAATTTTCTGTGGGCGCATTATATATTCGATTCCGGGTATCGACATTTGTTTGTCTGCCTGCGGCACAGGTGACCGCGAGTGGGGCTGCATGCCGGCACCCTTGCGGCAGCGGCTGCACCTGTGGATGTCTGTTCTCTTGGCCGCTGGAGGTGCTGCCTTCTGGTGCCACAAGCTGCTGCAGATGCACAACAAGTGAGTAGGTGTGGCTGTGTGTGAATAGTATGAATGCCTGTGGATTGTATGAGCTGGTATGTATGGTGTGAGCGACTGCGCCTGTTAGCGTCTGTGCTGTTTGCGACCAGAGGCGCCGCCTTCTGGCCTATTTTCACACTTTTCCTTTCCAGAAAAAATTGAGGTCTAAAACCGACCTGAAAATAGCATGGTTTCAGCCGATCGAAGAAGAAGCAAGGTCGGTTTGACCCAACCAGTCTCAAAAGCTCCCCCAGGACCTTAAAGGACAGGTGTGGTCGGCAGGAGACAAGTTGGAGCTGCTGTGGGTGCCCCATAGCCCTTATACCTGAACCCTGAACCCTACCCCCCCCCCCCTCCCCCTCCTGTGGACAGGTATGGCCGTGTGGGAGACAAGTTGGAGCTTATGTGGGTGCCCCATAGCCCTTATACCCGAACCCTGAACCCTACTCCCCCCCCCCCTCCCCCTCCTGTGGACAGGTATGGCCGTGTGGGAGACAAGTTGGAGCTGATGTGGGTGCCCCTTAGCCCTTATACCTGAACCCTGAACCCTACCCCCCCCCCCCCCCCCCCCCCCCCCCCCCTCCCCCTCCTGTGGACAGGTATGGCCGTGTGGGAGACAAGTTGGAGCTGATGTGGGTGCCCCATAGCCCTTATACCTGAACCCTGAACCCTACCCCCCCCCCCCCCCCCCCCCTCCCCCTCCTGTGGACAGGTATGGCCGTGTGGGAGACAAGTTGGAGCTGATGTGGGTGCCCCATAGCCCTTATACCCGAACCCTGAACCCTACCCCCCCCCCCCCCCCTCCCCCTCCTGTGGACAGGTATGGCCGTGTGGGAGACAAGTTGGAGCTGATGTGGGTGCCCCTTAGCCCTTATACCTGAACCCTGAACCCCCCCCCCATCCCCCTCCTGTGGACAGGTATGGCCGTGTGGGAGACAAGTTGGAGCTGATGTGGGTGCCCCATAGCCCTTATACCTGAACCCTGATCCCTACCCCCCCCCCCCCCCCCCCCCCCCCCCCCCCCCTCCCCCTCCTATGGACAGGTATGGCCGTGTGGGAGACAAGTTGGAGCTGATGTGGGTGCCCCATAGCCCTTATACCTGAACCCTGAACCCTACCCCCCCCCCCTCCCCCTCCTATGGACAGGTATGGCCGTGTGGGAGACAAGTTGGAGCTGATGTGGGTGCCCCATAGCCCTTATACCTGAACCCTGAACTCTACCCCCCCCCCCCCCCCCCTCCCCCTCCTATGGACAGGTATGGCCGTGTGGGAGACAAGTTGGAGCTGATGTGGGTGCCCCATAGCCCTTACACCTGAACCCTGAACCCTACCCCCCCCCCCCCCCCTCCCCCTCCTATGGACAGGTATGGTCGTGTGGGAGACAAGTTGGAGCTGATGTGGGTGCCCCATAGCCCTTATACCTAAACCCTAAACTCCCTCCCCCCCCCCCTTGTATTAACAGGTATGGCCGTGCAGGAGACAAGTTGGAGCTGCTGTGGGTGCCGTTGGTTCCTCTCGCCTGCTGCCTGAGCTGCCTGTACATCTCTGTCTCCCTAGAGAGCACGGGCCTGGCTGTGTCTAAGCTAAGGGCGTTGTGCTACAAACACCAGAAAGTGTGATAGATCTTGATCTGGCTGGAGGGACGTGTTTAAGTAGTTTAAGCTGAGGGCGATGTAGGACCAGCACAATATGTGAGGTACGGTGCAAGCAAGCACCTGGAAGTGTGAATGGTCAAAATTGGGGGCATGGCCCTGGACGTGCATATTGAAGCTGAAGTTGCAATTTGGTGCACGCGCCAGAAAGTGTGATGCGGTGCCAGTATTTTAAATAAAGTGTGGGGTGCGCAAAGGATCTGAATGGAAAAAACTGTAAAATATTTGCACCCATGTGGCGAACTATTTAAAATGTGGCATTTCGCATTGGATCAGGGTTGTAATGTTTGGCATTTACGTGTCCATTGCTATTTTCGGTTTTCTTGTTGGGGCACATCCTGACAACTCCCTCTGTCTTTTTAGTTGCGGCACAATAGTACATCCCTCCCGGTCATTCAAGTTGCAGTACATCTCTCCCTGTCTTTTCGGATGCGGTACAGTCCTCTCTGCCATCTTGGTTGCGGTACATCCCTCATTGTCTTCTTGGTTGCGGTACATCCCTCATTGTCTTCTTGGTTGCGGACATCCCTCCCTATTTTTGTTTAGTTGCCGTATTGGTACATCCCCCCCTGTCTATTTGCTTGCGGTACATCCCCCCCTGTCTATTTGCTTGCGGTACATCCCCCCCTGTCTATTTGCTTGCGGTACATCCCCCCCTGTCTATTTGCTTGCGGTACATCCCTCCCTGTCTATTTGGTTGCAGTACATCCCTCCCGGTCATTCTGGTTGCGGTACATGCCTCCCTGTCTGTTTAGGCGCAGCTGCCTCTAGCTAGGCTTTATTCAATGACTTAATAGCTCTGGCTATGCTAAAATAGGCCCAGTTGCGTGGGCACCCAGCTGGGCATCACTTACTGGTAATGACGTTCCACCTCCAGGTCCTGCTCAAAACGGCTTGGCCATGTGGGCGTCCAAGTGTCTGGCTGGAAACATAGGGAAAGATGATAAAGAAAGAGAAAACAGAAAAGGGGCCGAAATTAAAAGAAGTCATTGGTAACAGGGAAGGGGGGCGACGAGCATGCATGGCTGGACTGGTTGGACCGAACAACAGAGCAAAATAACCGATGTAGCCTGCAGGTCGATGACATTACACCTCTGGGGCACGCATAAACAGGCCAAGCCGCGTGGGCACCCAACTGTCCCATTGTGAGAAAATATAAGGAACTTAAGGGGAAATGGAAAGAAGGAGAAGACCACAAAGGAGAAAGAAAGACCACCCCCAAAAAGAAAAAGGCAGCTTGAAGTATCCCCGCCCCTCTCAAGCCTTCAAAAAATAGCATGAGAAAAAAAGCAAGTTATAAACTAGGCTTATAAAAAGGGGGCAGAAATATCTTTTCCCCAAGGAGGCAAAGAGAAGCAACAATAGGCCTCAGCAATACCTACCACATCCTCAACAAAAGCCTGAGCCTCCTACCAAACTAAGCCTGCCCCAGTACATCTGTTGAAAGTCCGTGGCGCCCTCCGGGAGGCCTGTCCAACCTCTTCCCCTATAAGCCTCTCCTTCACGCTAGATCGATGGAAGCAGACATGCAGCGCATCCTACACATGCTCGCCATATCCAATTGCCCAACACCACTGGCAGCAGTGTGTCTCACGTTGTTGACCGCTCCGCCGTCCTCTCGTGTCAGCCGTGCTAACCGCACCATGCCGCAGCCGTAAGTTCGTGCGCACGCCCCATTGCTGGTGCGGCTCCTAGCTTGCACCAACACTGCGTTCACCGTAGACTGGAACCAAGCACGGTAGGCGGCCGCAGACCTGTGCTTGGTGTCGGGGTCCCTGGGGTCTCCGCTGCCAGTCGCCTGAATCTGCACCTGCTTGTAGGCTGCGTCCACTAGGTGTAGCACCTCTGGGACAGGGAGCGGCTGCATGTCAGAGACTGCCTCGCACAGGTTGGGGACAGCTGCTCCACGCTCCAAATCCATTTAACGCCTCCACCAGCTCATCGCACCATGTGAGCCCTCCGATGTTCTGTCGAAGCGCGAGCTGCATGTTGGCCGCCATGCCTGCTGCCATGAGGCATCTTCTGCCTACGCGCCTACGGCTAGCGGCTGTCTATGCAGCGCCTGCGGCGAACTACGATGTGGTGTGGGCCACAGGTCACCGCCGGCCTCCACACTGCCTCCGGGGCAGGATGCAGTCCAGCCTACTTCAGCACCTGCGCAAGGCTGCGGGGCTGCCTGCCTCCGCTGCCAACTGGGGGTTCATGAGGGAGTCATGATGATATGCAGATCCAGCCGTTACAACGAGACTGGT
The DNA here is from genome assembly GCA_037349105.1 of Limnomonas spitsbergensis. Lineage (NCBI taxonomy): Eukaryota > Viridiplantae > Chlorophyta > Chlorophyceae > Chlamydomonadales > Limnomonas > Limnomonas spitsbergensis. The sequence goes on from JAYJMM010000009.1 coordinate 3,819,845, forward strand.
GGCAGCACGTGCTCCGCTTCTACAACGCAGAGGTGGCACCTGCAGCACAGCAAGACAGCCTAGTCATACGCACCCTGGCGGCCATGCGGCGAACACCATGCAACGCGGCAGCCATAGGCGCCTCTCTGCCTTGAATGGCCTTTCTCATGCTGCCGCTTTCGCGCTGACTAATGCCCACGAATTTGAATTCTTGGACACGCTTCAACACTGTCCTATCTGAGCCGTACACGCAGACATGGGCTGGCTGTCGGCGTACTGCTGCTAAGCGGCTGCCAAACTCCCAAATCTCTGTCTTGCTGACGTTGGCCTCAAGCTGTTTGACCGCCGCATATTCATGCAGGGCGTCTTGCACGCGCTGCAGCCCTGTCGGGCTGCTGGCTAGCAGGGTGAGATCATGCTAGAGGCACCTGAGTTGCCGCCCTGCCCCCAGGGCAATGCCCTCTGCCGGGCGCTGGGCTGTGATCCTGCCTGGCAGGTCGCTGATATAGAGGTTTAAGATGAAGGGGCTGAGAGGGCAGCCCTGCTTGATACCGTGGGCGCAGGGCACAGGGCCAGTGCTTTAGGTCCATCTGTGAGCGTGTAGACGGCATCATTATATAGCGCTGGCCTGCGCGTAACATGCCTGATGGCATGTGAAGGTGCTTTGACGTTTTCATGCAGGTATCGGGTAGTTTTCATGCAGGTCTCGGGTTGCCTGCTTCGTACCGGTAACCGACGTTGTGGTTTAAGTGCATGCCATGCCACTTTGCACAGGCCGTTGCTTGCGCAGCCACCACCGGGCCGATTGGGACCAAGCCTTGACTGGTGGTCCAAGCAGCTGGGGCCTGCTGGAAGCCCTTATGGCCATATGCTGGGATGTATGTAGCTGAATTGTAGCTGAAGCATACTAATCACTCTGGCAAACACTTCTGTACAATGCAGTAAAACTTTCAATAAATTGAAGGCTGGTACCTGTTGTTCAATACTTGCCGCTGCTATTGTAAAAATTGCAAATACGGTCCCCGCACCTGACTGGTCGATAACCCTGCTGACTACTTCTAGCTACCTGGCTACCGACTGCCGGCAGCGTTCTATCGGCGGAAGATTGCCAGCACTGGAAGACTGCCAGCACGTTTGACACTTCTGATAAAGCAAACGAGGTGGTCATGCCGACAAGGCCAACAACAAGCCAAGAGATGTCTGACTCAGCAGATGAAGCGAGCAGGGTCCTCATGTCGACGAACGTGATAAACTCTGGGCTGCTCGTCGCTGCAGGTTAGTGTGCTAATTAGTCTGGATGGCGTTGGGTTTCTTGGGATATAGCGCGATGTCGGAACCGGGCAGCACTTGACGTAAGAGATCTTCGCGTTTGCGATTGCTAAATTCTTGCTTAATAACCTCTCGGTATCCAGAGATCTCATGACGAGAGATTTCTTATCTTGAGAGGGAGGTGCATGTTGTGCGGCAATGATGAGAGATCCATCCCTCCCGGGATACAAGTGAGAACTATCCAGCGATCTATCCACTGACATCACTTTAGTAATCAGATCGCTCATGCTGAGAGGGGGCATTGCATGATGGACTACTGCACAGGAAGGGCCTCTAAGGAAATGAGTCTTGAGAATTGCATTGATTCTTTGGACTTTACAAGATGTGAGGCCGGCATGTTCAAATGCACAAGAGAGGCAACCCAGAAAATGAGTTGAGCAGTGTCCAAAGAATTATCCAGAGATCTATGCAGAAATATGGTTTCCACAGATATTTCATGCTGAAAGGAATAGGATGCACTGTGGGTACTGCGGGGTGGACAGCACTGACAGGAAGGGCCTCCCAGGACACAAGCGAAAACTATCTAACGATCTACTCACTGGCATCATATCCACAGATCTTCCATGCTGAGAGGGGGCACTGCATGATGGACTGCACGGGAGGGGCCTCCAAGGAAATGAGTTTGAGCAGTAGTATCCAGAGATTTATCCAGAGATCTGTGCAGGAATATCGTATCCACAGGTATTTTATGCTGAGAGGGGGCACTGCATGTTGGAATGCACAAGAAAGGCCTCCAAGGAAATGAGTTGAGCAGTGTCCAGAGATTTATCCAGAGATCTGTGCAGCGATATCGTATCCACAGGTATTTCATGCTGAGAGGGGGCACTGCATGATGGAATGCACAAGAAGGGCCTCCGACAAATTGCGGGAGGCATGGAGTAACGCCTGTCGCAAGCACCGCATTTACAGATGCTTCAACGAAAGATTGCGGGATTAATTTTGGGATTATATCAGTCTTTAGTGACTGCATTCGAGTTCAATGCCAGGAATTGCGCAATACGGTACTTTCAGACTATCAGTACAATTTGCACCCAACATTGAGTACCAGTTTAATGCATGCTTGCAGTCAGAGGCATTCTCAATCCGGATCCTGTTAAAAAAAGTGTCTGACCAGCCTTGAGTTCTTATCCCTGAACCATATCACGCAGGCTGGGGGCTGGAGGGCATTCTGAACTTTGATCCTGTGCAAACTGCAAACCTTTAGCCCTAAACCCTTCACCCTTACACGCAGACCCTTGCTCTGATAAACCCTAAACCTATACCTTGATCCTGCAGGTAGGGGTCTCGAGGGCGTGGTCATCCCCAACCCTAACCTTTGCAGCCTTAGGTCTTAATAACCCTAAATTATACACCCTGAACCCTGGGCCTACAGGCAGGGTTCTGGAGGGCGCGCTCAACCCTAACCCTATCGTTTGCAACTATAAGTCTTATAACCCTACATCCTACACCCTTTACCCTGCATCTGTAGGCAGGGGTCTGGAGGGCGTGATCAATTCCAACCACATCCTCTGTTAATCTGTGTTCCTATGTCAGTTAGACCCTACATCCTACACCCTACATCCTACACCCTGATCCTGCAGGTAGGGGTCTGGAAGGCGTGCTCAATCCCAGCCCTATCATTTGCAACCATACATCTTATAACCCTAAATCCCACACCCTACACCCTATACCCTACACCCTGAATCTGCAGGCAGGGGTCTGGAGGGCGTGCTCAATCCCAGCCCTATCCTCGTGGACCCGTTGGCCCTGGCACTGGCTGGAGAGGAGATGGTGCAAGCAATGACGCAGGTGGGAGAGGGTTGCCTGCCCCTGGGCTCCGCTATGTGTCAGCTACATATCAGCTACATTTCAGGTACATTTTAGCTACCTCATAGACCTGGCTGGGGATGAGATAGTGCAAGCAATGACTCAGGTGCGAGAGGGTTGCCTGCCCCTTGGCTCCGCTACGTGTCAGCTACATGTCAGTTACCTCCCAGACCTGGCTGGAGAGGAGATGGTGCAAGCAAACTCAGGTGCGAGAGGGTTGCCTGCCCGTAGGCTCCGCTACGTGTCAGCCACATGTCAGCTACATTTCAGCTACATTTCAGCTACCTCATAGACCTGGCTGGAGAGGAGATAATGCAAGCAATGACTCAGGTGCGAGAGGGTTGCCTGCCCGTTGGCTCCGCTATGTGTCAGCTACATGTCAGCTACATTTCAGCCACCTCCTAGACCTGGCTGGAGAGGAGATGGTGCAAGCAATGACTCGGGTGCTTGGGCTTGTGGCTGAGCTGTAGCTGTGACTTAGCTTTTTGTAGCTAAAGCACTCGATAAGCAATAGTGCAGCCCAGTTAGGCCAAGGGCCATCTTGCCCCTGAAAATAGAGGAGCAAGATTGCGCATGGCCCATTCGGGATGCACTGGGTCAGCCCAGTTGACCCGGTGAGCTGGGCTGACCCGGTGCTGAGAAAAAACGTCTTTCTGGTTGGCAGTGCACTGTTGTCGGGCTGCCCCACGGCCCAGAGGCTTGATTAGGGCCACACCTTGACTGGCCTGCCAGCACAGGCCCAAGCAGCATGACTGGCCTGGCATGATTGACCTGGCATGATAAGCCTCGCACTCGCAAATTGTTGCCTAAAGCTGCCCCTCCCCCCTCACAGCTCTCTCCTGCAATACAGCATTTTTTGGTCAGCAGGGCGGCTAGCTGTGTAGCTGAAGGGACGGGGAGCCCTAGACCAAAAACTTAGCCCTAAACCTAAAACCTAGACCTTAACCCTAAACCTAAACTCAAAACCTTAACCCTATAAGCTTAACCCTGAAACCTTAACCCTACAACCTTAACTCTGAGAAGCCGCAAGGTGTAGCTGAAGGGACGGGGAGCAGGAACTTGCACGCTAGCCAGTTGTTCCTGGGGTTCAACTAAAAACAGCCCTCCACTCCTCATGCCTGCCTTTACTGGAATGCCACAGGGTTTAACCCACAGCCCCTCCCCCACACCCCACACCCCTCCTCCCCCATGCCTTCACTGGATTGCCACAGGAATTAATCGGCAAAGCGGCTGCAAAGCAGCTGGAGGTCGCAGAAGTGATGGGGAGCAAGAACATGCTAGCGAATCGATGCATCTGGGTGGATCAGGCCATTCAAACAGCGGTTACAAGGCTGGCCGGTCAACAGTCGCAGCGAAGAGTCCAGGTCGGCCCGCCCTTGGGTTGTGACGGCGAGCGTCGTTGTTGTACTCACCATTCATTATGTTTTCATGTCCTGTATGCCTCTCACGTTTCAGGTGGTGAGCCTAGGAGCAGGCATGGAGACGCGGCCTTGGCGGCCCATCTTCCCCGCCGGCATTGATGTCGCTTGGTTTGATGTGGACCTACCAGAACCCATATCCTACAAGCTCAAGGTGGGAAGATACGTTGAAGATACTTTGAGGATACGGTAACGGTGCGTTGAAAGCATATTGAATACGCGATGTTCAGCATATGATATCCAATCAGCAGTATGGCTGGAAGGTACCAAGTACTTTGGCATCCGAAGCTCATGTTCGTTAGGAGGGTACTAACCATGCTGCTGGTGAAATTTGTGACGTTTTTTAATTCCAGCGGGGCATCACATTTGATAAACGGGACTCTTGCCCGTACACCGGTCCTGGCACTAAATACGCTAGGACAGCGAGCGAAAACCAGTGACCCCCCTGGGCAAGCAACCAACATACAACCACCAAGGAGAAGCGTGGGAATGAACCCCAAAAACCTTAAAACCCGGCAAACCCTGAAACCGTATAACGCGTGAATGATTCTAACGCTGTCCCCTTACCCCACTCAACTGTATTATTATTATTATAATAATTATTATTCATCAACATCAAACTCTCGTTTTCCTGAAAAACGATGAAAAACAAATCCGACTGACATGCATGGTACGGTATAGAATACAAACCCTGATATGCCGCCTCCGCGCTGTCACTGCGCGACCTCCGCGTGGCCTTTCCATTATTTGAGCTGCCCCCCTCGCTCGCACTGCCCCCTTCACGCTGCCCCCCTCGCTCGCACTGCCCCCTTCACGCTGCCCCCCTCGCTCGCACTGCCCCCTTCACGCTGCCCCCCTCGCTCGCACTGCCCCCTTCACGCTGCCCCCCTCGCTCTGCTCTTGCATTGCTCCGCGTTGCCTCGTGCTACCTGCGCCGCTTTGCTTGAGGCGGACATTGCGTTATTGGCCTACCGCGTATGCTGCCACGCTAGCCGCTTGTTCCTGTCTGCTATGGCCGACTGCACCAACCGTGCTGGAGTAGACTGCGCCAATGCAGCTTGCGCCCTCGCCTCCTGCGTATGCGTAATTTGCTGGCGCTGTCTACCGAGCTGTTGCTGCTGCTCCAACACCTTGTTAAGTAAATTCGAACCCTGCTGCTGCAACTACCGGTACTCTTTGTCCATTATACGCGAAGCCTGTTTTTTCTGTCGCAGAGCCTTGCCGCATGTGGAGCGCAGACAGGCCACCGAGTGGGCGCGGCCGCCGCCAAAGCAAATGCTGCCGCTGCCGTAGCCGCTGCTGCCGCCGCCGCCGCTGATGCGCCGGACGCCAGTCCGGATGCAGTAGCAGAAGCAGAAGCTGCCGCGGATGCCGCCGCCGCTGCTGCGTACCATGCTGCAGCTGCTGGTGCGGCTGTGGGTCCCCTCAGCTTTCCGCTTCGCTGCCACAGCTACACCGCCTGCCCGGTTGACTTGAACGAAGAGGGTGCCTTGGCCGCAGCGTTGGCGGCCATTGACCACGACCGGCAGATTCCGACAGTTTGGTGAGGACCTGCTGATGATAGCCCACCAAAGGCTACGGCCGACCGGGTGGCAGTAAGCTTACTCCAGTAAGCTTACCGCCGAGTGGGTGGCTTCCTTAATCCAGACATCAGGGCGTATGCTTTATTTATTTATGGTGAAGACCTTCTGATGGTAGCCCGCCTATCCTAGACCTACGGCCGAAGTGCCGAACGGGTGGCTTCCTCAATCCACACATCAGGGCGTACCGTACATTTGCTTTGCCTGCCCTCACAATGAACGTTGTTTGGGTTTGATGGATCCATATACATACTAATGATCGATTGTCAACGCCAGTTTTCAGTCTGAAAGTAAGAGTTTTTGTCGATAATTTGCTCTAAGGGCAGGATAAAAAGAATTCGTTTTTTCATACATTTCATACCCATAAATATAGGTATGATATATTAATAATTTATTTATTTATGGTGCGGACCCTCTGTTTTCACCAGGTTAGCATGCCCAACCTTCTGACGCATCTCGTTTACGTTGCTGCGCCCTCCCCTCATCTCGTTTACATTGCTGCGCCCTCCCCTCATCTCGTTGACATTGCCGTGCCCTCCCCTCATCTCGTTTACATTGCTGCGGCCTCCCCTCATCTCGTTTACATTGCTGCGCCCTCCCCTCATCTCGTTTACGTTGCTGCGCCCTCCCCTCATCTCGTTTACATTGCCGCGCCCTCCCCTCATCTCGTTTACATTGCCGCGCCCTCCCCTCATCTCGTTTACAGTGCCGCGCCCTCGGTAATGGCGCGGATGTGGCTTCGGCCCAGACTGCGCTGTTTCCTGAATTCTCAACACCGCACGGGGCGTAGCTTTCTTTCTTTCTCTCGCGCCCTCCCAAGCACTGATCCATTTCCGTTGCCATGCACCTTCACACCTCCCTTCACACCTCCCTTCACACCTCCCTTCACATCTCCCTTCACACCTGCCTTCAGGGTTGCGGAGGGCCTCCTGTACTATCTGGACCGCACGCACCTGCCCCAGCTGCTGGCCAGCCTGTTGGAGATTTCCGGGCCCTCCTCTGCACTAGTTGCAACGTGCATCAACCGCCAGACCTTGCCTGTCGATGCGGCAATGCCGTCCCAGTAAGTCTCTGCTTGATCATGATATGGAGGTGAAAGAAAAAGGTTTGCCCTACTGGGAGGTAGGGGTGGAGGTTGGGGCGGAGGTTGGGGCGGAGGTTGGGGCAGAGGTTGGGGCGGAGGTTGGGGTGGAGGTTGGGGTGGTGGTTGGGGTGGAGGTTGGGGTGGAGGTTGGGGCGGAGGTTGGGGCGGAGGTTGGGGTGGAGGTTGGGGTGGAGGTTGGGGTGGAGGTTGGGGCGGAGGTTGGGGTGGAGGTTGGGGTGGAGGTTGGGGTGGAGGTTGGGGTAGAGGTTGAGGAAACAATGCATCTTGGGGCCGTAGCCACATCTGCGCTGTTACCATCAGTTAATTTGTGAGGTGAAAACTGGTAAGGGTCCTTGCATCAACAGATTACCTTTCGGACTTTCTGAGCGCTTCTTGCCCTATATAAACTGGTAGGGGTCCTTGCATCAACAGATTACCTTTCGGACTTTCTGAGCGCTTCTTGCCCTATATAAACTGGTAGGGGTCCTTGCATCAACAGATTACCTTTCGGACTTTCTGAGCGCTTCTTGCCCTATATAAACTGGTAGGGGTCCTTGCATCAACAGATTACCTTTCGGACTTTCTGAGCGCTTCTTGCCCTATATAAACTGGTAGGGGTCCTTGCATCAACAGATTACCTTTCGGACTTTCTGAGCGCTTCTTGCCCTATATAAACTGGTAGGGGTCCTTGCATCAACAGATTACCTTTCGGACTTTCTGAGCGCTTCTTGCCCTATATAAACTGGTAGGGGTCCTTGCATCAACAGATTACCTTTCGGACTTTCTGAGCGCTTCTTGCCCTATATAAACTGCTTAATACTGTCCTGCGTTATCTCCTTTAGTTGAAGCAAGTGTTCTGTTTGAATTCGAATATGTTTCACGATTGCATTCATCAACCGCCGATGACTGTTGTGCGGAACTTAAATCCATCCATTGTAGGCATTGTTACTGCTGGCCCTCCCGACCTCCCTGGTTGTTGCTGCTAATCCTTTTGAATGCTACTATGTCTTGCTGCTTCTGCCCCCCCCCCCACACACACCTGCTTTTTCTCTTGCTCCTGCTCCTGCTCCTGCTCGTGTACCAGTCAACCCCTTTCAACTGCTGCTCCTGCTCCTGCTCCTGCTCCTGCCCCCGCCCCCGCCGTGCAGATTGGCTCAGAGCTGGACACTGTGTTTGGAAGAGCTCTTGATGGCCGCCGGAGAATCCAAGAGGACTGAGACGGTCGCGCTGCACGGCATCGGCGGCTTCAAGGGTGGGTCTAGCCTTCAGGTTTTGGGTGGGTCATGGTGTCAGGATGTTTTCTTTGCGTTGTGCAAGGCATCGAAGGCCTAACGGGGTGGGTTTAGGTATCGTGTGTGTGTGGAGGGGGTGGGTACGCTGCGGTCTTGATGTGGTCGTTGGGGAATCTAAGTTCGCTGAGACGGTTGCTCCACTGGGCATTTAGCGGCCTCGGATGTGGGTAAGACTTTCAGGTCTTGGGATGGGTTCAGGGTTGCGTTTCCAGGTTTTGGAGTGGGTTCGGATTTGGGGTGCGGTTGTAGGTTCCAGGTTCGGGAGTGGATTAAAATTTCCGAGTAGATTCAGGTTTCGGAATGTGTTCATGTTTTAGAGTTAGCTCAGCTTCCAAGTTTCTGTTGCTCTACAGGGCATTGGCTGCTTACTGTGTGAGTTCAGGTGATAGTTGTGAAGGTTCAAGTTACAGTGGTAACGGTGTAATATGTGACTTGTGCCCCGAGCTGTGCTGTTCCCTTAACCTGCGCCCCTAGTGAGGGGGCAACGTTTCATTTAATTAATTATGTTCAGGTTACGGGGTTTGGTCCATCATAAGCGAAAATGTGCTTTGTGGGAGGGTTCTTGGTTCCCTTTGCAGCTCTATACCGTATGGCATCAGGGGCCAGTTCAGGTTCAAGTGTATGGGGTGGATGCAATCTTCGATGGGGTTCAGATTTCATGTGTGCGCCAAACTTCCAAATGATGGGAAAGCAGCCATGTTCATGCAAGCGTGTGGGCTTGCTCAGACTGAAACCCTAAAACCCTAGAAACCTTAACCCGGTCCGCCACTAATTGAGTATCTCATCTCACATGCCGTGTCGCAGACGTTGATGGACTAGGCACAGGGCAATGGCAGCTGACTGCCCCCCTCACGGTAAGTCCCTTGAGCGGATTTGCCCCTGTCTTTCAGCTAGGGCATAATCTCAAGCAGCTCGTGCGTGTTGGAAAACCCTCGATTTGTCTTTTCTGTTAGTTCCGTGATCAATCTGAAAACGACGTATGGTTTCTTCTTCAACAGGTTCATGCAACGTGGCTGAGTCATGAGGGGAACGTGGGCAAGCCTAAGGAGCAGGTTGCATGCGAGCATGTGTTCATCGCGTTGCCTCTCTTCACCTGAATACAATCTAAAAATGGCGTCAAAGAAGTCTGGAAGTAGGGCGTGTGAAGCCCGTCAATCAGGTTATTACATGCGAGTCAGTCAGTCTGTATCGTAGGCAGGCCGCAACACACATTTATGACCATCAAATCTGAAAAGTATCATTAGTAAGACTCCGCCTGAATTCTCATGCAAAGGACATTGCCAAGGCATGTGATAGAATCAATAGGGTCAGGCTGGAGCCTTACTCAGAAATGTAAGAATAAGATGTTAAGTTTGAAGTGGTGTTTTGACAGATGTACCAACTGTGAATCAATTGCGGACAAGAAGTGCCGAACAACGCAGATAGGTGCCGTGCATGTGATGGTGTTGCTTCATGCGGCGTGGTGCTGTTGTGCGGGCAGCCCACTCCTGCCTGCATGTGGCGTGGTGCTGTTGTGCGGGCAGCGCACTCCTGCATGCATGCGGCGTGGTGTTGCTATGCGGGCAGCGCAATCCTGCATGCATGCGGCGTGGTGTTGTGTGGACATGGACGCTCCCGCATGCGGGCAGCGCGCTTTCATGCGGGCAGGTTGCAGCGTGGTTTCATGCGGGCTGGGTGCAACTGCAGGCCAGTGGGTGGTACCGTGCGTACAAGCGCTACTGTATGAGGTCCGGGAATTGTCATGTGGGAATAGCGCTACCGTCGGAAAAAGTGCACGTGGGGGGACCCACTCACTCCACGATGGGTCCGACCGGACCGGTGCGTGGGTCACCCCAAGTGGGGCGCTTGCCGCCCCACGGTGGGTTTACCTACAATGTCCACCACCGTGGGAAGAACAAGGTGGGGAAGCCGACCATGGTCCATCCTAATGGGTATCCCCACGCAGATATTCCTGTGGGCCCCCCCACGATGGGTCAACCCACTGCAGGTCTCCTACCCATGGTCCACCCACGGTGGGTTTACCTACAATGTCCACCACCGTGCGTGGTCCACCCCTATGGGCCATACCCCTATGGTCCATCCCTATGGGCCATACTGCACGAGTTGGTGTAGTTCTCAATAGCCGAGGTCTCATCCCAGGTCTGATGGTCCCTCGAACCGCAGCCAACAGTTCCTATATCAGACTGACATGCGCTTGTCTACTACTAGGGGACACGCCGAATCTGACCCTGCCTCTAGCTTGGACCCCTGTCGTCCGGTGAGCGCCTGAGCGGAGCGGAGGGCTGTCTGATATATGAACTGCTGGCTGCGGTTCGAGGGGCCATCGGACCTGGGATGAGACCTCGGCTATTGGGAACCAGACCAACTCGTGCAGTATTGGCAGACGTTAAGAGAACTTGCCGAGAGAGTGCCTGTGAGCCATGCATCGATGTCGGTGGTGCGTGGGGAGTAGGGATCATTGATGTGCGTGCCGTGTTGTCATATCTTTCTACGTTGGACTTTGTTGTGAGGAAGGGGAGCTGAGCAAAGAGTTGAGCACTCGGTGGTTTTGCACGTGAGGCGTTCTGCCTACGACTTTGCCGGGAGGTTGGCCATGGCCTCTGGGCAGGTGGGCAGGTGTCAAAGAAGTGGGCGGTCAGTAGGGCTGGCATATACCGTATATTCTGCCGAAATATACACGTATATACGTGTATAAGCGTATATACCGTATACGTATTCGTATATGGGGTCCTACAAATCTTTAAAAGCCTTGAAACCTAGGGCATTTCATGGCTTGACTTCCACCTATCACTTCATCAATAACAAAAATGAGTTTACTCATATCAGCCTCAAATTCAGCTCAAATACAGCAACAAATCAAGTATCGGGATAGCGGCCAGCTGTCTATGGTGATGGCATAGCACTGCGCAGTCTTGAGGTCTGCTCGCATGGTGGCCAGTACTGATTCATGCTGTTTTGTCCAGCAGCATCCCGGTGAGCACCTTCTGCCTTCTGACACCTCACGTTCGTTATCCGCTGTGAGATCCAGCCTTGGTAGCTGAGTTTCTCATTTCTGCACCTAGGCCTTTGAGGTCTGACAGGAATATCCTGTATGAATATAGCCGGTGGATTTGCGCTGTAGCGCACAACGTTTCCGGGACGTTCCGGAAACTTCAGGCAGACGGACTGACGGACGGACTGATACGTTTTTACGTGGTGACTCTGGGGGCTTCGCCCCAGCGACCTTTGAGAAGAAAATAAAATAAACGCGAACGCTGATGCAGCGTGGATATCGAGCAAATGCGCAGAGCAGAGCAGGACGCGCGCTTTCAAATTTGACTATATACGGCATGCCGTATATACGCATTTCAAACATAAACACGTATATGGGGCTCAAATATACACGTATGTACGGCGTATATACGTATATACGAATATTTCCATATACGCCATCGGCCAGCCCTAGCGGTCAGCCATCCATGGCCATGGCCTCATGGCAGAATACATTCGATGTGTAATTGTGTGCTTCTTGCAGAATAGGAAGCGCATTTGGAGGATTGGATAAGTGGTGAGTGGGCAAATGAGTCAGAAACGCGTTGTCTGGCTGCTGCATGGACATGTAAGACCAGGGTGAAGACGATGTAGACACAGCCATGTCATCGCGACAGATGAGTGATGCAATATGCACACGTCTTGCATTTATGCATGGAGAGAATCAGCAACTTGTCCGGCCGTGAGCTGCTCCCGATCGCAGATGCGAGCTCCTGCCGTCCCAACTGCCGGGAGAGGTAAAACCCCGGTAAAAATCTGGTAAACACCAAGTGCAGACTTGGCTTACCTCATTCGAGCCCTGGCTGGTCGCGGAGATAAACATGACCTGCATTACCCCCTCGATTGAATCCTGGGAGGTCTGGAAAGTAGCCAATATCCGGCCAGTGTCATTGAGTTTGCATGCGTGCCTGGGTCTCTTTAAGGAGGCGTCGTCATGGCCATTCCTGTATTTCTACGCTTGTGCAAGACATTTCACTATCTATCGATTTTGGCCAGAACTGTAAGTCCGGATGTTCAAAACATGTTGGGGATGTTCAACTTCGACGTGCGCCTTTGTCCGAGGGATTCTTCTGTTCCACGTATCATACCCCACGATATACGACAGCGGTTGCCATCCTAGCGTAAGTTGTAGAGGCATCATCAGTGACACACAACTCTCCTTGCTGCAAAACCTAAAACATGATGCACAACGGTCAGGGTAACCCGGTACGGAAATACGGTACGGTCATACGGTGCGGTACGGGTACGGTACGGTACGGGATTTTTCGATGGGCTAGTCAGAAAATGGACAATACGGTAGTTCCGAGCGGTACGGTACGGCCAAACGGTACGGTACGGTACGGATACGGTACGGGGTATGATATACGGCCGTACTGTGTAACCCTGACAACGGTTGCTTCTGCATCTTTGTCGTTGATAGCCTCTTCTCGTCCGTATAGGAGGCGTGCACATGCAAATGTGTGTGCATAGTGCCCAGCATGACAATCGTGATCAAATTGACCACCTTCTTGACCGCACCTGTCCGCCATATCTAGGAAATCTCCTGGAAGAGATGTTGCGTCTTGTCTTTGCGGAGAGGATTTACATTGGATCAACCAATGTGTCGCGGCACAGGGGTGCACCCTAAGGAATGGGTGCACCAAGCAAAAGGATACAAGACACTTGCACTCGAAATCACTCGACTTCTGAGGTTCCTCTTGGCTTCATGCATGGGACGATCTGGCTTGTGACGATTGTGGTCGTAGATCTGCTGTGATGAGTCGCTTGCTTGGCGACTTCTGATGACTGAAGATATCTCTGATTACTCAGATGGTCGACTTGTAACATAAGGAAAGGCTGTACTAAGGTTGGAGTTGTGAAGGTGTGGTGGTGGTAATATCCAGCAGTAGGGCTGGAAATATGACTTATTAAAAGGCAGGAAAAAACCTAATTACTGCTGATAGTCTGCTGTTGGCCTAGTTGCACTGTCAGTGTCGTATCAGGAGGCTTGCTTATGCTTATAGGGTCGCTGTTGGCCTAGCTGTTCTGCCAGTTTCCCCCTAGTAAGACTTGATTGACGGTTAACTTGCTGGAGCAATATCTATGAACAATGACTTGCTGGAAACGTTGGTAGCATTGATGACTGTGAAATCGCTGTAAGAAAGAAAAAGTGAAAGGACCCAATCGGGATCTGCTAAGTAGGCACCCACACTTGTAAGTTCACACATAACTTCCAACCGAAAAGCGGTTGGCGCGGTCAAACGCACGGTGCAGTCATACGTCGTGACAAATGTCCTATATGCAACTGAGAGGGCCCATCCAGAACACTAGCGATGCCCTTACCAGGATGTAAAAGCATTTTCTTGAGAGGTTGGCATTATTGGCATTTGTTTTAGTTATCCGGGCGGCATAGTATCATACAGGCGGGGCGCCCCTTAATGCATGCGGGGCGGTATTGTGGGAGTGGGGTGCGGGAAAGGTGGTATCGTGCGGGAACGGCACCATTGCTTGCAGGAGCATGTTGTCGTGCGGGCATGACAGTGCTGCATGTCTTGTGAGGTTGTGTCATCCGAGTACGGCGCTATTGCATATGAGTGGGGTGGTTTCGTGTAGGCAGGGGACTTCTGCATGCAGGCGGCATGGTGTTGTACAGCCGGGCTCAACAACATGCTGGCAGCGCGTCGTCGTGTGGCCGGCGTGGTATCGGGCGGGCGGGCGGCTATTGCATACAAGCGGGTGGTATCGTGCGGGTGGGGCGCTCGTCGTTACTACATACGGGCGGCGTTGTCTCGCATGGGCGTGGCGCACCTACATGCGGGCGGTGTGATGTCATGCAGCAAGAGGGCGCCTTCATGCATGCGGCATGGTATTTTAAGCGAGGGATCCTACTGTATGTCTGTATGCTGATGCTTTTTGCCGCTTGGGCGGGGCGCTCGTATGTGGACAACGTTGTGACGTGTGGGCGGGGCGAAACTGCATGCATGGGGTGTTATGTCGTGCGGGTGGGGCATACTACGTACGGGCGGCGTGACTGCATGCGGGCGGCGTGTTGTTGTGCAACCGGAGGACTCCTTCGTTCGTGCGGCATGGTATCGAGTGGCGGTTTGCTACTGCATGCGGACGGGTATGTGTAGTATGTGTTGTGTAGGCGGGGTGCTACTGCATAGGGGCAGCGTTGTGTCGTTCGAGCATGACTTCCTTCATGCAGGCGGCGTGCTTTCGTGTAGATTGTGTGATCATGCACGCGAGTGGCGTGGTGTTGTGCTGGTGGGGCTCTCTTGCACATGGGCGGCATGTTGTCATTTTCATGGACGCTTTTGCACACATGATGCATAAAGTGGTCTGGATGTGGCGTTCCTGCATGCGGGCATGGAGTTTTGTGCAGGCGGCGTGCTCCCGCATGCAAGCAACGCGGAATTATGCTAACGCGGCGCTCCCTCTTGCGGATGGCGTGGTGTAGTACGGGTGGGCTGCCACTAACATACGAGTGGGTGGTGGCATGCCGGCGGGGCGCTAACGCATGCGGGCGAAGTTATGTTATGAGGGCTTGGCTTTCCTGCATGTGGGCCGCGTGGTGGTGTTGCGCGGCCGGGGCACTACTGCATCCATGTGGGTTGCTCTCGTGCGTACGGGGTGCAACTGCATTTGGGCGGCTTGTTGTCCTACGGCCGGGGTGCTCATGTGAGCGGCACGGTGTCGTGCGGGCAGGTGGTATCGTGCGAGTGGGGCGCTACTCACTGCATGCGGTTGACGTTGTGTCGTGCAGGTGGGGCGGAACCGCATATGGGCATGTTGTTGTTGTGTGGGCGAGCGCTACTGTCATGCGGGCTCCGTGATGTTGTATGCGTACACACGGCTGGGGCACGACGACTACATGCAGAGTAGTGATGTGCGGGCGGGGCTCATGTACAAGCAACCGGGCGGTGCCGTGTGGTCGGGGTGCTGGCATGACTAGCATGCAAGCGCCACTGCATGCATGCGAGTTGTTGCGATGCATGCGGGTTGTTGCGATGCATGTAGGTTGTTGCAATGCATGCGGTCGGGATGCTCATAGGTTCTGCATGCTGGTTGGGTCCAGCTGTGCAGACTTATGGCTAGACATGCCAGAAATGCGTTGAGACCCTCCTCTTTCCCCTCGCACTTTTGAAGTACTAAGGAATGTACGTAGATAATAACACCTAGTTTGGGATACTCGATTAGCTGGATACAGACTATGCATTCAAAGCCAAAAGGCTCCAGAAGAAAGGTACTGTATATAACCATGTTACTGGGACAATATGTTTCTACTTGCCCGTCACCTGCCGTAAAGCTTCCTCCAGTCATTAGGCTAGGCATACCAAGCCATGTTGGGCTGGATGGGCTATTGCCTCGCTAGGATCCCACGAGTCTCATGTGCATAGTGGTGGCCGCGCTCCAAGAGGTAGGTATCAAGCCATTCTACCGTGATTTTTGTACCAGGTAGGTACCAAGCCATTCTACCGTGATTATTGTACCAAATTGTAATCTTGTTGTGTGCTTCGTCAACGATTCAGGTGCATCACATATTGTGTCCTCTTATGCCTTCTCCCTTCACTTTCATAGCTGTCTTTTTGTTTGCCGACGTGGCCGAGCTTCATTTCAGCAGGGTCTAGGGGTGTAACGTCATTGGCATATTGTGTCCTTGGGGGGTGCCTGTGTCAATAACGTTACACCTCTGGGCCCGCTCAAAGCTCGGCCGCGTGGGCGCCCAACTGTTCAGAAGGGGGTAAAGAAGGAACTTAAAGGAAGAGAGGGGGAAAGGAACAAAAGGAGAGGCCGAGAAGGCAACGAAGACCAACACCCGAGTTCCACGGGGGTGTGCCTGGGTAGGGGGGCTGTATGCAGCCCGGGTCACCGGCAAGTCAAGGTCAGTTCCCTATCGACCTAGTGGTGGTTGCTTGGTGGCCCGGCTCAGGTGTTTTGGAGCACACTGAAATAATCACTGCCGAAGGGAAACTAAATTCGGGAGCCACTGGGCCTGCTGCTAGAAGCTCATGATACTTGTAACAGAGCTGGCACGAAACAAGTGCCATGCTAATTATGGTCAGATATGGGAGCTAGTATTTATTGCCATGTTTCAAGAATGCACAAACCAACACTAGAATGTGATCTATCTGAAAATCCCCATTAGACAGTGAAGCCAGTTTCACTCAAGTTACGGTTGGAGGTTAAGATTATCTCATTCCAATCTGTCAATAACTGCTAAAAAGGGCAGCCATTATCCCAACTGCTACAGTTGAAAGTTGGATCTCATACCAACTCATAGCCCCAAAATTGATCTCATACAGCCAGCCAGCCAGCCAAAATATGACGTCATGAGTGCCAAGCTAGTCATAGAGATAAAAAGATGGGCAAATATACCCGATATGACAACTGCCAATAGAGGCCGCAATCAAGCAACCGAAGAGCTGGTCTAGCACTTTAGCTTAGACCCAGGCGACTGGCAGAGGGTAAGGAAATAGTCAAACACAACCACTCAATATGGTCCTTTACCAAGCTGAAAGAGCTCTGAGTCTTGCTGGGCAAATAAAGCACACCCATAAGAGAAAGCTACCGTGAGGAAGTTGCTTCTTTCTTTTTGCCTCATGGTAACGGCGCGGATGTGGCTACAGCCCCAAGCTGCGTTGTTTCCTTAACTTCCACGCCCAAATAGGGCGTAGCTTTCTTTCTTTCTACCAAGCTGAAAGAGATCTGAGTAAAACCCCAAGGTAGAACCCCAACCGAGGAACATCAGACAAATCAAGAGGGCGTGCCAGTCCAAGAAATGGCCCCAAGAAGCAAGGACATCTGCCTGTCAAAGTACAGAACTGCCAGCTATCAGCAGAAACCAGAAACAACCGAGACACATTTTGGTACAACATTTTGCAGCTTTCTCATTTGCATTATTGGCATCTTAACACCTCGACGAGGATTATTTATTCACTGGCTAAAATTTGAAAATCTCCTTGCAACCCTCTGATATTCCGAGGTGGTCGTGGATAGACATCGCCAGCTGTACCCCCAGGTAATTGGACAGCGTCCTGACACCGTCCAGTCTTCTGACCCAATCGCTGTGTTCCAAGCTTGGGAGTCGTTTGAGCTCTTGCCCAAGCTGCACATCGCACGTAGTGAAGAGGAAGACCTTGAGCTGACCCCTCAGCGAGCATGTCTTCTGAGCGGTAGAAGTTTCCACCCATACCTTCAAGTATGGCTGGAACTCGCAATTGCCGGCGCCTTGGAGCATCTGTACAGGTGCACGGAAATTATCGAATTCGTCTTTTGAATTTGTGATGCATGTTTTGAATAGGCTGTACACAATTTGAGAACAAGTTTTGAGGCTATTTCTAATCCTTACTGTCACGTACGGTCGTATCAGTCGGAATTCGTTTTCATTTTGGTCGTTTTTCAAAAACAAGAAGGCACATTTCACTGACTCGTTCATACCGAAACGAAAATAGGGTTGGGGCGAAAAAATGCCAACACAGAACGTTCACAACACTGCCTTCGTATGAAAACGCTGCTGATGTGAAAAAATAGCTTCAATTTCCTAGAGCGAAGGAAAGATATATACCAGCACTGGCACCCGCAAAAGCTCATCAGACAGTACAGGCACCATTCGATGATGCAGCGAACCTACAAAGACCAGCTGCAACAACAGATACATCCCACGTCACAGCACCTGCAACAACACCTGCCACAACACCTGTCGATCCCGGTGTCGATCTGGACGTCGAGATTATCCTCGTGGTAATCTTGGGGCAAAAACGAACCAGTGATCGCTATTTTCAGTGGTTTTGGAAAGAAAGAGAAAGGAGGAAGAAAACTACGCTCCGCAGGGGCGTGAGGGTTAAGAAAACAGCGCGGTATGGGCCTAGGCTGCGTCCGCGCTGTAACCATCGTGGTTCTGGAGCAAACATCTCATTCACGGCAGGCCTACCCCCCCATATATATGTACCCGGTGTACGGCATTTAAAATCCCGTATTCCTCAAGCCACGCTCAGGCGTTTTCTTTCTTTCTTTCTATGTACATACTACAGATTACACATACCTCGTAGTGGCCATCAGGAACTTCATCGTTGAAGACCGATTCCTCATCGAATTCTGACAGCCGGGCAATGGGATTCCGCATGGGGTTTCCGCGGACCACCATGGGGATATTGGAGTTGGACCCGATCGGCAGACCCAGCTCGAGACAAGAGGCGTACGGCTCGCAGGCGGCGGCGGAGGAGCCATCAGCGACGTCGATCACGCCATGCCGCTCTAGGCATCCGATCGGACTGTCACTTTTTAGGTCCCGTGCCGCAAGTAGCCTCGGAATGGCCTTCATGCTGCTGCTCCCCGTGGCCCATGTCCCCACACAGTCATCGGCGTCACTGTCGCGAGCCGAGACGATATTCAATGCATCCTGAAGGTCCCCGTCAGCCGCAAGGAAGTCGATCATGTAGAGCTTTCCGTCGCCGCCGCCGCCGCCCTCTGCTTTAGCAACCTCGATGATGCGGTGATACTGATGGTACGCTGGTCTAGTAGGGTTGCCAACAAAGTCCTGCCCCAGCCGCTCCATGCAGCTGTCCATGACAGTCCTCGCCCGCAGTGTCTCAAAGCCGTCGGTCGACATGTCGGCGAGCAGGCCCTCGACAGCGGGCGCGCCCATACTACTGACAACCGAAATCTGGATTGCTGCTGAACTGTCAGCAGCAAGGGCTGGAAGGATGGCCGGTGCGCTGTATGCCATGATCGTAAAATCAGGATGTGCCGGCTTGTAGAGCACCGTACCATGTTTTGGCCAAGCATACACCTCTGGACTCACCACCATGCTTAACAGTATCAGCTCTGTTCCAACGTGCCCAGCCTCCTGCTCATCATACAGCTGCCCAGTAGCTTCCTCCTGGGCAGCTGGCTGCTGAGTAGCTTCCTCCTCGTCATACGACTGCTGAGTAGCTTCCTCCTGGGCAGCTGGCTGCTGAGCAGGGGACTCGTCAGCCACCCTGTTTGCTAATCGCTTCTGATTCTTCATCTTCCGCGGCATCAGCTTCTGCCTCATCCTCAGCATGTGCCTCGCCATATTCTGCGCATCCGTTGCCTCGTTATCAGCTGCCTCAGCCTGCTGCCGCCCTTCAGCCTGCTGCTGCACCGCAGCCTTTTCCTGTTCCTCAGCCTGTCCCTGCTCATCAGCCTGCTGCCGCCCTTCAGCCTGCTGCTGCTCCGCAGCCTTTTCCTGTTCCTCAGCTTGTCCCTGCTCATCAGCCTGCTGCCGCCCTTCAGCCTGCTGCTGCATCGCAGCCTTTTCCTGTTCCTCAGCCTGCTGCCGCCCTTCAGCCTGTTGCTGCTCCGCAGCCTGTTCCTGTTCCTCAGCCTGTCCCTGCTCATCAGCCTGCTGCTGCTGATCAGCCTGCTGCTGCTCCACAGCCTGTTCCTGCTCCTCAGCCTGTTCCTGCTCCACAGCCTGCTGCTGCTCCGCAGCCTGTCCCTGCTCCTCAGCCTGCTGCTGCTCCTCAGCCTGCTGCTGCTCCTCGGCCTGCTGCTGCTCCTCAACCTGCTGCTGCTCACCATCCTGCTGCTGCTCATTAGCCTGCTGCTGCTCCTCAGCCTGCTGCTGCTCCATAACCTGCTGCTGTTGATCACCATCCTGCTGCTGCTCACCATCCTGCTGCTGCTCACCATCCTGCTGCTGCTCACCATCCTGCTGCTGCTCACCAGCCTGCTGCTGCTCACCAGCCTGCTGCTGCTCCGCAGCCTGGTCCTGCCCATCAGCCTGTTCCTGCTGCTGTTCATCAGCCTTTTCCTGCTGCTGCTCATCAGCCTGCTGCCGCCTATCAGCCATCTGCTGCTGCTGAGCCATCAGCTGCTCAATAAAAGCATTATGCTGCTCATCAGCCAGCCGCTGCTTCAAAGTCTCATACATCGCCTCGTCGGCGTCCTCACTATCAACTGCATTATTATCAGCTGCCTCGCTTGCTGCCCGCTGTCGCACTCGTCGCCTTCCACCTAGGGGCATCCAAGCAGGCCAAACCAATTAATTCATTTAGGATTTCAAGGATCGGGTGTAGGCTTGTTACGAGGAATCAGTGAACATGAAAAATCACTGAACAACGGAGTTACTCAGCAGGTCCAAGCAGGCCAAACCACGCAATTCAAAAAGGATGCCAAGGATTGGGTGTAGGATTTCTTTAGGCAAAGAGTACCGTCCATTCGGATCATGATGGGTATGCAGGACATGCCAGAGCTCAATCTGCAGCCACATCAAAAGGAAGCTTCGCCTCATGTGCTTAGGGGTTTGGGATTCAATTAAATAACACAGGCTTGGGCCAAGGCCTTTCTAGGTAATAAATAAGCAAGTGTACGTGCTCGCTCTGCAGAAGCAGCAGGAGCGTGAGTACTGCTCGGCCCTCGGCAGTAATGTCACCAAAGATGGCTAGCCCGCTTTGCTTTATTTGCTTACGATCTACTACAAGGCCTTTCCGTGCATGTTAACTAGAGCCCAATGCTCAAATCAACCCCCCAAGTACCATCGGATGAATGAGGTTTTTTCCGCCTACCTTACATATGGGATATAATTAATGCTGCAAAGAAAGAAAGAAAGCTACGCCCTACTAGTGCGTGGAGGTTACGGAAACGGCGCAGCTTGGGGCCGTAGCCACATCAGCGCAGTTACCATACACGTTCACACTTAATGCTGCATGAGCCTCCGGGCCGGGGCCATTTGCCTTTCGCCATCACATGCACTGCTGTCCTCTTGTATTTCAGGACAGGAGCCGTCTAATTTTCTGCATCTCAACATAACGTCCATGGGATGGTGGCCAGCATCATCTGGGTGAATTTCAGAATGGCAGATTTCTAGGACACAAAGAGCCTGACACAGGATCTGGCCACCAATGGCACAGGATCTGGCCAGCAATCAAGACCTTTCAAGATCAGGATCGCGATGAGGTGTCTCGAGATTCAGCTACAGGGTATTAGTAGATTCAGCTACAGGGTATTAGTAGATTCAGCTACAGGGTATTAGTAGATTCAGCTACAGGGTATTAGTAGATTCAGCTACAGGGTATTAGTAGATTCAGCTACAGGGTATTAGTAGATTCAGCTACAGGGTATTAGTAGATTCAGCTATAGGGTATTAGTAGATTTAGCTACAGGGTATTATTAATAGATCAGACTGACGGTGTCTCCAGTTCATCATTTATTCAAATCTGACTGTCAACCCTTATCATCAGTCAAGACTGTGTCAAATCTCTCTCCTCATATCATCCTGAACTATCAGTTGTCCTGTTAACCAGCCTGGAGCTGTCCCCATGGTCTGCTCTATGAGTCCAACCTCATCCACCTCCTCATGCATAGTTATCCCTTAAGGTTGAGGGGTAGGGTTTAAACCCTGAACCCTTTCGTTCCACCTCCTCACCTTCTTCTCCGCTGCCTCCGCCTCCCCCCTCTTTCGATGGCCGCGAACGTATCCTCGTCACGCAGTCTGCGGCCTGCTTTATGTCCTCTTGGGGCGGCATCCTGTCCTGCCATCCCTCGCCGTGCTTGTGCTCCAGGATCCGCCCCAGGATTGCGCTCAGTGTATCATAGGCCAGGTGCCGCCTCTTTGGTGAGTGCCATCAAGCAACAGAGAAACAAGATGAGAGTGCAAGAGGGGGGGGGTGATAAGTTCACAGTCGGTTTTGAACAACAGAGGGGGCATGCCAAATGGGCCAAAGAATGAACTCAGTTCTCAATCAAATATGCAGGCAGTGAACGTGTGCAAGAAAGGGCCTATAGTGATCATCTCTGAGACTAGATAACAGGGACTGCTCATATCAGTTGATGGTTGCTGGTGAGATAGACTCGTTTTCAGACTGTATGCCCCACCCAAAGCATGGTAGCACGATACGGCATGATACGGCTCGATACTGCACAGGTTCAGCCAGATTGTGCTGCACAAATGCCATGATACGGCTTGATACGGGTCAGGGTGTTTTTCCAGCCGGATTGTGCTACCAAAATGCCACGATACGGCTCGATACGGCACAGGTTCAGCCGGATTGTGCTACCATGACCCTAAGGGCCACCCATGGCCTGGGCCACACTGGGGCTATGATGACGCAGTCTACTTGCTGGTTTTCATTCCACTCATGAGTGGCCCTGGCGAATGAATCCCTCCTACCAGCCAAAGGACTATCGAAGATGTACATAAATAAATAACGATACGCCTTGAGGCATGGATTAAGGAAGCTACCCGTTTGGCCGTAGCACTAGGTGTGCTACCAAGCCTTCTAAGATATTTAGATATGTAAAGGGACATATGGACACAGTGAAAGAGTGTTGTTAACTTGTTAACCCCACGTCAACTTGAGTAAATAAATGTAAATAAAAGATACGCAAGCAAGTGTGTGGATTTAGGAAGCCGCTCACTTTTGCCGAAGTATGAGACATGGCTTACAAAAGTGAATTTCCAAGGGACCAGTCAGAGCGATCTGTGGGCGGGGAAACCAGCGGCAGGAACCAAAACTGAACACCCTTAACCCGCACCAAGGAGGCATGCGGCCAAGTCAGTCTGTTGCTTGCCTACTGTAGATTTGATTTGCTTTTCCTCAGGCTTTAATCAATTGATTATTTGTGTGCTGCCCTCAGGACACAATTTCTACCGGAACTGTCAATTTCTGACTGGTTTCAGTGATAGGTTAATGTTCTTTTAATGCATCCCTCAACCCCAAACAACTTTAATTATAAGGGAAGGCAAAGCAAATCTGCAGTACTTGCAGATTACCTTGATTTTTTCGTTGCAGAACCTAATTTCGATGCCATTGCGGATGCTTTTCCTCGTTGCGCTCTCGATGAAGTTCACGATCACATACTCCAGATCTTCGGCGGTGAACAGGTCTCCACCGAGCGATAAGTTGAACCCTGGCATTATTTAAAGACCAGCCAGAAAACCGGTGAAACAACAAATCAGAAACGCAAGCCGCCGTAATCAATTAGGGTGTGTATTTTTTCTCACATTAACAGCGCGGATGAGGCTTCAGCCCAGGCTGCGCTGTTTCCTTAACTCTCACGCCCCCCACGGGTCGTAGCTCTCTTTCTTTCTTTCTTTTGGACCAGCCAGGTCAGAGGAGGCGCGTAGGGTTTGAGGATTGGGATGTGCGTAGCATGGATGTCTAGTATGGATGTGTGGCATAAATGAGTTGAACTGGACTTACTTGTCATCTTTGCGGTCAGCAATTCGATGATTTCCGGGTCCTTGGAAATGCTCATGACGGAAATGCTCAATTTCCTGGAAGTGATGAGTGGCATTTTGTCATTTATGTCGTTGGATCGTTTGCTGGGAGTTCTTGGAGGGCAAATTATACAAGCATGACCTTGGGTCACACTCCTGGATCGATTTCATCAAATACCAGGATAGCATATTAGCATGCAGTCACGGTGGCATGGATGGAGCAAGATGAGGATTAGTTGAAGGGGACACAAACTAAGAGCTAGCAGGCACTTGCTGTGTCCATCGGATTCAGCTTGGATGAAAATGGAATTGTTGGAATGGTGGGGTAATCCATATCAGTACACCGGATTATTGGGGTAAAGAATGAACGGCCAAGAACTGGTGTGGCAGCACAAGGCAGTAGGGCAGGACATGGCAGCAGCAACAGAGATGGCCTGTTCGTAACTGAGCAGCAACGTCTGGCATGCAATGGCCCCCACGACGAGATTATTATGGTACCCCGAACGAACTAGCGACGGACGACTGGCTGGGCGGAGGCAGGGTCAGACGCCCGGCTCGGGCCTTCGAGGCCAAGCGATGCCTCCATCCTGCCTAGGATAGGCGAGGCGATCGAGGCGAGGTGGCCTGCTGCAAAAATTGACCCGACCTTTGCATGCAAGGCTTTGTTGATGCGAGACATGCAATGAAGACCATGGGGACCCTAGCATGCAAGCACCTGCCTGGCATCAATTTCGAAATAAAGGGTCATTCAGACAGAGCGAGCAAACCGCGGCATGGACTGAACGCTCAAACAATGAATGAAGCTAGCGTCCGGTGCCACGACGGAGGTAATTGGCACATCAAACAAACAGGCAAGAACGTCATCAGGGATGGAAGCAATGGAAAAGAGCCCACGTAGAAAATAGGGCCTCGCCCCGGGTGACCTCGCCCGCAAACGACAGTGCCGATATTTTTCGAATGGGGTAGGAAAGGGCGAACAGGAAAAAGATGTCGGAGGCGTCGGTCATCGCGGATGGAGCTCGCAAAGCTGCTGTAGCTGTGCGAGCAGGGTGCCCGCCGGGGAACCACCCTGCTAGAGTGCCAGCCTCACATGGGGCGGAAACGCACCTTCTAAATACCGCCGCGACTGATCCGGTCACTGTGAGTCTGTGACACGCACTCGTCAGCCCGTCGTCGTTCGGGCTGCAATTTGAAGAGGACAGGCTAAACTAGAAGCTGCATATGCCATATCATCACGATACGGTAGTTTGAGCGTGGGCTTTCGAGCGTGGCTTGCCTAACAGCCTGCCTGTCCACCCCATGGAGATGTCCACACTTACGGTCTTCAGGAGGTGCTGAAGCGTGTCCAGGACTTCAAGTTCTTGGGATTCATCGAACACGAAAGCGGTAACATGAGAAAAGCCATGCAAGGTAGGATAAAGGCGCATTTGACTGTCGCGCTACATCGTGTTCTAGTTCGCATGGCCCCCAAATACGTATGAGGCATCATCTGCCTACACGCATCCTCGCGGCTGCCTACGCAGCACCTTCGGCGGACTTCGAAGATATGGTGTGGGCCATTGGTCACCTCCGGACGCGGCATGGCCAACAGAGCATGACGCGATCTAGCCTACTTCAACACATACCAGGTATTTACGCCATGTGGCGGGGCTACCACCCTCCCATGCATGGTGAAGGATGATTGGAGAGCATATTCAGCCGTCACCGAAAACGGGATAGGGTCCGCGCAGAACTATCATGTCAAATCGTCGTGCAAGTTAAAAGGACCCTCCTCCGCGCACACGTAGCTGAAACTTTTCAATATTTGGTCCCGGAAACACCGAGCACCCCCAAATTTAATTATTAATTGCTATTCTGTCGCGCACCACTCCGCACATCTCCAAAAATAATTAATTAAACGCAGATTCAAACCGGATTTACGGCACAACGAGATTGATGGCAACATGTGCACCGCTTCTACAATGTAGCGATGGTACCGGCTGCGCAGCAAGACGGCCCACTCATACCATAGCGGCTCAAGATAACACCGGTGGGCGCACATGGCACATAAAGTTGTGAGAGTTTTCGCGCGGACAAGGGGGCCACCACCAGAGAGAAGCTAGCCGCGCGCCGCCGTGTCGAAGTACGGGACCTTGGGCAATATGTAAACCATGCATGGCTGCCCCGCCGTCTATGGCCGAGGCATTGCAAGCCCAACGGCGTGCAGTCAGTCGCCGCCACCCTTGTCAAAATACGGTAACAACAGCAACGCATCACCGCCCATTTCCGACAAGGTTGTCCCCAAGGCCAGATCATAGGCACCTTCGGCGTTATCGTTCATGTTGTAGGCGTCAGCGTCCTCGTCACCTGGTGGCTCATGCTGCGTGGTCCGCGGCATCCAGCCAACCGTGGAACCACAGCGGCGCGTTATTAACTTTGTCTATTGCCGAGTAATTAAAAAGCGTCAAGGAGAAAGATACAATTGCCGACGCCTTGCTGGCAGGTTGAGCCCCTTGCTGGCATGACTGCGCCATGCCATCACGCATCGTAGCGCACTCCCGCATGATGTGTCACGCGACAGCTGCAACTTCGCTTCTCAACACGCAATTTCATGCGCATCATTACCAACATGCACTCGGCAAGCGATAGAGTTGTGACTACTTTTTTAAAATCCTGTAACATGGCAAAAGGGTTTGCATGGGGTCCAGGTGACCCCGTCCGCAGGTGACCCCGTCCGCACCTGCACCTGCCCTCTGAAAACTTGAAAAGTCACTTACCCGACGGCTCTGCCGTTTTTTGTCCTGCGCATCAGCAGCTCTGATTACTTGGCCTGTCCTTTTTGTCCGTATGAAGTTGTTCGCTAGCTTAATCTGTAAATTGTGATGTATATCGAGCGATTTGGCGTGGACGGGGGCGGCAAAGCCGTCCCTTCTCTACGGGAAAGGGCTTTGCGAGTGGCGATGATCTTCCGTAGTACCGTACATAGATTCAAATGTTGCCACCCTTCCCCCGTCTCACGCCTCGTTGAACAGGGCTGTTGGGAACTTCTGGAGCAACTTTCGGGGGGAAATCGTGATTTTCCGCTTCCCTTGTTTCCTCCATCAATCGGAATCGGGATGTTTAACGGCCAGCGTGGCTGCAGCCACGCCCAGCCAGATAAGTCGACATCGGAACATGTCACGGCGAGCGCCCAAGTGGAATTGTGTCTACAGCCACCAAACCTGGTACGGGAGAAGTGGAGAACCAGAGGGGGGTGACGGCCCGCGACCCGCGATTTTCTCTTGTGTACCGCATTTCAAATGCCGTATTCCTCAAGAAACCCTCCGGTCGCAGAGATCATCTCATGTCGTAGCGATTCTCTTCCCTGGCTATAATTCGTTTCGTCCACCTGTAATAATCAAACAATTTTCAATAGCTCATGTATTGTACATTACCGGTAGTTCACAGTCAGACACCTATTTGGGCCCCAGGAACGCTCGGCGCGACGGAATGCCAAATCGTGCAGGGACACATGTGCGAAGGATGAGCGAGATGATATTTTGAGTATAAAAGGATCCCTGAATCGTTAAACAATCACAGGGTGAGTTCTCGACTGCTCGCCAGCCCAACCCGCTTCCCAGCTCCCCAAACTCGACCTTATGGAATCGAGTATACCGGTAGCATGAATTGAAAAATCTAGGAGAAAGCCTATTGCAGCATACCCCTGCATGGCTGCATTGGAAGTATCCCACGGACTCCGCAGGCGATCTGGATGTTCATTACTGCCCATTTATGTCCTCCAGTCCCCAACATCCAACCCTCAAGGAATGTGTCTCCCCATGCAAGATGCTGCCACGGATACGGGATACCCCCTGCAGTGCATCTGCCTCAGACCCAGCAAAGCTTTCTTGTCAATTACAATCAATCTGGAGTGCCGCCCTTCAATCCTCCACTAATCCCTCCCTCATAGCTATCACATTATTCACTCAAGGTAATCAGGTGTGACCCCCGGCCTCAAATACTGCACCCTCCAATGACTCCCCCCTCCAATCTAGTCTGACGCCCCTCAGCCCTCCACTTATCCCTCACTCCTAGCTACTGAGCTACCGCATTCACTCAAGTTACTCATGTGTGCCCCCCGGTCTCAAATACTGCACCCTCGAATGACTCCCCCCTCGAATGCTCTCGCTAGTGAACCTAGAGTGACATAATCGTTTCCCCTCACCTTCAGTTAAGAATCATGAGCTTGGTGAAGAACGACCAGGTTATGGCACTACTCTTCCACAAGATGCATTGTAAGTACAGGCCATGAACATAACACTGAATATACCTCGTAGTTATCACTCAATAGTAATCACAGATAGACGCATAGTTATCACGCCCACAGCCCAAAGTTACTTGATACGGCCGGTAGGGCCCAAATTCAGAACCATTTACCGCACTGTTTTCAAAGTTACCTGGTTTGGTTTCCTGGACTTTTTCGCATGGGAAGTTTGCTTGCCTACATAGTGGCCCTTGTGAACACCACACCGTCCTGCCGCACTGTCCCCATTGTCTGTGCGCATCACTCGTAACGTCATGTACTGTATTTCTGAACTGGGCAACCCTGCTGCTGCCCGCCTCCCACCCGTCACCACAACCCTTCACTGCACTCATTTCCTTCGCCCGACCTGTCGCACTTCACAGGCCTTAATGAGGCTCTTGGGGGGGAAGTGTTCACCACTGACGACCTGGACTATGTGCTGCAAAACGACGTCGTGGGCGCAGACTATGGAGCCACCGATCGAGCTCCCAAGAAAATCACGTACCGTGGTAACGGTTTGAACCGTCGCTTGCCGTCGGTAAGCTCACACACTTAAGGGTGGGAAAGATGGACAGTGGGCTGTTTTTCTGGCGCTTAGATGTGGGACCGCTTGACACGTGGTCAGAAGAGACCATCATGTGTGCGACGATGGCATGATAATGCATGTGTGCCACAACACACAATGGCTATTTACACCCTTGTTCTTCATTAAACCTCCAAATTTTCTACTGCAAGTCTTTCACTCGAATCATTGCCAACCCAACGGACATGCATGATGAATGCCCTGGCTGTCCTGTTGTGTGAGTGCCATGCATGTGAGTGTCATGTCTACCATGCAAGTGCCATGCATGTGAGTGTCATGTCTGCCATGTGAGTGCCATGCATGTGAGTGTCACGTCTGCCATGTGAGTGCCATGCATGTAGTGTCATGTCTGCCATGTGAGTGCCATGCATGTGAGTTTTATGTCTGCCATGCAAGTGCCATGTGTGACCGCCTCTGATTAAAAGGTTACTCCCGCCCTGGCCGTCGCTTAACCTGCAAATTAGTCTCACCAGTGGTTCTTTTACCACACGCCAGACCACCATCAGGGGGCCGCCAGGAGGCCACGTCTGGGCCGATTGGGGCCAAACCTTGACTAGCCTATGGCCAGTGGTCCAAGCAGCAGGGCTTGCTGCGCCAGCCCCTCGTGGCCGTGGATAGTGATGTAGCTGGAATTGTAGCTGATGCGCGCTAAAATAAGCACTGCGGGTCTCACCCACGTCTGTCAATCTGTAAAGCTCACGGAACCCCTAGTCCAGAAATATGGAGTCGCCTGCGGATGTTACTGTGATGCATGGTAGCAGAATCCGGCTGAACCTGTGCCGCATTGTGCCGTATCGTGCTACCATGCTGTGTTGAGGTTGACGAGTGTCAGGTTTATAACCCATGCCCTGCCGTAATTATGGGGGCTGGGCAAGTGGCCGCAGGACGTAGCTCAATCTGCAATTTTTTGTTATTTCATCTCATATACATTACCTCAGCTTGCGATCAATCCGCAAATGAGTCACGTATTTTTCTTGGCCCTCCTGTCCGCCCTGTTTATGTTCCACCCCAAAACCTGCCCCCCCCACCCTGGGCGAAAAACATGTAAATATTATAATTGAGGGGCGGAGCGGGGCGTAGTTTATATTGCTTTCTTACTTAGACAAAACATCTTCCTGCACAGCTGGCGATCAGCGTCAGCACTCCCTGTTATTGATAATTTGCCATCTCCTACCTACCTATCCCCTCCCCCCCTGCATGTCCTCTTTTGTTGTCTTCCATTCATGATACCTGTATCCATGCTTTGGACAGCATTATATTTTCGTAGACCGCTAACTACCCTCCCCCCCCCTCCTTTCGTGCTCGCTCTCCTCCCGCTCTGTTGACTGCTCCAAAGACAAGAAATTTGTCGGCTCCAACCTTGACCAAAATGCTGCAGCTTGTGCTCAGTCATCAGCATGGCGACGAGTGGGAGCAAGCGATGCCCGACAGATGTGTCATGGAGCGGGCCGTGAAGTGCGTGCATGTTTGTGTGATTCCCGGGGAGGGCCCACCCCGCTACGTCGATGCAAATGCAGCGTGCAAGGAGTGCCTCAGTCAGGAGGAGAGCGAGGCCAATCCCCTTTTCATCTGCGATGCTTGCAACCGGTCTTGGCACGCAGGCTGCACCCAGCCGCCGCAGTCGGTGGAGGCCGTGAACAAGAAGCTGCACTTTATTTGCAGGGAGTGTCAGTTTTGGGTCGCAGCGGGAGGCCTGCCGACAGGGGAGGATCACGGTCAAGGCGAGGCTGCAGGGGAGGAGGTGGAAGAGGAGCTGGAAGAGACGGAGGCTTCAGAGATGGGGCGCTCAGGTGAGGAGTCCTCACCAGTGGTTATTTTACTGCAGGCTAGACCACCTTCTGGGGGTCGATGGGCGGCCACCTCTGGGCCGATTGGGGCCAAACCTTGACCAGCCTATGGCCGGTGGTCCAAGTATCATGGCTTGCTGCGCCAGCCCCTCGTGGTCGTGGACTGTGACGTAGCTGAATTGTAGCTGAAGCACGCTTAAATAAGCACTTGTGAGGACCGAGCGGAACTCATCAGGCTGATGTTCAGGAATTTGAATGCCTAGACGTATGCTGATGTGCAAGAAATACAAAAATTCACACCTCTCCTGGAATGTGTGCTCACCTTGAATTTGTGATCTCCTGGAATGTTTGCTCACCTTGACCTTGAACTTGAGACCTTATCTTATGAGGTCAAGTATTTCGTTAGGCCAGATCCTGCGACGCCGCATGTCGAGGCCTGATTCAGACGCCATAGCCTGAATACCCTCCCCCCCCCAAACAAACTCAGGGCCTGATCTCCATCATGTATCAAACGTTAGCCTGGCTGTCATCCCTTGGACCTTAGAGGTGCAAACAGGGGCAGAAAAGTGCGACGCGCCAGGTGCCCTGCCAGCCCCACTCATGCCATTGGTGGAGAGGATTATGACGAATGCCCAACTGCCTAGGTTGCTCTTGCTGCCGCAGGCGCCTCATGTAGGCCTAGAGGCCACTTTCTTCTGATGCCACCAATTCGGATGTGGCCGTGAGGACCAATCTGCAATGTTCTCCTCCCTCCCAGGCCCCTCGAGATGCATATTTTCTTAGCATATATCTGCAGATTGAGTGCCCACGCAACGGCCATTTTTCGTCAGGATCGTACACGCTGAACGATCAAGGGTCCCATGCAATCAGGCTGACAGCTTCATATGCCATTCCCTTGAAACCTTAGTGGGGACATAGGCTTGCTTTGCTTAGAGAGTGAACCGCCATGCCCTGGAAATCCTAGGGGGGAAAGAAGCCCACCTTGCTTATAGAGCGAACATCCACGCCCTGGAAATCCTTGCGTGGAAAGAAGCCCGCCTGCTTGGAGAGGTAACAGCCATTTCCATGAAATGATAGTAGGGAAAGAGGTAACAGCCATTTCCATGAAATGATAGTAGGGAAAGAGGTAACAGTTATTTCCATGAAATGATAGTAGGGAAAGAGGTAACAGCCATATCCATGAAATGATAGTAGGGAAAGAGGTATCAGCCATATCCATGAAATGATAGTAGGGAAAGAGGCCTGCTTTGCAAAGAGACCTGCTGCCGATGCTGGTTCATCGGCCCTGCCTCTCCCCCTCCAGGTGGACAGCGACGAATGCGGCAGCGGACGGGAGAGATAGCAGCGGAGGAGCTCCTCAGCTCGCCTGGGCGGAGCAGTGGCGCGGGCCATGGTGGGCATTGTGGATCAGCAGACGGCAGCAGGGAGCTGAGCAGAGGGCAACGACAGCCGATTCATCAGGTCGTGGAGCGCCCAGACAAACACCCGGCCGGGGCCCCATCGTCAGAGTCATACCTGTGTGCACGTTTTGTGCTGCCGAGCGAGATGGTGGCCGGGATGCCGGGGTTCTCCGGGTTCCTAAGGTATCCCCTGGCTGCTCCTGTTGCGATGGTGTACCTGGGGCAAGTGCCACCTCCCGCTGACGCAGCCTCGTCAGCCCCGCTTGTGGAGGCGCGCCATGTCTCGGTGGTGAGTACCGCTGGCGTGTCTGCTCTGGAGGACACGCTGGCTGGGATGTCGACCACGGGCGTGCGAGTTACACGACCCGTGCAAGCGGCCATTGACAATGCCATGCGGCTGCTGGAGGTTAGCGGATGGGGAGCAGGCTACCGACGTATTTTGTGTGCAAAGGCGTGTGGCCGCGGCGGGAGCGACCGGTACGTGCTCGATGTCTTCGCAGCTGACGGGGCCTTGAAGGACGCGTTGGATTCCGTCTGCACCCGAGACAGCGATGCCAAGGAGGTCACGGCTTGCTGGGTACGCGAGGTAGGGAGTAATGGCCTGCTGGCGTCGCCGAAACTTTTTGCGGCGCGGGCTCTGAAAAAGGACGAGCCGGTCGCGCGCCTCGAGCGCCATGGTGCGATTGACGTCGCAGACGTCTCCTCCCCCGGCTTCGTCGCCGACGCTTGCAAGCACTATGCCCGCTGGTTCAAGACCGGCCTTCCAAGCGGGAATGGCTCCGAGTCGACAATTTGTGTGGTGTCCGGTAACCCGCTGAGGAATCCCGTTGCCCGGCTGGTGGACTTTGATCCCGTGTCGCTTTTACTCGGAGAGGTCCATGATAAGCATTACAAGGTGCGTTTTTGCAGCCGTGGTATGGCCTCATGGGACGTAAGTAACAGCCATTCAGATGCAACGATGCTCGTAGCTTTTGCCCCCCATGAGTACATTGCCTACTTGTGAACATTGTTTTGATGCTGGTAGCTTGCCTGTATGTAGCTGGTAGCTTGCCTGTATTTATTGCACAATACTTCACCATGCTGGCCGGTCTCTGCACTTCTGCAGGAGAACTCTGGCGCCGCCAACTGCGAGATGCACCCCTATTTGCTGCCCGGTGGCGATGGCTCGATGCCGGCAGCGCTGGGTGTATTCCTGGTGCCCATCCGGGATGTGTGCGAGGGCGAGGAGCTCAGGTTGCGCATGAGGAGCGAGGGGGAGAGCCACTTGAGGTTGCAGACGGGGAAGGAGCTGTCTGGCCGTCTGGCGGCCTCAGTCAGAGAGGACATTTGCATCCCAGAGACTGTCAGGAACTTGTTCGAATTCTAGGTTAGCTGTGGACAGCTGGAGGTAAATAAATGTTGTCCCGTTTTTTGAGTTTTGACGTTGCCATGCCGCCTTGAGTGTATGAAGCCGATGTACTGCCTTGAGTGTATGAAACCGGTGTACTGCCTTGAGTGTATGAAGCCGATGTACTGCCTTGAGTGTATGAAGCAGGTGTACAGCCTTGAGTGTATGAAGCCGGTGTACTGCCTTGAGTGTATGAAGCCGGTGTACTGCCTTGAGTCTATGAAGCCGGTGTACTGCCTTAAGTGTATGCAGCCGGTGTACTGCCGTGAGGGTTTTGAAACATGATCATCCTGGCTTTCCCTTCGACAGTACCCAATACCGGTAATGGGTAGCCACCCCGTCACCCTGATCGGTAGGTCTCCTCACTGGACATGCCCCCCCCTTCACTCACTGGGCCAGCCCCTTCCTCCACTCGCTTGACCTGCCAAGCAAACGAAATAAGTTATGAAGCCATGGGCTGCACTGTCAGGGTCTGATGTACATCCATCATGCAGGCCAATGACGTTACACCTCTGGGCCCTGCTCAAAAAGGCTCGGCCGCGTGGGCGCCTAAATTAAGGGTAGACATAACGAAACAATGTGCATCCATCATGCAGGTAAAGCATGCAAAACATCATCACATGTTCCGGTATATTTGTATAAACATCATGTGCCTGTCCACCTTGAACGACCCATCAGGAAGTGGGGGCTGTACAGCATGAATTACATGCACCAGGCAGGTACAGGCAACATACAGGTACAGCATGCGGTACTCAGGTTGGATGGGGTCCCTGCTCCTACTGCATTGTGGTTGTGGTGGCCTACACGTCCGGGCTTCCAAAATCCCTCAAATTGTTGATAGATTGTAAGGTTTCGCCACCAAACATACCGGTGGAAAGTGGAAACCCACAAGTACTCGAATAACTTCAGTTCACTACCGGTAGGATTGCCTGAATTGCTGAAAGAGAAGCTTTCTCAATGAAGAGATGGGCCGGCCCATGTTCTCAATCTGCCTGTCATGGTCGTTGGCCTTCACGTAAGGCAATTAATTTTAGGGTTATGCACAGGGTCATTAAGTAGGGTCTTATTAAGCCTTTGGGGTCATCAATTGTTTTATGCTAATCCGCAAAGCTTCTTAATATAAAGATGGCGCTAAGCTAGATAAGGTGTTGCATCTACTGGGGTAGGTGGGAAGGCATAGTACGGCATGATGATAAGAAAACCAGTACCGGTGCGGGAATATGTGAAGGACGTGAATGGTACCGGTACGAACGAGGAAAAACTCAAGAAGTTAATTATTCAGCCGCGCGGCAAACAAATAATATGCAGATACATGTTGTATATGTCCTTCACCTCAGCACCGTTTATTTTCTCGTTTACCGGTATTTTCCTGCGCGGATTAAGTGAATGACACACGGGTTCGTGATCAATCATTTTAGGGGTGGGCAGCTGAACTTTGAGAGTTCATTACTTTTGGGAGTTTTGCATGTGAGTAACGATACTGTCAAATCCCCCACACGTGGGTGGGATGCCGTGGCCTTTGTGGACGAGGTGGTAGGTATCGTTGACGCAATTTCAGAGGTTGGAAATTTTTTCCCCTTCATGTCTTGCAGCCTTTTGTTTTCCCCCTTCCCTTTTATCCCTCCTTTTTTTGTCCTGCCCCCTTCTGGGTTTCTTTTCATCTTCCCTCCCAACTTTTTACTTAGACGCCCACACGGCCGAGCTTTATTTGAGCAGGGCCCAGAGGTGTAACGTCATTGACCTAACCCTGCTGTCGGTATGCCCTATCTCTCGAAGCACCAGCTTTTCATTGAAGAGGCATTGCGGATTTACATTAAACTATTGGTATCCCCTGCAGCTTAACATAACCTCCTTTTTGACCCTGTGTTGTCCGTTGTGGACCACTGGCCTTTAAACGGTGCGAAGGCAAAGGGCGTCTACAGTAATGCTGCAATTTCCTCGTGCATTACAGTTATCCCTAGAAGATGGTGTCTGGAATTTACCAAGAGTCAGCCGCTTATTCGTCTTACGGTATACACGACAGTTGCCAGTTCTCACATGAGATAGCATTGAACATGCCACAGTTACAATGAACGTTTGATGGCAGATTGAAAACGAACGTTTGATGGCAGATTGAAAACGAACGTTTGATGGCAGATTGAAAAGTTTTAGCATCTTTACCGGTACTAAACTTGGGATATCTTAGTTCATCATCCATCTCTATCTAACACTGTTTTTCTCTTTCAACAAGTATTTGTCATCAAGTACCAAATCAAAAGGACGCAACTACCAAAAGACAACTTTCCAAGTTTCATAACGATCGCTACTAGACATATGGCCTCTTAACGACCTGGTCCGACCTCGCTACCGGGCGCCTCAGACCGCAATGCCGGATTCGGCCATGGCGTCTCAGTGGCACCAAGATCGAGCCCTTGTGCTGATGAGTGCCCCCTCCTCAAGGAGCACCTTCAAAACGAGTGCAATCTGCATGTTGTTTCAGATCAATGTAGCCTGTCGCACGCCGCATACGACAACTCTGCTGAGGCGGGTACCGGGGGGAAGAAAAAAAGAAAGCTACGCCCCGTGGGGGGCGTGAGACTCAAGGAAACCTGGGCCGAAGCCACATCCGCGCCGAAGGTGGAGCAGACCATCATCAGGCGTGGCTAGCCTGTGCAATCATGCAGCCGATCTCCACATCCTCTACCAGTACTGCTGCAAAATTGTACTGCTGGGCCGACAGAGAATCAGCGGCCGGGCCTGCCGTACCGCTGACTGCCCTGCTGATGCCTCCCAGCCGACGCGCCTTGTAACGATACAGCCCAGGCAGACACTCGGTAGGCGCATGCATGCAAGTCTGCATACACCCGCATGGCCGCGTTTGGGTGTATGCATGCTTGCCAGCGTGCGGCGTGCCGTATGGGGGGCAGCCCTAGATGGCCCTGTCCTGGGCCTTACTGATGGTACTGCTGGGCAACGGGATGACGGGCACGCCGGCCTGCACACCCGTAGCATGTCCTGCCTCCTAAGAAAACAAAGAAAGCTACGCCCTATTAGGGCGTGGAGGTTGAGAAAACAGCGCAGCCTAGGGCCGTAGGCACATCCACGCCGTTACCATGACCCGCCTTCTAACTGTATTGCTGTTGAGGCGGGTAATGATGCTGCTGAGGCGGGTAATGGGGCTGGCCGTTGTAGACCGGCATGGCCACCGGTGGCGGGGGATGGCCATAGACAGGCCTCTGGCTAGCCGTGTGGCACCTGGATGGGGCAGGTGAATAAGGGTTTGATTTAGGGTGATTCAGCTACAATTATGATGATTTGGGTGTTTCAGTTACAATTAGGGTGATTAGGGTAATTCGGCTACAATTCAGTTGACTCACGTGAGGCGAGCTATTTAGGGAAATGGATGTAGACGGGAATGTGGGGGACGGGCAAAGACAAGCTTCAGGCTCGATGCGTGGAACCTGGGGGGAATGCTGGCCAACGTGCTTATTGTTGGGTGCTTCAGCTACAATTCAGCCACGTCACGTGAGGCGGGCCATTTAAGGCTTATGATTTTTCTCTTACATGTCCACGTGCCACGAGCGCATTTATTTATTTATTGCATAAGTTCCTATAGCCAGATTGTGGTACGGCATGTATTGTAGTGTCAGTTCAAATTCGTTTTATTCTAAGTTCGTTTTTTGTATTGAAACCTTATTTTGTCTCAGTCACGCTGTACGTTTTTTTGTTCTTTTTCCTGATCGAAAGCCGACTTCCCCCCGATCAACAGTTCGTTTTCACCCTGGGGGGCGCATCTGGTGCCAACATGCGTCTAGCCTTCGCCCTAGAGAATGACTCGGCAAAAGAAAGCTGCCATTTCATAACGGCAGCATTTTGATAGGAAGACAGCCTAAGTAAACGCTGCCTTCAAGATGAACGGAGCTGCACTCTGTGTTTTCGGATTTGGGTCGAGAAACATTCGATTTTCGTTAGTTTTTTCGTTTTGGTACAAATAATCATCAAAATCAACCTTTCGTTTTCTTGAAAAACGAACCATAAAACGAATTTGGACCGCCACTACGGTATGAGTTTGCAAGCTTTGCAAGTTACTGGATACAGGACCGTTGATCACGAAAATGGACGCAAACCAAGTCGCGCATTTTTGTGGTTATTTTGGTGCGGGGCCATACCCGTCCAGTCGCTTGGCCCAAGCTCAGAGCTTGATCCTGGGGGCGGGGCAGGGACGGGTGCTGATGACGAGTGACATGTTGGGGCCCCAACAGCCACAAGAGGCCAACACGTTTCCTGTGGCCAGGACTGGCCAGAGGGGTCCTCTCCGGAGTGGTTTGGATCTGGAGGTTTCAATGAGCGCTAGCGAAAGGAGTCCATCCCAGAATGGTCCTCGTACTTGAAGCTGCTGACCTATCAAATGTTGAGTCGCGCGAAATGCGTGCCAAAGTCCGGCAGGAACAAGCAAGGTCCGGACGTCGACTGGCACAAAATGTTTTCATACATTCATCCCGATTTTATGCTCAATGGGCACAATTTTCTTAATTCTGTAGACGTGCTTTGCCTTCACACCCTTCCACCAGGGCTTATTTTAAGGATTTAGGCAAACCCTCATCTTAAAGTGCCTGATTTTTTCGACTTTCTAAAAGCTCGGATTTCTAGTGAATCCGAGGCGAAGCCTCGGTGGGGGGGTGCGGTGGGGGTTGGGGGGCGAAGCCCCCGAAGTTCAGAAACCGTCTGTCGTGAAACAGAAATGTATTTCTTCATTGAAAATGCGTTCTATCAGTGTTCAGGAATACACCAAGCTTGGGGCAAAAAAGCACTTATTCAGCTGTCGAGTGTCAATAATTCCCAGCTGCTGTAAAATCCTGCAATCATTTCTACTTCCCTACTGGACCTTCCTGCGTTCCTTCTGCTCTAGCCAGGCCCTAATGGCTTCCTTGTAGGGGAAGTTCCTAATGGTGACCCTAGGATGGTGAAAGGCTCAAGCGTACTAGGTCGCTGCAGCAAGTTTCGCTGTGGGTATTTGTCTTCTTGACATACTTCATGGCTGAAAAACATCCGCTCCTTCTCCACCGACCTTGGGACCATGATGAAGATTAGCCGAGCGAGCCAGCATGATCCACTGCTGCATGCATAGCAGCAACTTTGGCTGTCTATACCTCGCCGTGCATCCAGGACGTCGGACAGAGGGCTGCCTGAAGGAGAGGCTGTCCTTCGTTTGCATGCAGCAAGATCGACGATACCTGCTACACAGACCTGCCTTGCTGCCGCCTTGACATTAAACTCTGCTAGTTTTTTTCTGATAGCGGTCTGTTCGTTCTTGCTTGAAGATCGTGTCCTTCAAAGTCCCGCTGTTCACTTTGCATAACTTGATTTGCCACATGCATGCACTAGTTCAAGCTGTAGTTAAAGCCGCGATAAATCAGCTACTCCCTTCGCGAAACACGGCGAAACACCGTCTTCGAAGTAAGATTCTTGGAAGGCATGCGTCCCGGAGCCCTAAAGAGTTCTCTAAGCGCCATCGCTATGGCCTTTCGCAATTTAATCTGACACATATCCCCTAGCGTCAAAGTGGCAGTTTGAGAGGCAATCTCGGCAGTCACAAGTGCAGAGTGCAGAAACCTAGGTTTCATCGTGCCGGCCAACGTCGATTTACCCCCGTTTCATCGTGATTCACGATATATCGTGCCTTCAAATAACCACTGCCTTCCATGCCAATTAGCTTGTGCAGAATAACATGCGATTTATTTATTAATCATTTCAGGGTCGCGTGGCTTGACTAAATAATTTAAATCTGGATTCTTTGTGGAATAATTAAATCTGGAATTTCCCCTGCGAGTACTGAAACTGTACAAATTCCCCACACTTTCCCACAACAGTACCAGTATTCTTATCGTCATGCTCTGTGCCTTCTCACCTATCTCTGCCAAGGCTACGCCTAATCTCCCTTGCGAAACAACATTGTCCATTACAAACGCTCTGCGGATAGACATAAAACTTTCCATGGCCCCTGTGGCTTCAGAAACTACTTTTAGGCACCGCAGTTAAAAACTCGAATAAATTGTCTCACGCGAAGGCAAAGAACATCAACGGTATTTTAATTCTTTATCCACTATATTTCCACCAACCTAGGGCACATTTTTTTTGCAGTTTATTTATATTCTCACTCGCATGACGATTCCACACACCACGGGCGTACACATATCAAATTATTCATGTTTAGGCCCACTCACGATTCTTGGCAGCACGGGATCCAAGCCAGGGGCCAGAAGACCAGAATGATAATAATCATTGTGACGATGCCGGCGGTGTTCAGGGTGTCACACCTACAGGCAGAGGCAGGCAGAGGGGGCGGTGTTCAGGGTGTCACACCTACAGGCAGAGGGGGGTTGTCCTCTATTGCAGTGATGAAATAAATCACCATAACCACAAATAAATCATCAATATGCTGTAATATCGCCTTGACCCTCCCCCCCCTTGAAGTCCGTCCCTGAAAGTCCGTCCCTCATGGCCCTTAAGACCCTCCTTGCGGCCCTTGATTCCTGAACCCTACTGCAGGTCAGCCCCCATGGCCCCTCTGTAAGCCCTTTCATTCTCAAACCCTAGACCCTACTGCAGGTCAGCCCCCATGGCCCCTCCGTACAGCCCTTGATTCTAAAACCCTAGACCCTACTGCAGGTCAGCCCCCATGGTCCTCCGTAAGCCCCTTGATTCTAAAACCCTAGACCCTACTGCAGGTCAGCCCCCATGGCCCCTCCGTACAGCCCTTGATTCTAAAACCCTAGACCCTACTGCAGGTCAGCCCCCATGGCCCTCCGTAAGCCCCTTGATTCTAAAACCCTAGACCCTACTGCAGGTCAGCCCGCATGGCCCTCCGTAAGCCCCTTGATTCTAAAACCGTAGACCCTACTGCAGGTCAGCCCCCATGGCCCCTCCGTACAGCCCTTGATTCTAAAACCCTAGACCCTACTGCAGGTCAGCCCCCATGGCCCCTCCGTACAGCCCTTGATTCTAAAACCCTAGACCCTACTGCAGGTCAGCCCCCATGGCCCTCCGTACAGCCCTTGATTCTCAAACCCTAGACCCTACTGCAGGTCAGCCCCCATGGCCCCTCCGTACAGCCCTTGATTCTAAAACCCTAGACCCTACTGCAGGTCAGCCCCCATGGCCCCTCCGTACAGCCCTTGATTCTAAAACCCTAGACCCTACTGCAGGTCAGCCCCCATGGCCCTCCGTAAGCCCCTTGATTCTAAAACCCTAGACCCTACTGCAGGTCAGCCCCCATGGCCCCTCCGTACAGCCCTTGATTCTAAAACCCTAGACCCTACTGCAGGTCAGCCCCCATGGCCCTCCGTAAGCCCCTTGATTCTAAAACCCTAGACCCTACTGCAGGTCAGCCCCCATGGCCCCTCCGTACAGCCCTTGATTCTAAAACCCTAGACCCTACTGCAGGTCAGCCCCCATGGCCCTCCGTACAGCCCTTGATTCTCAAACCCTAGACCCTACTGCAGGTCAGCCTCCATGGCCCCTCCGTACAGCCCTTGATTCTAAAACCCTACACCCTACTGCAGGTCAGCCTCCATGGCCCCTCCGTACAGCCCTTGATTCTAAAACCCTTGACCCTACTGCAGGTCAGCCCCCATGGCCCGTCCGTAAGCCCCTTGATTCTAAAACCCTAGACCCTACTGCAGGTCAGCCCCCATGGCCCGTCCGTAAGCCCCTTGATACTCAAACCCTACACCCTACTGCAGGTCAGCCCCCATGGCCCGTCCGTAAGCCCCTTGATTCTCAAACCCTAGACCCTACTGCAGGTCAGCCCCCATGGCCCGTCCGTAAGCCCCTTGATTCTCAAACCCTAGACCCTACTGCAGGTCAGCCCCCATGGGCTCTCCGTACAGCGCTTGATTCCTAAACCCTATTCCTAAACCCAAAACCCTACTGCAGGTCAGACCCCATGGTCCCTCCGTACGACCCTTCATTCCTAAACCCTTTACCCCTCCTCTTAAACCCTGAACCCCTCCTCCTAGAAACTTATGCAGG
The DNA here is from genome assembly GCA_037349105.1 of Limnomonas spitsbergensis. NCBI lineage: Eukaryota > Viridiplantae > Chlorophyta > Chlorophyceae > Chlamydomonadales > Limnomonas > Limnomonas spitsbergensis. The sequence continues at coordinate 3,860,957 of JAYJMM010000009.1, forward strand.
CCAGCCCTTAGCCCCTCCTCCTGACCCTGGATTCCTTACTTGCAGCATCCAGTCACGGGTGGTATAATTTCGTATCTGCATGAAGGAGACAGATGAAATTCAGTGTTCATAATCTCGGTCACAGTTATGATTTATTCCCAGAATTTGAGTTGATTTATTTAGGAGAAACGCGATATGTTTAGGGGGGGGGGGGACTGGTTTCAATCAGGGCGGGTGAGAGGTGAAGCATGTGACTAATTACCGTATGTAATATGTTGAACTTGTTTTGTTTAGGGTGTGCCAAGACAGGTCTCCTTCAGGGCAGGTGAGAGGTCACCTGGTGAGAGGTCACCTGGTGAGACATGATTTCTGAACCTCTTCTGTCATTCAATTGACAAACATTCATTTAGGAGGCACAGGAACAGGTTTTGACCAGAGAGTGTGAGAGGTAAGGCACATTATGTACTTACTGTATAAACATTTGACCTGGCCGAGGGGCAGGTAGGCTCAATACACAAGCCAGTGTAGAGCCAGTTGGATCCCCCCCAAACATTATGGGACCCCTCCCTCTCCCACCCGCTCTCCACTCCTGAGCCAGAGGACATCAGCTTATTGTTTCCCCAACATTACAGAACCCCTCCCTCTCCCACCCGCTCTCCACTCCCCATCCTATGCCCACCCCACACGTGAGACAAACTCAATGGACGAGCACTCAATCTGACTGAGGGCACGAGCGGCAGGTAGACTCAACACATGAGCCAGAGGACAGCAGGCTATTGTTTCCCCAGCATTACAGAACCCCTCCCTCTCCAAACCAATAACCACTCCCCATCCTATGCCCATCCCACACGTGGGACAAACTCAATGGACGAGCACTCAATCTGACTGAGGGCACGAGCGGCAGGTAGAATCAACACATGAGCCAGAGGACAGCAGGCTAATGTTTCCCCAGCATTACAGAACCCCTCCCTCTCCCACCCGCTCTCCACTCCCCATCCTATGCCCACCCCACACGTGGGACAAACTCAATGGACGAGCACTCAATCTGACTGAGGGCACGAGCGGCAGGTAGAATCAACACATGAGCCAGAGGACAGCAGGTTATTGCCCCCCCAGCATTACAGAACCCCTCCCTCTCCAAACCAATAACCACTCCCCATCCTATGCCCACCCCACACGTGGGACAAACTCAATGGACGAGCACTCGATCTGGCTCAGGGGCATGAGCAGCAGGTAGGCTCGGCACACAAGCCAGTGTAGGGCCAGTTGGATTTGCAACCAACATGACAGGACCCCTCCCCCTCCCTCTATGCCCACACGTGGGACAAACTCACTGGAGGAGTACTTGACCCGGCTGAGGGGCATGCGCAGCCGGCCTGATAGGCAGGCCTACAGTAAAGCAGAAACTTGTGAGTTCAGGGCTTCGGGTAAAGAGTTAAGAGCTGAGCAGCTTGCACATCCGGCTTATCAGGCAGACCTGCATCGATACAGTAAACAAGGCTTTCTGGTTGTGGAAATAGAAGTACGGGATCGGGGTTAAAAATTAGGTTACCCGTTTCATAGGCAAACCTGCGACAATGTGGAAACAAGGCTTCTAGGGTTCAAGAATTAGGACGGAGGGATTGGGGTTGAGAAACTAGGGTTAAGGGATACGTTTTGAGGAGCGTGCTCAGCTGCCATCACAGGTGGACCTGCGACAATGCAGAAACAATGCAGAAACAAGGCTTTGAGGTTAAGGGAGCTAGGGTTAAGGGATGCGATTTGAGCAGGGTTACACTGTACGGAAATACGGTGCGGTGAAACGGGACGGTACGGATACGAACACGGTACGGCCAAAATGGCCAAACAGGTAAGGAAATGGCCGACACGGTCTTTTATCATGGTACCGTATTGTAAAAGGGTGCCATATGATATGGTAAACGGTACGGGATTTTGACCCAAATGGTCGTACTGGGTAACCCTGGTTCAGAGGAGCATGCCCAGACGGTTTAACAGGCAGACCTGAAAACATAGAGGAGCGATGGCTTGAGACGTCAGGGTTCAGGGTTTAGAGTTCAAGTGCTGCCATCACAGGCAGACCTGCGACGATGCAGATAAAGGCATTGGTGGGCAAGAATAGGGTGAAGGGATGCATTTTGGCGTGGACAGCCGGCTTCGCAAGCAGATCTGTGACCATGCATAAACAAGGCTTACGGCTCTAAGGAATGAAGGGATGTGTTTAAGGAGCATGTGCAGCCAGTTTACCAGGCTCACTTACGGCGATGCAGAATCAAAGGTTTGTGAGTTGAGGATTTAAGTTCCAGGGTTAAGAGGTCAGGGTTCAGAGTTAAAAAGCCGGCTTTGTAAACCAGCGGCGATGCAGAAACAAGGGCTTTGGGGTCCAGGATTCAGTAATTGGGCCTCAGGGATGAGTGTGTCTTTTTTTGGCTACAAGTCCACCTTCGGCAGGCTACCCCATGGCCGCGTAAGGCCCGATTGGGACCAAACCTGTACTGGCCTACGACTCATGTCCAAAGTAGCATAGGCTGGTCACAAACGGGACATTCGGCCAGAGGCTGGAGGATAGCTGGCGTGTAGGTGAGTCACAAAAAAAGAAACACTGGTTCAGGGATGAGTGTTAAGGAGTGTGTGCAGTAGGCTTCATTGTCAAACCTGCATGGATGCAGAGGGGAGAGCTTGCGAGCCCAGGGTTTAAGGTTCAGGGTTAATGAGGGTTCAGGGTTCATGAGCTCAAACCAATCCCACCTCGTCATGCATGCGTATAACCTCATGCGCACACACTTTGCCTCCTCGATTTGCATCCGTGCTCACCATGATCTAATTCCCATCTATCCCCTGCATGCATGCATGGATATGGCCTGCCAGCTCAAAGTCTCAAGCCACTCCCTCCATGCCATATATTTATTTCGTGTGTGGGATCTTTAAGATCTGCCGCTCCCTGGCAGCCATGCTTGCATGTACCCCCATGAGCTCACCCCCTTTCTGCCCTTCATGCAAGTGCCCCATGTTTTCAAACCAGTGCCTCCCCGCCAAGCATCCCGAGAGCTCACCTGGCATGGGATGCGGAGGGACCCACATGATGACTTTGGCGACCTGCGGGGTAAATACAGCGGGAGAGGACAACAGGTGCAGGTTCCAAAATCTCGACAAAGAGGTACCGGTACGTCGTCTCCGGGATATGATAGACAAAAGATTTTCGTTAAATCATGTGCCGATATGAAGATCCAGGGCAATCATGACAGAAGATTCGGTCGGCAGGGCCGGATCGAGGACAGCATTTTTGCAGCGAGCTCACCTAAGGAGTGACGTTATTGAGATAGCTTGAGGAGTCGCGTAAAAAAGAGTTGATCAGTCGATGGTTCCTTCCTCGCTGCTACAAAGCAGCACCTTTCATTTTGCCTTGGGCTTCAAAAAGTGTGGAACTGGCTGGGTGTGATGATGAGAGTGTGACCGTCTGACCGAAGGGTGATGGGCCTGCCGAAAGCCCCTGTTTCATTTCCTGAGTTGCAGAAGCGGGCGATTCCACCTTCAATTATACAGTTATTGTGGTCAATTGGAGGCGTGGGCCATGTTGGTGCTCCTGAACTCTTTGCAAGCCTGTCTTCGGGCGGGGCGTGCTGGGAATTTTGCAGGTGCGCCTGCGAAAGTCCAGTGCATGATTGCCATACCACGTATTTTGTTTTGAAATAAAGAAAGGAGGGTGACACTGGAAAGCGTGGCCCATATCTGCAGCTTGGTGATGCCGATGTACACCTCTCCTAGCGCCATGCACCAAGCAAAGCAGCTTGGTAAAACGAACCTGTTCCTTAACTTGATTTGAGCATCAAGCTTGCCCTCTCCCTCTGTCCCTGACACGATCCATCGCACGTACCGTCTTTTTTGTTCGAAGGCGGAGGTCCTTTGTTCGGGGGCATCGCAGCATCCCTGCTTAACAGCGACCCCTACTCGGCGATCTCAAGGTATCGTATCCCATGCATTCTGGCAGGCATAGCCTCTATGCCCGTCACCTGCCTGCCTAAGATCCATTCGCATGCCATGCAATCCCCGCGGACGCCGCCCGTCTAACTCCCAAAGGACCATGGTCCTGGCTGTGCATGGTAGCTGGAATTAAGGTTGCTCATTCCCTACCAGCCCCACGTGGCCGATCGTTCAGCAGGGGGCACGCCGGTAAGGCTTTGTAACCCGGGGGCTATTGAGGTGGAGGAGATCTGGGGACTAAGATCGGAAAGCCTGCGGAGACTCTGCTTTGTGGCAACTTTTGGCGCTTCCGTACACTGTCACCTATGTGCCCTTCATCTGAACATCAATTTGCATGCCATGCGTGGTGTTGTCACCGGTGGCCAGTGCTGGGGAGGAGATCAGGGGGATGTTCCTGACAACGCTGCAGAGACATGGCTGTGCAACAAGTCATGTTTCTTCCAATGATGTTTTTTGCATGCCCATCACTTGCCTGCCTAAACATGCATTTGCATCAGTGCCGAGCCATTGCACCATAGTTCAGAAATCGTGTTGGTAATGACGGTCCATTGGTCCCTTACTGGTAAAAATAGCTGAATTTACCTTGAAATTACGGTGATAGTAACTACGTAATTCAGCCACCGTAAGGACCCTAATTGGCACAGCACAGATTTGCATGCCTTGCATGATGCATGGCTCTGTAGCATGGGGGGCATTGCAGTCTAGGAGATATGAGGGAGGGGAACGATATCGCTGAAGAGGCTTGGTTTTGCGGCAAGTCATAGCGCAAACAGCAGTACGGCCTTTATGCCCTTTCCGCCTGAGCATACCTTGGCATGCCCTACAAATTCTTGTGACTGAGGCCAGTATTGGCGACTGAAATCTGGGTGTGGGGACCGGCAAGACTGCAGAGTTATGATTTTTGACAAGTCATGGCGCCTGCGGGCACTTCGGCCTCGATGCCCTTCACCTGTCCGCATGAACATCCATTTGCATGACCCGTGAATTACTGTGACCGGGGGCCAGGATTGGCGATACAATCTGGGTGTGGAGGCCAGCAAGACTGCAGAGCCATGATTATGTGACAAGTCATGGCTTCTGCCGGCCTCAACGCCCTTCACCTGTCCACATGAGCAATCCTGTGCACGACCCGCAAAGTACTGTGACCAGGGGCCAGTATTGGCGATTGAAATCTGGAGGAGGGGACCAGTAAGACAGAGCGATGATTATGTGCCATGTCATGGCACCTGCCGGCACCGTGTGCATAATGCCCTTCACCTGTCCGCATGAACATCCATTTGCATGACCCGCAAAGTATTGTGATCAGGGGGCAGTATTAGGGATGAGATCTGGGGGAGGGGACAGACAACGCTGTTGAGACATGATTCTTTGACAGCTTATCGACTGACTGCGCTCGTCATGCTGCATGGCGATGTGCGGGCAGGTGTAGGGGTGCCTCGTCTGGATAGAAAAACCGGGCAGCTGCTTTTGAGGGCAGCATGTGGACCGCATGATGTGGTGCAGTAGTGCGTACACTGACCATGCTTGTCAGGTTGCATGGCCAATGTTGGGGTGGGTGTAGGGGTGCCTCCTCTGGGGGGAGAGAAACTGGGTAGCTGCTCCTGCATGGGGCCCATGTGTGCATGCAAGCCATACTCGTCAGGTTGCATGGCGAATGCTCGGACAGGTACAGGGGTGCCTTGTCCAGGGAGAGAAACATGCATCTGATTAAGCGGCCTGCATGGCGCAGATTAGTGCACACATGCCATGCTAGTCAGGCTGCATGGCGATTGGCAAATGCTCCAGCAGGTGCCGGGATGCCTCGTTAAGGGAGATCAACTTTGCAGCTGCTTACGTGGCCTGCATGGCACACATTAGTTGCACACATGCCATGCTAGTCAGGCTGCATGGCAAATGCCCCAGCAGGTGTAGGGGTGCCTCATCCGGGGCATGAGACTGGGCAGCTGCTTATGCGGCCTGCATGGCGCGCATTAGTGCACACATGCCATGCTAGTCAGGCTGCATGGCAAATGCCCCAGCAAGTGTTGGGGTGCCTCATCCGGGGCATGAGACTGGGCAGCTGCTGATGCGGCCTGCATGGTGTGAATTAATTCAGACACTGATCAAATGACCATGCTTGTCAGGCTGCATGGCCAGTGCTTGGGCAGGTGTAGGTTGCCTCGTCTGGGTACAGAAACCAGGTAGGTGTTCATGCGGCCTGCATGTGGTGCATCAGTCCATGCACTGACCATGCTTGTCAGGCTGCATGGCCAGTGCTCAGGCATGTGCAGGGTCCCTTGTCTAGGTAGAGAAACCGGGCAGCTCCTCATTCGGCCTGTATGGGGTCCATTAGTCCATGCACTGACCATGCTTATGAGGCTGCATGGCAAATGCTCAGGAAGGTGTAGGGTGCCTCGTCCAGGACGCTTCTCCAGAATAAACCAATGATTAGTTTCTCACGTGGCCTGCATGGGGTAATGGGGTACCTCAGCACGCACTGCCTATGCTTGTAAATCTGCATGGGGACATGGGGGTGCATGATCATTGGTCTGCTCAGTCCACTCTGATGATCGGTCATTTCGCCCATCAACCATGACCATGGGCGTGCTTTGGGCACATTCAGCTCTTATGAATTGTTTGCGTACAGTTGGTCCTGACCATGGGTGTCCTCGTTGCATATTTTGTTTTCCCTTCTGTTGATCGACACTGCTGGCATGAGTCAGATGCATTCAGCATCGTCTTCCTATTTGTTGTGTTTTGTTGGTCCTGACCATGGGCATGTCCCCATTATTTCCAGGTCCTTGAACGAGGCTTCGACGAGTGCCTCATTGCCCAGCTGCGGAGCCCTGGTGAGGATGGGTCGATGGGTCGAACGGTGGGATGGGATGGGATGGGATGGGATGGTTCGAACGGTCGATGGGATGGGTCAATGGGATGGTTGAAGGGTGGGATGGGATGGGATGGGATAGGATGGGGCGATGGGCTTGAACAGGACCTGTATCTGTGCCTTGAAGGATGCGCATTGTGTGTTGCACTAAAATGGAAGCAGATTGCTCAATTGTTGAGGGAACGCTCATGGTCTTATTCTTGGAATCCGTTTGATAACTGTGGGCGTGCTTAGAGTTAGCTGGCTATGTAAATGCTTTACAAGTTGGCTTCGTTAATGCTTTTAAAGCTGGCTTGGAAAATGCTTTTAAGTAAAGGGTTTTGCTTTGAGGACAGGGTTGTGTTTTTGAGTTGTGGGCTTGCTTGAAGCTTTTTATGCTGCCAGTGCGTCAACCTTCAGTGGCAGCTTACAGCCAGCTGCAGCGCCCAGATGTCATGGGGCTGTTCGCAGGTGACGATGCTGCAATTCAGCTACTGCGATTATTGACCTGGAATCTCCACCAGCTATTCAGTGCCCAGATGGGGCTCGCTGGGGAGGAGTGGCTGCCTTCTGCGGGGTTGGTTCAGCCACAATTCAGCTCTAATCCTGGATGCTGAATCAAGTCTCCACCAGCTATTCAGTGCCCGGCTGGGGCTCCCTGGCGAGGAGGGGTTGCTTATCTTAGTTTAGTTCAGCTACAATTCAGCTACAATTCATGACGTTGAAGCAGGCCTCCACCAGCTCTTCAATGCCGAGCTGTGGCGCCCTGGTGATAAGGGGCTGCTGTGTATTCTAGAATGGTTCAGGTACATTTCAGCTACATTTCAGCTACAATTCATGACGTTGAAGCAGGCCTCCACCAGCTCTTCAATGCCGAGCTGTGGCGCCCTGGTGATAAGGGGCTGCTGTGTATTCTAGAATGGTTCAGGTACATTTCAGCTACAATTCAGCTACAATTCATGACGTTGAAGCAGGCCTCCACCAGCTCTTCAATGCCGAGCTGTGGCGCCCTGGTGATAAGGGGCTGCTGTGTATTCTAGAATGGTTCAGGTACATTTCAGCTACAATTCAGCTACAATTCATGACGTTGAAGCAGGCCTCCACCAGCTCTTCAATGCCGAGCTGTGGCGCCCTGGTGATAAGGGGCTGCTGTGTATTCTAGAATGGTTCAGGTACATTTCAGCTACAATTCAGCTACAATTCATGACGTTGAAGCAGGCCTCCACCAGCTCTTCAATGCCGAGCTGTGGCGCCCTGGTGATAAGGGGCTGCTGTCTATTCTAGAATGGTTCAGGTACATTTCAGCTACATTTCAGCTACAATTCATGACGTTGAAGCAGGCCTCCACCAGCTCTTCAATGCCGAGCTGTGGCGCCCTGGTGATAAGGGGCTGCTGTCTATTCTAGAATGGTTCAGGTACATTTCAGCTACAATTCAGCTACAATTCATGACGTTGAAGCAGGCCTCCACCAGCTCTTCAAAGCCGAGCTGTGGCGCCCTGGTGATAAGGGGCTGCTGTCTATTCTAGAATGGTTCAGGTACATTTCAGCTACATTTCAGCTACAATTCATGACGTTGAAGCAGGCCTCCACCAGCTCTTCAGTACCGAGCTGCGGCACCCTGATGAGAAGGATCTACTTATTTAGGGTGGTTCAGCTACAATTCAGCTACATTGGCCAGGGTCATGTGCCAATCTGCCCAGCTATTGTCGCCCGCCAGCCTGCTCAGGCTGCTTTGGTGTGACTCATGTTAACACTTTTGCTGAGATGGGCAAGCCAAGAAGGGACAGAGCTGTTGCACCTGCACCCTGAACCCTGACCTAGGTGTTTGGATAGACCTACCGTGTGGTTAGCTAGGCACATGCTTCCAAGAATCCAAGGACGGTGTAAAGACTATAAACGCTACGAAGGGACTGAGCTTTTGCCTCTAAACCCTTGACCCTGATCAGGTGTCTGGATAGAGCTGCCGCAAGGTTAGCCTGACACATGCTTCCAATGATCCACGGACGGTGTAAACGCTAGGAAGGGACCGAGCTTTTGTCCCTTAACCCTGAACCCTGAACCAGGTATCTGGCTCAAGCCAGGCCCAAGCTGTAATAGCGTCAGCCGGGCTACGCCTCAAAGGGCGGTGTAAAAGCTTAGAGGGGACGGAGCTGATGTACAGTAACAGTAAAAACTAAACTGGCACCCCTTAGCCCCAAACCCTTTACCCTTTACCCTAAACCTTGAACCCTTAACCCTGAATTAGGTATCTGGGCCAAGCTGCCTCATTGGCAACCGTTCATATGCATCCAAAGGTGGAGCAAAAGCTAAGAAGGCCGCGGCGCCGCCCGAGACTCCGGTTGCGATTTCTGCGGCCCAGAAAGAGGCGCGCCGCGGTTGGGACCCACGGGCTGCGCTGGCACGGCTCCGGAACCCGCAAGTGCCAGAGGAGGCGCTGCTGACCGAGGCACAGGCGGCGGTGGTCAAGGCCATGGCTCCGGAACCAGCCTTGGGGGAAAGAGGTGAGGGAGGTGCTTTTCCACAATTGTGTGGAAAAGTGAGGAGGGGGGAGAAAGGATGGATGATTATGAGGGTCAGTTGGGTGGTGGCGCGTCTTCACGCGCAAACCTGCCCTATCCGGAGTAGGGTGTGCTGAGACTGCCGACTGCAGTTAAGGGTGATGCTGGTCGTCAAGCCTATTGCTCCGGAGCCTGCTCCCCCGGCAAAGAAGTTGAAGTGTAGGAGTGCTTACTTCCATGGAAAGGTAGCGGGCCATGGCCTACGGCTGGTGGCCCCAAGCAGCAGGCATCTTGCTGCACTACTCCGCCTCGGTCATAGGCCGTGATGGTGCCGAAGTGTGACGGTGCCGAAGTGCGATGGTGCCAAAGTGTGATGGTGCCGAAGTGCGATGGTGTCAAAGTGTGATGGTGCTGAAGTGTGATGGTGGCGAACTGTGATGGTGCCAAAGTGTGATGGTACCGAAGTGCGATGGTGCCAAAGTGTGATGGTGCTGAAGTGTGATGGTGGCGAACTGTGATGGTGCCAAAGTGTGATGGTGCCAAAGTGTAGTGGTGTCAAAGTGTGATGGTGCCGAAGTGTGATGGTGTCGAAGTGTGATGGTGTCAAAGTGTGATGGTGTCAAAGTGTGATGGTGTCAAAGTGTGATGGTGCCGAAGTGTGATGGTGCCGAAGTGTAGCTGAAGCAATGTAAAATGAAAACCATGACGTCGGCCTGCTTTGAAAGGACGAGGAGGGTAGAGATCCCTTATCAATGCGCCCTTGAATCGGCATGCAGGACAGTAGCAAAGGTGGGGATAAAATATGACTGGCGGTGACAGTGGTTCTTGCTCCTTGAATAATCTTCTGATTTGTCCGCCAGCCAGCCTGCCCCTTGGTTGGAGCTTTATGGGCAGGAATGCCTGGTTTGTCATTTTTAAAGGAGATGGAAATCTCCTTTGGACACGAAATGGTATCCCCCTGCCCCTGAGCGGACGCTGCTGAGCTGCCTGGAGTGGGCCTGCCTCAGGTTTGAGCCGTAATACAATGGGCCTGCCGGTCAACATATCCGTCTTACGGATATTCCGGCAAATGGCATTGACGTCATAAATTATGATAAATAAATTGTTTGCCTGCCCCTGCCCCTGAGCTATCATACCATTGAATGTGGCTTGCGACTGCGGTATCATTCATTGAAAAGGAAGCAGATGTTAATCGGCTTGCTTGCCTGACACTCAAAATAGGTTGCCTGTCTGACACTCTAAACGGCTTGCCTGCCTAACCCTCACAGAGGCAGCAGAGCTGCCTGGCGCTCCTGCCCCCATCTCCAGCATGAAGGCCATGGGCCTTCCAGTCAACGAGCGAGATGTCGCAAACCTCATGCACAAGAGCTTGTCCAACATGGCAGGACACAACGTGCACTTTAGGTGCGGAAGCCGGGTTTAGGGGTTTAGGGTAAGGGGGTTTAGGGCTAAGGGTTTAACGTGCACTTCAGGTGCGGAAGCCCGAACCTCATCCATACTGTATATTCGAATTGCCTTCACTCATGATTAGGATTCATGTCGTTTCGGGGGATTCATTACAACAATAATCGTGTAGGGGGATTCATTCCAACAACAATTGTCGCCATGTCTATGCACCAGTTGAAGTCGAAAATCTAGAGTTGTAACCCCTATTTTGGCCTGAGGAAAGCATGAAATAAATAAATCACACCCGAGGGAAGGCAATTCAAATCTATGGTATACCGGTACGGATATGCCCTAAACCTTCAAATTTACGGTATACCGGTACGGGTATGCCTTCGACATTCAAATCTGTGGGCCTGTCTGTCAACCAGTGGGTTGTGGCAGCCCTCATGCGCGAGCGCTTGTCCAAAATGGCGTGGCAAGATGCGCATTTTAAGTATGGCGAACCCAAACGTTTGGTCCCAATTGACGTTTGGGTTTTCCAAACATGGATGGGTACCAAATCCTGACCGTCCCACGGCTGGCGCCCCAAGCAACTGGACATGCTGGCTCAGGTCCAGACGGCCGCAGGCCGAGATGTAGCTGAATTTTAGCTGAAGTGCACTCTGCGTAGTTGAATTGTAGCTGAAGTGCGCTGAACACAGCACAGAGGTGTCTGCAAGGAGTGATGGTTGCCGTGTGAGTCCCATTCAGGGTTTGCGTGTGCTTTCTTTGTGAACGCAAGCACACTGAAGCATTTTTCAAAGGGCCAGACAGAGCAACCGGTAGGGACACTAGGGAGAGAAACAAAAAGTAGGAAGTCAAAGAAGGAAGGCAGGATGTGCGACTAGATCTGAAACAGGATCCAAGACAGGATCTCAGTGACAAGACCTAACTTGAGTCTAACTTCTCAGATCTAGGAGGGTGTCTAGGATCCTTTTTAGATGACCTTACTGAGATCGCTCAAGTCGGGATCTCAGTGACAAGATCTAACTTCACTCTAACTTCATCTCACAGAGGGTGTCTAGGGTCCTGTTGTATATGACTTTTCTCGATCGTCTAAGACAGGGTCCTAGACGGGCCAATCGCGGAGGCCGAGACATGCAGCGGCCGATGCTGCATCCGGCAAGAAATCCTGTTCCACCAGGCAGGCAAGCGTAGTCTGACGACCCCCTAGGGATTTGGATCCTTGACAGGCCTACCTGCTTCAACGAAATCTCCCACAGCATGAATTATTTATTTCCAGCCTTTGCTGCAGACAGGCCGGTCTAAATTATTTGTCAACACCATCTTCTCCGCAGGCCTTTTTTCTCCTACACCATCTCCCCGTCACTGCCTGCAGGCCACAATATTGCCCGCCACTGAACCCCGCAGGCTTTTTTTAAACAGCATCTCCTTGTGGCTGCTTGCAGGCCAAACTTAATTATTACCCCCCTGCTCCTTAATTGCCCCCCTCCCCCCCCGCCTGCTGCCCGCAGGCCTTTCTTCTTCAACAACATCTTTCAGAGTGCGCCTGTCGTCGCCTCTTACGTGGCCTCGGCGCTAGAGGCGCAGAACTCGTGGCAGCGCATTGAGCGGTTCTTCATCAGCAGCATAGAGGGGGACGGTATTGTCAAGGTGAAAGCCCCTGAACCCAAATTACTGACCCTTAACCCTGAATCGGTATTCCTTACCTAGTGGCAGCGCATCGAGTTTTTATCAACAGCATTGGGCAGACGGGGTTATGGAGGTGGACCCCCCCTGAATACTGAAGCCTGAATATTTGGATACTGTAGATTTGTTTTGCCTTCCCTCATAATTACCGTTGTTTGGGGTTGAGGGATACATGAATATACTAATTGTCGATTGTGAATGCCAGATTTCAGTCAGAAATTAAGAGTTTGGGTCCAAAGTTTGCCCTGAGTTTGCCTTAAAAAGAATCAGATTTGCATACCTGAGGGAAAACAAATCAAATGTACGGGTAAGCCTTCTTCAGGCGAACCCCCTAAACCCTGAACCCCAAATCATCAATCCTGATCGCATGGCAACATACTGAGCGCTGTTTAATCAGCAACATATGTAGGTGGACTGACTGAGTTGTCAAGGTGGATACTTTCCATTTTATTGTGTGTTCATTTGTATGGTGGATCATGAGCCGTATAAAAGGGGTCTGCATTGTCAAGCTGGATAATTTTTATTTTATTTCCATTTGCTACCGTACCCAGGCTTATTGGATTATTCATATGAAGAATTATGTAGACTGTTCACATTCATTTACGCTAAAATACCGTATCTTGGGTGTGTGCATAGTTGAGGGTGTAGGGTTAAGACAGCGCAGGTTCAGAAATAAAGTGATATGGGGGGTGCGCAATGACACCGCTGGGCAGAGTCGGTTTGGATCGGGTACAATTGGTGGTACATGGACAAATTTTCACAATTTACTAGTTTGCACACATTGTCCACACTTCAAGGGCGTCAAGGTGTGCATAAGCGGCCGCGTCGGTCGTAAGGCAGACATGGCCACGATGAAGGAGTGGGAGTACAGGAATCACTCTAACACTTTCCATACATCGTAAACACGATGTTCACACACTGTTCACACTTCCAGGGTGTCAAGGTGCGCATCAGCGGCCGCATCGGTCGCAAGGCGGGCATGGCCACCATCAAGGAGTGGGAGTACGGGGACCACTCAATCGGGGAGACATGGACGCATGTTGACTACGGTGCTGCCTCGGCGCTCACGCGCATGGGGGTGACAGGTGAGGGTACTAGGGTTGAAGGGGGACAAGGTTGAAAGGACATGTGGACGTGTATAGATCATGGCGCCATCTCGCACTTATGTTTTTCGTGTTGACTGGTGACTGGATAAGGGTTAAGGGCTCAAAATGCATAAATACACGGGGCAAGGGGCTTACGGTGACAACTTGCCATTCTTGCTGGTGTGGGTAACAGATAAGTGCCTAAGTGGTTGAGGGTTTAGGGGAACAGGGTGTGGAGGAAGTGGACAGGGTGGAGTCTAGGGGTAATTGGTACGCCATGCACCATGCTCCAACGCACCATGCTACATGCACCATACTGTCTGCGTGCACCATGCACCATGCTCCAACGCACCATGCACCATGAACCATGCACCATGCTCCAACGCACCATGCACCATGCTCCATGCACCAAACTGCCGGCGTGTACCATGCACCATGCACCAATGCACCACGCACTATGCTCCAACGCACCATGCACCATTGCACCATGCTCCAACGCACCATGCACCATGCACCAGACTGCCTGCTCGCACCAGGTAGCATCAAGTGTGTGTGTGTTCCTTGGCTTCCCCTTGCAAAGCCTTCATCCTAAACCCTTAACCCCAAACCCTTGGGGGAAGGGAAAGCTGGGGAACATAATACACACACATTACGCTACCTGTATGCCTTATTGTGAAGGCTTGGCTCTACGTTATGCTAAGCTGCATGCTGCCAGTCCCACTCTTCATCATCCGCGCCGCCTCTGCTCCGTTTTGCCTCAGGTGTGAAGGTCTGGCTCTGCTTTATGCAACGCTGCATGCTGCCAGTCCAACTATCTTCTCATCCACGCTGCCTCTGCGCTCCTTTTTTGCCTCAGGTGTGAAGGTCTGGCTCCGCTTCCATGAGCATGCTATCCCTGAAAACTACTTCACGAAGAAGACAGGGTTTGCCATGCCTCTCTCCAAGGTGGGCAGGGTTAGGGTGAAGGGTTTGCCATGCCGCTCACCAAGGTGGGCAGGAATAGGGTTAAGGGTTTACCTTGCCTCTCTCCAAGGTAGGCAGGATAAGGGTTCACCCAGCCTCTCACCAAGGTGGCAGGATTATGGTTTAGGTTTTGCCCTGCCTCTCTCGAAGGTGGACGGGATTAGGGTTTAGGGTTTGCCACGCCTCTCACCAAGGTGGGCAGGATTAGGGTTAAGGGCTTGCCCTGCCTCTTCCCAAGGTGGGCAGGATTAGGGTTTAGGGTTTGCCATGCCTCTCTCCAAGGTGGGTATGTTTACATTTTAGGTCTTTATGAGGACGGGTATGCAGTTTGTATCTTCGATCTGTAGGCATGTTACCGTAGAACGCCTTAGGGTCTGCGCACCTCAAAAAAACAAATTCGTTTTTTCGTCGTGCAGCCAAAAAGTTGTTTAGAAACGGCTGCGCAGCGGCGAAATTTCATTTAATTTTAACGCCGCGCAGCAAGAAATTAATTGAACATCGCGCATCATTGAGAATAATTAAAATTTCCGTCCGCGCAGCACTTTCGGCTTGTACAAGAAAACCTCGTTTGATGCTAGCGAGGATACCACACGGTCTGCCTACCTTAGTCGTCATCCTCCTCCTCCGCCGGTTCCTGGCCTCAGGAAACGTGTGGCTATTGGGGCCCGGTGAGCTCAGTGGTACCACGCTGATTGGCAGTCGACCCTGAGGTCTGCGGTTCGAGTCCTGTCAATGTTCATTTACCGTGTTCCTGGTGTAAGCGGGGAAAACGTCTGGCACTTCGTTAAATGTGCCCCGCAGAATGTCGTGAGCGGGCTACCCTACCAGCTTGAATATAGCTGCTGTGGGCCGAGTGGTTCTCACGCCTCCTGCTTCGGCGGAGGAGTAGTCTTTCTTTCCTCTTTCTGGGGCCCCGGAACGTCAGCAGTCGTCAGCACCCGTCTCTGCCTCAAGGATCGAGCTTCGCAACGGGGACTGGCGTAAGGATCATTCGACGGATGTCAAATCAAACAGTCGCGCGCGATTTTTTTTTTGCATTTTTTAATTCATACCGCGCAAATACCCCCCAAATAATTTATTGGGCAGCTGACTGACACGCCGCGCAGCGGCGATTTTTGAATTATTATTAGTGCGTACCCATGTTCGCGCACACCAAGAATTAATTAAATTTGAGCGAAGTCAAAGGCATTATACGGTATTCAACGTTTCATTTCTTCAAGGGCAAGGGATGTGCAGGTTTTAGTTGATCTCAGATCCTCTATGCTTCTCTCTTTAACCTGGGCAACTTGAGATGTTGCAGGGATGGGTATATAGTTTCAGGTTTTCGACGTTGCACGTTTCATGCAGTTTTACATTCCAGAACTTGAAGGGACCGTCGATCAGTTTTATATTGTGGTGGTGTGCAGCTTTAACTTCCATTCATTTTATATTGTGACGGTGTGCAGCTTTTTTCTCTCATTCATTTTATATTGTGACGGTGTGCAGCTTTTTACTTTCATTCATTTTATTTTGTGACGGTGTGCAGCTTTTTACTTTCAGGTAGGCGATTTAAGGTGGGCAGTTAATATTGTGACAGTGTGAACTGTAATTTGTGAACCGAAAGTGTGAAAGTTGAACTGAATGGTGTACAATTTTAAATTATCAAGGTGTGTACCACAGCATGATACTGTCAGCTAGGCAGTTATCAATTAGAGTGCGCAGTCTTATGTTCGGAAGGTGTGCAGCTTGATACTGGCAGGTAGGTCGTCATCACTGGCGATATGCAGCTTAATCCAGGCAGGCAGGCGTTGAAAGGTATGCTGCTAAATATTACCAAGGATTCCAGTTTTGTACTGACGAGCGGGAGGTGAAAGGTGTATAGCTTGATACAGGCAGGCAGCGCGTGCGCGGAGTAGGGTACTTTTGCTTTTGCAACAAATTTGATTGTAAGATCTCAACAGGGGTGTGCGGACCCTATCCCGTTTTATCGCGGAGTACGGTACGTTTGATGGAGTCAGAGGCAGAGGGAGGATGGGGGACTGGCCAGTGGGAGGGACAAGATGGCAGCTGCACGGACCTACTCTTATCAAGCATACATGACCTATAAGGGTTGCAGGTTCATATTTATGTCCAGGTCCAGGTTGTAGTCCAGGTTGAAATTCTTGTTCAGGTTGAAGTTCAGACTCAGGTTCAAGTTCAGATTGAGGTTGCGAGTCCAAGTCCCCCATCTGGGAGAGAATGAACACCAGCATCTGGTCAAGGGTGAAGGGCTCCCGCTTAAGTTTGACCAGGGCTATAACTCCAAGAGGGGCGGGAAGGGGGCTGCATGTCCCTCCTCCTCCTTCTGATAGGGGACAGGCACCAGCGTCTAGGGTTTAGGGCCCCCGGCCCGCACCCCCCAAAATAGTTGTTAATTATTATTCTGTCGCGCACCACTCCGCGCACTTCCAAAATAATTAATTAAACGCTGAGTCAAATCCGTTTTACAGAAGTTGTATTACGGTATACCGTGATTGAGATAAACATAAACCCTGAACCAAAACTCTCAAACCCTGCGCAGATCCTCGCTGATAAGGAGGAAGAGGGACACGCGGCACACACAGCGACCCTGGCATCCCTGCCGGGAGGTTCCTCCGCTTGGTGGAACGTGGCTGCCACTGAGCAGCCGCTGGCAAACCGGACCTGGGAGGCCTTCCTTCCCAGGCAGGCAGATGGCCCGGACGGCTCTGGCAAGCTCACGGGCTATAGACCTACTGGGTCTTCTGCGCTCCAGAGATTCTTGCAGGAAAGTGTGGGTTGTGCTGCGGTGCGGTATATGTATACCAGTGTAGAACTTCATTTCTTTTCTCTGGCATGTGCTAGTTTTTTTGTTGGAAGGGGATTTGTTAAAGCGCTCGCGTGCTCCTTAAGGCTTTGGGTAACGACACGGAGCGACCGCGGCCCATGCCGCATTGTTTGACTGGTTTGCGCACCCCCCCACGCGCGTGCGGGGCGTACCGCAGTTATATTTTTATTTCTTTCCCTTCCTCCTTGCTCATTGGCTTCTCTGCAGGCCCAGCCGCAGCGATGGTTCAAGTCCCGCCTTCACCGCGAGCTCGCCATGTCGCACGTCCGGCTCTCCAAAAGGCTCGTCACCATGCACCCTAGATTGGTGCGGAGCTCAGGGCGATTCACCTTCCTAGCGAGAAAATACAAGCCGATATCAAGACCAAAACCCAGAGGGACCATATCAAAATGATGGCACAAATTCAAAGGACCAAATCCAAAAGGAACGGAGCCGGATTTTTCGGCAACGAGTTAACCGGCGTTGCTGGAAATGTGATAGCCAGGATCACGAGCTGCATGACTGCCCCGAGGCCAGTGTTTTGCCTGTGGGGTGCTTGGGCAATACGAGGAAGCCCCCGCTGCACGAGGAAGCCATGAGGCATGGGGGAGTACCCTCCCATGCAGTTAGCAGTTTGCATATTTGCATGCATCTTGTGCTCTAAACTTACGTTTGGCTGTGGTGCATATTTGGCTGGTGTAACCCCCTGCCCCCTGGTGTAACTGACCTGATGCAAATGCGTTTATGCGTGTATGCGGACCCAGAGGCGAAGTGTCTTGAACCTTGTAACTTGAAATGCCACAAAGAGCATACATGCGAAAGTACGGTGGATATGTTCTCGTTTTTTGTAGGGGGGGGGGCAAAGATGTCATGGTTGCGGCAATTGCTTGTTGCAGTGCTGTTGTCATGAACATATTTTTGCCTGTGTACTCTATTATATCTTTATGAAAGCGGCTGAAAGTGTGAACTGGAGCAGGGCAAGGCAGGCAGCCATGCATGGCCTGCTGATATAACGTGATTGTAAGATGGAGATGGACCCAATGTGATTCCAAAATAGGACATGCAGAGGAATGTTACGGAACGCTGAAAATCACATCGTTTTGAAAAATAAGGTAGTCTGAACACAAGCACTGGTATCACGTGTTTGTAAGATGGTTCTTGTTCCTGCTCGCCTTTCTCAGCTGCCGACGAGGGCCACAAGCGCACCTGGGTTGCTTTTAGGTGAATTACAAGCAAAAGACGATGGAGGTGACACCCAACGTAATTCCAAAGTAGGACCTCCAGGGGAATACTGAAATTAAATCGTTTTGAAAGAACAGGCCGGGTCTGATTCAAAAAAGCCAAGGAAACGCAGGTCATGCAATATATTTGCTAATCTGGTGGCCGCCGTACAGAATACAACATATTTAAAAAGTGGGAAAAAAACATTTGATTTGGTACATAGCAGAGAGGTATTCAGGTATGCTAGCATGATTAAACAGTCCATTCCTTTTTGGGTCAAGGTCTATACCTACACCTGGCGCGTGTACCACCTTTGGTTTTGGTTTCTGGTCTCGCCCCGGTTCGTCTGCCTGACCCGCTAAAGGCTGTGGGTGGTTGCACGTTCACCTTGCAACAACAACCCTAAACACTAACGCCATGCTTATTATTTGGGCTTGCTCGCGAGCACCTCAGCCAGCGACAGGCCGCCGAAATCAGGCTGCTTCCGTCGCCCATACCCGCCCCCACCCCCGCCGCTGCCGGGCCTCATGCCAAGCCCCGCCGGAGGTGTGTCTTCGTGGAGAGCCCAAGGCGGCACCGACGCGGCAACATTGCCGCCGCGGCCGCCATTGCCGCCGCCAGCTGGCGGCGGCGGCGGTGTCTGATGAGATGGCGGTGATGGGTACTGCGGGGTGGTTGCCCGTCTGTCGCCCTGTTGCCTCGAGCTGCCGTACGGGGCACCGCTCGCGGCGGCGGGCGGAGGCGCCGCCGTTGCACCCCCAGAAGGTCGCCGTTGGTGCCAGACGTCTGTGAAGGCACTGAGGGGACCTTGCTGCGCCGCGTGGGGCATCGCGGCCCAGCCGGTGGTCTGTTGGGAGGCCGAAACCAGCAAGTAGTCAGGGACGGCGTTGGAGTGCCCGCCCTGCAGGACAGGGGGAGGAACACAAATGTGCTGCTTTCTTTTATTTTGCACCCTGTTGGTCGCCAAAAATAGTACCTGGAAAAAGGAAATAAATAATTCATGCTGAGAGTAAACAATGATGCATGGGGGTTGTCTCGTTAATAGGTAAATATGCAACGGGTGCTGTCATGCTGTGCCTATTACGGTCTTTACGGTGGCTGAATTACGCTGGTGAATTCAGCCAGAGGTTCTCTGGTTTCAGCCACCATAATTTCAAGACAATTCAACCACATTCACCAGTATGGGACCGTTATTACTGACAAGATCTCCGAACTACGGCGCAATTGTACAGCACTGTATGCAGCCGATGCATGGAAGTAGTCAGGGACAGCTGTGGCATGCCCGCCCAGCACGGCATGCCCGCCCAGCACGGCATGCCTGCCCATCACGGCAAGCCCGCCCATCACGGCATGCCCGACCAGCACGGCATGTCCGCCCAGCACGGCATGCCCGCCCAGCACGGCATGCCCGACCAGCACGGCATGCCAGACCAGCACGGCATGCCCGCCCAGCATGGCATGCCCGCCCAGCACGGCATGCCCGTCCAGCACGGCATGGCTGCCCAGCACGGCATGCCTGCCCAGCACGGCATGCCCACCCAGCACTGCTGCATCTGCTGCATCTGCCCAACAGCAGTTCAAGCAAGACGCCTAAAATATCATGACGACAATGAATGAAACCATCGCGCCGTGGGCCTGCTGCATCTGCTCAACAGCTAGCCAAGCAAACATCCAATTATGATGACAATTGTGATGAAGATGACAATTATGATGAAGATTATGAACTCACCGCGCCGTAGTGCTGCTGCATCTGCCTGACAGCTGGTTAAGCAAGACTTGCCAACTCATAACGACGAAACATAAAGAACTCACTACATCGTAGGGCTGCAGCACCTACCCAACAGTTGGTCAAGCAAGGCACGTACCATAATTGAACTGCCGGTAACCATACCGTAGATTTGATTTGCCTTCCCTCATGTATAAAACACGTTTCTTTTGATTAGTTTTGCCCTCGAGGCAGATTATCGATTCAAGCTCGTAATTTCTCACTGAAACTGGCGTCGACCATCGATAATTATTATATTCATGGATCCCTCAACCCCGTACAACTTTAATTATGAGGGAAGGCACAGCAAGTCTACGGTAAGGAAAAACAAAGAACTCACCGCGCCGTAGGGCTGTTGCATCTGCCCGGCTCCCTGGGGAGCACCCTCGTGTCGGTATTGAGCCCGGCCAAGGCCCCGGCCTCCGCCGCCACCACTGTACTGCCGAGCCGGGCTGTCTGCTGCTCCATTGTACTGCCGCACCGGACTGCCTCTGTCGCCCCCCCCGTACTGCCCGCCCGGGCTGCCCCAAGCGAGCTGCTGCTGCCGCTGCTGCTCCTGCTGCTGCTGCCAATTAGGTGCACCAGGCATCGCGCCATAGTGCTGCTGCTGGTGTTGCTGCTGCAGTTGTTGCAGTTGTTGCTGTTGTTCCTGCTGGTGTGCGCTGGCCTGAGGAACCCATGCATGATCCCCATGCTGCTGATGCTGCTGCCGTTGTTGCTGCTGCTGCAGCTGTTGCTCTTGTTGTTGCTGTTGTTGCTGCTGCTGCTGCCAGGCTGCATGCTCCTGCCACGGCTGCCGCTGCTGCTCCTCCCATTGCTCCCGCTGCTGCTGCTGCTCCCGCTGCTGCTGCTCCGGTTGTTGCTGCTGTTGTTGCATAGGAGGTGGAGGCCCAGTGGAGTACATCTGGGTGAGCAAAGAAGGGACACCCTCCAGGGCCTGGTATTGCTGCTGATGCTGCGCATTTTGATGGTGTTGCAGATGTTGCTTGCGCTGCAGCTGTTGCTGTTGTTGCACATATTGCTCGTGCTGCAAGCGTTGCTGCTGTTGCAGATGTTGCTCGTGCTGCTGATGTTGCTGTTGTTGCTGGTACTGCTGGTGTTGCTGCCATGGGGGGCTGCCAGGGCTTGATGAACCAGGGAGACCAGGGGAGCAAGGGCCGCAATGCTGTTGCTGCTCTTGTTGCTGCTGTTGTTGCTGCTGTTGCAAATACAAATCTTGCGGAGCTGGAGGTGTTGCGC
This sequence comes from Limnomonas spitsbergensis, assembly GCA_037349105.1. Taxonomy (NCBI): domain Eukaryota; kingdom Viridiplantae; phylum Chlorophyta; class Chlorophyceae; order Chlamydomonadales; genus Limnomonas; species Limnomonas spitsbergensis. The sequence continues at coordinate 3,882,410 of JAYJMM010000009.1, forward strand.
GAGGATCCATTGAAGCAGAGGCAGACAATCTGCAGGAAGGAGCAGAAAGAGGGGCGAATGAAGTCTTTATAAGCAACACCTAGAGCAACACCTGGAGCAGAAAGGGGGATAATGAAGTCTGTACGAGCAACACCTACAGCAACACCTGGAGCAAAAGGGGGGCGAATAAAGTCTTTACGATCAAAACCTAGAGCAACACTTCGAGCAAAAGGGGGGCCAATGAAGTCTTTACGAGCAACACCTAGAGCAACACCTGGAGCAGAAAGGGGGGCGAATGAAGTCTTTATAAGCAACACCTAGGGCAACACCTGGAGCAAAAGGGGGGCAAATGAAGTCTTTACAAGCAACACCTAGAGCAACACCTGGAGCAGAAAGGGGGGCGAATGAAGTCTTTACGAGCAACACCTAGAGCAACACCTGGAGCAGAAAGGGGGCAAATGAAGTCTTTATAAGCAACACCTAGGGCAACACCTGGAGCAGAAAGGGGGGCGAATGAAGTCTTTACGAGCAACACCTAGAGCAACACCTGGAGCAGAATAGGGGCAAATGAAGTATTTACCAGCAACACCTAGAGCAACACCTGGAGCTGCTCTTCTTGTGTAGTGCATCACGTCCGATTTGCAATTCTGGCTTTCCATTATCTCGCTGTTCGCTATGCCTGGATTTTTGGAAACGGCTGCGGCGTTGACTCGATAACATATGTTGATTGTTGACGTGGCTGCCGAGGGGTCAGTGACCACTTCTTGGCCGCTGACCCCTCAGTAGCCACTTCAATGAAGGGTGAAAGTGAAGGTCGGGCGTCATGACCAGGACCCTGGCCCCCCCCATCCCCTTCATCAAAACTATACCAAGTTCACCCACCCAGGTAATGAGGGAATAACTCCATAAAGCATAACTCCGAAATAAAGGATTATATTTCAAGCTCTCGATTGCTCCCAAATACTGGTCCACCGATGAGGACCCGCATTTGGAAGCAATTAAGAGCTTGAACGAATTGACCCTGTATCTAGGAGTAAGTAGGAGTTTGGATATGCTGATGCTAAATTTGGAAGCAAGAGGGGACTCAAAAGAGCTTCACTTAAGCAGTTATAGGCTCAAGGACCACATGCGCTAGAGAGCAACCAGAGGCAAATAAACCCCAAAGGACCAGAATTTTCAATACATATACAATTTACATTTACGACACATATAACCTGTGCATAAGAGAGCAAAAGGAGGCTATTAAACCCTAAAGGAGGCTTAACCCCCAAAGGAGGCTATTAAACCCCCCAAAGAGGCTATTAAACCCCCAAAGGAGGCTATTAAACCCTAAAGGATGCTATTAAACCCCCAAAGGTGGCTATTAAACCCCCCAAAGAGGCTATTAAACCCCCAAAAGAGGCTATTAAACCCCCAAAGGAGGCTATTAAACCCCCAAAGGATGCTATTAAACCCCCAAAGGATGCTATTCAACCCCCAAAGGAGGCTATTAAACCCCCAAAGTAGGCCATTAAACCCCCAAATGAGGCTATTAAACCCCCAAAGGAGGCTATTAAACCCCCAAAAGAGGCTATTAAACCCCCAAAGGAGGTTATTAAACCCCCAAAAGAGGCTATTAAACCCCCAAAGGAGGCCATAAAACCCCCAAATAAGGCTATTAAACCCCCAAAGGAGGCTATTAAACCCCCAAAGGATGCCATTAAACCCCCAAAGGATGCTATTAAACCCCCAAAGGAGGCTATTAAACCCCCAAAGGAGGTTATTAAACCCCCAAAGGATGCTATCAAACCCCCAAAGGAGGCTATTAAACCCCCAAAGAAGGCTATTAACCCCCAAAGGAGGCTATTAAACCCCCAAAGGAGGCTATTAAACCCCCAAAGGAGGCTATTAAACCCCCAAAGGAGGCCATTAAACCCCCAAAGGAGGCCATTAAACCCCCAAAGGAGGCTATTAAACCCCCGAAGGAGGTATTAAACCCCAAAGGAGGCTATTCAACCCCCAAAGGAGGCTATTAAACCCCCAAAGGAGGCCATTAAACCCCCAAAGGAGGCTATTAAACCCCCAAAGGAGGCCATCAAACCCCCAAAGGAGGCTATTAAACCCCCAAAGGATGCTATTAAACCCCCAAAGGAGCTACCATTCAGCAGTCAGAGGTAAACAGCCTTAGGGAGCAAGAAGGAGCCCCATCCGCTCCGTCACCATTTGCTATCAATCAGAACCCCAACCCATTCCCGCAACTCTGGATGTTAGCAAATTTGATCCCATCAACTTTGCTATACACTCAGTGTCTCAGACGCTACCAAACAGTTGGACCCAGAGAACGGGGTCCTCCATAGACCCAGGTTGGACCCTAGGGCTGGTATATACCGTATATTCTGCCGAAATATACACGTATATACGCGTATAAGCATATATACTGTATACCGTACCGTCAGTCTCATTTGGTTTTTTTTGATTTTGGTGTCATTTATAAAACGTAATTTAAGGTATTGATTGTCACATGTTGGTTTGCCCAGAATTTTCTTTAAACTAAGTTTGGTTTCTCACTCAGACATTTTGTTCAAGCTATAAAAAGGGCCGGAAGGAAGCACATGCCCTTCCCCAAGCAAACATAAACAACATTTGTATTATCTGAGCATCTGAAGCAGAAAATAACACAGAAAAACATCAGATCTACTGCTGCTTTTGCTCATGCTGAGCCCTGGCCTGGTGCCTCTTGCCCGCTGGTCCATGCTGCCACGCCAGATCCCGGCAACTGCTGCAGCCTCGGCTTTCCATCTGCAATGGGGGCAGCCTAGCACCCAAGTGGCTAGGCTGCCCCAAATCCTCATCCACTGCTGCTGTCAGTCCCTTTTTCCTTTGCGCTTGCTGATGAGCCAGTGAGAAAAGGGACGATATCTTCTTATGCTTGCGTACCGAGTAAGCATGCTGCCCTTGCGGAAAAGGGAAACGTGTACAATATCGCCCATAGCAATGGTTATACGCGATTTGCAAAGCCAAGCAAAGACAAGCTGCAAATGGCTCGAAACGCCTATTTCCACACTTTTTCGTACACATACGAATTTTTGCGATTGTCACGAGTTGGTTCGGCCGATGAACGCATAAATACGATTATACGGTACGTACCGTACTGTCAGTCTCATTTGGTGTCATTTATGGTTTCAAAAATTGTAACCACTGCCGACAATCGTATAATCGTATTTATGCGTTCATCGGGTGTCGGGTGTAGGCGATATGTATTCGAAAAGCTTTTTGGCCGCGCGGCGATGACACCTCTCGCCCGCCACCCACCCAACGTAATCGTCCGTGACGACTGCCGTACTGGTGTCAGTCGCTTACAGCCTAGCACCGACGATACTGATCAAGCGGAGGTCGCGAGTTCGACACCTGCCGGTAGCAGAAAAAGTTGTTGCATACCGTGCGTTATCGCACTGACACGCCGATGGTTGTTCGCACCCGAAAGAAAACAACCCCGAAAAAGAGCGAGGGGTTCAAGAAAAGTAAAGACATCAAAAGAAACCCTGGGAAGGTTTCAAAGATTCCCACGTTTTTTTTTTAGTCACTTTTTTCTAGGCACACTTTTTTTACAGTCTCCCATGAAGGAGATCCCTAAAAAAGATGGGGGCCACCTGAACCCTTACCCTTGAAGCCCCAAGCTTCATACACCCTAAACCCTGAAGCCCGCAAGTTTCATTCACGTGTATGTATGTGTGTGGGGGGTATTCAAGAGCCCAAAACCTGTAAGCCCAAAACTTGTACCTTTGGGTGGGTCCTCTAGAGGCCCAATTGTCCCAAGCTTCACACCTAAAGCCCCAAGCTTCACACCTGAAGCCCCAAGCTTCACACCTAAAGCCCCGTGCTTCACACACCTTAAGTCAATCAGTCCCAAAACCCTTAGCCCTGAACCCCGGAGGTCTCGCATCTCTGATTCACACACCCTTGAACCTTATCCCTGAACCCCCAAGATCCACTCCCACACCTCTGAGCAGGGTCCTCCGGAACGTTCCAGCGAGACCGCTGGCGAACACCCGGTTGTTGCGCCGGCTGTTGCGCATGGTGTTGTGCCATCTGTTGTGCTTGGTGTTGCACCAAGTGTTGCGCTTGGAGTTGCGGCAGCTGATGCGCTTGGTGTTGTGGCAGCTGATGCGCTTGGTGTTGCGGCAGCTGATGCGCTTGGTGTTGCGGGGATTCCGGCAAAAATCCTCCTCCTTCGTCACCACCTCCACCACTGCCAATGAAACTGCCACCACCACCACTAGCGACACCGCTGCTGGCGCTGCCGTTCAGGACGTGCTCTGCGGCCGCCATCATCTCCCTCGTCATCGACACGGAGGCGGCTGTCTGCACCACAGCCGCACGCAGGCCCGCGTCGAAGGAGGACCCGGCGGGCAGGCGCTGCAGGGCGACCGCCGCGGCGGCCAGCGCCAGCCCGGGGTTCTCAGCCGCCATCGTGATGAAGTCCTCGGCGCTCATGTGGGCATGTGGGGGTGGGGCATCTGCGCCGCCGCACAGCAACAGAACGATGGAGTAAATGAACGACAACTGCAGCACCGGTACCGGTAAGTGATGAAATGTATGCACCCTGAGGATCGAGTTTGCAGCGCTCATGTGGGCATGTGGGGGTGGAGCATCTGCGCCGCTGTATGACAACAAAAGGTTGGAGCTCCTACTTCCTAGCTGCATTACCCACATTTCGAGGTCAGCCATCAACACCTGATGCCCCTTTTATTGCGCCACTAGTCCCCTCTACCCTCCGGAGGGCACTAGGGCATGACCCATGTCTTATGCGGCCAGGCCGGCAAAACTCCGCTTTGTTTCACCCTTTCAATCATTGCTCCACTCCCCTTATGCGGCCAGGCCGGCAAAACTCCGCTTTGTTTCACCCTTTCAATCATTGCTCCACTCCCCTTCTGCGGCCAGGCCGGCAAAACTCCGCTTTGTTTCACCCTTTCAATCATGTCTCCACTCCCCTTATGCGGCCAGGCCGGCAAAACTCCGCTTTGTTTCACCCTTTCAATCATGTCTCCACTCCAGGGTCCTGGGGGCCGGTCGGCCACCGACGCCAGAAAAAAAACTTGAAAAAAAACCGACCACTCCAGAACCCTGGCATCGGCGGGGCGCCGATGCCAGATTGCTATATGTAGGCCACGCGTCGGCGTCAGCCGACACGTTTTACACGCTCGTCGGCTAAATCGTTATGTCGAACTCCGAGATCCAAGAGGGTCCTATAGTTATCGATGACGAAGTAGAAGTCTCCTAGACAGTTAGGCCCCCCGTGTAACGTTCTTGACTTCAAAAAATGAAATCCGGCTTCACACTTTTTCACGTCTCACACTTTTTCGCACTTACCGAAAAAAACAAAGAAACAGCCGACCGGGAAATAAGGCCTGGTCGGCGTCAGCCGACCGGAAAAAAGAGGGTGGTCGGCGTCAGCCGACCTTTCTGAAAAGGCCCCCCAGGACCCTGCTCCACTTCCCTTATGCATCGCCCTCAATGCAAATTGTCCCCTTGATTTTCCTTTTCTTACCCATCACCCCACATGAGGGACCAGGCAAAATGCTGCTCACCTAGCAAAGCCGCTTCACCCCACCTGTTCCCTGCCCCTTTCCCCTGCCTCCATTGAAGGCCTTGATCCCCATGGTCCCCTTCATGTCGCTCCTCCGTCCCCTTCATCCCACCAGAGGGCTCGTCCAATGTCCTTTCGCTGCCTGTCCATCAAAGCCACTTTACTTCACCGGCATTCCTTGCTCCAGCTCCCCTCTTTCGTATGTTATCCCTCGATATCTCCCCCCAGACTCCTTCATCCCCCCAGAGGGCACGTCCAATGTCCTTTCGCTGCCTGTCCATCGAAGCCACTTTACTTCACCGGCATTCCTTGCTCCAGCTCCCCTCTTTCATATGTTATCCCTCGATATCTCCCCCCAGACTCCTTCATCCCCCCAGAGGGCACGTCCAATGTCCTTTCGCTGCCTGTCCATCAAAGCCACTTTACTTCACCGGCATTCCTTGCTCCAGCTCCCCTCTTTCATATGTTATCCCTCGATATCTCCCCCCAGACTCCTTCATCCCACTAGAGGGCTCGTCCAATGTCCTTTCGCTGCCTGTCCATCAAAGCCACTTTACTTCACCGGCATTCCTTGCTCCAGCTCCCCTCTTTCATATGTTATCCCTCGATATCTCCCCCCAGACTCCTTCATCCCACCAGAGGGCACGTCCAATGTCCTTTCGCTGCCTGTCCATCAAAGCCACTTTACTTCACCGGCATTCCTTGCTCCACTCCCCGCTTTCGTATGTTCTCCCTCGATTCCTCCCTTTGGGTCTCCTTGATCCCACCAGGGGGCACTACCTTGCGCTGTCTAGCGAGCCTAGATTAGGGCTTAAATTGGAGCCCTGGATGCCCTGGTAGCACTATATCGCAAAATACAGCACAGGTCAAGCCTGACTGTGCTGCCCTACATGTCACCTCCTGTCCTTCTACCCTTGCTGCACCCCTAATGCTAACCCTAAACCCTTAACATACACCCTAAACCCACCTGAGGGGGCGTCCCATGTCTTATGCGGCCTGGCAAGCAACGCCGGGGCTGCCGACGGCAGAGGCTGCAATACGTCCTCCATCTGGAGAGAAACAGCAGCAGCAGCAGCAGCAGAAAAAGCAGCAGAAGAAGATGAAGTAGCAGTGACAACAGAAGCGGCAGCAAGGGTAGGGGCAGCAGCAGAGGAATTTATATTCCCAATGCCGCTGGCGGCTCCGGCAGAGATGGCATCCAGAGCCGTCTGCGCTACCTCCTCCGTGCCTGACGCCGAATTCCCCCGGCGGGCGTTTCCCCGCTTCTGCGCAAGCGCCGCCAGCGCCAGAGCCCGGCCCCCGACATCCGCCGCGCTCCCACCGCCGCCGCCGCCAACGCCGCCGCTGCTGCTGCATCGTCTCAGCGCAGCCTCAGCGGCCGCTGACACCGCTGCATCGTCCGCACGCCCCGCGCTGTGCCGCCCGGTGACGTCCGCCTGATCCCTGCCCAAACCCTCGACCCCGCCTAGCGCCCAATCCCCGCCCATCCCCTGATCCCCGCCTGGTGCCTTGTTGGTAAGGAGGTGGCCGTTGGACAAAGCGTCGGCAACCTGACCCAGTGTGGCCACAGAGGTCCAGGGCAGCGGACAGATGCCGGTGGCAGGCTCAGGTGGCGGGCTGCGGGGAATGGTCCTGGGCGCGAGGAAGGGGCTGCCCCACTCCCCATTTTCATTGCCCATTGTGACGGGGTCGTGGAGGAACACGACAGAGGCCTGAAGGAAAATAGAAGGCAGGAGAGGAGGAGAGGGATGAGGCAGGAGAGGGATGAGGCAGGAGAGGGATGAGGTAGGAGAGGGATGAGGCAGGAGGGGGATGAGGCAGGAGAGGGATGAGGCAGGAGAGGGATGAGGCAGGAGAGGGATGAGGCAGGAGAGGGATGAGGCAGGAGAGGGATGAGGCAGGAGAGGGATGAGGCAGGAGAGGGATGAGGCAGGAGAGGGATGAGGCAGGAGAGGGATGAGGCAGGAGAGGGATGAGGCAGGAGAGGGATGAGGCAGGAGAGGGATGAGGCAGGAGAGGGATGAGGCAGGAGAGGGATGAGGCAGGAGAGGAATGAGGCAGGAGAGGGATGAGGCAGGAGAGGGATGAGGCAGGAGGGGGATGAGGCAGGAGAGGGATGAGGCAGGAGAGGGATGAGGCAGGAGAGAGATGAGGCAGGAGAGGGATGAGGCAGGAGAGGGATGAGGCAGGAGAGGGATGAGGCAGGAGAGGGATGAGGCAGGAGAGGGATGAGGCAGGAGAGGGATGAGGCAGGAGAGGGATGAGGCAGGAGAGGGAAGAGGCAGGAGAGGGATGAGGCAGGAGAGGGATGAGTCAGGAGAGGGATGAGGCAGGAGAGGGATGATTCAGGAGAGGGATGAGGCAGGAGAGGGATGAGGCAGGAGAGGGATGAGGCAGGAGAGGGATGAGGCAGGAGAGGGATGAGGCAGGAGAGGGATGAGGCAGGAGAGGGATGAGGCAGGAGAGGGATGAGGCAGGAGAGGGATGAGGCAGGAGAGGGATGAGGCAGGAGAGGGATGAGGCAGGAGAGGGATGAGGCAGGAGAGGGATGATTCAGGAGAGGGATGAGGCAGGAGGGGGATGAGGCAGGAGAGGGATGAGGCAGGAGGGGGATGAGGCAGGAGAGGGATGAGTCAGGAGGGGGATGAGGCAGGAGGGGGATGAGGCAGGAGAGGGATGAGGCAGGAGGGGGATGAGGCAGGAGAGGGATGAGGCAGGAGAGGGATGAGGCAGGAGAGGGATGAGGCAGGAGAGGGATGAGGCAGGAGAGGGATGAGGCAGGAGAGGGATGAGGCAGGAGAGGGATGAGGCAGGAGAGGGATGAGGCAGGAGAGGGATGAGGCAGGAGGGGGATGAGGCAGGAGAGGGATGAGGCAGGAGAGGGATGAGTCAGGAGAGGGATGAGGCAGGAGAGGGATGAGGCAGGAGAGGGATGAGGCAGGAGAGGGATGAGTCAGGAGAGGGATGACCCAGGAGAGGGATGAGGCAGGAGAGGGATGAGGCAGGAGAGGGATGAGGCAGGAGAGGGATGAGGCAGGAGAGGGATGAGGCAGGAGAGTGATGAGGCAGGAGAGGGACGAGGCAGGAGGGGGATGAGGCAGGAGAGGGATGAGGCAGGAGGGGGATGAGGCAGGAGAGGAATGAGGCAGAAGAGGGATGAGGCAGGAGAGGGATGAGGCAGGAGAGGGATGAGGCAGGAGAGGGATGAGGCAGGAGAGGGATGACGCAGGAGAGGGACGAGGCAGGAGAGGGATGAGGCAGGAGAGGGATGAGGCAGGAGAGGGATGAGGCAGGAGAGGGATGAGGCAGGAGAGGGATGAGGCAGGAGAGGGATGAGGCAGGAGAGGGATGAGGCAGGAGAGTGATGAGGCAGGAGAGGGACGAGGCAGGAGGGGGATGAGGCAGGAGAGGGATGAGGCAGGAGGGGGATGAGGCAGGAGAGGAATGAGGCAGAAGAGGGATGAGGCAGGAGAGGGATGAGGCAGGAGAGGGATGAGGCAGGAGAGGGATGAGGCAGGAGAGGGATGAGGCAGGAGAGGGATGAGGCAGGAGAGGGATGAGGCAGAAGAGGGCTGTGAGGTTTGGTCCTAGTTGAAAGGAAACGACTACCCCACTCCCCATTGTTGTTGCACATTAAGACGAGATCAAGCAGAAAGTCGACAGAGGCCTGAATGTAGGGCATCAGAGGCCTGAATGTAGGGCACGAGAGGCCTGAATGTAGGGCACGAGAGGCCTGAATGTAGGGCAAGAGAGGCCTGAATGTAGGGCATGAGAGGCCTGAATGTAGGGCATGAGAGGCCTGAATGTAGGGCATGAGAGGCCTGAATGTAGGGCACGAGAGGCCTGAATGTAGGGCACGAGAGGCCTGAATGTAGGGCATGAGAGGCCTGAATGTAGGGCATGAGAGGCCTGAATGTAGGGCACGAGAGGCCTGAATGTAGGGCACAAGAGGCCTGAATGTAGGGCATGAGAGGCCTGAATGTAGGGCACGAAAGGCCTGAATGTAGGGCACGAGAGGCCTGAACGTAGGGCACGAGAGGCCTGAATGTAGGGCACGAAAGGCCTGAATGTAGGGTACAAGAGGCCTGGATGTATGGCACGAGAGGCCTGAATGTAGGGCACGAGAGGCCTGCATATATAAAGAGGGATAAGACTCACAAGGGGCATAAGAGGGATCAGCTCTACTCAAATCATCTGCCTGCCTGCCTGACTGACCCAGACCCAAGTTATCATCAGCCTGCCTTCCTACCTGCCCGACTGTCTGACTGACTGACTGACTGCCTGCCTGCCTGCCTGATTGACCCAGACCCAAGTCATCATCAGCTGACACAGCATATGGACCCAGCCACCCAGGCTTTGTCAGTTTGTGCACCCAAGGCTTAACCTTGAGTCAGGGCAGGATCAGGCTGAACCCTGTCCCGGCTGAATCCTGACCCGGCTTAACCCTGACCCGGGGCAGGATCAGGCTGAACCCTGACCCGGGGCAGGATCAGGCTGAAACCTGACCCGGGGCAGGATCAGGCTGAAACCTGACCCGTATGAAGCCTTTCCCGGCTGAATCCTGACCCGGCTGAACCCTGTCCCGTATGAAGCCTGTCCTGGCTGGATCCTGACCCGGCTGAACCCTGTCCTGTATGAAGCCCGTCCCGGCTGAACGCTGACCAGGCTGAACCCTGACCCGGGGCAGGATCAGGCTGAACCCTGACCCGGGGCAGGATCAGGCTGAAACCCTGACCCGGGGCAGGATCAGGCTGAAACCTGACCCGTATGAATCATGACCCGGCTGAACCCTGTCCCGGCTGAACCCTGTCCCGGCTGAACCCTGACCTAGGGCAGGATCAGTTTACACCACTCATGGACCCATGCCTCATCAAGCTGACACCTAGGCTAGACAGCTACCATTCCCCGACCCACGACAACATCAGGTTTTGGACCCAGGAGGTCATCAGGCTAAACCCTGACTTGGGGCAAGATCAGATTTTGGACCGAGGAGGTCATCAGGCTACACCCTGACTCGGGGTATGATCAGTGGCTAGCACAGCAAATCGACCCAGCCACCAACGCCTCATCAGGCTAAATTCTTACACAGGGCACAGGATTCTGACACAGAGCACCGCCATAACCTGCAGTTGAGCGTCATCAGGTTTTGGACCCAGGGCTTGTCAGGCTAAATTCAGACACAGGCCACCGCCATCACCTGCAGTGGTGCGTCGTCATCCCCGTGGAGGAGCATGCGTGCCGCCAAGCCTCCGCCCAGCCCAGCGGCAGCCGGATGGTGCGCGTGGCTCGCCCTCACCGCCTTGCCCGGCAGTCCTTGAGGGTCAGGGCCAACAGCAGCAGCAGGTGAGGGCAACGCAGCGAGCTTGGCCACCGACGCCCTGCTCCTTGACCGGGTAGCCGTGGGCGCCGTGGGGGACGTGTCCAGCCCCTCGCTGGCTGGCCCTGCTCTAGCACCCGGGGAAGTAGCAGAAACACCCGTCTCCGACGCGGCCGCCGCTGCGGCCGCCGCGGCGATGGCTGCGGCGGTGGATGAACCAGAGGCCTCGGCCTTGCCGATCGTGACGCTGGATCGGTGCTGCTTGAGTACCGCCAGCTTGGCGGCGAGGCCTGGGTTAGGAGCCGCCGTGGCAGCCGTGTCGGAAGCATCCGGTTGGTGGCAGACAGCTCCGCGGAGCGCATCAGTGGAGAGCGGGGCGCTCTCCGGCCTGCTAGCGGTGGTGACCGGGCCCGAGGCCCGCGGCGAGGTGGTGCCAGCGCCGGTCGCGAGAGTCTCGTGGGAGAGGTATGTCGCGACGGGCGCGGCCGCGTGTCGTCCCTCCTCGCTCGTGCGGGATGTTCCTGCCGAGTTTGTTCTTCGGCCGCGGTACGGGAGAGCCTGTTGCTGACGCGGAGGTGTCGGATGCTGGGGGGGGAGAAGAGCTGGCGGGCTGACTTGGGCGGAGGGCCCGGGGGAGCCCCAACGCCGACGAGGCGGCGGCATCTGTGCCACGCGGGGGTCCTGCGGGCTTGCAGCCAGCGGAGGGCCTGCCAATGTGAACACTGAGCTGCTGTCGCTGACTAGACCGATCGAGTCCGTTGAGGTGTCGCCCGCGGCGCTCCCGGCGGTTGGGGACGGGCTGGCGACGGGGTGCGGATGGTGATCGGCGGGGGCGGCGGCACCAGCGGGTATGCGGCCTATGCGGCGGGCGGCGGCCGCAGACCCGCACGGCTCGGGCCGGGGGCTGGGCGACAGCGGCGGGATACGGCTGCTCCCCGCGGGGCCAGCCGCTGCAGCCGAGTCGACCGAAGCGTGGACCTGTATTGGCGGCGGGGCGGCCATTGCACGCCTCCCACTGGCCGCGGCCTTTGCGGCGGGTGCGGGTTCCTCCGCTACACTTGTAGATGTGGTTTGAGACAGATCAGCGATGCTGTCCAGCCAAGCGTGCGGGCTCGGCCGTCGCGCAGGCGCAGCCCCCCCGGGTTTAATTGCTCTTAAAGCAGGGCCTGGGCTGGCAGACCGGGCGGTCGCCTTGTGAATGGCGCCCGCGCCACCTGCGGCTACGCGGCCGGAGGTCTGCGGCTTGTCATCTGAGCTTGACATGGCCCTGCGGCCATGGCTCACTGGTCTTGCCTTGTCATCAACACGAGGGGAAGCCACAGCAGCCTTGCTTGCGGCAGCTACGGCCAGTTTCTTAGCAGCTGCTGTCGACGCCGCTGACAAGGGTCTGGGGCGTAGCGGGGACGCATGGGGGATCTGGCGAGAAGCTGCAGCGGGAGCAGGCTGCTGTGGCGAGGCGTTGTTTGCAGCGGGGGCGGTGCGGGGGGCAGAGGCCCACCGCCCTGCAGGCGCAGCCTTGCTCCCTGCTCCTCCAACTGCTGCGGCCTTACTGCCCGCTGCTGCTGCCTTCACCGCCGATTGCTGGTTATCTTTACTGGCTGCTGCTTCCGCTTTGCCTCCGTTCGCTGGTGTCCGCTGCTCACGCACGATGGCGGGGTCGAGACGCATGGGGCTAGCAGCATGGCGTCCATCGCTTGACATGCGCACCCTGCCGCTTCGGCTGACTGGCCGGACGTGCTCCTTGAACTGTGACCAATCCTGCTGTAGTTGGTCGAAATGGCTATGCAAGGTCGACATGCGCATGCGCTGCGGAGAGCCATGCGGTCCGGCACGCTGCTGTTGCTGCTGCTGTTGCTCTGCTGGAGGCTCTGCCATGCTGGGGGCATTGCAGCAAGCCCCTGGTGCTGCAGCTGCAGCTCCTGATGGTTCCAGAGGCTGTTTCGTTATGTCCCTGTCTGCAGGGGTGCCTGCGGGGTGGTTTTCCTCCATGTCCGAGGCGGAGGAGTGGCAGCAGCGCAAACACGTCTCTTTAAGGGAGTATGTGTCACGATGTTTGCACCAAGTAGAGCAGGAAGCAACGTAGCAAGCGCAAGGCCGTGATGTCACACTACGGTATCTGCATCTGACAGGGACGGGTCCCTGCCTCTGACTGTCGGTCGATGCGGGCAAGCAGGTCACACCACTATATTTGTGTTGAGATATTTACTACTGTCGGTTCGTAGGGCAGTCCTTGATATGAGAGACAGGACTGTCTGAATTCGTTGCTGTCGTACCTGACAACCCCCCGACAACCCATCCGCAATGCCAGAAAGCCACCTCAGCGCAAAACGACTTCAAACTTGCGCAAAAGCCTTCGTTCTAACCTCCCAATCATATCGCATTCGTCAATTCGCATATATTTTCCTGATGTGAGAATTCCTGATTTGGAGGACCCGCAACGCTATCGCGCGCCAACATCAGGGCACCGACCACGACCGGTGCCACCGACAGGTCGTTTCCAGCATTTTGCGGAGTGATGTCTCGCCAGGTAGGTCCGACCAAGGGGTCTGACTGACGGTTGTTTTCTTGACAGCGTCCACAATCCACCGCATTGTCTATCTCGACAGGGCCATGTGCCAAAGAAAAAAACAGTCCTTGATTGCTGTGAGGGCTTCACACTGTTCATGCCATCGCCCAAAGTTTTGAATTACAGGGATCCATTGCTCCAGGACTAGGTGCCTTGCATCCCTACCAATCCGCAAGGGTATCTCGAACCCTGTCAATGGCAATGTTGCATGGCAGGCTGGAATGGGGGCGTGGGAGACGCTGTCATGCGAGTGACATCCATGCTCCTGTCTAAGACTCCGGCATTGTGAGCAAGTAGTGCACACATGGCACTCCTTGTTCCACAGGTCTAGATATAAGAGCTCTGGTCCCTGCAGAGAAAGGCTCGGCCGCATGGGCGCCTAACTGTGTGGAAAATAAACTAAAGAAAGAGAGGCAGCCTGTTCCAGGCAATTTTCCAGGCCCTCCTAGGATGAGCTGGTACCACTTGTGGCCTTTTTAGTTTCTTCTCTTCTCCCTTCTGATCATTGGGGCGCCCTCGCGGCCAAGCAGGGGTGGGATACACTTGCTTTTCTGGACATTTTTTTTAGAGGCTTTGTTAAGGGTTAGTCTCTAGTGGAACTCAGGTGTTGGACTTGGTCTTCGTTGCCCTCCCGGCCTCTCCTTTTGATCCTTTCCCCCTCTCTTCCTCTTATTTCCTTCTTTACTCCCTTCTGAACAGTTGGGCGCCCACGCGGGCGAGCTTTGAGCGGGCCCAGAGGTGTAACGTTCTGACTTGTGGCCAACTTTCTTTGAGCTGGGAAAAGTTCCACTCGTATTCAAATTTTGTCTGCGCTAATTAAAAAATGACTGGCTAGTCCAGACTTGTGTAGACCTTCTAGCCTGATCATCCGTATGCTCCGCCGTTGCTGCTCCATAGCAGCACTTGAACTGACTACCAGTACTGGCAGCATCGTCCAAATTATAGTGCGTCTTACATTCACCAATATTGGTTACTGGGTACCACGACACAGTTATGCCACCACCGCTTTGCCGAAGTATCTGGGACGAAGAACCCCCTGGGAAACGGGCAAAGATCCCCGGCATTGTTCTATTTCTTTATCACCTTCCCTGATGTTTCCAGCCAGGCAATTGGACGCCCACACGGCCAAGTCGTTTCGAGCAGGGGCCAGAGGTGGAACGTCATTAAGTGATGCCCGGCTGGGTGCCCACGCGACAGAGCCTAGTTTAGCAAGGCCCAGAGGTATACAGTCATTGACCAATGCCTAGCTAGAGGCCTCTTCAGATTTAGGCCCAGATTGTGGGCATGGCATGCCATAGTTGGAGTTGGACAGAAAGGCAGGTGCAGTTAGCATTCGAATATCAAAATATCATCAACGTCAATGTTTTGTATTCATGGCTTCAACTTGCCAATGAGGTGGATCTTTCCCGCCACACATAGAAAAGAGAAAACGTTACCAGAAGAAGGAAAGAGTTCATCTGACTTGGATAGATCTTCACGAAATAGATCCAGCACCCCTTGCTAGATCCACAAGATATAGATCCAGCGCCTTTGGCTAGAACCACAAGAAGGGAACACGTGCCGTTTCCAGCGTCAAGTCATGAAGCAACAAGTGGCAGAACACTATCCATATACCGTAACTCCGGGCGAAACACTCGTTTTAATTAACGGCCAGACACAGAAGAAATCAAGAACGCCCCTCACAAAAATTTCAATTGCATGGCCAGATGCAGAAGACATCAAGAACGCCCCTCACGAAATCCGGATGTCAGGTGTCAGAGTATGAAAATCAATCAGAGCGAAAGACAATTATCGGTATTTAAACAACGGGTACCAGGTTTGTGGTCATAGAAACGTAGTTTTGCCATAGTGATCATAGTCCGGCATTGCAGTCATGGTGCTGGTGTGGCGATCCCGCCACAGGTCTGTGCAGTCATGTACCCTGACAGGGCGGTCATGAGTCATCATAAATCTGAAATGTGTCCGGCTGCCGACCTTTATTACCCAGCAATTTAAATCCTCCGCATGCCACCCTCAATCAAGAGTAGCCGGGCCCATCAGGCGTATTGATCTGTGTTGGCCTGGCTTGCAACTGCCTTGTACGCAAGGCTGTCTCTACACGGTGCCAAGCGCTACCGCAACATCCCCCGTTGTTGCAGCAGCAGGCGGCGTGCTGACTCGCGGCTCCGACACCACCTCCATCAAAGCCTCGGCCGGTGACCCCAGCTCAGCTTCAACCTCAGGCCCCAGCTCCGCCTGGCTTGGAGCAGCCTCGGGTTGCAGCACCTCAGCTGAGGGCACCCCCGCCTCTGTGGGCTGCTGCACGGCTAGCGGTGCGGCAGCCTGTTCGGTAGCAGCGAGGGAGGTTGGGGCTGGCGCCGCGAGGGACGCGGGGGGCACCTCAACAGCTGCTTGGGGAGCTGGAGCCGCCTTGACATCCACAGAGGCAGCGGCAATGGACTCTGCTGCTCCAGGACCTCCCAGGCCTTGGCCTACCTCCGTTCCCTCAACTCCCTGCAAGAGAGTCAGTACAGGTGAGTGGGTTAGCCTTCACCGTAGGCATGCATTACCAGCCTTGGCCTGTCTCCGTCCCCTCCACTCCCTGTAATGAAGTCATCACAGGTGAGAGGTCGGGGGTAAAGCCTTTAACGTAGATTTTAATCGCCATCCTTCGGCCTCCCTAAGTTGGAGATTGAGAGTTTGGATCGACCTTTTGCCCCTCTTGCCCCAAGAGCAGCATGTCAACAATTAATAAATCCATGCGGTGCCCGAGGGAGGGCTAATCAAATCTTATGCACTGGTACTTGTCCTGTAATTTAGGAGTGTTTCTGCATGATATGTATTTCAGCAAGAAAAGCCTGAAACCGCACAGCAAGTGATTTTCGACAGTCCCCTGTGCCGGTAGGGCAACATCCTACAATGAAATACTGTGTTGAACATATGGTACACCAAGGAGGTGGCTGTGGACAGGGCGTGCACACCCCAAGTTGTGGGCTGACTATTTCATTGATATGCACTATGAGGGGCAGCGTTGCCTCTCTTAACCTGCCCCTCTCTTCTGCTAAACCATTAACCAGACCCTCTCTCTGCAACTGCAAACTCTCAACCTACCCTTCTCTTAACCTGGTTAACCTACCACTCTCCCTGGCCAACCCAAGACGGCCTTTTTTGGAACTTGCTCATCCCCAGACCTGTTTACCGTTATGTACCTTCAATTTTAGATATATATTTACCAATCACCTTTTATTCCATTATATATTTACCGGTATCGTTACCCACACGTGTCACTGTATTTACCTGAACGACATTCACCATGACCCAGTCCTCATGTGCTCCCTCAGCTTCCTCCCAGGTTAGGGTTTATCCCAAACTGCTGAAATGAAACCCTGAAGCTTTACCTGAACCTTTAAGCCCTGAACCTTAACCTGAACCTTAAAACCCTGAACCTTTACCTGAACCTTAAGCCCTGAACCTTTACCTGAACCTTAAACCCTGAACCTTTACCTGAACCTTAAGCCCTGAACCTTTACCTGAACCTTAAATCCTAAATATTTACCTGGACGTTAAAACCCTAAACCTATACCTGAACCTTAAAACCCTAAACCTGAACCTTAAACCCAGAACCTTTACCTGAACCTTAAAGCCCTGAAACTTTAGCTGGACCTTCAAACCCTGAACATTTACATGAACCTTAATACCCTGAACCTTTACATGAACCTTAAAACCCTAAACCTATACCTGAACGGCATCCACCATAACCCAGTCCTCCTGCGCTCCCTCGGTTCCCTCCTGTTGCTGTCGCTCAACCGCCTCACGGGGCTTCTCGGCGGTGTCTGGCACAGGAGGAGCCACCGCCTCAGCTGCTCCAGCTCCGGCATCGGTAGTAGTAGCACCTTTGCAGGATCCTGGAGCAGGGCCAGTAGAGGCTTGGAGAGGAGCCCCCACCATGGCGGGAGGAGCGGCATCAGCACCTACAGCAGCCTCAACAGCAGGAGCGACAACCTCAGCAGCAGCGGCAGCTTGTGGCTCCTCCGCCGCTGTCGCCACCGCAGCAGTTGGGGGCACATCCGCCTCCACCGCCGCAGCATTTTGGGGCTCCTCAACAGAAGCGGTAGATGGGGGTGCCTCCACCGCCATAGCAGCGGCAGGTGGGGGCACTTCCACCTCCTGCTGCATGTTATGATCCTCGATGGAAGCGCCGCGAAGCCTGGTCCTGCTCACTGATCCACTCCCAGCCTCTTTGGCCGCTCCCTGCTCGCCGCTCGCCGCACTCTTGGCCGCAGGCGATCCCCGGAGCCGCTTCCCGCTCACCGCCCCGCCTGCCGCCGGCTGGCTGGGAGAGCCGCCCGCGACGGCATCAATGGACGCTTTCCTCTTTCCCGGGCGCGAGACAACGTACCCCTTCGCAACCACAGCAGCCTTCTTGTCGCCAAATGCGGCTTCCTTAACCGCTGGTTTCCTGCTGCGGGGAGTCGTCGCCTGCTTGGCTGCTGGCCCAGAAGCGGGCTTGGTTGCTGTCGCTGCCGCTGTCTTCACATTGTCTGCCGGGGCTGCCATGCCTTTGTCAGAAGCTGCAGCTGGATCTTTTGTCTTACCCGCTCCCTTCTTCGCGGATCCAGTGTGCTGTTTCCTAGCAGCAGGATGTTTTTTCGCAGCGGGCGCGGTTTTCTTCCCGCGCGCCGTTTTCCCGATGCTCTTCTTCTGCTGCTTCTGTTTCATCGGCTTTTTCCCCTTCACAGCAAGCGCCTTGCCCTGCTTCCCTTTGGATGCGGATGGTGTCGGGGCTTTGGATGCTGATGCTTTGGTTGCTGGTGCTTTAGCGGTACTAGCCGGTGTCTCCCTCGAGCGTGTCACGCGCTTGTTACCACCGCCGGCGGCAGCTGCCTGAGGCGCCTGTGTCGTGCCTGCGTTAGGGTACAGGATTCAGGGTAAAGGTTTTTGGGGGGCTCGTACGCCTAAAGCGGATCTAGCGCTTGCAGCTGCTGCCTGCTGCCATTGGCTACAGCCAGGAGCGCATGCGTCGGGCCTGCATTCAGGTACAGGGTTTACATGAAATGTTTAGATAAGGGGCTTTTAAGGGATCTTGCGTCTGCAGCAGATCTAGCGCTTGCAGCTGCTGCCTGCTGCCATTGGCTACAGCTAGGGGCGCATGCGTCGGGCCTGCATTCCAGTACAGGGTTTACGTTAAATTTTAAACAAGGGGATTTTGAGGGCTCTTATGTCTGCAGCAGATCCAGGGCTTGCAGCTGCTGCCTGCTGCCATTGGCTACAGCCAGGGGCGCATGTGTCCGGCCTGCATTCAAGTACAGGGTTTACATACTTTTTTATACCATGGGCTTTTGAGGGATCTTACGTCTAAAGCGGATCCAGCGCATGCAACTCCTGCCTGCTGACATTGGCTGCAGCCAGGGGCGCATGCAGCTGCTGCCTGCTGCCATCGGCTACAGCCAGGGACGCAAGCAGCTGCTGCCGTAAGCTGCGGCCAGAGGCGCATGTGTCACGCTTGAGTGAGGGTCAAGGGCTTAGGGTTAAACGGTGAAGGGTTTGAAGCGAAGGGCATGCAGGCCTGATGTGCAGCAGAACTGGCTGGTGGACCTTGCAAGCTTGGGATACACCAGCCAGTGCTGCAGCAACAGCCTGCACACCAACCAGTACTGCAGCAGCAGCCAGCACACCAACCAGTACTGCAGCAACAGCCAGTGCACCAGCCAGTACTGCAGCGCCAGCCAGTGCAACAGCCAGTACTGCAGCACCAGCCAGTGCACCAGCCAGTGCTGCAGCAACAGCCGGCACACCAGCCAGTGCTGCAGCAACAGCCGGCACACCAACTAGTACTGCAGCAACAGCCAGTGCACCAGCCAGTACTGCAGCACCAGCCAGTATTGCAGCAACAGCCAGTACTGAAGCAACAGCCGGCACACCAACCAGTACTGCAGCAACAGCCGGCACTCCAACCAGTACTGCAGCAACAGCCAGTGCACCAGCAAGTACTGCAGCAACAGCCGGCACACCAACCAGTACTGCATCAACAGCCAGTGCGCCAGCCAGTACTGCAGCAACAGCCAGCACACCAACCAGTACTGCAGCACCAGCCAGTACACCAGCCAGTACTGCAGCACCAGCCAGCACACCAACCAGTACTGCAGCACCAGCCAGTGCACCAGCCAGTGCTGAAGCAACAGCCGGCACACCAACCAGTACTGCAGCACCAGCCGGCACACCAACCAGTACTGCAGCAACAGCCAGCACACCAACCAGTAATGCAGCAACAGCCAGCACACCAACCAGTACACCAGCCAGTACACCAGCCAGTGCACCAGCCAGTACCGCAGCAAACGTACATGCATGCTGCTGTCGGATCCAGATGTGTCAGGCCTGTGTGAGGGACAAGAGCTGAGGGTTTAAGTGAAGGGTCTGTGAGCCTGCCATGCAGCAGCACTGACTAGTATATCATAATGGGGGGACACACCAGACAGTACACCAGACAGTACACCAGCCAGTACACCAGCCAGCACATCAACCAGCCAGCAATGCAGCAACAGCTAGCACACCAGCCAGTACTGCAGCAACAGCCAGCACACCAACCAGTACTGCAGCAACAGCCAGCACACCAGCCAGTACTGCAGCAACAGCCAGCACACCAGCCAGTACACCAGCCAGTACACCAGCCAGTACACCAGCCAGCACATCAACCAGCCAGTAATGCAGCAACAGCCAGCACACCAGCCAGTACTGCAGCAACAGCCACCACACCAGCCAGTACACCAGCCAGCACATCAACCAGCCAGTAATGCAGCAACAGCCAGCACACTAGCCAGTACTGCAGCAACAGCCAGCACACCAGCCAGTACATGCATGCTGCTGCTCTCAGCCTCAGCCGGGGCCAACGCTTGCGTATGACCTGCCTTCATGAGCGGGAATCTAGGGCTTGCAGGCCTGCCTTGCAAGAGGCATACAGCGCCGATCACAGTGTTTCGTTTTTTTGCCACCAGTCTGACTTTGGAGGGCCGCCCCGCGGCTGCCAAAGGCCTGATTAAAACGAAACGTGGACCAGCCTATGACTGGTGGCCAAAGCAGCAAGGTTGGCTACAATAGGGTCTCTGGCCAGCGGCCGGAGGATAGCTGATATACCTAGCCGCGTCACGAAAAAAGAAAGGCTGGCCAATCAGCAGCAGCGATTCTGGTCAGGGGAAGTCTGTCAAGCCTTGCTTCAACAGCGGATCAGCTGCATTTCAGCTGTAGCCCGGCTAACCCGGCTGTAGGTCGGAATGGTATGGTGCAGTCAGCCTTGCTGCTTGAGAATACGGGTATGGGCCGGCTGACCGGCCGGTTGGTCCAGGCTTGCATACCGCCAGGCCGCTCTCCAGAGGTAGTCTGGAGCGTTCTTCATTAAGCCTGGAGCTGCCATGCCAAGGCCCTACCCGGTTAGTCAGCATATGCAGGCCACCCATCACTGCTAGCTGACTCGCCTAAGCAGGGTCCTTCCCCCATACCCCTTCTCCCGACCTGTCAGCCAGCTTATACGGCCCAACCAGCACTGCTGGCAAGGTCCGTCCCCTCTGCCCCATGCTACGAACCTACCACCTTCTCTGCCTATGGAGAATTGCAGACAGCATGCCATACATCCACCCATCACTTCTAGCTGATTCAGGCAAGGCCCCTTACTTCCTCAAACCCCTGCTCCCAACCTGTCAGCCATCATATACCATGCGGCCCAGCCAGCACTACTACCCCATCTGGCAATGTCCGTCCCTCCTTCATTCCCTCAGCCACCAGTCTACCACCTTCCCTGCCAGCAGACACAGCGCGTCGGCAGTTCAGTCTGCAGGGTTTCCAAGCTGCTGCAGGGTTTCCAAGCTAGTGCCCAATACACCCGCCCTGCCAGGGTATGCACTAACAACACGGAGGCATGCCACTGACTTTGCTGCTGCTGTTCCGGTTTGCGGATCGACAGTGGATGGACCTTCCGAGAAATAAAGTGCTGTTCAGTCTTGGTGAATGCGCACGCACACTTGCAAAAATCTGCAGGATTTCTAAAAATCTAGATAACATTTCTGGGCGTGTGCCTGTCATTCCAGCAGACACAATCGCGCAGCCTCTCAGGCAGGCACCATCTAGACAGTCGCGAACTGAGAGGGAAGGCAGGGGCTGATGACTCACCCTTTTCCGCCTTGCTCTGCTTCACCATAGCGCGATCGTTTTGAATTTGTGAATTTGTTTTGTGATGTGGGTGTCACAGTTGAGTGCGCCGCGGTGCAGGCTTGACGAGTTTGACCTGCGCTGGGGAAGACGTAAGGCGCATGCCATCATGGTAGGTTACCCTGTATGTGTACTAAGGCCTCTGAGACTAATTCTTGGTCGTTGATTGAGACTTGACTGGCGGGTCCAAATGGCAGCCCCTTGAAAAATGATATTGAGTGGGTGAGTATACGACCTTTGTCAACAATTCACCTACGTCGCCTTGATCGTCGATTATTGCTTGACTGGCGGAAGCCACGGAAGTTTCCAAATGACAGAAATCGCAAAAGCGGGACGGAGATGGGCACCACTCAACGAAATGAAGGGGGTTAAATTTAACTTAGCCTCTTGAGATAGGACCCGACCCGTAGCATGCGCATGTATTCGTCGAGGCAAACAAACATGCGGACATGCCCACGTCCGCACCCTGGCCTGGATGGGCTTGTCCCTTTCAGTCCCTCCATCGATAGACCTGTCGACAATTAACCCGTTGCGTGCCTTACACACACGGTCGGGACCTTCCCGATAGCAGAACAAGGAGGCGATCCAGAATCATCCCAGCTCCCACTCATGCCGAGATGATGTTGGGTAGTCTTGCATCTCGTAATAACACATGCTGCTGAACATGGGCTGCCGCTGACTCGCTGACGGAGTCACTGCTCCAGTCCCTGCCCATCCAGCTAGTACATACAGCTAGCCCAGCACCTGTCCAGTCCACGACGGACATTGTGTTCCAACTACTGGCACCGACCTAAAATGCAGGGGATAAGTATTAAAATCCGCTTCTTTCGATATGTGACAAACATGTCAAGGCTCGGTTTCGAGATGTCACACGGGTCGCGAGAGTGCCGCCCCTTGCAGAAATCCTGCCCACATCGCGAGGTCAATCGTGCTTTCCGACCCGGCCGCTCCTAGTAATCGTCCTTGCATTCAGAGCCGATAGTAGTAATATCAGCAACAATACCATTACTTCGGTTCATTATATTAAATTATTTTCGTCTTGTAAAATTTGTCCACCGCACTTTCCACTTGCCGATGGAAAGTGCTTCAGGAAGGTTTTATTTGTGAAGGAGCATCTAGAGCATCATTCCATCGAGGCAGCACTTGCTGAATTATAAAGGAACAACATCTTCCGTGTTGTATCCACACCCATCACCCGGGGTGGCCATGCCATCCAAACCACATGGATGGGACCCATAACGCGTTAGAATCTCACGTTGTATGTATGTCCCTTACGACACTCACCTGTATTCAGGTAATAACTTGCCAAGCAATTTGCATCGGGGGTGGGCAGGTCCTCTGGGCGCTGCCACTAACTTCCACCAGTTGTACCAGGCTGAGCATGGGTGGGACGCACTTGCTTTTGTGGACTGTGCTGTGGGCATTATTAAAGGTTAGTCTCCAGGGTTTCTGAGGCCGGTGTCTTTCGCCATTTCGGCCTTCTCTTTTGGTCCTTTTTGGGGGGGGGGGGGGTGTTGTTGTTGGCCCCGTTTTTAGTTTCTTCTCTTCTCCCTTCTGATCAGGCAGTGGGGCGCCCTCGCGGCCAAGCAGGGGTGAGATACACTTGCTTTTCTGGACTTATCTTTTTTTATAGGCTTTGTTGAGGGTTAGTCTCTAGTGGAACTCAGGTGTTGGACTTGGTCTTCGTTGCCTTCCCGGCCTCTCCTTTTGTTCCATTCCCCCTCTCTTCCTTTTAGTTCCTTCTTTACTACTCCCTTCTGAACTGTTGGGCGCCCACGCGGCCGAGCTTTGAGCGGGCCCAGAGGTGTAACGCTATTGACCAAAGGAAAACATACAGTGACAGTTCATGAGCATGCCCTACCTCATCACAGCTTCACAAGATATTGCGGTGCGAAACATGATGTGAAGGCCAGGACTTCGAAAGCTGTTTGCATTAGCCTGACATATCCAGTACTCAAAACAACAATGGTATCGCGCACAATAATCCCATGCTTCATTCGCTGGCACACTCAAGGCTTCGCAATATATCACGGTGCGGAACACGCAGCGTATGGCCATGTGCCATGCCAACGAGTCACCTTACCATGACCTTGTCACCCTGCAAAAAACGGCTAACTAAAGGACGGCGCAGTGGTCTGTAATGGTCATGTAACCAGTACCCCAGAATTACCAGTCGCTGACGCGACCTGCCTTACGTTATCGGCGCTTACGCTCCATACGGAAGTTGCAGGGTCGCCTGGCAAGCCCAGACCAGAACCCTCACGGGTTAAACCCTGCACCTCCCATATAAGCGAGCTCTGCTAGGCATCGGGAAGTCTCAGACGAGATCAATCCATCAGGCTCAATACCTGACTGTCCCACTATCAAATCTCTAGTCTCCAGCAGTCTCCGCTCGTGAGCACCTAGTCCCCCCTCAGTCAACTCTCCGACTACTCGTCTACCCTCAACACCGTCCCGGACTCCCCTTCACGTTCCTCTACTAGTGAGTCCCTGTCTAGATATAAGAGTCCTGCCCCCTAGGGCACCTAGGACCTCTTCAGTGGTTCCAGAGCCTTATCGGTTCGATCCTGTCGCAGTTTCATTGACAGAACCCTGCCGTCGGCTCGAAAGAGTTTTGAGACACGCGCGCTGGGCAGTCGCGTCCCTTAGACCTGTCAGGGTTAAAACTATTCGAATTCCAGTACCGACCCCAGTCCAGTGTCCGGATCAGGGCCAACCCCAGAGCAACTCGACAGTATCTACTATTGGTCTGACAAGCTCGGCGGAGCCGACGGATTTCCAGCCCTTGTCCCGAGTCCCAGGCACGCACTTGTTGCGTTGACTGAGTCTAGTAAGTGTCGTAACTTGAGTTGTTCGACTCCGACGGTTTGAATTCCGTACACTCCAGTCCAGACCAGTCATAAGCTTCCTGATTGCTGAACTTTCACAGTAATTCACAATCTAATGGTCGCTAAACGAAACAAATCCAAACGCGCAGTGAACAACCTTCAAGTCGACAACCCAGCTCCTGCCCAGCTTCCCGCCATTGTCGTTCCCGACATGGTCGCTGCAGCACCAGCACCAGCACCAGCACCAGCACCAGCACCAGTACCAGCACCAGTACCAGCACCAGTACCAGCACCAGCACAAGCCCCTGTCCCAATTGCGGTAGCTGCACCGAGACCAGCTCTCCAGCCCATCGCTGTGGCTTCCGTGGCACCTGCAACATACGCAGCGGTGGCCAACCCTCGAGTCTTGATCACACCTTGCGTCGCTGGCTGCAGCACGGACCCTCTACCGGCCCAGCATACCTCGTCCTACATGCAGGACGATATGTTCGAGCAATTCAAGAAACAACTCAAGCAAGGTGAATTGCAACTCTTGCAGTCACTCTTAACCAGACTAGATTCAACTGCTGTCCCAGCCCAGCCTGTTGTTACTCCTACCGTTCGTCTTGTCGGGAATCCTGTTACCAGTGTACCCACCCAAGTTCAAATCCCAGTACCTGTCAGACGCGAGACTGACTATCGTCGTCGTCCCCCAGCCTTGCCTGCACCAGGCCGGATGAACAAGCCGTTCTTCCAACAGTGCAAGAACAAGCCGAGATTAATCGCGATGAGCTTCGAGGAGCTCAGGCGCTGGCTGCTCGAGAACGGTCACCGCTACCCCGAGGACATGTCTGTCTTTATCGACGATCCCGAGGTCAAGGAGTTCTTAATGAACTACATCGAGTCCCACATGCTGTTCGAGCAAAACGAGTTCATCCTGGCCCTCACAAACTTCGTGTCCGGCGAGGTACGTTCAGCAGTTGACATTGCCCGCGAACAACTAGTCGGTCGTATGATCACCCAGGGTTCCCAGTCAGCCTCCCAGTACTCCCAGCAATTCCTGAACGTGACCAGACTCTTGCCCGACGAATCTCAAGCAACCTTGTGCGTCCATTACCTATCAGGCATGGATCCATCCCTGAAACAACGCTGCATTCTAGACAAGGATGGAAATACCTGGCAATCCCTGCCAAACCTCATGAAATTCGCATATGTCGAGGACCTGCGAATGACCAGTGCACGTGCCTGTTTCGTACCAGTATCAAGATCCAGTTACACCCCAGTGACCAGACCCAGCTACCGCACAGATACCAGACCAGTGCACAAACCCGAGTACCCTGCCAAAACACAGGACTTCCAGCAGCCGCGACGCGCTCGGCTGGCACACACCGAGTCCGTTCCGAAGAGGAAGATCGAGCCCAGCGCCCAGACCAGCTCCGGGAAAGAGGCCAAAAACTTCAAGACCCCATTCGAGTCCTGCCCGTACTACAAGTACGTGGGTGCACTGAGCATCGCTGCGAAGCAATCATTGAACGAGTATAACCTGTGCTGGTACTGCCGGGCAGGTTGCCACCAAGCCAAGAACTGCCCTGAGAAGAAGGAAAACAAGCCTCCTTCCCAGTAGGAATTTTTGCAGGAGGTATTCCCGGGTCCCCCTCCTGTCTCTAGATGTCATGTGTGCACTGCAGTTGAGAATCACGTGTCTGACTTGATGAACTCTAGCTTCCTGACGTACGACCGAGTGATTTGTAACGAACATTTGAATTGTACCTGCACGCTTCCAGTCATTCACTCCAACTCTCCAGACAAACACCAGATTTACGTTGCAAAAACCAGAAGCCAAGCCAGGCTTTATTTGAACAACAGACCCAACACCAGTTCATGTCTTCTAGTTTCCTCCAGACAAGCAGCAGGATTACAACCGCTACTCCAACACTCTTTCCTAGTCAAGAAATACGAATCCAGTTCAGCGCTTGGTACCGCTATGAATAAGGGTATGAAACCATCCCCAGTACTTGCCTTTGTAATCCCAGCTGATACAAGAGAAACAGCCCAGTGTCGAGTTCTAGCCAAAATACAAGTTGATGATCGAGTCCAGATATTGCATACCAGCCAAGACAAGGATGTAAAACAAGATGGAAATCACCAAGATGGTGATGACCAGCCCCTAGCAGCAACCTACCACGGCCAAGCACATGGCAAAAACCTCAAGTGTCTATTTGATTCGGGGGCATCCTCATGTTTCATGGGAGCCAAACTTGCCAAGAAACTCGGACTCCAGATTCGTTCAAGTAAATATCGAGCAGTGGCCACTGCGGCTGGTCGAGACTGTACTGTCCTAGGTTCTGCGAGTCTCACTGTTACGTTCGGCCGGACTGACTTTGAAGCTACAGTTCACATCCTCCCAGCGTTTCTCGATACCATTGATTTAATCATTGGCGAAGACTTCATGAAAACACACTCTTGTAATTTGCAGTACAGCCCAGACCAGTCTAGTCTCATGACCATCACTGACGGGGTCGTTCATGAGGTCTTGAATTCGTGTGTTTTACGTGGCACAGGTGCAGTACAGGTTGCTCATGCTGTGAAGACCACTTCTAGCCCAGCCGATCCGACCCATGACAATAACGCTGGACAGTGTGACGCTGAAGACGAATCCCGACCATGCCGTACACGTACGAAGACCGATCAAATCCCAGCTGGCCTTGCAGCCAAATTACTCAAGTCTGGTCGCCACCGAGCATTCTTAGCTGTATTGACACCACAGGCTAGCGAACCAGACGAGGAGTTACAACCAGTACCAAATCCAGAAGGAGAACTAGACCATAAAACCAGTCGAGAAAAACTAGCAAACATGAACCATGTGCACCCAGACCAGCGTACAGCGATTACTTCACTGATCGACGAGTACGATGACATTTTTTCAGAAACCCCTCGAGCTGGCGGAGCGAAAGTCCCACCTCTAGAGCACACGATCGATCTGGTCGCTGGCGCTAAACCACCTTTTCGCAGGAACTTTCGTCTCTCTCCAGCCGAGTCTGAAGAACTCAAGAAACAGGTTGCCGAGCTACTTGACAAAGGAATCATCACCCCTGTCAACAGTCCTTATGGAGCCCCAGTCTTGTTCATCAAGAAACCAAATGGAGGACTTAGGTTCTGCCTTGATTACCGAGCCTTGAACGAACTAACTGTCAAACTACGCTACCCACTACCAAGGATCGATGATCTTCTAGATGCAGCTCGCGGAGCTTCATGTTTCTCTTGTCTAGACATGGCAGGTGGCTTTCACCAACTGCTTATTTCCGAGGAAGACCAGCCCAAGACAGCTTTTGCTACACCCTTCGGCCATTATGCATGGCGTTGCCTGCCAATGGGTCTTTCGAACGCGCCCAGTCAATACCAGAGCACTGTCAATAAAATCTTTGCTGATCTAGCATTCGTCCTCATTTACATTGATGACATCATGATCCTGTCCCAGACACCAGAACAGCACCTCCAGCATTTAAGACAAGTGTTTAACAAAATACGAGAATCAGGACTGCAGGTCAAATTTTCCAAGTGCAAATTTCTGCAGGCTCAAGTCAAGTACCTAGGGCACATTCTTTCGAAAGAAGGTGTGGCTGCTGACCCAGACAAAATTCGAGCGCTTACCGAGTGGGAATTCCCGACCAGTGCAACAGGTGTCTTGCAATTTCTAGGCCTAGCAAATTACTTTCGCAAATTCATTCCGAACCTCTCCAGGCTGGCAGCACCCTTGTACTATTTGACCAAGAAAACCGTCCAGTTCTCAGGAGGAGCTGACGCTCTGTTGGCTTTTCAAGCTATCAAGGAAGCGTTAGCTTCGCCTCCAGTTCTTGCATACCCAGATCCAAACCAATCGTACGAACTCGTTTCAGATGCCTCCATCACTGGATGTGGTGCAGTGCTTACGCAACAAGGTCGACCTGTCGCGTACTTCTCTGCCAAGTTCTCACCTGCCGAGCGCAATTACACTACTGGCGAACAAGAACTCCTTGGAATTATCAAAGCTCTCAAGGAGTGGCGATGCTATCTAGAAGGCAGCAATGGCCTAAACATTGTGACTGATCACAACCCCCTGACATTTTTCTCCAAGCAGCCCACCCTGTCACGTAGGCAAGCAAGATGGAGCGAGTTCCTATCTCGATTCGAGTTCACTGTGAAGTACCGACCAGGTGCTACCAACCCAGCTGATTCCCTTTCCAGGTTGCCACACCAAGGACCTGCCCATGCTGCAATGCTATTTGCAATCACAGTTAACGAGTCATGCCCAGATTTCATGCAAAGAATCAAGAACGAGTCTAGCATTGATCCAGAATTCAAACTTTCCAGTAAAACTCGAGAATGGTCCTTTAGCAATGGCTACTGGTCTCATGCAGGCCTAGTCATTATCCCAGTAGCACTTCGACAAGAAGTCATTCGAGATCACCATGATTCACCCCTTGCAGGACATTTCAATTGGAAGACAACACTGGACCACATCAAACGCCAATTTTGGTGGCCCTCAATCCAGGCAGATGTACAAAAGTACGTCTCATCATGTGCCTCATGCCAGAGGAACAAGTCTGCAAACAAGAGGCCCTTTGGTCTAAACCAGCCACTAGAAATCCCTGATTCCAGATGGCACACTGTCACCATGGACTTTGTGTTTGACTTGCCCCAGTCAGCCAGTGGTCATGATGGCATCATGGTCATTGTGGACAAGCTTACAAAGTTTGTTTGTCTAGCCCCAGTCAGGAAATCTAGCACATCTGAAGATGTTGCTCGAGTTTTCATCTCACATGTATTCCAGCATCACGGTTTTCCTAGAAACATCATTTCTGACAGAGATGTTCGATTCACTTCGTCATTCTGGAAGACCATGTGTCACCGCCTTGGTGTACAGCCCAGATTTTCAACTGCTTTCCACCCCCAAACAGATGGTCAAACAGAGCGAATGAATCGAGTCGTCGAAGAAGTGCTTAGGCATTTCATTGATGGAAACCATGTCACTTGGGAAGAACTCCTACCAGTTGTTGCTATGTCCATTAACAATGCCAAGACCAGTACGACCAGGCACACCCCGTTCTACCTGAACTGTGGACGCAACCCGTATACCCCTTTGTCAATCGACATTCCAGACAAGCAAATTCCAGCTCTTGATTCAGTCTTCAGTGACCTGGATGACACTCTAGTTCAAGTTCAGAAACTATTACGAGCTGCGCAGGATCGCCAGTCGTCGTACGCTGACACGCGCTTCCGAGCACCTCACACTTTTCAAGCAGGTGACCAAGTTCTCCTGTCAACAAGAAACTTCAAGTTCCAGACCGGAGTTAAGAAACTTCATCCCAAGTATATCGGCCCAGTGACAATCCTGAGTTTAACTTCTGGTGGCAATGCTGCTAGGTTGCAACTACCCGAGAATTACACTCGAGTTCACCCAGTCTTCCACGTGTCACTCTTACGACAGTTCAAGCCCAGTACCAGTTCAAACCCAGTACCTGTCGAGCCTCAAGTCGTGGATGGTTTACCATTATACCAGGTCGAGTCGCTCTTGTCAAATCGCATTCGACGAGTCGGCAAAAAGCGAGTCAAGCAGGTCCTAATCAAATGGCTTGGTTACGATGACACTCACAATTCATGGGAGCCACTCAAGAACCTGACTCCTGAATTACTCCTTGACGCTCAAAACCTTTTTGAGTAACCAGCACTTGTCTAGTATTCAAGGTCCATACCCCTAGTCCCAGATCGAGACCTAACTCTAAACCAGACCAGTCAGATTTTTTTTTTCTTTCTTTCTGAACCTTGTCTTGAATTCCTTTGAGAACCGATACTGCCCAGCCTGGCAAGCTGCTCAGATTTCACTTCTCGTTATAATTCAACCTAGATCCAGACTTGAGTTAATTTTTCCAGCGGACAATCAAGTACTCTAGCAGTTCCAAGATAACTTGCTCCAGATTTCATGTTTGCATTTAATTGATTAAATACTGCAACAATCCGAGTTCCAGTTCACTAACATTTACCTTCCACCGCGCTCGGCACGCAGCCTAGGGGGGAGGTATGTAATGGTCATGTAACCAGTACCCCAGAATTACCAGTCGCTGACGCGACCTGCCTTACGTTATCGGCGCTTACGCTCCATACGGAAGTTGCAGGGTCGCCTGGCAAGCCCAGACCAGAACCCTCACGGGTTAAACCCTGCACCTCCCATATAAGCGAGCTCTGCTAGGCATCGGGAAGTCTCAGACGAGATCAATCCATCAGGCTCAATACCTGACTGTCCCACTATCAAATCTCTAGTCTCCAGCAGTCTCCCCTCGTGAGCACCTAGTCCCCCCTCAGTCAACTCTCCGACTACTCGTCTACCCTCAACACCGTCCCGGACTCCCCTTCACGTTCCTCTACTAGTGAGTCCCTGTCTAGATATAAGAGTCCTGCCCCCTAGGGCACCTAGGACCTCTTCAGGTCAGCAGCGTGATAGGCGGTGCTGCCTGCAACGTTGGGCTAGGGAAGACGGCGACCATGTGGAGGACGCGCTGCATGCATGCTTGTTTTCAATGCCCCAGCGTGCATGATGAACTTATAGAGGGGATGGGCAGGTCCTCCGAACGGTGCTAAAGACTTTTTAGAGTTGCACCGGGGCAGGCTTGGGTGGGATGCCCTGGCTTTTGTGGACGACGTGGTAGATATCGTTGAGACGTAGACTTAGTTATCAGAGGTTGGAACTTCTTTTGGTTTCCAGCCTTTTGTTTTGTCCCTTCACTTTATTTCTCATTTTCCCCCCCTTTATTTTGTCCTGCCCCCTTCTGTGTTTCTTTCCATCTCTCCTCCCAACTCTTTTGTTAGGCGCCCCCGCCCCCAAGCCTTATTTGAGCAGGGCCCAGAGGTGTAACGACAAAACAGCTTGGCCGTGCGGGCGTCGAATTGCCTGGCTGGAAACAACAGGGACTACAGGGACGATGATAAACAAAACAGAAGAAGGGGCCGAAAATAAAAGAGGCTATTGGTAGCGAGCAGGGATGAGGGGTCAATAACGTTACACCTCTGGGCCCGCTCAAAGCTCGGCCGCGTGGGCGCCCAACTGTTCAGAAGGGAGTAAAGAAGAAACGAAAAGGAAGGGATGAGGGGTGTCGAGCATCTATGGGCCAGACTGGTTGGACCAAAAAACAGGGCAAAATAACCGGTGTAGCCTGCAGGTTTTGTTTGCCGACTGACGTGGCCGAGCTTCATTTCAGCATGGCCCAGAGGTGTAACGTCAGAAACCGTTGTAGCCTGCAGGTATGTACCCCTGCATACGAACCTCCTCAGTGGGGCCCAAAAATGTGTCACGTGATTGAACACAGGACTTATTGACCTTGCTCTAGAAGGCCTGGCCGCATTTGTGTTCAACTGCCTAGTCGCAAAATTACGATAGAAATGAAGCAAGAGAGGAAAGAAGAAACGTACCCCCCAGAAGATGAAAAATTAAGTCGGATTCCCCGTTCATAGCGTTTAACCCTCCACAAGTTAATGACATTATACCTCTGCTGGGCACTGATTCTTTTATTTTCTTCCAACGGGACAGTTGGGCGCCCATGTGACCGAGCCTTTTTGAGCAGGTCCCAGAGGTGTTATGTCATTGACCTCTTGGCTATGCTCAAAAGTTTCGTCCGCATGAGCACCCGACTGTCAAGGCGGGAGGAAAATAAAGTTGATGACTTAACACCTCTGGGCCCTGCTTATATAAAGCTCGGCCACGTCGGCAAACAAAAACTAAGTCAGCTAGGAGACACAAGAGAGAAGGCACAAGAGGAAAGAAAGAAAAGCGTGTTCACCTTCCAAACAACAACACAAGGATAGGCTACACCGAATCCCCTGCCCCTGAAGAGACTAGCCTTCAACAAGCTCAACTACATCTGCCACATAAGGAAAAGAGAGTAAAAGCTACCGGAGAAAGGATAGAAACAGAAAGAAAAGGACAAGGAAAAGACCACCCCGGGAAGTTAAGAAAGACTGAAGAATCCCTAGCCCGTCCAGATCCTAACCCTCAACAAAAAAGAAAAAAAAAAAAAAAACCGGGCAGTTGGTCAGGAAAACCAGGAAAGTGCACCTGGGAAGTGGGGAAATAAAGTTAATAAGGGGCATACAACTGGTTGGGGAAATAAAGGTCGGGGAAAGGTGGCCCCAACGTCTGAAACGAATAAGCCTCATCAACATCTATCACATCCTCGCTCTCACATCCTCTCACATTTCCGGAATCGACCGCAGCGGCCGCGGCGACTGATTGGCTCTTTGTTTGAAGCTCAGGTTGAGTCACTTAAGTGATAGCCTCCAGGATTCGCTTTCGCTCGAGTGATGGGTGGTCGCCGCTCACTCACGCCTTGGCTTGATAGGCCAAGTCGACAGACGCTTTATTTTAAATAGGTGACGCATCTTGCACAAATGACTTGCCTTTTGTGGTGGACCACGGACACTGCAGTCGCAAATCACAGTGCTGCTGCGTAGATTCCGGCATCCGTGACAGCTAGCCTTCCATCACAGTGTCTTCTACATCGACAGCCCAGAACAATCGTCATGACGACGCTTGTAGCGTCCGTCCGCATACTTCTCTTCCTGTGCCTAACATGCTCCCTCTTGAGCACTGGCCTGGCAGTCCCAAATCTGAGATCTCGTCCCCCTGGGGTGCGTGGGTTATGTATCGTACATGCATGGTTCAGAGGTGCACCTATCATGCTGTCCTTAGGGGGGGGGGGGCGGATACTATCTCTTCATGAGAGAAGCGCGTGTGCGCTGAAGAAGCTTCCTCTCATGATATTTTTCAGTCCCATGATGCATCAGTGCACGCCCGGGCCTATCCAGGATTCTAGGCGAGAAGCATGGGTGTTGGCACAGGCCTATCTAGGTTGGCACGACGCATGCATGGGCTGATGCCTTAATTTCTGGGGATGGGCATCAGTTGTTGCAGCAAAGCATTATATGACGCATCCTCTCTCTCCTCATCCATCCTCAGGTCCGAAGATTGAAGGGAGAGGAGCCGGCTGCCAAAATCCTTCTACTCCCTAGCTCAAAGCAATCAGGAGCGCCGCCACCCGAAGGAGCTGTGCGAGCCCTGGTGAGACTTAGCACTTGCTTCACCATAGCCTATAAAGAAAAAAAGAAAGCTACGCCCCGTGGGCGGCGTAAGAGTTAAAGGAACAGCGCAGCCTGGGCCGCCACCCAATGGAGCTGTGTGCTAACCCTGGTGAGACTGTAAAATTTGTTGTGAAGTTGTTACAGTCCAGCAGAGCATCATAATACTGAACATGTGCATCGCCATAGCCTATATCTACTTAGCCACCCTAGCCTTCATCTGCTTAGCCGCTGCTCTCGCTTGGTCGTAAGGGTTGCGGATGTTGTCTCGGCCGTTCGCTCTACCCGCGCGCTTCCAGAGGCTTAATTGGCTCAGGGGGGCGTAGAAAGAAAGAATAAAAGCTACGCCCTGTGGGGGGCGTGAGACTTCAGGAAAGAGCGCAGCCTGGGCCGAAGCCACATCCGTACCCAGTAACCACTAAAGAAATCCCTGTCTGTTGGATAACAAGAACCCTAAACCCTAAACCCTAAACCATTAACCGTAAACCCTAAACCGTTAACCCTAAACCGTTAACAACACCAAATGCAAGCTACCTGACTCGCACACAAAGGCTGTTGAAGCGCATGCATCATTTTTGGTCCTAGCAGTTTGCATTCACGCCGACGCAAAGAAAGAAATAAAGAAAGCTCCGTCCTACCGGGGCACGAAGGTTAAGGAAACAATGCAAAGTGTGCAGCACAGGTACCTGTGGGAAAGATGGGAACAGAGTGGTTTCGGCCCAGGCTTAGCTGTTTCCTCCACTCTCACAACCCCCCACAGTGCGTAGGTTTCGTTCTTTCTTAGCAGGAAGAGAGGTAGGCTTGATCTATCAGGTTTAATTTCTGGCAACATCAATGCAAAATTTCCGGAAAAAGTGGAATGAGAGGTCTTTAATTGAGATGTTGCCCCTATTGCCTGGCATAGGGCCTGGCAATGGCCTGGCATGCTTTTGGACAGACCCTGAGTCACCGAGTAGTATGACGAGTGTCACATAAGTTAACAGAGTGACTACATATTAGTGTGACTAGTGTGACTAAATAAACAGAGTGACTAGAGTGTTAGGGTGACTTAAGGTTATGTTACCTGCTGCGATCCCAGTACGACGAGTAATAAAGTGACCACTTCCTTGCTTGGTGGTAACTAACTTTTCTGTCATGGTCCATATGATTTCCACTATCTTAAAGATTTCATTATCTTTATGTTTTCATGAATTTCACACCTTCACGATTCTCCTTTCGACCTGCGTGATGCAAACGACTGATTTCATTTTTTATTTTGCAGGTCCCACCACCTAGCCCTGCACCTCCGCCGCCTCCACCTCCGCCACCTCCACCTCCGCCCCCTCCTCGTCCTGCACCCAGCCCAGCTCCAAAACCCAGTCCGCCACCCCCGCCACCTCAACCTCCATCGCCCAGTCCTGAATCTGCACCCAGCCCACCACCTCCATCGCCAAGCCCATCGCCTCCGCCACTTCCACCTCCACCTCCACCCAGCCCACCACCTCCATCGCCAAGCCCACCGCCTCCGCCACCTCCACCTCCACCTCCACCCAGCCCACCACTACCTCCATCGCCAAGCCCACCGCCTTCGCCACCTCCACCGCCACTTCCACTATATCCAGCCATCCCACCGCCTCCATTGCCAAGCTCACCGTCTCCGTCACCTTCACCACCTCCACCACCACCACCTAGTCCCCCGTCTCCACCACCATCAGACGCGAAGGGGTGCTATGATCTTCAGCCCCAAGAAGGTGTCGGCTGTATGATGCAGGTGGGTTGCTTAACCTAGGTAACCCCTAACCCTAAACCCTAAACGACAAACCTGAAATTTTCAAATGTGTCCCTCAGCAATGTGCAGATAGTTTCCGCAGCTTAGTTTAGGGTCGAAATTCCGAGTAGAGGGGGGGAGGGAGTAAAGAGGGGGGGGAGTGGGGGGGGGGGATTCTTTTCCAGGGAATGTTCGACTCTGTACTGGATTCCTAATAAACTGTATTCCAAAGTCGGTATCAAGATTAATCAGATGGCTGTACTGTCATAGCAGTCCCATGCTCCTTTTTACACCAAATTGAAAGTGAATTGAAAAACCCTGAACCCTGAGCCCGGAAACCTGACACTACCCTTGGTTTCGTGTATCATGTCAGGGTATAGAAGCACTTCTGATGTAAATCATGGAAGCACTTCTGATGTACATCATGGAAGTCAAGGATTTGGTTTGGAATTCAAATGTTTTCACTGAATGAATCGTGTTGCTGCACAGAAAATGTGGGGGCAGTGCAACGCTTCCTGGCTGATCAATGGAGGATATTGGTGAGTAACTAGCATGTCACGTGGTGGGCTGAGTGATTGAGGTGGTGGACTGGCTGATGAAGGTGGTGGGCTGGCTGATTAATGGAGGATATTGGTGAGTAACTAGCATGTCACGTGGTGGGCTGGGTGATTGAGGTGGTGAGCTGGCCGATGAAGGTGGTGGGCTGGCTGATCAATGGAGGATATTGGTGAGTGACTAGCATGTCACGTGGTGGGCTGGGTGATAGAGGTGGTGGGCTGGGAGATGGAGGTGATTGACTGGCTGGTAAATGGAGGATATTGGTGAGTGACTAGCATGTCACGTGGTGGGCTGGGTGATAGAGGTGGTGGGCTGGGAGATTGAGGTGATTGGCTGGCTGGTCAATGGAGGATATTGGTGAGTGACTGGCAGTGTTGAACTTAGATGACACTAGACGACGTGTGGGGGGCTGCCGGACGGCCACCACTGAGCCGATGGGGGGCCAAGCCTTGACCAGCCTAAGCCCTAAACCCTTAATCCTACACCCTAAACCATAAACTAGGCCACCACAGAGCTGACGGGGGACCACGCCTTGACCAACCTGAAGTCGAAGCCTGAAGGCAAAAGCGAGCCTGAAGGCAAAGCCTGAAGTTGAAACCTGAAGGCAACGCCTGTAGTCGAAGCCTGAAGGCAAAAGCGAGCCTCAAGGCAAAGCCTGAAGTTGAAACCTGAAGGCGACGCCTGAAGTCAAACCTGAAGGCAAAAGCGAGCCTGAAGTCAAAGCCTGAAGGCGATAGGGAGCCTGAAGGCAAAAGTAAGCCTGAAGGCAATAGGGAGCCTGAAGGCAAAAGTAAGCCTGAAGGCAAAGCCTGAGGTTGAAACCTGAAGGCAACGCCTGAAGGCAACGCCTGAAGTCGAAACCTGAAGGCAATGGCCGGAGCAGTAGCTGCTTGGCTCGGTCCCCTAGGTGGAATTTTCACGAGGAAGAATTGAAATGAGGCAGTGATTACCGGAATGCCCAGGGCTTATATAGCAGCAGCAGCACCGGTAAAAGAAAACTTGCTGGACAAGTGCAACTGAACCCTTAACACTCAACCCTAAACTCTTGACCCTAAATCCTTAACCATGAACCCGAAACCCTTAAACCCTTAAGCCAAGGCAACATCCTCGTTGCAAATAAATACCAGTCCCTCCATACAGCAACAGCTGCGTGCCGTGGGCGCTTCACGAAGCTTCTGCGGCCTGCGGCTGTTGCTATATGGCAGCAGAAGTGAACTTCAAATTCAAATTCAAATTTGAAAAACAGAAGTGCTTGATACAGCGGGATTGCAAGTTAGCATTCAAGTAGTGGGAAGCCAGAATTCACTGCAAGAAAGAAACAGAGCTACGCCCCGTTGGGGGCGTGAGAGTTAAGAAATCAGCGCAGCCTGGGCCGAAGCCACATCCTCGCCGCTACCGTAATGCACTGCAAGGTATGCAGCACGTTATAGCTCCCTACTCACCCACGAAATGTGTGGCCTGAGATGTTGCATATTCTGGCTGCCCTCAAACACACAAAATAATGGGCAGTCAGACGGTGCAGCAGCTGCGAGCAAAGGAACTGACGTGTAAGGGCAACTTGTGGGGGTGAGTGGGCTGTCAGACTGTGCAATAGCTGTGGGCAAAGGGTCAAACGGGCAAGGGCATTTTTGCAGGTGAGTGGGCAGCCTGATTGAGCGGCATCCACAATGCCTTTGTCCGGCAGAACCCTTGTTATCTTAATTTGTCGGGGATATCTTGCCTTCCCTCTTTTGATGTATGATTCTAGTGGTGTGGCCCTCTCCAGCGAGATAAAAGCCAGCTTTTCCTGGTGTGCATCAGAGCGCATGGCAGACCACTCCTGTTTCAGTGTCCGTCTTGGCTTCTGCTGCTGGTTTCCCCCCGGATCGCCTGCCTGCCCCTTTCAAAAATGGCTTTGGGTGAATGCCGGGGATGCCTTAAATTTGCCACAAGAACCTTGGGGTCTGGCAGGCGGCTACTGCTGGGCCCATAGGGACAATGCCTCGATTGAAGTGCGGCCGGAGCTTGCTTGCCGTACCTGACCCTAAAGGCCATATACACTATTCCGTTACTGTTCAGTGTTCATTCTGGTGGATAACGTAACACTTTCGGCATGTGACCGGGCAGTCCGATGTGTCAATGGTGTTTCACCTCTGGGCCCTGCTCTAAAAGGCTCGGCCGCGTGGGCGCCTAACTAAAAGGGGCAGACAAGAAAAAATGAATAGTCCAATTTGTGAATCACCTTCTCTCCAATGATCCTGAGAAGAACTGACATGCCCCACTTGCACCCTCTTTGCAGCAAAATGACTTGCGGCATATGCTGAGAGATATATTCAACGACGGGATTCCTCCATCGGCGCCAGTATTTTGATGATAATACCTAAAATGAGGGTTCATACTTTTGAATATCACTGCAGGGACCAGCGGGTATGCACC
This sequence comes from Limnomonas spitsbergensis, assembly GCA_037349105.1. Lineage (NCBI taxonomy): Eukaryota > Viridiplantae > Chlorophyta > Chlorophyceae > Chlamydomonadales > Limnomonas > Limnomonas spitsbergensis. The sequence goes on from JAYJMM010000009.1 coordinate 3,920,648, forward strand.
GTTCGAAACTTTTTGAGAACCAGTGGGTGCAACGCTGGTCGTTTAGCTTCATTAGCCCTACTTCAAGAACATGAGATCTTCACAGTTTATATTAGTCTCGCATTTTATACTGGTCTTCTTGGCCGTCTAGTGGGCCGATGAACTTGGGGTTTTCTCAGTAATTTTCTTTTAATTTTGACTTAACAAACGAACAAGATAGGCCTCCGAACCTCACTGGTCTGGCAACTGCCTGACTGAGAATTACAGACAATAAAAAGAAAGAGAGGAACGAAAGGAGTATACCCCGCCAAATGAAAGAAACAGCTCCTTTGTGAGGTTTATTTAAAGGCTTAACTGCCCAGTGGGACATCACATCAGATGCATGAGACAGGTGCCCGTAAACCGGTCAAGAACGGTACACCTGCGGGCCCGCTCAAAGCTCGGCCGCGTGGGCACCCACTGTTTAGACAGAAGGGAAACAAAACTTAAAGGAACAGGGGGGGGGAAGTAACAAAAGCCTTAAACCGGTACGAGCACGAAATGAACTAGAACAGAGAGCAAACAGCCAATGACCCCCCTGAGCAAGCAGGGGTTTGCGGGCATCCGTCCCATGCATTAAATGTGATGCTCTTCTGAAATGTGAAAATTCACGAGGGGGGGGGCAAAAAAAGCCAGGGACCCCATGCCCAGAAGAAAACGAGCACTCAAGCTTACCACCCACCCACGTACCGCCTCCGGAACCCATTGAAATTCAAACCGCATCTCAGTCAAAATTCAAAATTCCAGGGCATATAAGTTTTTTTTATCACCTCGTCAAGGCGCTTCTACTGGTACATTTCAATTCGTTAGGTGATGAAAATTCATGCCAACAGTCAATTTTGGTACTGGGCTCAGCCAAGCTATTGAGGACCGACTAATGCTCGCTAGCGATCACGATTCATGCCAACAATTAATTTGGGTACTGAGCTCAGTCAAGCTATTGACTACCGCCTACTTCTAGCTAACGATCACATGTTTCCAGCAAGCAGATGGCCTGAATGGCGGTGGCAGTGCGATGGCATTAGCATTCATCTCAGTGGTCATGAGCTCCCTCACTGCCTTCTTCCGCTCCCTCAGCAGGACCTCTTCGCCCACTAATCCCTCCCTCTAATTCCTCCACCATCAGCGCTTAGCTTGCCACGACGACCAAAAGTGAAATGTTTATTCATGATCCACCAGACCAAAAGTACCATGTGCTGCGAAGGGGGTCATATGGTAATTCAAGCAACATTTTAGGATATAAATGGACTCATGTTGGCAAGACGAACATAGAGGTGCCGCTGCCAGCCTCAATAGACCTCCAGAAAAAAAGATACGTTATTTTCAAATTATCTGTTTTTTTGGAGACCCCCCCCATCTTTGCCCCCCATATCCCCCAGGGCCAAAACATTTAAGACCAGCTATGGAACGCTCTCGTTTAGCTCTAAACTTTGAGGCATGGGGTCGAATTGTTTTGCCCCTCGAAATTTCACACAAAATGTGGAAAAGGAAATCGATGCATCCCGAACCAAAACGTGCTTACGCAAAGCTAGGGATATTGCCACTGTGACAGAGCATGCCACACCTGCCCCCAGAAGTTGGGGACCCACGCGGCCGAGCCTTTTTGATGAGGGCCCTGAGGTGTTAAGTCATTGACCTACCCCCATTAGGTTAAGAGATCGAATCTAGATCGCCGGGCTTTAAGTTCATGCATCTCCACATAGGAGGGATGCATGGCTGCACCATGGCTCTGGCTGTGCATGGTAGCTGGAATTGCGCTGGTAACTTGTTTCCCTGGCTAGCACCTTACCGGCAAGCCTTCTTGGGGAATAGACTTGACAGGGGCAAGGATTCTTCGGGCTGCCTTTTTCTTGAGTTCTTCTCCCTCTTCCCTTAACTTTATTTTCTTCCAGCGAGACAGTTGGGCGCCCACGCGGCGGAGCCTTTATGAGCAGAGCCCAGAGGTGTAATGTCATTGACATTACCGGCAAGCCTCAGTTTTAGCCATTTACCGTTCTTGATGACAGCCATGTAACTGGACACCCGGCCGAGCTCTTAGCGCTGGGCCTAGAGGTGTAACGTCAATTGCGTAATTTACGAGTCCAAGGGTGTCCTAGGGGCTTACAGGGCATTTGCCATCATGCCATCAACCAACATGTAAATGTTTCATGGGGATGCACGGGTTCAAAGTTGGTATCGCAACCTATTGCAATAGTTGCCCGTGGGCGGACTTCTTATTGCAGATGCAAAGTTTTCATTGAAAGTGACGGTACGACACAAGTGAAGAGGCTCCATCACCAGTCTCCCCTCTGCTCCCCCTGGGCACCTCTCCCCTGGATTTCAAAAGCACCGGTACACAATACAAATCACCACGACTGCATCCTGTTAAAAAAGTTCCGCTGCCGTGCATCCTTTTCATCTCTCTCAAACCATCCTGCCACATACGTATTGCAAAGCCCGACAAACAGTCACAAACACAAACAAATCATGGTAGTACAATCCGGCTAAGCCTGTACCATACCGTGCCGTGTCGTGCTAACTTGGTGGCAAAATTAACCAGTGCTGTATCATGCTGTATCATGCCAATTTGACACAAATGTCATAGTAACGGACGCCAGACCAGACGGTTGGATCATCGAACTTGGATGCCGACATGGCCGAGCCTTTCTGAGCAGAGATCCCAGAGGAGCAACATCATTGACGCAACCGCCACAGCAACAGCTTTATTCCTGTCTTGCTGCCTACATGCCGGGGATGTGCCCAGTGGGATCAGTGGTGCTACACTGATTGTCTGCGGTTCGAATCCTGTTGCCTACATGCCGGGGATGTGCCAGTACACCGCGGCATCCCCCATAGCCATCTCTATCCTGTCGTCCTGCACGATGACGCGCTCCTGCAGCTCCTTGACCGTCACCATGGCAGGAGCCACCCCCAGATCTGCCACGATCCTCTCCGCACCAGGGAAAGGCTACATGAGGCACAGGGACAGGACACAAGGCTCAGGCAAGCTCCCATGAACGGCTCAGGCAACACAAGGCTGAAAACGAAAAAGCTCGAATAAAAATACCGGTATTAAATGACCGGTACCGGTACCGGTACCGGTCAACTAAATTATAATTGTTTTATTAAAAAGCCATACCGGTATCGTATTTTTGAAATACGAACAGAACAAACAAACCTAAGTTGCTTTACTACCGCTACGTACAAGTAGCCAAGGATTTAAGAACGCGGGCATGCATCCTACCAAGTCCTTGGACGCAGCCGTGTAGGTGACAATGCACCGCATGCCCGCGCTGCGCGCCGCCTGCAGCCCGATTTCGCTGTCCTCCACCACGACACACTCGGAGGGCTTCAGGCCCAGCTGCTCGGCGGCCATGCGGTAGATCATCGGGTCGGGCTTCTTTTCAGTCACGTCATCACTTGTGGGTCTCAACAGGGATCCATTGGGAGTTTAGGGATCCAATTATAAATCCATTTAGGGATCTATGAAGGGATCTATGAAGGGATCTATGAAGGGATCTATGAAGGGATCCATTTCGGGATCCATATTAATAAGTATGAAGGGATCCGTTTAGGGATCCGTTTCGGGATCCGTTTCGGAATCCGTTTAGGGATCCGTTTAGGATTTTAGATCGACCAAGCAGAACAACTCGCAGCCACGGCATCTCCTGAGGAGCTCAACAGGGAATCCCTACTCCGGATCATTAAGAGAATCCCTACTTCAGGTCATTAAGAGAATCCCTACTTCAGGTCTTTAAGAGAATCCCTACTTGAGAGAATCCCTACTTGAGAGAATCCCTACTTGAGAGAATCCCTACTTGAGAGAATCCCTACTTGAGAGAATCCCTAGGATTTCAGACCAACCAGGCAGCTCAGCTTGCAGACGCAGACGAACACATTCGGCGTCAGGAGTTGAGCTGTTGAGCAAATCACACAACAGGGAGTACCAACAACAGGACAGCTGAGGGCCCTTGCAACCACATGCCTTTTTGAGCAGGACCCAGAGGTGTTCCGTTTTTGTCTCATTGACCAACGGAATGACGACATCTACTGAATTGAAATATATACATTTCTTGACCGCAAGTCCTACGTACTACCCCTCCCACACACCCCTCCATTCCCACCTCCGTACCCTGCCTCCCTACCCCCCCACCCCTCCGTAACCACCTCCGTACCTAGCCTCATCCCCCACACACCCCTCTGTCCCCACCCTTCACCCCCACCCCCACCTGTACCCGCCCCTCCCCCCACACCTGCCAGGAAGCAGTCCAAGCCCCCAAAACGCCCCTCCCCCAGGAGCGCTTTGAGCGTGAGCTCGACCGTTGACTTGGTGGCCGCACTGCACACCGCCAGCTTCACACCCGCCTCCCGAGCCTCATCCATGACACGCAGCACGCCGGGACGCGGCTCCGCATCCCCACTCCTGTGGCCAGGTCAGCAACACTTCAGCAACGCACGTCAGCAACACAGCACTTCAAGGTCACACTTCGGCAACACACTTCGGCAACACACTTCGGCAACACACTTCAGCAACACACGTCAGCAACACTCGTCAGCAACACAGCACTTCAAGGTCACACTTCGGCAACACACTTCAGCAACAAACTTCAGCAACACACGTCAGCAACACAGCACTTCACGGTCGCACTTCGGCAACACACTTCAGGAACACAGCATTGCAGGGTCACACTTCAGCAACACACTTCAGCAACACAACACTTCAAGGTCACACTTCGGCAACACACTTCAGGAACACATCATTGCAGGGTCACACTTCAGCAACACTCTTCAGCGGCCCACTCCAGCAACACAACACTTCAAGGTCACACTTCGGCAACCCACTTCAGAAACACAGCATATCAGGGTCACACTTCAGCAACAAACTTCAGCAACAATCTTCAGCAACACACTTCAGCACCACTCTTCAGCAACACAGCACTTCAAGGTCACACATCGGCAACCCACTTCAGTAACACAGCATATCAGGGTCACACTTCAGCAACACACTTCAGCAACACAGCATTTCAGGGTCGCACTTCAGCAACACACTTCAGTCACATTTCAGTGACACACTTCAGCAACACAGGCCAGTCACACTTCAGTCACACTCCAGAAACACACTTCAGCAACACACTTCAGCAACGCATTTCAGTAACACACTTCAGCAACACACTTCAGTCACACTTCAGACACACACTTCAGCAACACACTTTAGCCATTAGCAGTAGCCCTTGCTACGCGTGACAATGGGCTACTGCTAATGGCTGAAGTGTGTTACTGACCCCAAGACAAGTTGCCCCCCAAAACAAGTTGCCCCCAAAACAAACAAGTCGCTCCCCCAAACACGTTTTCCTCCCAACCGGCGCTCACAAAATCATTCCTCGGTACTGCTCATTCTTCCATGTCTGCAGCGTTTCGATGAGTGCCGTTCGCTCCTCCTCCGACTCCGGGACCTTGTTGTCTAGTTGCGGGATCGTCGACACCGGCCAGCCCTCCGCCTCAAAGTACCACTTGAGCTTGCGCTTGAATCCCAGGCCCACCTTCTCCTCCATCATCGCGTGCAGCTCGGTGGGCCAATGGACCACACCGGCATCTGGAGGGCAACACATGTCAGCGTTTACTTTAGTACGTGCCAGAGCACCTTCGGGGGACCGATGGGCGGCCATTACTGGGCCGATGGGGACCAAACCTTAACTGGCCTACGGCCGGTCGCCCCAGCAGTAGGGCTTGCTGCACCAGGCCACCAGAGCCTTAGGCCGTGATGTAGCTGAAGTGTAGCTGAAGCACTTCAAAATAATCAGTGACGTATGTTGGTAAAATTCTGTGAGAAGATTGAATCAACGGCACAGGAACGCCACAGGCTGACCTAACACCATGGGCCAAAACGTAAAATATAGACCGGTACAGTTCAATGCACCTGGCATCACAATCTAGTCAGGCGACAAGTCAGGGTACACAGGAATGGCTTATGCTGAGCTGATGCCATGGGCTGAAACGTAAAAAAAACGGTATGCCGGAAGGTCAATGTGCATGGCACCACATTCTAGCCAGGAGGCGAGTCAGGAGACACAGGTTGGCCCTTGGCATCGAAGTCACGCACCGTTTCTTACGCCGAAGTGCTCAAAAGTTGCATTGTAAGCCCTCAGGTGAAGATCGGCAGACTCTAGGATGACACCATCACAGTCCTGCGCCAGCAGCCAGCATCAGGAGCAATGCTGTGCTCATTACGGTCCCAACGGTGGCTGTGTTATGTAGCTGAATGTCAGTCACGTAATCTCAAGGCAGATTCAGCTACTTTAACCAGAAAGGGACTGTCATCACATCGACGACTTATGAATTACGGCGCAATGGCACAGCACTGACCAGGGCTATCATCCGGCAGCCATCATCCGCCATCGATCAGCAAGCATGAGTACAGGAAGGCGTCATTTTCAGCATGACTCCCATGCCTTGCATTCTTTTGATTGGACTTAACATAGTGGTAGGCCAGCTGGCTGAACCTAGAAAGCCTGAGACCCTAACATAGAAAGCAGCCCGGTTGCGCATGTGGCCCACGTCGTCAGCTGAGAAAAGTTGAGCAGGAACAGGAAAGGCACACTTGCATGCACCGGTCATTTCCATGCACCGGCGTCCCCCACACACGAATCCCCATTGTCCCATGCCCACTGCTGACACTCACGAAGATCAGGCCTTTCATCTTTGCCTGGACCTTGCATGATGATCTTTGGGGGGGTTGAGCACAGCGTGCGGGGCAACTGAACGTGTTTCTCCTGCAACAACGAAAATGTGAGGATACGGGCAACAGGTGCAGGCCTGTACCGTGCAATTTCTGTTTTCGAACCTCGAAAGTATAGCTGATTTATTGCAGTTCATTCGTCTTGTCTTACGAGCTCGAATAGGTCGGCTGAATAAAGATTGCGGTGGAGAAAACGTGGAGTGCTGGGCAGTGCGGCATAATCTTCATACCTGAACCAATTTTGTGGAAATCCTTCAACATTATGCAGTCGAACAACTACGAGAACGGCGGGGGCAGAACTGTCACAAGCGCAAGACAACAGGGGCAGGTGCAAGCCTGCCTACGGCCCTGGAGTAGAAGCGCTTGACCGATTTATTCAACACACATTAAACCCGTTAAGGCCGCAATCCATCCGCGGACACCTCTGCGTTCAGCAGCGCCCCTTCTAAGCAGTTAACCGGAACAGCTATCGGGGGAAGAGACGTTTCAGGGCATATCTGCCGGGACGGGTCCCAACGACTCTGATAGTCTCATAAAGCAGATGCAGGTCCTCGGTATCTACAGCACTGTAATCAGGGCAATTGCATGCATGCATTGGTAAAGCTGCAGCAAATGCAATCATCCCGCTTCATCATGGGGCTCCTCTCCTCCATGCAAGCAGTGTAGCGGCTGAGGGGTGCACCCTCGTGTGTCCATGTGTCCACAGTGCAGTCATACGTCGTGACATCAGTTCCAGTCAGTGACTGACCAGGGGCTCAAATGCAATACTCGAGCATGAAGCCTTCCCCCTGGAGTGTCCATGTGGGTCTAAAAGGGCATCCAACCTGAGAAGAAGATCGAGGAGATGGTGCCAGTGGTGAAGGAAATCAGGCAGGTTGAGCCCCGGGTTGGGCACTAAGGTATATGGATGGCATGCAGCAGGGGGCATGCAGCACCGAGCTGCATGATTCAAAACATGGAATGCCTGCATCTGGCCATGTAGGGCAGCTTCATGCCGAGGATAAAGAATCCCAGACGAGGCTGCCGTGCATCTGTGTTTATAAGTGCCTGTACCGCTGCCTATACCGGTGAAATGCATGTACCGGTTTACGGGCACTTGTGGCGTGTCCCATGCAACAAATGTGATGCTCTGCTGGACTGTAAAAGCTTCACACACCTTCAGTGTGTACAATTCCAGTTTTGACCGGCTGCTGGCTGACCACAACTGACCGAGCAGATGTGAACCAAACATTGACAGTGGCAGGGCTTGCTGCTCCCGGCCATCACGGGCAGAGGCAATGTTGGAGGCCATGAATTTGCTAAATGTTGGCTGAAGCACCCTAGAATAAAAATGCAGTTGCTTCATGTTAGGTTTGTACAGTCCAGCAGGACATCACATTTTAGTATTTGATGCATGGGACAGGTGCATGGATCTTTTCCTTTTCGTTTCCCTCATTATTTTTCCGCAGCCTTAAGTGTGATGAAAAGTGTAATCACACCTTACCCGCGGTGAGGGGGATTGCTGGGGGGCCTAATGTGTTCAGTCCATGCCCAGGCACACAATGTTTGCTAAGCATTGAACATACCGGTATTGAGCATTTGGTGAAAAAAAACTTCTCTGTGGGGGTCGCAAGAGAGCGCACGTGACATGATCCCCCCAGAGCATCTGAATCTGCCGCCACTGCCCCTGTCCATGCTGCCGCTGTCACTCCCACATACCGGTATACCTCACATCATGTGAGGGATACCATCACATCAGGAGAGAATCCTCCCGTCAAGGTCAAACAGTCCAGTGAACGGGAGGATTTCTCCAGATATAGCCTGACGAGGTTGTGAATCCGCTTCTATCCCGGTTAATGGCTGCTGAATTTAGGTGGTGATGGGCTAGACCAGAGGGGCTAGACATGTGAGCTCATGTCTCGCCAGCAGTACTCCAGATGCGATCTGAGTTGTTGCACCAGTCGGGAGGCAAATACTCGCTTAAAACTCGAAAATTATTCAGGAACAATACAGAACAAGTGCTAAGATAGGAAACCTTCATATTCGAAGAATGACTTGCAAGCGTTGACGGGCATGCCACCTTCCAAATGAAAAATTCAAATTCGGAAGTCAAGGAAACGCGAGGGCGACTCCCGCACCTGGAGCCCCTAGCATTGGCATAGCCCCAAGAGTGCAAGTAAGATGCGCCAAGAAAAAAGCCTGACGCAGCAGCTGCATAAGCCTCGGACCGTATCCTACGCAGACCTCACCACAGCTTTGAACAAAAGTACATCAGACCGCAGCTCATCATGACAGCGCAGCGAATAGTCGATGCGGCCCCTAGCTCGGGCCCCGATGCGCTGTCGCGCATTATGAAGCGCCTGCACAAGTTCGCCGTGGTCCAACCGGGAGAGCCGCACGCGGAGACCAGCAGCAACAGCAGCCGAAGCGCCGTTGCCGTGCCCGACAAAACGCAGCAAAAGCATGGCAAGGGTCGACCGAGGTCGGCCAGCCCATCACTCAGGCACGTACAACCTGACCTCATGCATGGCGTCCCATGCAAGGGCTCGCGCTTGCATGAGCTCACGAAGTGGCGAAGTCGCTGAGACTCAAGTAGCTGCACATCTTCATCGCCCCGCAAGCATCCAGCGCCATGTGCCAGTGTCACACCCCGCTGTCATGCACATCCTGCTACGTCTGGTCTGCGTGCCACACTGCCACCTACTGTTGCTGCAACGTCAGCTCACCCGACCTACAGCATTTTTCGAAAGAGCCATGCAGGTAGTACGGTGCCTGCTAAAATCATCAAAGGAACACGTGTCCTACCTGTCCCACAGGCTGAGCGGCAGAGTTGCAAGAGCGGCTGCGAACCTGCCTCAGCAAGTGGCGCGTGGGGGAGCAGAAAAAATTGCAGCTGGGCGCAAGACGGCCGCATGTGAGCCTGGAGGGGGGGCATCAGGGTTATAGGGTTTCACCATAAACTCGTCCGCTAGACTGGTTCATTTGAGCTGAGAGGAGGGGGGCCGGGGGGTGTTAAGGTTATTATGGGGTGGGGCAGGGCATGTACCTAGGGTTTGATTGTTTTTTGAAGTATTAGGCGTAATCCTCTGCGGGCTTCTTGCACCCAGCTGCAATTTTTCCCGCTCCCCCACGAGCTTTCTAAGCGTTATCCAGCAGCATTTTTTTTCGTTTACATATTTCACCCTAAGTACATGGATTCAGGGGGACACCTGTTTGGCCGAAGCTGTGGGTTTGCCACCTTAACAATTGTCGTCACTGAGTAGCAGCGTCTCTGGCACAGTGCTAATGCAAGCATCCACATGGCCTGGCTGAAGGGGAGAGGTGCAATGACCTGTGAAAGCTAAGCAAATAAATTGGCAGGCTTACGAATGTTTGTCAGGAGTAGCTCTGACGTGTTCAGGTTTATAGTGTATAGGGTGGGACAATCTCAGGACATCTGGTGCCAGATGTCCGGAGAGGCATTGCGAATCCCTTTTAACATGTTGCACTGCTGCCTACGGGCTCTCTTGGTCTTAAGGGGTGACATGAGCACTAAATGTCTTTTTTTCAATCCATCGTCACAGGGGCTCAACAGAGAAATACCGACACCGACCTTGCAGGGACAACTGTGCTGGTGAGTTGGACTGCTTAGGGTCCAGGCTATTAAACCCTGGACCTCGCAGGTGAATTTGATTGTTTAGGTTCCAGGCTATTAAACCCTCAATCTTGAAGAAATACATGTGGCAGTGAGTTGAATTGCTCAGGGTCCAGGCTGTTAAACCCTCGATTTTGCAGGAATGGTGGTGAATTTGATTTTTGTTAGGGAATTAGGTCCAGGTTGTTCAACCCTCGACCTTGCAGAAAGTTATGAAGTGGTGAATTTGATTGTTAGGGTCCAGGTTGTTAAACCCTCGGCCTTGCAGACACAGCTGTGTTGTATTTGATTGTTAGGGTCCAGGTTGTAAAACCCTTGGCCTTGTAGGCACAGCTGTGTTGTATTTGATTGTTAGGGTCCAGGTTGTTAAACCCTCGGCCTTGCAGACACAGTTGTGTTGCATTTGATTGTTAGGGTCCAGGTTGTTAAACCCTCGGCCTTGCAGACACAGCTGTGTTGCATTTGATTGTTAGGGTCCAGGTTGTTAAACCCTCGGCCTTGCAGACACAGCTGTGTTGCATTTGATTGTTAGGGTCCAGGTTGTTAAACCCTCGGCCTTGCAGACACAGCTGTGTTGCATTTGATTGTTAGGGTCCAGGTTGTTAAACCCTCGGCCTTGCAGACACAGCTGTGTTGCATTTGATTGTTAGGGTCCAGGTTGTTAAACCCTCGGCCTTGCAGACACAGCTGTGTTGTATTTGATTGTTTGGGTCCAGGTTGTTAAACCCTCGGCCTTGCAGACACAGTTGTGTTGCATTTGATTGTTAGGGTCCAGGTTGTTAAACCCTCGGCCTTGCAGACACAGCTGTGTTGTATTTGATTGTTAGGGTCCAGGTTGTTAAACCCTCGGCCTTGCAGACACAGTTGTGTTGCATTTGATTGTTAGGGTCCAGGTTGTTAAACCCTCGGCCTTGCAGACACAGCTGTGTTGCATTTGATTGTTAGGGTCCAGGTTGTTAAACCCTCGGCCTTGCAGACACAGCTGTGTTGCATTTGATTGTTAGGGTCCAGGTTGTTAAACCCTCGGCCTTGCAGACACAGCTGTGTTGCATTTGATTGTTAGGGTCCAGGTTGTTAAACCCTTGGCCTTGCAGACACAGCTGTGTTGTATTTGATTGTTTGGGTCCAGGTTGTTAAACCCTCGGCCTTGCAGACACAGCTGTGTTGTATTTGATTGTTAGGGTCCAGGTTGTTAAACCCTCGGCCTTGCAGACACAGCTGTGTTGCATTTGATTGTTAGGGTCCAGGTTGTTAAACCCTTGGCCTTGCAGACACAGCTGTGTTGCATTTGATTGTTAGGGTCCAGGTTGTTAAACCCTCGGCCTTGCAGACACAGCTGTGTTGTATTTGATTGTTAGGGTCCAGGTTGTTAAACCCTCGGCCTTGCAGACACAGCTGTGTTGCATTTGATTGTTAGGGTCCAGGTTGTTATACCCTCGGCCTTGTATGCACAGCTATGTTGCATTTGATTGTTAGGGTCCAGGTTGTTAAACCCTCGGCCTTGCAGACACAGCTGTGTTGCATTTGATTGTTAGGGTCCAGGTTGTTAAACCCTCGGCCTTGCAGACACAGCTATGTTGCATTTGATTGTTAGGGTCCAGGTTGTTAAACCATCGGCCTTGCAGACACAGCTGTGTTGCATTTGATTGTTAGGGTCCAGGTTGTTAAACCCTCGGCCTTGCAGACACAGCTGTGTTGCATTTGATTGTTAGGGTCCAGGTTGTTAAACCCTCGGCCTTGCAGACACAGCTGTGTTGCATTTGATTGTTTGGGTCCAGGTTGTTAAACCCTCGGCCTTGCAGACACAGCTGTGTTGCATTTGATTGTTAGGGTCCAGGTTGTTAAACCCTCGGCCTTGCAGACACAGCTGTGTTGCATTTGATTGTTAGGGTCCAGGTTGTTAAACCCTCAGCCTTACAGACACAGCTGTGTTGCATTTGATTGTTAGGGTCCAGGTTGTTAAACCCTCGGCCTTGCAGACACAGCTGTGTTGCATTTGATTGTTAGGGTCCAGGTTGTTAAACCCTCGGCCTTGCAGACACAGCTGTGTTGCATTTGATTGTTAGGGTCCAGGTTGTTATACCCTCGGCCTTGTATGCACAGCTGTGTTGCATTTGATTGTTAGGGTCCAGGTTGTTATACCATCGGCCTTGCAGACACAGCTGTGTTGCATTTGATTGTTAGGGTCCAGGTTGTTATACCCTCGGCCTTGTATGCACAGCTATGTTGCATTTGATTGTTAGGGTCCAGGTTGTTAAACCCTCGGCCTTGCAGACACAGCTGTGTTGCATTTGATTGTTAGGGTCCAGGTTGTTAAACCCTCGGCCTTGCAGACACAGCTATGTTGCATTTGATTGTTAGGGTCCAGGTTGTTAAACCATCGGCCTTGCAGACACAGCTGTGTTGCATTTGATTGTTAGGGTCCAGGTTGTTAAACCCTCGGCCTTGCAGACACAGCTGTGTTGCATTTGATTGCTTAGAGTCCAGGCTGTCAAACCCTCATATAGTCATGTCCTAGCAGAAACAAATGTTGCGGTGAATTTGATTGTGTAGGGTCCAGGGCCTGGACTCCAGGCTGTTAAACCCTCAATCTTGCAGGTATGATGTGCTGGACGGATTAGGGTTGAGGGGACGCAAAACCTACACTGTCAAGCTTGCAGGAATTAATGCGGTGGCAAGCTGTAAGTTTATAAGGGTGTAAAGACTGTAAACTGTACACCCCAAAACTTGCAGGAATTACTGTGGTCGAAAGGTGGAGGGTCTGTGTTGAGAGAGTTGCGCATCAGTTTCTACCATGGCACTCTCTGATGCTTACGCAAAATCCTTGGCCCTTACCCCTGGGGTGTCACGCACCTGACTAAGTTTACGTCTTCAACAACCCCTCACCCAACTCCTTCCAAGCTTCACATATATTATTGATGTCCGTCACTCTTCCTCGGCGGCCGGCGCCCCTCCGAGCACTGAACCCTATAATGCGCTAGGGCTGTCATATTCAACTCACCATTTCTGGTGGGTTTGCATCCTAAAGCCCCCACCTTCATTTCCCCCACCCGCTCTTCCCATCAACGCTGCATGCTGTTTGTTTGTCCAATCCTGGTTTTAAAAGCCCCCCCCCCCCCCCCCCCACACACACACACTCTCATTTGATGTGTGCAGTTGAACAACATCCGGGTCCTGCCCTCTGCAACACCTGCAACATCAGCAACAACAACAGCAACATCCTCAGCAACAATGGCAGCAACAGGCACCACTACCCCTGCAGCAGACGCTCCAACATCAGTCCGTGGCGAGCCTCTCCACCAAGGTAAACATAACACCATCCACAACACTTTGGGGATGTTGTGGATGCTGTCCTTTGAAACGCTTATCCCGGTGGCCTGGTACTCTTGTAGAGCGCAGCCTTCCCTCGAGCTATATGTTGATTGGGAGTGAGGCAGCATCAAACGTTTAGTTAACACTCGGCAGGTTCCTGTCGGAATCGAGAGCTGGGGTCAATGCTTTGCCCTGAGGGCATCATCATTGAAAGAATGAATTGCCGTAAGTCAAGTTTTAGGGAAGGCCTGAAGACTCTTCAAATCTACGGTACCGGTGTTGGGATGACAGGACTGGATGCTGCGAAAGTGGTGATCTCGTAGAATTACAAAGTAGGTCGACCACTCTGCCAACAAAAGTAGGCCCTCCACTTCTTACTTACCGGTAGATGTTTTCCTTTTCGAAAGGCATATTACCGGCTTGCCTCCATGTGACTCAGCCACTAAACCCTCAATGGCCCTCCTGGAAAATACCTGGAGGGCCTGCTTGTTAAGCTACACCTCCCCACCTCACATGCCCCCTTAGACCCAGTTTTTGTTAATAAAACCTCCTGTGCCCTTTCAGACCTCAGAGTGGGTATCCACGACGGTTTCACCGCCAGCCACTCAGGCAAGCTGGGCTCATCCGATCAGAAGCCCGCGGCATCGCTGCCTTCATCTAGCACGAACGCAATATCAGGCGTTGGCACGGGAGCAGGAGCTGATGCGGGAGCAGATGCGGGAGCGGGAGCAAGCAACCGGGCCGCCGCACTTCAGGCGCTCAAGACCCGTCACCTTCTGCCCGGCGGCGGGGCGGCGGCAGTGGTTGCGGCAGCGGCGGTAGGGACGGCCCCCTTCCGGGGGTATACCGCGAGGGCCGTGCAAGCTCGGGCGAACTCAGGCGAGCCGTCGTCGCACGGAGTAGTGGGCGCTACGATCGCCAGCGGGAGCGGAAGCAGGGGGCACTCCGTCTTGACAGTTCGAGCTGAGCCGCCCCTGCAGCAGCCGCTGGAGGGTCAGTCTGGTGCCGCCATGGGAAATGCCCCTGCCCCGTCCCCCCCACCTGCTCCGAGCGTTGCTGGCCCGACTGCCGGACGTGAAGCCGTTGCCACGGCTGGTGTCCCAACCTCCTCAGTGCCCTGCATCTTAGCTGCCCCTGTCCCTGCACCCACAGCAGCGACCGCCCCGGCGATGATCACCAGGGCCGTGCACTTGTCCCCGTTCCGCCCGACCTCCCCATCGCCCGCTGCAGGGCAGCGGGGCGGCGGCGGCCGGCCGCAGGCCACCGCTGCCCCTACAGCAACCACACCGACTCGCCACTCTGGCATTGACGGCCGGCTGTCTGTCAAGGCCGAGGCTGCTTTGAGGGCGGAGATGGAGGCGGAGGTGGCGCAGCTGTTAAGAGAAAATGCGGAGTTGCGAGAAAAGGCGGAGCGGGTGAGAGCCGCGTCTGTTATCGCAGGGCTTGGGGCTCTGGATTTTGTTTTATGACAATTTAGGGTTGTGATTCCTTGAGGACAGTTTAAGGAGAGGGCAGAGTGTGGGAGCGGCACATGATGTTACGGGCTTAGGGGTATGTGAAGGCGGCGAGGGTGAGGTCTGGGTGCTGGAACAGGGATCTTAACATATATGTAGCATGTGGCATGTTCCATGCATGCATGCATGCATGCGGCGTGCAGCATATATGTGCCATGCGGCGTGTTTCATGCACGCATGCGGTATTCGGCATAGAGTCCTGAATGCAACGCGTGTTGCAAGCAGGAATCGATCGCCGCGGACTCTGAGCTGGATAGGCTTCGAGAGGTGCAGGCGTCCTTGCTGGTTCATTTCAGGGAGCTGCAGGTGATGACTTTTGGGCGTACCGCAGATTTGATCTGCCCTCCCTCGGGTATGAAAACACGGTTTTTATTCATGCTGCCATCAAGGCAAGTTTCCGACCCAAATTCTGGTAGAAAACTGGCGATGACAATCATGTTTTTGTAAATTCATGGATCCTTCAACCCTAAACGACGTCAATTATGAGGGAAGGCAAAGCAAAATCTAACGTAGTTGGATCCATACCCAAACATTCCTCGGGCGACCATTGCACTTGCTAAAAGTGGGGATTTTTGTGTGTGTTAACTTAGCACTCACTTACTTCTGCCCTAATAATATTCTTGGTAATAGAGGCGAGGGTCGGAAATTGTAAATCCTACAGATGCTTTGAAAAAGGAAGGACGTGGCAGGAGGGAAAAGTGGCAGGACTCTGTTTTATGTCAGGGAGCTGCAGCTGGGGTGCACATAGAAATACAAATCCCGTTCCAAATCATGTCCTTAGCCTTAAACTTCGTTTTAAGAAAAGAAACCCGGAATCCTCAGCTGGGTGGCCATCCGCCATCCGGGCGACCATCAGCCGCAAGGCGTGGTCCCTTTGGCTGATCAGCTTTAAGGTGCCTACTTCTCTGGCTGACGGCATGCCTCAAGTTTGTGGATCAGATGTTGAGGGCATGTTTACCCAGTACGGAAGTACGGTACAGTCAAACGGTGCAGTACGGATACCGATGCAGTACAGTTCCCGGTGCAGTACGGATACCAGTGCAGTACGGATACCGATGCAGTACAGTTCCCGGTGCAGTACGGATACCATTGCAGTACGCATACCGGTGCAGTACGGACAAATGGACAGACTGGTAAGAAAATGGTTGGTGCGGGGTTGTCATACGGTGCGGTACTGCAGTACACGGTAAGCGGTACTGCAGTACACGGTAAGCGGTACAGTATTTGGGCCCAAACGACCGTACTAGGGCCCAAACGACCGTTACCCGGGTTGAGGGCCAACCTAGAGCGCCGAAGCTCTTGCCGTTCCCTACACATGCCTATCTACTTCACCCTACAGCGCCAACGCTCGTCCTTGCAGTAGCATCATCATTGGTCCTCGCTCCCTACCCATGCCTAGTAACTTTATTTTATAGCGCCATTGCATATACACGCAATGGGATAGACACTGTATGTCGCCGTTCCCTACACATGCCTATCTAGCTACTTCACCCTACAGCGCCAACGCATATTCTGGCAGTAGGATTTTCATTGGTCCTTGGCTCCTTGCCAGTGCTATGCAATTGCGCCGTAATTCAGAGATTGTGTTAGTAATTACAGTCCTTTACTGGTAAAAGTAGCTGAATTTGCCATGAAATTACGGTGACTGAAACTCAGCTACCTATTCAGCCACCATCAGGACCGTAATCGGCACACCACTGGTCCTTGCCATTCCCGACCCATGCCTAGCTACTAAACCCTACAGCGCCATCGCATATGCATGCAGTAGGATCATCAGTTCATCCCTGGTCCTTGTCCTCCCCGCCTCGTTGCATGCAGGGCCAGGCAGAGGAACAGCGGCAACAGACAGAGTTTGAGGCGCTCGAAAAGGAGGAAGCCTTGACACAGGTGTGACCACCAGTGTGGGGTTTGACCAGTCGTGCATCGGTGCATGTGTGACCACCAGTGTGGGGTGTGGCGACTGTTGCAAGTGTGACCACCAGTGTGGGGTTTGACCAGTCGTGCATCGGTGCATGTGTGACCACCAGTGTGGGGTGTGGCGACTGTTGCAAGTGTGACCACCAGTGCGGGGTGTGACCAGTCGTGCATCGGTGCATGTGTGACCACCAGTGTGGGGTGTGGCAAGTGGTGCAAGAGTGACCATCAGTGCGGGATGTGGCAACTGGTGCAAGTGTGACGGGGTGTGGCCAGTTGTGCATGTGTGACCACTAGTGTGGGGTGTGATCCTGGTGCAGGTGTGACCACCAGTGTGGGGTGTGACAACTGATGCAGGTGTGACCACCAGTGGGGGGTGTGATCACTGGTGCAGGTGTGACCACAACCGGATGCCCCCCCTCCCCTCACCCCCCCCCACCCTCACCCCTCTCCTCCTCCCCCCTCATACCCTCTCTCAACAACTCCGTTGATAGCTGTCTAGGTCAAGGCGGCGTTGAGCCACTGATATGGTCATGTCATCCCTCCCCCCCTCTCCCCCATTCCATACCTAATCATCTGACCCATCCCCCCCTCCCGGCCTCCCCCCGGCCAATGTTGGTTACAGCTCCGTTTTGAGCTGTCTGAGTCGAGGCGGCGCGAAGCTGCTGTGGTTGCCCTGGCTGAGCAACAGGCTAGAGCAGATGCTGCGACGTGCGAGGCGTTAAGGGGGCAGGTGAGGCCATGGAGGAAAAACAAAACAGTTGGGTGCTGGCAGTTGGTGTGAGGGGCCAGAGCTTGCAAGTTTTTGAGGGTGCAGGTGAAGCAGATGTGGAGCTGAGGGTGCAGGCAGCTGATGGGAGAGGCCAGGAGGGGTGTTGGCAGCTGGTGGGGGGATGCTGCGGCCTGTGAGGCTTTGAGGGGGCAGGTGAGAGGTTAGTTATACTGTGGGTGAGAAAACATCGTTTGTGGGGGGTAAGGGGGCTGCTGAGGCAACCGAGGTGCGATACTAGCTTTATGTGGAGGCAGCTGGGGGAGAAAGGGGA
Organism: Limnomonas spitsbergensis; assembly: GCA_037349105.1. Lineage (NCBI taxonomy): Eukaryota > Viridiplantae > Chlorophyta > Chlorophyceae > Chlamydomonadales > Limnomonas > Limnomonas spitsbergensis. Next base: position 3,938,777 of record JAYJMM010000009.1, read on the forward strand.
GACCAGAATGGATGCGGTGGCTGTTGAGGACTTGAATGGGCCGGTGAGGCAGCTAGGCAAAAGAGGTTTGCAGATGGAGGGCAGTGGGGTGGACCAGAGCAGATGGAGGGCAGTGGAGAATGACCTGGATAGATGGAGGGCAGTGGGGAATGACCTGGGCAGATGGAGGGCAGAAGGGTGGACTAGGGCAGATGGAGGGCAGTGGGGTGGACCAGGGCAGATGGAGGGCAGTGGGGTGGACCAAGGCAGATGGAGGGCAGTGGGGTGGACCAGGGCAGATGGAGGGCAGTGGGGTGGACCAGGGCAGATGGAGGGCAGTGGGGAATGCCCTGGGCAGATGGAGGGCAGGCGGGTGGACCAGGGCCGATGGAGGGCAGTGGGGTGGACCAGGGCCGATGGAGGGCAGTGGGGAATGACCTGGGCAGATGGAGGGCAGTGGGGTGAACCAGGGCAGATGGAGGGCAGTGGGGAATGACCTGGGCAGATGGAGGGCAGTGGGGTGGACCAGGGCCGATGGAGGGCAGTGGGGTGGACCAGGGCAGATGGAGGGCAGTGGGGTGGACCAGGGCAGATGGAGGGCAGAAGGGTGGACCAGGGCAAATGGAGGGCAGTGGGGTGGACCCGGGCAGATGGAGGGCAGTGGGGTGGACGAGGGCCGATGGAGGGCAGTGGGGTGGACCAGGGCCGATGGAGGGCAGTGGGGTGGACCAGGGCCGATGGAGGGCAGTGGGGTGGACCAGGGCCGATGGAGGGCAGTGGGGTGGACCAGGGCAGATGGACGGCAGTGGGGTGGACCAGGGCAGATTGAGGGCAGTGGGGTGGACCAGGGCAAATGGAGGGCAGTGGGGTGGACCAGGGCAGATGGAGGGCAGTGGGGTGGACCAGGGCCGATGGAGGGCAGTGGGGTGGACCAGGGCCGATGGAGGGCAGTGGGGTGGACCAGGGCAGATGGAGGGCAGTGGGGTGGACCAGGGCAGATGGAGGGCAGTGGGGTGGACCAGGGCAGATGGAGGGCAGTGGGGTGGACCAGGGCCGATGGAGGGCAGTGGGGTGGACCAGGGCCGATGGAGGGCAGTGGGGTGGACCAGGGCCGATGGAGGGCAGTGGGGTGGACCAGGGCCGATGGAGGGCAGTGGGGTGGACCAGGGCAGATGGACGGCAGTGGGGTGGACCAGGGCAGATTGAGGGCAGTGGGGTGGACCAGGGCAGATGGAGGGCAGTGGGGTGGACCAGGGCAGATGGACGGCAGTGGGGTGGACCAGGGCCGATGGAGGGCAGTGGGGTGGACCTGGGCAGATGGACGGCAGTGGGGTGGACCTGGGCAGATGGAGGGCAGTGGGGTGGACCAGGGCAGATTGAGGGCAGTGGGGTGGACCAGGGCAGATGGAGGGCAGTGGGGTGGACCAGGGCAGATGGACGGCAGTGGGGTGGACCAGGGCAGATGGAGGGCAGTGGGGTGGACCTGGGCAGATGGAGGGCAGTGGGGTGGACCAGGGCAGATGGACGGCAGTGGGGTGGACCCGGGCAGATGGAGGGCAGTGGGGTGGACCAGGGCCGATGGAGGGCAGTGGGGTGGACCAGGGCCGATGAAGGGCAGTGGGGTGGACCAGGGCCGATGGAGGGCAGTGGGGTGGACCAGGGCCGATGGAGGGCAGTGGGGTGGACCAGGGCAGATGGACGGCAGTGGGGTGGACCAGGGCAGATTGAGGGCAGTGGGGTGGACCAGGGCAGATGGAGGGCAGTGGGGTGGACCAGGGCAGATGGACGGCAGTGGGGTGGACCAGGGCCGATGGAGGGCAGTGGGGTGGACCTGGGCAGATGGACGGCAGTGGGGTGGACCTGGGCAGATGGAGGGCAGTGGGGTGGACCAGGGCAGATGGAGGGCAGTGGGGTGGACCAGGGCAGATGGAGGGCAGTGGGGTGGACCAGGGCCGATGGAGGGCAGTGGGGTGGACCTGGGCAGATGGACGGCAGTGGGGTGGACCAGGGCCGATGGAGGGCAGTGGGGTGGACCAGGGCCGATGGAGGGCAGTGGGGTGGACCAGGGCAGATGGAGGGCAGTGGGGTGGACCAGGGCAGATGGAGGGCAGTGGGGTGGACCAGGGCAGATGGAGGGCAGTGGGGTGGACCAGGGCCGATGGAGGGCAGTGGGGTGGACCAGGGCAGATGGAGGGCAGTGGGGTGGACCAGGGCCAATTTAAAACAAATGTGTGCAGCACGAGAACCATTGCGTGCTGCAAAGGCCCTAGCTCGAAGTGACACCACAATATCAATGTACGGTATGGTGGAAGTTATTCTTCCAGTCCCGTATGGCAAATACACCTGAGCCCTGAACCCTTTCAAACCCCAAGCTCATGTGCCTAACGCTCTGAACCCTGAGCCCTGTCACCTCCAGGGCGTCTAACGCTGCGGTATTTTGAACTCACCACTCCCCCCCCCCTCCTCATACCATTCTGCCTCTAGGGTACCGTACTGGAATCCCCTGATGAGAAACACAAATATGCACTTATTAACTAAATCCTACACCATATAATATATGTATGTACACTGCTACCCTAAGCCAGGCTTATAGGTTATACATCTTATCTGTTGTACTTCATGTTATATACCGTACCGGTTTATCATCTTATATCCTAGTACCGGTATTATTCCAGCGCAAAAGTCGTAAATCAAGCAAAAATGCATGGCGCATGCGCAGCTGGCTGAAGCACTGTCCCTCCACGACGCTTCGGCTGCGCACACAGCCAAGCTGCAGCGGGACCAGCGGGATGTGCTCGCACGTAAGGTAGGTGTTTTGGCACGTCGGGTAGGCGTTTTAGGACTTAAAGTAGGTGGACTGAGGGTGCCAGGTAGACTTGTGCCATTCAGAAATTTATTTCTTAGCCCGTTTCAATAGTGTGATGATGATGTTCTGTTCAGTGGTGCCAAGGTTTGTCCGCACCAAGCTTGTCATGGTGTGATGCACAGGGGCTTTTGCAACCCAGCTTCTATTGATTGATGCTGTATTCTTAATTAATTAACACTTTTGGCATGGGGAGTTTTACAAGGGGGGGGACCCTGCTTTTCTGGGGGGGGACCCTGCATTGATTGATTGATGCTGGCCTGCACTGGAGGAGTGGAGGTATTATTTAGTTGTGTTTGCAGGAAAAGTGTGGGTGAAAGAGCTAGGGTTTGGTGAGGGTTCCCCTCCCTCCCCCCATTAAACTGACTTCTTCCCTCTCCCACGTCTGATGAGGAGGAAGATCGGCGGAACCAGCCCGTGGCCGTGGGCCGTGGGGCTCACTGTCCTGCAGGCTGGGCGCAGGACTGTCACTCTAGATCATCTGGCCGAAGCCAGGATTCAGTTGTAGCATCATCTGGACATCTGGTCGAATCCAGGATCACTAAGGAAATACTGTTATGCTGCGGCTGGTTCACTCCTATTTCACTCTAGATCATCTGGCCAAAACCAGGATTCAGTTGTAGCATCATCTGGACATCTGGTCGAATCCAGGATCACAAAGGCAATACTGTTATGCTGCGGCTGGTCCACTCCTATTTCACTCTAGATCATCTGGCCAAAACCAGGATTCAGTTGTAGCATCATCTGGACATCTGGTCGAATCCAGGATCACAAAGGCAATACTGTTATGCTGCACCTGGTCCACTCCTATTTCACTCTAGATCATCTGGCCAAAACCAGGATTTAGTTGTAGCATCATCTGGACATCTGGTCGAATCCAGGATCACAAAGGCAATACTGTAATGCTGCGGCTGGTTTATGCCTATTTCATTCTAGATCATCTGGCCGAAGCCAGGATTCAGTTGTAGCATCATCTGGACATCTGGTCGAATCCAGGATCACAAAGGCAATACTGTTATGCTGCGGCTGGTTTATGCCTATTTCATTCTAGATCATCTGGCCGAAGCCAGGATTCAGTTGTAGCATCATCTGGGCATCTGATCAAATCCAGGATCACTAAGGAAATACTGTTATGCTGCGGCTGGTTTATGCCTATTGCACTCCTGGCCCTATATCCCCCTCGGTAGTAAAAATGCATGCTGTAGACATGGGTCACGGCGCAGTCGTGGACTTGGCCTCAGCGCATTTACAAATGAAGACAGTTGTTAACGCAATTAATCTGTTAGCACGATTTAAAGCAGACTTATCAGAAGGAGAAACAATCTCAAACTGTATAAAACCTATCAAAAAAACATCGAATACAAATCCCATGCCGCGCTGATGTCTTGACCCTGACGCCCCTTGGGGGCGTAGTTTGTTTTCTACGTATGAAACGTTCTGGACGTGGCCTTGGCCCATGCCTTGCTGCTCCTTAACCCTCACGCCCCTGAGAGACATAGTTTCCTCTCTTCCTTACTATGTTTGTCAATATGTGACCTGAGGCTGCCCCCCGGATCCTCGCCAGGTGGAGCGAGACCAGCATGCAGCTGCGCTTCAAAAAAAACTGGATGCGGCAAATGAGCGGCTGGGGGCCCATGAGAGGGTAGGTTCAGGTGTGAAGCTTGTGTGGGGCAGGGTTGTGGAGGTATGGAGCGTATGTGTGGACAAAGTGGAGGTATGAAACAATTACATGAGAGACATATGTGTTTTTTTGTAGAGGCTTGAAGTAATGTATGATAGGTGTGGAGGTATGGAGCCGTTAGTGTGACAGTTGTGTGGAGGTAGAGGGCAGGTCACACCTGATGGCTGTGGGCCAGCTGCTGCTGCTTTCTTTCCTTCCCATAAGGGGGGGGGGGGCTTCCACGCTCCGCCCTCAACCATATGGGGCCGAATCCGCAATGCTGCGAACCCAGATTGTTTATTTAGAGTGACCTTAATTGAGTGTGTGGCTGACCGTCCAACCCTTGAAAACCTGAGAAGTGACCACGAAAAACAGCCCAGATGCGCTTGTGGCCCTCGTCGTCTGGAGAGAAAAGGCGAGCAGGAACAGGACGTGTACACAGGGGGGCAATACCGGCAATTCAAGCAGAAGACTGAGGTTTGAAATGAGGCGATTCTGAACCCTTCAAATGTTAAGAGCCCTGAACCCAGAAAATCGTAAGGGCCCTGAACCCTCAAATCTAAAGAGCCCTGAACCCTCATAATCCTTAGCGCCTTAAACCTTGTTCATCGTTCGGCGATGCAACCAGGAGTATAGCTATCTCCGAGCTGCAGCGCTTTGTTAAGAGCCGAGCCAACTTCAAACGCTCCACCATCCCTTACCATTCACTAAATCTCCATGACCCCTTGACCACCTCAAGGGATTGAGGTTCGTGCCGTGCAGTTTGAGAGACGGATGCTGGCTCTGAGGCAGCACAAGGCCAAACCCTAAAACGTGGACACCAAACCCTGCAATGTTGACCTTGTACTGTCCACCTGTGCCTCCCTGTTGTACCCCCCTCTTCTCCAATTCACATGCCCCCCCCCCCCTCTTGAACCCCCTTCTTCTCCCATTCACATGTCCCCCCCCCCCCTCTTGTACCCCCTTCTTCTCCCATTCACATGTCCCACCCCCCTCTTGTACCCCCTTCTTCTCCCATTCACATGCCCCCCCCCCGTCTTGTACCCCCTTCTTCTCCCATTCGCATGCCCCCCCCCCCTCCTCTTGTACCCCCTTCTTCTCCAATTCACATGCCCCCCCCCCTCCTCTTGTACCCCCTTCTTCTCCCATTCACAAGCCCCCCCCCCCCTCTTGTACCCCCTTCTTCTCCCATTCACAAGCCCCCCCCCCCCTCTTGTACCCCCTTCTTCTCCCATTCACATGCCCCCCCCCCCTCTTGTACCCCCTTCTTCTCCCATTCACACCCCCCCCCTCTTGTACCCCCTTCTTCTCCCATTCACATGCCCACCCCCTCTTGTACCCCCTTCTTCTCCCATTCACATGCCCCCCCCCTCTTGTACCCCCTTCTTCTCCCATTCACATGCCCCCCCCCTCTTGTATCCCCTTCTTCTCTCATTCACATGCCCCCCCCCCCCCTCTTGTACCCCCTTCTTCTCCCATTCACATGCCCCCCCCCTCTTGTACCCCCTTCTTCTCCCATTCACATGCCCCCCCCCCCCTCGATGCAGAGTATTAAAGGAAGTGAGGCTGATGCATCGCAGCTAGAGGGCCGTCTGCTGGCTCTGAGACAGCGCAACGCAGCCCTGGAGAAGGCGCTGGCTGTGGAGAGGGTGGCTGGAGAGAAGGCCAGGCTGCAGGTGAGTGGTAATGGGGGCGAGGAAAGGGTGCATGTGAGTGGTGGTGCAACGCAGCCCTGAAGAAGGCGCTGGCTGTGGAGGGGGTGGCAGGAGAGAAGGCCAGGCTGCAGGTGAGTGGTAATGGGGATTGGGGACGAGGAAAGGGTGCATGTGAGTGGTGGTGCAACGCAGCCCTGAAGAAGGCGCTGGCTGTGGAGGGGGTGGTAGGAGAGAGGGCCAGGCTGCAGGTAAGTGGTAATGGGGATTGGGGACGAGGAAAGGGTGCATGTGAGTGGTGGTGCAACGCAGCCCTGAAGAAGGCGCTGGCTGTGGAGGGGGTGGCAGGAGAGAGGGCCAGGCTGCAGGTAAGTGGTAATGGGGATTGGGGACGAGGAAAGGGTGCATGTGAGTGGTGGTGCAACGCAGCCCTGAAGAAGGCGCTGGCTGTGGAGGGGGTGGCAGGAGAGAGGGCCAGGCTGCAGGTGAGTGGTAATGGGGATTGGGGACGAGGAAAGGGTGCATGTGAGTGGTGGTGCAACGCACCCCTGAAGAAGGCGCTGGCTGTGGAGGGGGTGGCAGGAGAGAAGGCCAGGCTGCAGGTCAGGGGTGACTTGGGTCACAAGGATGCCTAACATACGGTATACATTAAGTGATGCACAAACACACACTCTTCCTCCCGACCTTTACTTTCCGCTTAACATTAAATGCCCCCCCCCCACACCCCTCTTGCTCCGAGACCTGCCAGCTGAAATAGTTGGTGGAGGTGCTTGCATCTGTGATGAACCCTGTCCTCCCATGTCTCCCCTCCCCCCCCTTCCTCCCAACCTCATGTTTTCTCATCACCTCCCTCACTCTCCCATCGCCAGACCAGCCAGCTGGAGGAAGAGGTGGCGATGATTGTCTCAAATGATCATTCCTTATTCCCCTGGGTCCGCTTCCTCGCCAGGGTCCGCTTCCTTGCACCCTGTTTACTTCCTACCCCCCTCTCCCCCTCACTCCCAGACCTGCCAGCCAAAGCAGGTGGAGGTGCTGGTATATGTGATGCACCCTTTCCTTCCACCCCCCCTCTTCCACCCTGGGATCCCCTTCCTCCCACAGTCCTCCCCCCCCCCACTTACTCCCCCCTTTCTTCTAGACCTGCCAGCTGGAGGAAGAGGTGGAGGTGCTCGTCTCAGTGATTAACCAGACCGATGCCCTATCCCACCTAGTAGCCACAAACCACACAGCAACAGCAGCAAAACAACCACACCAGCCGCCGCCACCACAGCAGCAGCAGCAGGCCCGAGAGCAGGCAGCGCCGGTGGTACTGCCGCCACCGCGTAGGAAGACCTCTCTTTCTGCAGCAGCTCCGCCAGCTGGCGGATCCGGATCTAGATCCAGGATCTCCCGAGCGCCCTCGGCCCGCCCCGGCGGCCAAGCGACGGCGACCGGAAAGGGGGGCGGCATCGGGCGGCGGCCGTTGCTGACAGCCACCACCGCCGCCGCTCTGTCATCTGTGGCACGCGGGGCAGCTGTAGAGAGCACAGGTGGGAGTCTGGGAGGCGGAGGTGGAGCAGCTATTGAGCGCCCCCCGTTCAACCTGGGCAGGGACCGGACGGCCTCCCCGCCCATAACGAGAGCTGCGGAGCGCACGGGTGACTTGCTATTTGACGATCGCCAAGAAGCTCAGTCGCACCAGAGGCAGCTGCAACACCCCCGGGAGTATCTGCCGCAGGACTACGAGCAGGAGCAGGGTCGCAGCCGGTCACCGTCTCAGCGGACAGACTACCAGCATGTGAGTCAGCAGTTTTATATGACTGGATCAATATAGATCTAGCAGGATCTAGAAGTGAGGATATAGATTTAGCAGGATCTGGTAGTGAGGATGTAGATCTAGCAGGATCTAGTAATGAGGATATAGTAGGAAAACAGCCAGTCACTGTCTCAGCGGACAGGCAACTAACAGGTGAGTTAGCAGTTGGCGTGTAATGAGGATCTAGGAAGATCGATTAATGAGGACGTAGATCTAGCAGGATCTAGAAATGAATATATAGATCTAGCAGGATCTTGTAATGAGGATATAGATCTAGCAGGATCTAGTAGTGAGGATAAGGTAGGATCACAGCCGGTCACCGTCTCAGCGGACAGGCAACCAACAGGTGAGTCAGCACATGTGTGTCATAAGGATCTAGGAGGATCTAGTCATGAGGATCTAGCAGGATATAGCAGGATATAGCAGGATGTAGTAGGATGATAGCCGGTCTCCGTCTCATTGGATGGCAGACCAGCAGGTGAGTCAGCACCTCTATCCAGCGGGATCTAGCAAGATCTAGCAAGATGGCTGCCGACCTCCGGGTAGATCAAGATGCTTTCACTGCGGCATGCTGTGTTCATTGACTGATGAAGGTGAACCTGATTGTGAACCTGATTGTGGTCCTGATTGTGATGAATGGTATGCATTCCACAAGGGTTGCAGGACCTACTTTTACCACATTAAGAGTTTACTGTACCGGTATGTCATGTCTCTGCTCCCCCCAGTTCTTACTTTTAGCTGCAGAAGTTTACCGTAGGTTTGCTTTGTCTTCCCTCATGATTCACGTTCTCTGCGGTTCAGGGATCCATGAGCATGAGCTAATGAGGGTTTGTGTCGACCCCAGTTTAGGGTTTTCAGTCATAACTTCAGAGTTTTGGTCTGGATAACTTGCCATGTGAATGCCTTGAGGACAGCATTAAGATAAATCGTGTTTTCATACCCGAGGGAAGGCAAATCAAATATACAGTTGCTCCAGACCCCCCCTCCCCGTCTGCGTACCCTCCCTCCCTGTCTGGCCCCCCCCCACCGCCTTCCTCTTGCCTGCCTCCTCCTCAGGGACCACGACTGCTGCTCCTGAGCCCCCAATCCCAACCGCTGAAATCCGCCTCCAGGACCCCTCCGAGCATTGTACGGGAGCCCACAGCTCATGCCTCCGGCACCGCTGCCACCCCTCCCACCTACTTCTCCACCACCGCCTTCCGACTCAGCAACAAGAACAGCAGCAACAGCGGCGGGGGTAACAGCAGGAGCAACAACAGCAACAACGACAGCGTGAGCAACATCGGCAGCAACAACAACAACATCAGCAGCAGCAACAAGAACAACAACATCTGCAACAACAGGAACGATGGCGCATGGACTTCGGTTGGTGCCGCATCAATGAGTTTCGGCTTTGGCAACCGCGCCTCTGGAGAGGATTTGTTTACTCGGGCCCAGAAACAGCAGCAGCTGCAACAGCAGATGCAGCTGACGTGGCCATTAAGGTACTGCCGGGCTGCAACCAATGGGCCAAAGAGGATCAAATCCTGTCCCTGGTATATGACCGGTGGCACCAAGTGGCAACAGGCAGCGCTGGGCATAAACCCTAAACCCTAAGCCAGGCCGGAAGCTGTGATGTAGCCGAATCGCGGCTGAATCACCCTTGACCCTAGATCCTAGCCCTAAAATAGGCAGTGCTGCCCTGAAGCCGCTTGGGTAACGACGCTGACCCATGTCAAAGGGCTATCCCCATGCTCTGGCCTGAATACAGCTATCCCCATGCTCTGGCCTGAATACAGCTATTTCCTAGGCGAAAGGAATTTGTTACACGGTTTAGGTCTGAACCCTTTGCCCTGTAACCAAACCCAGGATAAGGTACAGTCGCCGGATATTGGCGAGAACACAACTGTCTAGGTTTAAGGGATATTTTTCAGTGTTCAGAAGTGAACCCTTTGCCCTTGACCCTCATCCAGGATCAGGTTGCATCACCAGACATTGGCCCATAGCACCAGGCGCACACGGGTGGCTGCAGCCGGGGTTTAGGGTTTACACCCTGGACCTGCACTCAAGGTTAAAAGACCTGAACCTGTGGCCTGCCTCATTGATGCCCAGGCCCACCCTTGCTTCGACCAACATGAGTGGCGGTAGCCTGGAGTTAAGGCTTTGCACCCTAGACCCGCACTCCAGATTTAAAGATCTTGACATGTGACCTTAACCTGTAGCCTACCTCCTTACCGAGACCCATCCTTGCTCCCACCACCAAATGTGACAGTAGCCTGGGTTTAGGGTTCATAATCTAGATCGCACTTCATATGTTAAGACCTCAACATGTGACCTGCCTCCTCACCCCGGCCCATCCTTGCGTCCACCACCATGGGTGATTGAGCGGCGGCAGTCGGGATGTAGGGTTCATACCCTAGATCTAGATCCAGGCTCAAATCCCTGAACTTATGAACTGTCTTACTGCCCAGGCCTACCCCTGCTTCCACGACCATGAGTGGTGGCAGCCCGGGCAGAGGGGGCGGGAGTCCAGGCCGAGGGGGCAGCACGGCTGGCTGGCCTCAGCAGCAGCAGGGGGAGGAGGAGGTGAGCAACAAGAGGGGATGACGGGGCAGAAGCAGCGGCCTAATTAATGATGCGGTAGTCCGAGCAGATGGGGTGGCATGGCTGGCTGGCCTCAGCAGCAGCAGCAGGTGCAGGAAGTGGTGAGCAGCAACAGGGGAATATGGGCAGGTAAAGCAGGGGAGAGGGGGCGACAGCAGCAGCAGGAGGGGGGCAAGCGGGTGGGCAGGCGGGTGGGCAGGCAGGTGGGGGGCAGCAACAGGGGAATATGGGCAGGTAAAGCAGGGGAGAGGGGGCGACAGCAGCAGCAGGAGGGGGGCAAGCGGGTGGGCAGGCGGGTGGGCAGGCAGGTGGGGGGCAGCAACAGAAGAATATGGGGAGGTTAAGCAGGGAAGAGGGGCGACAGAAACAGCAGGAGGCGGGCGGGTAGGCAGGCGGGTGGGCAGGCAGGCGGGTGGCAGCAACAGAGGAAGATGGGTCAGGGGGGGCAGGGGAGAGGTGGCAACAGCAACAGCCGGAGGAAAAGCTCGGCAGCAACAGGAGGAGGTGAAGCGTGGGTGAGCAGGGGCAGGCGGGCAGTAGCAGCGCCTGGGTTAGGGGGGAGCATGGCTGGCTGGCCTCTGTAGAGCAGGGGAGGGAGGTGAGCAGCAACTGGGGCATTAGAGGCAGGTGAATCAGAGGAGGGGGCAACTGCAGCAGGAGGATGAGCTCAGCATCAACAGGGGCAGACGAGGCGGTAGTAGCAGCCCAGACAGAGGGTCTGTAGTCCAGACAGAGGGGGCTGTAGTCCAGAGAGAGGGTCGGGGGGGGGGGGGGGCATAGCTAGCTGGACCATGCAAACAGAATCCTCAGACCTCTGAACCCTGAAAATCCTGGATTCTCAGGAATGTTTAAGCCCGTAACCTTAAATCTACAGAAACCTGAAATCCTAAACCCTCTTAACCCTGGATCATCAAAACTCTGAACCCTCAGAAGTCAGAACCCTGAACCCTCAGAACCCTGGATCCTCAGAACCCTGGATCCTCAGAACCCTGGATCCTCAGAACCCTGAACCCTCAGGACCCCAAGAACTCTATCCCTTGGACCCTGAAGGTGGTCGGTGTGGACATTAGCGTCACCTGTTAACCCTGGATCATCAAAACCCTGAACCCTCAAACGCCCGAATCCCCTGGACCCTGAAGGTGGTTGGTGTGGACATTAGCGTCACCTCTTTGCGGAGCCCCGGCGGAAATCAAGCAGGCGGCGGATCAGCGGGCAGCGAATGGGAAAGACGCTCCCAGCCGAAACAATCCCTGCAACAACAGCAACAACAATCCCCGCAACAACAGCAACAGCAGCAACAACAGGAACAGCAATCCCCGCAAAAACAGCGGCAGAGGAGGGCGACAGTGGCTTGCGGTGCGGTAGCGGCCGCCGCCTCCCGCAGCTTTGCTCAGCCCCTGCTGAAACCGAGCCTCGGGAGCAGGGTGGCGTTCGGCGACGATGGCGGTTTTGTGATGCGCATGGCTTCGCCTCTCAAGGAAGCCACATGCAGCAGCAGCTACATGGACGTCAGCAAGCTTCAGGTAAGCATGTGGGCAGGCAGCATGCAGCAGCACCTAAATGATGGACAGCCATTTCAGGTGGGCATGTGGGCAGGCAGCATGCAGCAGCACCTAAATAATGGACAGCCATTTCAGGTGGGCATGTGGGCAGGCAGCATGCAGCAGCACCTAAATGATGGACAGCCATTTCAGGTGGGCATGTGAGCAGGCAGCATGCAGCAGCACCTACATGATGGACAGCCATTTCAGGTGGGCATGTGGGCAGGCAGCATGCAGCCACACCTAAATGATGGACAGCCATTTCAGGTGGGCATGTGGGCAGGCAGCATGCAGCCACACCTAAATGATGGACAGCCATTTCAGGTGGGCATGTGGGCAGGCAGCATGCAGCAACACCTAAAGGGCAGACAGCCATTTTCAGGCGGGCATGTGGGCAGGCCTCCCCCAGGCCTCTCCCACCCTGGTTATCTCCTAGAACCCACCCCTCCATTATTTTCCCTGAACTCTGAACCCTGAATCCCCAGGCCTCCCCCACTCGTCTCGCGGAGGTTCTCCATGCCTTGCTGGCCGAGGATGATGCGGAGCTCTCTCAACTCCGGAGAGATGAAGCTGCTGCCAGTATTAATATCAGCCACCGCCGCCACTCCGCTAGCCCAGGCCCCGCATTGTCACCCCCCGGCCCCCGATCAACTGTCGCCCTGGGCATGGATCCAACGTCGCCGGCCAGCCAGACTACACTGTCTTCTCATAGCACAGCGCCCTCCCCACCCGGCCGCAGTAAGGCCACAATGCCTGACCATACTGCCTCCACCTCCCCAAGCCGCACAACCACTTCGCCCGGCACGGTTCCTCTGCCCGAAGTACAATCCGGCAGGTCCTCCCCCTCCCGGCCCGCTGCCCTATCAGTGCACGTCGCCTCCCCACCCCACGGGCGATACGCCGGCCGGGACACCTCCCTCCAAGGTCAATCCCCCACTTCTATACCCATTAGCGCAGAAGCAGCAGTAGCATCACCTGACCTCAGTCGACCCGGCAGCTCTGCCGCAGCTGTGCCAACGTTAACCCTGGGGAACGAACGTCCTTCCTCGTCCCCGATGCGACTTCCGCTGCGGCTCGTGGCCATGGCGGCAGCGGCAGGTTCTCCTCCTCCAGCAGCCGCAGTTGCCGCCGGAAGCCTCCGGTCCTCCCTTGCGTCTTCTCCGAATTGTGCGGTTGCCGCTGATAGAGGCGACAGCAGTTGCGGAGCTCGAGGCGATAGCAGTCGCGGGGTCGTGACAGGTGACGAAAGCAACTGCAGTGGCAGCACCCCCGGTTCGCCCAGCACGGTCATCAGACGACAGATGGAGGCAGCCCAGCGCACGCTCTCCTCGCTCAGCACCATCTTGGCCAAGTACCGCAGGGGAGGCACCGACGTGGCTGCGGCGGAAAGCACGGGACCGGGCGGAGCTGGCGCAAGCACAGAAGACGCAATCATCCCAGGCGTGGCGTCCGCGTCGTACTGCGGAAGCGTCGACACGCACCTCATTGGAGATGGCGATAAAGGCAATGGGTACACTTCTTGGGGTGGAGCCGACCCCCGGCTTGAAATCAGCCAAGGTGAAGGGTTTTCCAGAAGCGTCCAGTCCTCCCTCACCTCATCTAACTGGACGTCGGCCGTGGCACCTGTTGCTGATGCGGCTGATTCAGCTCCTGATAATGATGCAGCAGGCAGGCTCTGCCACTCTACCAACAGCGTGTATGCCAGCGGACCCCGTGTTGCTGCTCCACGCCGGCTATCAGCCTCGCCAAGCAAGCGAGCCCCTGCTACGAGCCCGCCCTCTCCTGCCACTGCACCCCTTGGGTCCTCCTCCTCTTCAGCCTCCTTCTCCCACCCAGCCACTGGATTTGCGGCTCTGCGCCCACCCGGCGTACCCGCTTCCTCCCAACTGTTGTCAGGCCTCGCAGCAACGTGGGCCGTAGGCGCCTCTGCTGCTGCCCCACCGCAACCGCCGGCTGCGATCATGACGCCGCAGTCAGCGGCGCGACCGGCATCGCCATCCATCCGGCCGCTGTCGCTCAGCGACGTGTTGCGGAGGCAGCCGGGGGGCGCACGTTGAATGGAGTGCAAGGTACTCAGCCATGAACCCTGGAACCAAGACGTGGTCGTGGAGGCAGCATATGATTTTATTTTTGAGCTCCACATGGGAAGGATAGCCTTGTTTAATGAACATAGTGACTAAAATATTTCCTCTTGTTTTCGAAACCGTTCTATTATTTAGAGCCATTCGGTGGGTACGATGCATGCATCCTCACATCACCCAAAAGTGTATTCTTAGGATCGCGGGTATGCCATGCTGCCAGCACTGTGACCCGGGCCATTTGTATCTTAACACCATGTACGCGGCGAAACGTGGCTGAAACTTGTGTTGACGATGGATGATTGTTATTTAAATGTACACCTTACCCCTAACCAACGTTAAATGTGAGACAAGGTAACCAGTGTCTTGATGTTCAAAATGGTCCACGGATACGGTATGGGTGCTAGCAGCATCTAAAGATCAAAATAGAAGCGTTGTGAGGTTGGAAAGTAAGCCGCAAACGGACATGAACCCGTCCTACGTCTGAATCCAGAATGCAACGAGGGTATGGGATCGTGTTGGGCTTGCTGGTCGAAGTTGATAGGTCCCATACGTACTTGTAACATCATTCGTCCGGGACAGTCAGGGTTACCCAGTACGGGCCGTATTGGCCTAAAATCCCGTACCGTATCCGTACCGTCTGCAACACGGCCAAATACGGTCGCCATTTCCTGCACTGCATGACTGCATGAGAGCGATGGAGGTAGCGCTGAGAACAGGAATGCAGCGTACACGGCTGATTCGCATTGGATTTTTGCAGCCGTCATCGAAGGCTGGCCAGGCCAAGCGTGGGCGATGCAAATTTTGTAATTATATTATCGTCAACACTACGCGATTTACCAATCACCTCGCGGGCATAACAGGACAAGTTGCGGCGTGTAAGACGTTAGGACGGGTGATACAGGCATATTGCGGTGATGTCGTGTGATCGTCTCCCTCGTCTGGCAAATCCACACCGTCCACAGTCCACACATCCAGGGCAATAAAATCTACGTAAGGTCGCTCGCTTCCAGTGGTAAAGAGGCATTCGTTGCTCGTGAAAGTACAAGTCTACCCCAAAACCTAGTGGCAATAAGACAGAACTTGGCGCCAAGTCACAATCCAAAGCTGCATAGAGGGAGGAGGGCAGGAGGCCAGGAGGAGTAGGAGCCCATGAGTCCAGGACTCCCAGGAGGGAGGCAAGACACAGGAGCTCCGTGTCTCCTTACGAAGTGATTTCCATGCATGCCATGCAACTCAGCAACTATGCAAGGTGATTCTGAGGCCTCTTGTTTCTATTGCTATATTCATGCATGTAAAATTTCATGTCAGCCTGGTAAATCTGCATGCATGCATGGAGATCCTTGGTGGTTATTTGGGGGCCATGCAAAAATTGCATGGGGACTGTCATGCAGCCATGCAGTATGTCAGGATGTGCATGGGGTCAAACAGTCATGTGAGTGTTGCATGCATGTGTTTCTCTGTGTGGATCCTGTTGTTCTGAGCCTTGAAAATGGGAAAATCTTTGACCCTTTTGTCCGTACCGTATCCGTACCGTACCGCACCGTATTCCCGTACCGTGTTTCCGTACCGGGTTACCCTGTTCGTCCCCCCTTTCACAAACAAGCAGTGAAAGCGGTTACAGTCAAGACGCTGTGTGTATCCTTTCGACATGCTTGTATACAAAATCTATGAGAGTAGCCCAGGTCACCAGTTGTAGCCCAGCCCGTCAATGACGTTACACCTCTGGGCGCCTAACTTGTGTGCGCGTCACGTTGCCTTGCAGTACATCACCTGGCAGTATTAGAACAAGAAAATACATTGCACATCAAAAGCATCATAAAGCATGGCATGACTAAAATTTACATTGCCTAGTTGTGCCATCCCCGCTAGAACAGACAACGTTCAGCGCCTGACAGTACGTAACACGGTAGTGGAGCGTCTGGCAGTGCAGTACATTGCCGAAGTACAGTGTCTGGGAGTACAGTACATCGCACAGCACAGTTTCCAGCTGTACATGCCACAGTGCATCGCCCGTCCATACAGTGCGTCGCACAGTTTAGCGCTCGGCAGTACATAACAGGGTACAGCGCCCGGCAGTACATCACAGAGTGTAGCGCTCAGCAGTACATCACAGAGTGTAGCACCCGGCAGTGCATCACAGAGTACAGTGCCCGGCAGAACATCACATAGTACAGCGCCCGACAGTGCATCACAGAGTATAGCGCCCGGCAGTACAGTGCGGTGCACTGTACAGCTCCCATAAGTAAACACACACACACACAGACATGTAACTTTCTGTTTCACATTTGCACCTTGCTCAGGCTGCAGCTCATCAATGGATCCAAACCAAATTACCAAATATGGATCTTGATCTAGATCCTGAATGATCCTGTGCAGCTCATCAGCCTCTCCCCCATGACATGTTTTGACCTTGTCCACCACCCACACCCCTTCAGGCAAGCCCCAAGCAGATCCAGATCTGGATCCACACCAAAGCTGGATCTTGCAGCTCGCTCTGGCTGCAACTCATCAAAGGATCCTAACCAAAGCTGGATCTTGATCCAGATCCTTAATGATCCAGAGCTGCTCATCAGCAGCTCTAGTGGCTCGTGTCAAGCTCGTCTACCAACCACACCCCTCCAGGCAAGCCCCACACAGATCCAGATCTGGATCCAAACCAAAGCTAAATTTTGATCCTGAACAATCAAGTGCAGCTCATCGGTCGCTCCCGCAGTGGCACGTGTCAAACTTGTCTGCCACCACGCCCCAAGAGGCAGGTCCCACACAGATCCAGATGTAGATCCGAACCAATGCTGGATCTTGATCCAGATCCTGCATTATCCAGTACAGCCCATCAGCTGCTCCCCCAGTGGCAAGTGTCAAACTCGTCCACCACCCACGCCCCTCCAGGCAAGCCCCACACAGATCCAGATCTACTTCCAGATTCAGATCCCATCTGATCCAATTGCTCCTCCTCGGCCCCCCGTGCTCCCTCTGGCGCCGCCGCCTGCTTCTTCATCTGCTTCTCAGTCACAAACAGCGGCAGCTTCCCGGCATAGGTTCGCGCGCTCTTGCCCCGGCGCAGCCGCATCAGGCCAGGGGTGGCAAGTGCCCACCACCCAGGCTGTGGTGGCGGCGGCGGCTGCCGGCCCCTCGGTCGCGGGTTGTGCATGAACAGAGGCCTCATCCTGCATGGGGGGGTAGGGTATAAGGTTTATATTTGAGGGTTGTGCATGAACAGAGGCCTCATCCTGCATAGGGGGGGGTAGGGTATAAGGTTTATATTTGAGGGTTGTGCATGAACAGAGGCCTCATCCTGCATAGGGGGGGGGTAGGGTTTAAGGTTTATATTTGAGGGTTGTGCATGAACAGAGGCCTCATCCTGCATAGGGGGGGGGTAGGGTATAAGGTTTATATTTGAGGGTTGTGCATGAACAGAGGCCTCATCCTGCATAGGGGGGGGGGGGTAGGGTATAAGGTTTATATTTGAGGGTTGTGCATGAACAGAGGCCTCATCCTGCATAGGGGGGGGGGTAGGGTATAAGGTTTATATTTGAGGGTTGTGCATGAACAGAGGCCTCAACCTGCAGGGGTTCTGGGTTGAGGGTTTAAGGGTCAGGGTACTGTAGAACCGGATAGGGTTCGCGCACCCCGGATTTGAATATTTTAGCAAATCGTCGGCGCAGCAATATAAGCAATGTGTCCGCGCAGCTCATTTACCGCGTAGCAGCCATTTTGGGCAAATGGTTATGTTTCCTGAGCGCGCAGCCCTTAAAATCTTATTAAGAAAGGTCCGCGCAGCTACATAAAAAATAAAAGGAAAGATAGATTGCTCCGCCAAAGCAGGAGGCGTGATGTACCGCTCGACCCACAGCTCTTGTATCCTTAGAAAGATAGCCCACTCACAACATTCTGCGGGGCACTTTCAGCGAAGCGCCAGTCGTTTCCCCGCTTACACCTAGACCACGGTTACTCAACCTTGACAAGATTTTAAGTGCAGATCTAAGGGTGAGCTGCCAATCAGCGCAGTACCGCTAAGCCCACCGGCGCAGCTACAAGCAAACCAACTTCGCGCAGCCCAAAAACCGCCGACTACAGGCCTTGGTCGTGTGTTTTCCGGTAGAAGAAGAGGCTGACTGCCCTGAACTCAACAGCCCTGCTAGATAGTGCTGCAAGGTGGTCGACAGTAGCGTTATGCCGATATTTTTATATTTGGCACAGGAAATTAGTCCGCGCACCCCCTCAACTACCGTAGTTTTTTTGGCCTGTGACGACCACGTTTGCGCAGAATGAATTCTTGAATTACTTTTACCCCGCGTAGTGTTCGCGCACCCCCCAAAATAATTACGGTAATTAAACGCGGAGTGAAACCGGTTCTATGGTAAAGAAAGTCTACGGTCATTAACTTGAAATGTCAATTATAACCCACGATTTCCAACTGAAGACCTTAAATTTAAATGCCGTAGATTTGATTTGCCTTCCCTCGGATTTGAAATAACTACCGTATATGATATAGAGGGTTTAGCTCCCCCCCCCCCCCGCCCGGCGGCTGCCACCAAGCTGGTGCATCGCCCAACAACGCCCCCGACTCACACGCGCTCGACCTCTTCATCCAGAACATCCCCGTCCGCCCACACCGCTCCCACCATCCGCGGCTCGTCAGCAGCGGCAGGCATGCCCCCGCCGCCGCCGCCGCCGCCGATGTGGAACTGCATGCGCGCAAGATCGTCGATCACACGGGCATCTCCACCGCCTGCATGGCCGGCGCCCGCGGCGCGCGCGAAGCCGCCCGGCCCGGGGTCGGCCATGTCCGGGTTATCCTGCTTGAAGAGCACGGAGGGTGGTAAGTCAGTGCCATCGAAGGTGCGTGTCAGCTACAATTCAGCTACATTCCGCTACAATTAAGCTACATAATGTGGGGCCGTGTGGTGGATCGAGCCAGGCGTCCACCAGCGCTACGTTGTCATGTGGTGAAGGCAGTACACTTTGGCCACATCTCAGCTACATTCAGCTACATGTTAGCCATCGGTCAGCTAGATTCAGCTACTTGTCAGCCATAGCTCAGCTACATTTCATCTACATTCAATGTGGGAGCCTGGTGCAACAAGCCCACACTTTAAATTCCCCGTGTACCAAATGTGGGAGTTTTCAGACTGTTATCTCCTTCTTAAGATTTAAAGCTGGATATTGTTTACAAGTATAATTTGATGACGTGAATCTTCCCGTTTAGGCGCAGCGGCATTGCTGACTGTATTTCAGAGTCAGCTGGGCGAGGACTCGGTTCACACATTCCTACTCAGGAAGAAAATCAATCAATTCCAGGAGGCATCCTTTCGCGTAGACCCCAGAGACTAAAAGGACGAGGATTTGCTACTACGGTAGGCAGATCGTTCAGAGTAATTTGGGCAAGTCTGCGAGAGACGTCTGCTAGAGTGTGAATTGTACCTATATCATGGCAGATTAGTGTGGCGAGTGTGACTAGGTGTGAATCGCACCTAATTCTCACTCAGACACACAATTCTAGCAGACATGATCAAATTCCTCTCAACGATCTTCCTGTTAGCAAACTCCCTTTACTTCAGTGTCAGGGGTCTACGCGCAAAGATATACCTCTACAGGCACCTCGGTTAAGGAGTCGGTTTCCCCCACGCTCAACCCCATTTGGTTCGGGAGAAGTCCATCTGGCCACGACACCTAGCAGCCCATTCACACCTAGCAGCCCATTCACACCTAGCAGCCCATCCACACCTAGCAGCCCATTCACACCTAGCAGCCCATCCACACTAGCAGCCCATCCACACCTGGCAGCCCATCCTCATCTACCAGCCCATCCACACCGGCAACCCATCCACACCTGGCAACCCATCCACACCTGACAGCCCATCCACACCGGCAACCCATCCACACCTAGCAGCCCATCCACACCTAGCAGCTCATCCACACCTAGCAGCTCATCCACACCTAGCAGCCCATCCACACCGGCAACCCATCCACACCTGGAAGCCCATCCACACCTGGAAGCCCATCCAAACCTGGCAGCCCATCCACACCTGGCAACCCATCCACACCTAGCAGCCCATCCACATCGGCAACCCATCCACACCTAGCAGCCCATCCACAGCTGGCTGCCCATCCACACCTGGAAGCCCATCAACACCTGGCAGCCCATCCACACCTGACAGCCCATCCACACCTAGCAGCCCATCCACATCGGCAACCCATCCACACCTAGCAGCCCATCCACACCTAGCAGCCCATCCACACCCAGCAACCCATCCGAACCTAGCAGCCCAACCACACCTATCAACCCATCCACACCTAGCAGCCCATCCACACCCAGCAACACATCCACACCTAGCAACCCATCCACACCCAGCAACCCATCCACACCTAGCAACCCATCCACAGCTGGCAGCCCATCCACACCTGCCAACCCATCCACACCTAGCAGCCCATCCACACCTGCCGACCCATCCACACCTGGCTATTGCAGTACAACCAATCCAGAAGCATCCTACACCCTACACCCTGCACCCCACACACGCATCCCCACCAGAAGAATCCTCCGGAAAAAGTCGTGCGCATTCCCTCCCGGTTCGAAATGCATCCGCCGGATCTGATCCTGCCTCTGTCGCACTAGATCCGCCATCACATCCGCAATCGGCCGCAAACGATGACCGGCAGGAGGTTCTGGTCCTGCATCCACCGCCTCCCCCCTCTCCTGCTCGCGAGCAGCGGCGCGGAACGCAGCGGCGCCGAACTCAGCGGCCTCCGGGCCTATGACGTCCACCGCCTCCAGCCTCGCCTCGGCAGCCTCCCGCCTGGCAACGGCAACCTCCTGCCTCACCGCTGCTAACTGATGAACATCAGCTTGTGCAGCAGCAAGCGGGGGAGCCGCAGCCGCTGCCGCAGCGGCCTGCTGCTGCTGCTCTCTGTCCACCGCGTGTTGCATGCGGTCAGCGAAGAACGCTAGCCGGTCTACGGCGGCCTGCTGCCGCGCCGCGGCAGCGCGCTGCCGCTCCGCCGTCTGTTGCAGGACCTCGACAGCCTCCTGGCGCTGCGCAAGTTCTTCGGCCAAGGCCTGCTCCTGCACCTCCTGCTCCACGGCCTCCTGCAGAAGATCTTCCATGTCCATGGGCTCCTCTTCCGAGTCTGCATCCATTAACTCCTCCTCCTCCTCCGCCTCCTCTTCCTCCTCAAACCTATCGTCGGAACTCGAGCCCTCTTCGTCCGCAGGCACGCCACCACCGCCATCTCCGCCTCCCATAGCCCAGCCGTCATGCGGCATCCGTAGCACGGCGTCCATGTCTCTCGGCGGCTGGCGCAGGAGATGGCCGCGCACTCCTTCCAAGCGAGGGTCCCACGGAATCGGCAGACTCCCCACCCTCAAGATATTTCTGTCCAGGTAGCCCAAGTTGCTGTACTTTCCGTCGTCGATCAGTCCCGGCATGCCGTTCAGGTCCCGAGATCTAGATCCGTCGTCCGACGAGGTAGAGCAGGTGTCTTCACTGGACCACTCTGGCTCCAGAACCAGCTCCTCCTGCCCGGATCCGGATCCGGCTGGCGGTACCGTGTTTGAGCATGACGGCGGCGCCGGAGGCGGCGCTGGCGCCGGCGGCGGGCCGGAGAAACCTCCGCCTGAGAAACCGCCACGTATCACGGGGAAAGGCTCCGAGGGCGTAGGGTTGTGCATGCGCATGAGAAGCTCCTGTTGCATGTCGCTGATCTGGCGCTGCACCTCGGATCTGGCCGCAATATCTGGGTTCTGGTGCACCGCCTGTGGGCCACGCGAAAAAGTGGGAAACAAAAAGTGAAGAAGGGCCTCCGGTTGTCCTCTCGTGCAACCTACCAGCACCAGCAACATAATTTATTTTTATGAAGGTTACCGGTACCTCTCTCAACTTTTTAAAATCGAATTCCACTTCTCCGGGGTCCACCCAAATGCCCAATATGGCAGATTCCCAGCTTATCCACCCAAATGCCCAATAGCAAGACTCCTCAAGCCCACACAAAACACCCATCATGGAAAACCTCCACCAGCCCACCACCCCATACACAAATCCCACATGGGCGTCCGATTGAAGTTTCGTAATTTGCATTCCCCTCAGCTACCCTTCAGCTATCATTCAGCTACCATTCAGCTACAATACAGCAATACATGTCAACCCACTGCTGTGAGGGCAGCAAGCCCTGCCCCTTCAGCTCCCGGCCGAGGGCCAAGATTTGGTCCCCCCACTGGCCCAGTGATGGCCGCCCGGCGGCCCCCCAAAGGTGGTCAGGCAAACACTACAGCAAGAACTCCCCGTGACACTTTTTATATTCGGTATTTTTAAGGTAAAGTAGCGGTACCGGTACCAGTATAATGTATATTTTAAATTACTACTTTACCAAAATTTAAGACTGCCCCAAACATGCCCCCAACCCACCTGGTATGGCGAGCACCGCGGTTCACACTTTTATATGTCAGTTCCCCACACATCCCCCCCAGCCCACCTGTGCCAGCAAGTGCATGAGATCATCGGGGTGAGCCTGGGCCGCCAACACGTCCCGCTCCGCCCCCCCGCCCCCCTCCTCGCTGTGCCTCATGCTCGTTGAAGCGGATCCGCCAGATCCACCGGGAGCAGCAGATCCGCCAGATCCATTGTGAGCAGCGAATCCACCAGATCCATCGTGAGCAGCAGATCCACCAGATCCACTGGGAGCAGCAGATCCACTAGATCCATTGGGAGCAGCAGATCCACCAGATCCACCCCACCTGCCCCAATGTAGCAGGCAAAGTGTGAAACATACATGCATACGGGGCAACACCAGTGGATCCACCAGATCTGGTGAAACCACCACAGAAGATCCACCAGATCCACCAGATCTGGTATAACCACCACAGAAGATCCAGGCACCTGCCCTCTAGCAGCAGGCAAAGTGTGAAACACAAACATGCGCGTGAGGCGGCACTAGCCCATTTACCAGATCAGATCCGGCTGATCCAGCAGACCAAGCAGATCAGATCCATCAGAAGCACCCACCTGCCCCAATTGTAAGGAAAAGTGTGAAACAAAAAAGACGCACACGGGGAGGCACCACTTGAGCTGATCCAGCAGATCCCCCAGAGCAGATCCGGTGGATCCAATAGATCTATATACCCTCAGGGCTCATCCCGCACACGCGTACATGCACACATGCAGGCATGCGCGTGTACAATTTCACACATGCATTACCATTTCCACCACACCCACCAGCCACACCCTTCCGTCACACCTCTATACCTCCGCATCACACAAAACCATCATACATGGGTTTAGGGTTTCGGGTTCAGGGTTCAGGATTAAAGGATGAATCCACACATGCCATCTAGCCACACCTTCCAGTCACGTAGTGCATTAAACGTCTGAACACCCCAAGCCCGCCGCCCCCGTCCCCCAACACCGCTGTTTTGGCCGCCTCTGCCGCCGCAGCGCGCTGCATCGCCTGTTTCTGTTGTGCTGTTGGCACACAGCCGCCGCCACCGCTAGCGCTACGCTTGCCCCCTCCTCCCGCGGCTCCTCCGCTAGCCTCTGCGGGTACCGCAACAGCAGCAACAGCAGCAACAGCGGCTGCAGGTGCGGGCAACTGCGGCCGAACGAATAGGACGTCTCGGCCAGACGCGCTCGTCTTGACGACACCGACGTAGCGCTTGCGCTTCCCGGGCTTCCTGGCGGGCCCGGCGGCGGCGCCGCTGCGGCAGGCCGCTGCGAACCCGCGCTTGCTCCCGCCCACCCCCGCGCCGGCGCGCCGCACGAGGCTGGACGCGACCGGCCCGGGGCTTGTCCCGCCGCCGCCGGTCGCATCGGCGCTCGCGTCCGCCGCCGCCGGCAGCTCCGGCGGCGTGTGGTGCCACTGCAGGCGCGAGGGCGGGAGGGCCTGCCACACCGCGCACACGTCGTGGGGGGAGAGTGCCATGCCGTGTGCCGCGACATGGCGGATGGCAGTGTAGTACATCATGTCTGCGGTACATATACCCAATAAGAACAAAACAATAAGAACGGGGTGGCGGTACACTTGCAGTACAGTTCCGGTACAGCTCATCAGCTTGACATTGACAAACCCTCAACCGTCTATCATACATGAAGCTTGGCGGGCAGCCGCTCGCAACACCCGGCTTCATCTGCCTCCAACCAAATGTCCAAGCTACAAAAAGCCTTAAACCCTAACCCCAAAACCTAAACCCAAAACCAGCTTGAGACAGCCTCCAGCAAATCGGTTGACCATGACAATCCATAAAACCCGAACCCTTACCCCAACCTCAACCCAAACCCAAACCCAGCTGCCAACTGTCCAGCATTAACATGACAGTCCAAACAACCTAAACCCCTGATCCAGCCTGGCAGAGTGGCAGGCAGCCTCATTCACCCCTCTAGACGCTCCTGACTACTGCCCAGCCTTATCCTGTCAAGCCATTCACCTCACCTCACCCCCTTATCCAATGACAAACTTCAAATCATTAACCCAACATCCTTGACCCCTTATCAAGGGGCTCTCTCGTACAAGCTGCTCATGGTTCATGGTCCATGGTTCATAGTTCATGGTTCATGGTTCAAAATTTAGGGACACCCCTTTCAAGTTTAGGGATACCCCTCGTCCCTGTGATCCTGAAACCTAAACCTAACTGCCTCATAACTGAACCGCCCTCACCGTCAAGCTGCTTCTGCCCGCGGCTAGCCTAGAGTGGACCAAGGTTTCATGCTTCATGGTTCATGTTTTATGTTTCATGTTTCATGTTCCATGGTTCATGGTTCAGGGTGACCGGTAGCTCACCATCAAGCTGCTTCTGCCGGCGGCCGATCAGCTTGACCAGGACAAACCCGCAGATCGGGGCCTTGGACAGTGCAAACACCTTCAACAGAGAGGTGGAGGAAATATCGGATTGAAGGGATGATGGATCTCGGTGGTGGATCTGGATGATGAATCTAGGTGATGGATCTAGATGATGGATCTAGGTGATGGATCTAGGTGATGGATCTAGATGATGAATCTATATGTTGGATCTAGGTGATGGATCTAGTTGATGAATCTAGGTGGTGGATCTAGATGATGAATCTAGATGGTGGATGTAGGTGATGGATCTAGATGATGGATCTGGGTGATGAATCTAGGTGGTGGATCTAGGTGGTGGATCTAGATGATGGATATAGGTGATGAATCTAGGTGGTGGATCTAGGTGATGGATCTAAGTGATGGATCTAGACGATGGATCGGTAAGGGCTTGGCAGTGAAGGCACGCGGGTCCGAGGTGAAGGAGGGGGGGAGGGGCAAACGAGAACAAAAGCATCTTCTAAAAACAAACACTTTGACGGAGAGGTGGAGGAGGGTTCGGTTTAAAGGGAGGATGGATCTAGGTGATGGATCTAGGCGATGGATCGATTAAGGCTTAGCTGTGAAGGGACGAGGGTCCGAGGTGAAGGAGGGGGGGAGGGGCGAACGAGAACAAAAGCAAGCATCTTATATCTGCATCTTACAAACACTTCCACCGGGGGCGGCGGGTCAGGGGTTAATGGAGGAAGGATCAGCCACATCATCAAAACCTATGCTTCAGGGGTTAGGGGTAAAGGGTTTAGGTTTTAGGGTTTGGAAGCTCTTTGAACAGTAGGGCTGTTGTATACCGTTTATGTCAAAAATAATTACACGTATAAACTGCGTATAGGCGTATATACCGTATACGTATACGTATATGGGGACATACGAATAGTTAAAAGCTTTGAGACTTAGTATACTGCATACCCTGGTCATACCCTATTCATGTGCCTACTATTAAACCACTTTTTAGCTCGATTTGACTCAGTTCAATGTTCAAATAAGCTTACATACAAAGAAGACAAGTGCATGGTCCGAGGTCACGGGGTGCAGCCATTTTAGTATCATGCACCATGCAGCTGGTTGTCAGCTACTAGGCTTCATATTCCAGAGCCCGTTCCTCATCCTGACAGCAAGTACCCTGCTTACTGTTCCCACAAATGAAGACAATCTTCTCGGCGATCCTCAGTGATAGGCTACCGTGGTACTTAATGCAAAATAAGTGTTGCCCCGCCCAAAGAGACCAGTTCCTCTCAGCAGCCACGCTGGTTACGTGCATGGACAGCTACAGTTCAGCTATTGCCACCAACGGGTTTTGCCTTAATCTTTCATTTCGATCGGGTTCTTGTAGGCGTCATGGGGCGTGAGATTAGTGAGATCTTTACAGTTCGTCGATGCAAGGGGGTAAACTCGAGTCATCCCCATAAATCCGGTATGCATTCCAGTCGAATAGATTCATTCATTGCAATTAAGCAACAAGCAAACGCGATCGCGAGAAGAAGCCCCCAGCTCAACGCTTCTTCCCAGCTTCTGCCGTATACGCCCGATGCCGTATATATATACGCATTTAGCAATATACGCGTACATGGTACAAACCGTTGCGCGTATATACGCCGTATATGCGTAATATACGCCATATACGCAACCCAGCAGCCCTATTGACCAGTGGTGGCAGCCCAGTGGCCAGAGACTGGTGATCCGGTATGTTGTGGTATCAACGCTACCCTTTCCGCCCTATATCCTAACTCCTTCACCCCAAAATCGTTGTGAACTGGAATCAGCACTGCCTTTTGCCCTTTTCCACCCTAAATCCCATGAGCCCTAAACCGTAGCATCCGTCAAGGATGGAACCCCGTTGACCCAGTGGGGCCGCCCAGCTACCAGGAAATGGTGATCCGGTATGTTGTAGTATCAACGCTACCCTTACCGCCCTATCCTAAACCCCAAACCCAAATTCGTTGTGAACTGGAATCAACACTACCCTTTCCACCCTAACCCTGTCCACCCCAACCCCACCCCCCGAGCCCTTAACCCTGAATCCAGTGTGCACATGATTCCAAACTGTCCTTCCCACCCTGAACCAGTATGCCTAAACCCACAACCAAGTTTGCATTACAGTAAGCACAGCCCTTCCAACCCTCCACCCCTTACACCTCAATCCCATAAGCCCTAAACCCGTCAAGGCTGGACCCCCGTTGACCCAGTGGTGCCGCCCAGCCACCAGGAAATGATGCGGCATGTCATAGTATCAACACTACCATTTCCACACTTAACCCTAAACCCGGTGTGCAATCAGATACGACACTGCCCCCTATCCACCCTGAACCCTTAACCCTCAAACCAGTGTGCACTTGAAACAGAAAATTCCTTTCCACCCTAAACCCCAAACCCGGTTTACTTTGGAATCAACACTGCCTCACCACCCTTCCTGAACCCTAAACCCAGTGTGAACTAAAAATCTAGAATAAACGCTGCCCTTCCCACCGTAGCCCTACACTCTACACCGCGAATATAGTGAGCACAAGAATAAACCCTAAACCTGTCCACCCCAACCCCACCCCCCAAGCCCTTAACCCTGAATCCAGTGTGCACTGGCCTCCCCACCCTCAACCCTCAACCCTCAACCCATGACCAAGTTGTCACTACAGCAAGCACTGCCCACTGCCCTTTCCACCCTCAACTCCTTGCACCCCTCACCTGCGGCTGGTCAGTCTCGCGCACGTTGTACCGCGGGGAGACGCGGTACAGTTGGGTGGGGCTGGGTCCAGCCCACACAATTAATTGTTGAGGGGGATACAGGGGGTCCCTGCGGATGGGTCACGTGCAATGCTGAAGTGAGGGCGTTTCAGCTACAAGTCAGCTACAAGTCAGGTACATCGCGGCCCTCGCAATTACACAGTGAGGGAGGTACAGTGGGTCCATGCAGGTGCAGACTCTGGTTCACTGAAATTTAGTGGCTTCAGCTACAATTCAGCTACAACACGGCCAGCGCAATAAGGTAGCGATTGCGGTACAGTGGGTCCCAGCGGGTTCAGGCTTAGGTTCACTTTATTTCAGAGTTTCAGCTACAATTCTGCTACACCACAGCCCACGCAATTACTAATTGAGGGAGATGCAGTGGGTCCCTGCAGATGCAGACTTACGTCTACTGTATTTTAGTGGCTTCAGCTACTATTCAGGTACAACACGGCCCACGTGATAAGGTAGAGATTGCGGTACAGTGGGTCCCTGCAGGTGCAGGCCTAGGTCCACTTTATTACAGTGGCTTTAGCTACAATTCAGCTACACCACAGCCCACGCAGTCACTAAGTGAGGGAGACGCAGTGGGTTCCAGCAGGTGCTGGCTTCAGTTGACAGTGTTTAGTGGTGTCAGCTACAATTCAGCTACACCACAGCCCACGCAGTCACTAAGTGAGGGAGACGCAGTGGGTTCCAGCAGGTGCTGGCTTCAGTTGACAGTGTTTAGTGGTGTCAGCTACAATTCAGCTACATCACAGCTCAAACACTTTGTACACTCTTAGTGCCCATCATGTACCAGGGCACCTGAGGTGATGGCAGGGTAAAGAGTGATGGTCAGACAAGTCAGGGTACGAGAATCCCATCACCCTTCACCCCGGAGGTGGCAGTAAGGTAGGGCAGGGTAGTAAAGGTAATCCCGTCACCCTTTACTCTACGGTGATGGTGAGGCAGGTAAGGTTTGAGTAGGGGATCACATAGCCCTGCCCGAGAAGTAACAGTGAGGCTGCTCGGGGACACGGGGTGGAAGTATCTCTCTTTTCCCCTGAACCTGAAATCAAGGCCGGCTAGATCCCATGCACTCCTTGGTTGGGTGTATTACCATGCACTATGTTTTTTTCCTTATCGCTTCCTTGCATTCCCTAGCATTCCCAAGCATTCCATGCACTCCCATGCATACTCACGCAGGCCCATGCACTACCATGCATACTCACAAACTCACATGCACTCCCTGGCACTCCCATGCAATATACTCCCATGCATCACATGCCTCATTCAAATCGTCATGCACTCACATGCATTCCCATGCATTGCACTCCAATGTATCCCCATGCTTTATCATGCATCCTGATGCACTCCCATGTACTCCCATGCATTGCACTCCAATATACCCCCATTCCTCATCATGCATCTTCATGCACTCCCATGCATTGCACTCCAATGTATCACCATGCTTTATCATGCATCCTCATGCACTCCCATGCATTGCACTCCAATATACCCCCATGCTTTATCATGCATCCTCATGCACTCCCATGCATTCCCATGCATTGCACTCCAATGTACCCCATGCTTTATCATGCATCCTCATGCACTCCCATGCATTGCACTCCAATATACCCCATTCCTCATCATGCACTCCCATGCATTGCACTCCAATATACCCCCATTCCTCATCATGCACTCCCATGCACTCCCATGCATTGCACTCCAATGTATCCCCATGCTTTATCATGCATCCTCATGCACTCCCATGCACTCCCATGCATTGCACTCCAATGTATCCCCATGCTTAATCATGCATCCTCATGCACTCCCATGCATTCCCATGCATTGCACTCCAATGTATCCCCATACTTTATCATGCATCCTCATGCACTCCCATGCATCACACTCCAATGTATCCCCATGCTTTATCATGCATCCTCATGCACTCCCATGCATTGCACTCCAATGTATCCCCATGCTTTATCATGCATCCTCATGCACTCCCATGCATTCCCATGCATCACACTCCAATGTATCCCCATGCTTTATCATGCATCCTCATGCACTCCCATGCACTCCCATGCATTGCACTCCAATGTATCCCCATGCTTTATCATGCATCCTCATGCACTCCCATGCATTCCCATGCACCTCATATGTTCCCTGGTACTCCCAAGCATTCCCATGCCCTCTCATGCATTCACATGCGCTCTCTAGTATTCACATGCATTCTCATGCCCTCTTAAGCTTTCCCATGCACTCCCATGCGTTCAGCGCTCTCACCCTGGGTGGCCCTGCGCAGCCGCAAGTGCGTAGACCTAAAACAAAGCCCGTCACCCCTGCGCACGGTACAAGCTCTCACCCCAGCTGTACGCCCATTTACCCATGTTGATACTGCGTACAGTACAAGCTGTCACCCCTGCGGTACGCCCACTTACCCGTGCTGGTGCAGTGTGCTATACATGCTCTCACCCCTGCAGTATGCCCACTTCACCATGTTGGTACTGCGCGCAGCACAAGCTCCCACCCTTACGGTACGCCCACTCACCCGTGTTGGTACTGCGCGCGGTACACGCTGATCTTCAGGAAGGAGAGGGCGCAGCTTGGCGCAGTCAGGCGGTACAACAGGCAGTCCTCTGTGGCGGAGGAGGGGCTGCCTGAGCTGGACCAGAAACCTTCATCATCCGTGCAAGTGTTACCTGAACAAAAATGGAAATACAAATTGCAAGTGTGGATTTTGATGAGCTGTTGTTACCAGGCAGTACAACAGGCAGTCATCTATGACGGTGGAGGGGCTATCTGAGCTGGACCAGAACCCTATATCATCCATGCAAGGTATTCAGTGGTGCCTGTACAGGCAAATGAAATAAAACATTGAATGTGTGGGTTTGAATGAGCTGTGGTAGTCAAGCGGTACAACAGCCAGTCCTCTGTGGTTCAACCAAGCATGCATGGCATCGAGTGGATTTTCTTGTCAAAAACTACTACATGCATGCATGGCTCTCAGTGAAGCTGTTTTTAAATTACCATGCATGCACCCTGTTGCCGCCTATGGTTGCCGCGTTCTTGCATGGCAATTCGAAATAATGTTTGCCATATACAAAATTGGTTTCAAGCATGCAAACAGAAAATAAAGCAATTCAGCAAGCATGCCTTCATGCGTGGTGCGGCTGCGATCTTGCATGGACGATTGCATGGCGATTCTGAGGTTCAGCAGTGGCCGCACATAGCCTGTCATGAGGCACTGCATGGGGTCGCAGACTGATCCATGATCAAGTAAGATCATATTGTATCTGCTTTGCTAGGCTGTTGTATCCAGTAGCATGTGACCATGCTCCCTTTCTCTCTTGCCCCTCCCTCCTGGTCTTATGCTGTGCCAGCTCACCTTCACATCCTCTGGGTAGCCTTCATTCAGGGGTCCAGGCAGAAATCTGGAGTTGTTGTGTAAGATCATCACAGGCACACTCCTAAAAGCAGCTTGTGGATGGTTCTAGCAAATCTCATGCCAAAACCCCTGCCACAAACCAGCCACAAACCTCCTGCCCATTGGCCCTTTCGAAATAGGCTTTTGGTTGTGTACACGAGCTGTAACAACAAATCCCGGCCTGGTTGCGTCGAGTCTGCAGCGCTCCTTGCATGCAACCGGGTACCAGCTTCCGAATGCTTGCTCTCAGCATGCTCCGCACACAAATGCTTTCCGCCCTGCGTGCTCGGCGCTGTGAATCTCAAATGCATTATTCCAGACCCGATATAAGATGTAACTCACGAATGCTTTGCTCCGGGTGGTCTGTGGTGGTCGCTCGCAGACCGGACTTTATGAGCGAGGGCAGATCCGCGCACTGCCGCTCCCAGTTGCGAGCCTTCTCTGCAGCATCCGAAGCAGCGCCCTGCTCGGGATCTAGCTCGTCGCAGTATTTAAAACCGCGAGGATGCTCCATGCGACGCAGCAAGCGCCGATAGGCCAGGTTGTCCTGCCCTCGCGCCGGGAACATGGTGCCTCGAGGCGCTGATATAAGGCACTTTCAGTTGCTGTTAAAGCCCCTCAGCACATCCGCTGAATTTATTTCGGGGAAACGGGAGGAAAGAAAGTCTTGATGGCGTCACTTGCAGCGCTGATGAAGCAGCTGGCAGGTTTTGCCCAGTCAGTGTAGAGGTGATTTCCGCGTGAAATTTCTAAAGGGTTCGTTTGCGCAGGGGTTAGCGGGACCAATTTAGTGACTAAAAGAAAGTTCACCACCCGTCTCGGATTGGCTATCCGCATTCGGCTGTCCGTTAGCCCTTCCGAACATGGTGACAACCGACACCGACTGTACATCAAAGCTGTATTTCCAGCCGTGAACGCACAACGCGCCTGTTCTGGATCACCTCAATTTGCGACGATTTAATCGGTGATCCTATTTAATGATGTGGCTCCAATTGGCCAAGTTGCGGCGAGTCCCATGTCTGACCAACTGATCAACAAGACGTGTGGCAATTACCGTTGAGGAGGTCTATCTATCACTGGCGCGTTGTGAGTGGAAGGAACTGGCGAGTCGTTTAAATGTGGATGCTGACGTCATATGTTTAAAGCCTGCGTAAGTCCTGGCAGGAAATACAGCCTCAATGAGCAGTCGGGGTCAGTTGGTGCCGGTTGTCGCCATGTTCGGAAGGGCCAACGGACAGCCGGATGCCTGTCATGCCTGTAATTTATGGTTGTACACATGTAATTTAGGGGTTAGAGGTTGTATGCCTCTGAGATTACTGCAATTTACCGTATCCACAATCACCGTTATTACGCCGTTAATGAAATCTGACTTGTAATTTACTCTGTAATTTACACGGTATTTACACGGTATTTACACGGTAAACGAAAACGTAAACGAAAACGAAAACGTAATTACAATATTACACACCGCAATCGTAAATCGCCCAACAATGGTCAAGCGAAAATTAAAAAGGGTCAAGAAAGCGAGAGAGAGGGGCAAAAGGAGAAAATACTAAAAAAGCCCCTCCCCACCCCCAAAATGGAAAATAAATCCAATGCCCAGCTCCTCAAGGAACTACCGTAGAACCTCACAAACTCCGCGCACCCCCACACAAAGAATTTTTTCCCGTCACGCACCCCAACAAGAATTTAAAAACGGTCGCGCAGCGACGAAATAATTATTTAATTTAACGTCGCGCAACATGTAATTCAATGTAAAATCGCGCATCACTGGAAATAATTTAAATTTCCTTCCGCGCAGCACTTTCAGCCAGTAAGTAAAACTTAGTTAAAACCTCGTTTGATGCTAGCAAGGATAGTACACGGTCAGCAATACTCAGCATAGTCGTCATCCTCCTCCTCCGCCGTTTCCTAGCCTCAGGAAACGTGTGGCTGTTGAAGCCCCGAAACGTCAGCAGTCGTCAGTCAGCGCCCGTCTCTGCCTCCAGGATCGAGCTTCGCAACGGGGATTGGCGTAAGTATCACTCGACGGATGTCAAATCAAACAGTCGCGCGCGCGCGGCTTTTTAATACCGTATTAGCTGTTTTTAATTCGTAGCGCGCACCCCCAAAATAGTTGTTAGGGCACCTGACTGACACTCCGCGCAGGGGCGATTTTTTGAATTAATATTAGCGCGCAGCCATGTCCGTGCACCCCAATAATTATTTAATTACGAACGGAGTCAAAGCGGTTCTACGGTAGTCCTCAAAGATGTGTACCACAAAAGCCATGACCTCCAACCCATGCCTGCCTCGGTAGACGGTACACCTGGTGAAAGTCCGTGGCACTCTCTGTGGGGGCTGCCCAACCCCTCTCCCTGAGCTTTCTTTGACGCTTGTGCACGGGAAGCAATCAAGTTTGCCACCTCCCCTTGCCCAGCACCGCTGGCAGCATGTCACAGTATATTACAGTATACGTGACAGAACCGTTCAGACCGCAGTTAGCGGCCTCGGGGCCTCCGCAGCTTCTCTGCGGAGTCCTCGGATTTGAAGCTGAGACCTAGAAACCCGCTTACGCAGGT
Organism: Limnomonas spitsbergensis; assembly: GCA_037349105.1. Taxonomy (NCBI): domain Eukaryota; kingdom Viridiplantae; phylum Chlorophyta; class Chlorophyceae; order Chlamydomonadales; genus Limnomonas; species Limnomonas spitsbergensis. The sequence goes on from JAYJMM010000009.1 coordinate 3,972,446, forward strand.
TGATTTGACAGATTGTACCGTACTCTGTATTGGGCCTGCCGGGTCCCTGTATCCCGGCAATTGCCTTGGCTAGTTACTTCGTCCCTTTCTAAAGGACAGACCTCTATTTGTAACAAGCACCGGACGTCTTCGAGACCTACAGCTTACACATAAGTCAGTACCTTAATTCGAGTCAAGCCTAGCTCAGCCTCCGCTGAACTAGCTGGAGACAAGTACCCCAGTAAGAGAAACGAGTCCCTGCAGAAGAAGAAGTACGCAGTCTACGTCCCGTCCATCTCTCCGCGTGATACGCGGTAAGTGCCCTTAACATAGCCCGGCTGGTTCGCGACCAGACGGCCAGAAGGCCTATGCCCCTAAGTCAATTGCTATATACACAAATAACCAGCCCGCTGCTTAACTCGAAGAGCACTTGCAGCCAGTGAATAGTCACTGAGCCTGCCCGTAGGCGTCCATCACTGCCGTGAGGAAAGAAGTCCGCCACGGACCTGAAGCGCACATCGCGTGTCCTTTAGAAAGGGACGAAGTAGATTTAGCCTGATCAGCTCAATTTGCCAATTCCTGCTAAAGGTGCTTGTGCAGCGAATTGGAAATTTGTTTGCATACAAACGACCTTGGACAGCATTTGAACTGCACTTTGCTGTGGTAATCTCCAGAGAGAGATTGCCAAGTTAAACTCTGAGAATCACTGAGCGTGGCAGCTTAGTGTTGAGTCCAGAAGAGGCTTGAAGATCTGGCTGTGGATTTATACACCCAGCAGATACTTTCCTGTGTGACTGCGGATTGAGATCAGGTGGATCCAATTTGTCATCATTGACAGAAGTGAACTTGTGAATAGAACATCCAAGGTTGAAATCTTGTGGGTGTGCCAAAGGATCCCCGCAGGAACGCGGAGCTGAGCGGACACTGTGCAAAAGGCAACACCCACGCAGGGCGTGTGACATCCACGCGGGACGTGAGACATCTAGAAGCAGACCGGCCAGCAAGGTGGGAAGAATTGAGAAGGCGAAGGAGGATTCCGCCAGATTAAAACTAGTGAGCAGAAAAGCAGGAAGGCGAGGCCTCCCCTGCATAGTGCCGTACCTGCCATCCGTTCTTGACTTGCAAAGTCCTCACCAGATTGCAGTAGGAACAAGGGGGCAGAAGCCTAGTGTTAGCAGATCTTGTAGGGGGTGTCGCCAGCACGCTTGCAGGACCGTGTGGTTCGCTAATTGCCTGTAGAATGACAGACGTAGATCTAAATCCCGATAGGCACCAGCACCCTGATGCCCAACGGAGAAGTGGGCGTCTGAGGGGGCTGGAGCCGGGTGTAAACCTGATGGAGGCTAGTGATGAGCTAGCTGCAGAAGCACTGTTGGTGGCGGCAAAGCTGGCAGGGCCAGTGGAACCGCCCGCAGGAAGCTGCAAGGTGCCAGAGCCGGGTCGCGTACCGCCCAGAGAGGCAGGGGCGCAGGCAGACGGCTCAGCGCTGGTGACGCGCAAAGGCATCGGCCGAGGGGGTCCAGTGCCCGCCGATTTCAGGGGCAGCCTGGAATTCGAGCAGTGGCAGACTCAGGCTGGAACACCAGAGCTGATTTTGGATCAAGCAACAGAGGTGTCACAGAGCTGTGACACGCGGCAGAGCTGCGAGCCCAAGGCCACGCCCCAGCAGAATCCGCCCAGGGTGGCCAGGGTTGCGCAACGGGTCAACGAACCCAGTCAGCCGGATCAAAGGGCCGAGGAAGCCGCAGCACCAAGAGAGGTTGCAGGCTGTGATAAAGCCTGCCCAGACAAACAGCGAATGAAAGCAGAGGAAATGGAGGCCAGGAGTATGCCTGCAGGGGTCAAACACGAGGAAGCTGAGCCCCAGCCAGCAGCGGGCAGGCAGAGCTCGCAGGTCGGCAAGGAAAGGGAAAAGTCAGCTGTGCCGGTAGGAAATCCCTGGGCTGACCAAATATCCGAGGAAGAACTGTCAGACCCAGTTCAAGAAGAGAAGGGGCAGCAGTCTAAGACAGGACTGCGCCCAAGGCAGCAGCTGCGACCGCGCAGGGTGCTGGTCAGAAGAGGAGCTGGATCCACAGTCTACGGGACGCCGCTGTCCAGGTTTCCGCCCAGTGTGGGCAGACCTGTGCAGAAATCCAAGGAGGGATCTAGCAGCCTGACGCAGAGAGACGACAGCCACAAGGAAATCCTGCGAGGATTTTTTCACGATCCATCAGGAGCGCAGGATACCAGCCCGAGTGAGCCAGAGCGCCCCAGGGCTGGGGGAGCAGTGTGCGGCGAAAAGGAGTCAGAAGTACATATGCAGCCGATCGGTTGGACAGGAATTTTGCAGTGGGCAACGGATCTGTGGAAGCAAGTTTGCTCCAGGACGTTCCTGCATTTCCAGGACCAGGTCACAGCTATTGAGGAGTTCAAGGCCCATCATCTGCGGGGATGGGCAACAAAGGCCATGCTGGGTATCCCCCACACAGGGCAGGACAGGGCAACGCTGTTAGCCGCTCTTGGACAGGTGTCCAAGGGAAGGGCGGGACGCGAAGCAGCACTGGCTGTTAAGGCCTTCGCAGTCGAATGGTGCAACGAGGTAACAGGAAATCAAGTGGAACCTGGATCCGAGCCGGAAGAGGAGGAGGACCAGGCATGGGAAGGATTTGAAACAGCAGTGCAGCGACCGGAGGAGCTCAGGGAGGTGCAAAGGTGGCAGCAGCAGGCAAGAGCCGCGCCAACCCCGGCACTCAGATCAGAGGCCTTCGAGGTCAGCAGCGAGCCAAGCCTCAGGGGGCGACCAAGGGGCAGGGAAGCGCCCAGAGCCAGCAGTCCAGCCGCCAGCGAAAGGGCGGAGTTGACTAGCCGATCACTCGCCAGGATGGCAGAGCAAGGCACAGCAACACGCAGAGCAAGCAGGCAAGAGTCTTATGCGTTGCTACGCATAGTCGAGGACAAAGAGAACACATGCCAGGAAACCCAGGTGGATTACATCAAGGAATTCCTGAGGAACAGGCAGGCGGGCACAGCAAGTGGAGCCAGGAGGAATGAGCCTGCAGGCAGCGCACGGAGCAGTGGTCCAAGAATGCAGGAAGCCAGAGAGGAAACGCAGTCTGATTCCTATGCCAGGAATTACACAGGCGGGACGCAGCCAGGTTGGCAGAGCCAGGAGCAGCCCAAAGGGCAGGCAGACGGCAGGGAACATCCAAGCCAGCATAGCCAGGAGCCGCCCAGAGAGCAGGCAGATGGCAGGGAACAGCCAAGCCAGCAAAGCCAGGAGCAACCCAGGGGACCAGCGGAACACAGCAGAGGGGTGAGGCATGAGCAAGACCAGGAGCTGCCCAGGGGACAGGCAGAGCCGGGCAGAGCGCAGTCTTGGAGGCCTGGCTCTGACAGCAGACCAGGCAGAGGCGAATCAGAACGGCTGCCACCCGAGGGAAGTAGAAGCTCTGCAGGAAGGGCAGGCAGGCAGCCATCACGAGAAGATCATGATCAGGAGGAGGATTATTACAGACACAACAGATACCATTCAGGTCGCAGCCCATCGAGGGGCGGTGGTGGAGGATCTAGGTCGCGGTCAGAATCAGTTGATTCGGGACCAGGAGGAGTGGACAGACGCAGGCCAGGAGCCAGGCAGGAGTCCAGCGACCAGGAAATGAAGAGGCTCGAGAGGGAGCAGGCAAGGGTGAACCTGCAGCTGCAGCAGCAAATGGTCCTGCAGCTGGCAGGGGTAGCCAAATTCACCAAAATTCCAGCCATCCAAGGCAACGTGCCAGTGTTGGATATGTCGCACCCGGGCGCGGTTGCAGCCAGGAAATATTGCCAGGCATGTGGATATTGGGGATCGCACAACAGGTTGGCACTGTCAGATGACCCGCCAGCGCTGGCTGTGGTGGCCGGAGAAATAGCTGGGTCGTGCCAGTCGCCATCAGCCATGACGATGTTGGTGAAATCACTGGTCAAGCTATGGGACAGCAAGCCGGCTAGCGTGGGGCCACTGATGGTAGCCATCAGGGCGGCGCCCCATGCAGGAGACAGGGCTGCCAGAGAAGCAGAAAGGATAAGGGGGATGTGGGTTGCCCCAGCAGAGGAGCAGTGTTGTGAAGCCTCGCTGCTAACCTTGTGGATTAAAGTGGTTCAAGCAGAGGTGGGAAAGCCAACCTCGGATGAGAGGACAGCCATTTCCAACCTCAGGCTAGGGGTGAAGACCACTCTTGACCCTGACGTCAAGCCAGAGGAGACGGTGGAAGCATTTGCTCACAGAGTGCTGTCGACAGCAGAGTTGCTGCAGATCTCAAGGGATGCAGTGGACCACTTTGGCAGGAGGCACTCGGTCTCGCATCTGTTCCATGATGGACTTCCAGCGCTCGCTAAGGCCAAACTGAGCAAGTTTGTTATGACCGTCCCAGGGTACCTCAGCATGACAGACGAAGATCAGATTGCAGTACTCACACAGCAGGTGGTGCTGTGGGAAAAGTTTGCCCTGGAAATGGGGGATCTAGGAGGCGCAAGCCTCAAACAGATGGCCAGTGGGCCTGGCCAGGGGGAGGCGCAGTCCAACAGAACAAGGAAGGAGAGAACAGGACAATGGGAGATGCGGACACGCCTTGAAGGGGCAGGGAACCCCGCAGGAGCAGCAGCTGCCCAGCAGCAGCGGAGTGACAAACCCAGAGGAGTTACCTGGGCAGATCAATCAGGAGCACCAAATTACAGCGCAGAAGGCGCTGCAGGGGCAGTCAAGGCATGCTACCAGTGTGGTAGCACGGCGCACCTGGCCAGGGATTGCAGGGCGCCCAGGCCCAGGGATGAGCGCAGGCCGGCGCCACTCGCTGCTGACGTTACAGCTGGGCAGGCAAGGCCGCAGCAGCAGCAGTACCCGCTCCCACCAAGACCACAGCAGGGTCAGCCTGCAGGCAGACCGTACGAGCGGAATCAAAACAACAGGCAGTACCAACGGCCAGGGCCTGGCCAGGGGGGTCAGGCTCAGCAAGCAGCACACGTGTCTCACCTAAGCAGCCCAACGGGGCAAGCCGAGCCAGAGGGCTGGCAACAGACTATGGCAGAGATGCTCAGCGAGTCTGTAGCACTCATGACGCAGGTTGGGCTAGTGCCCAAATCCGCAGGATTCAAGCAGGCGGCTCACAACGCTCGTCCTAGGTCATTCTTGCCAGAACCCTGTCCGGAGGAGGAACCTGAGCAAAGGCTCGTGGAACCTGCCTCCAGGAAGGGAGCAAAGAGACTGGTTCTGAGCAAATTAGCTGACGATATGTCTGACATCCGACTGCAGGTGTTCAAGTTGAACGAGAGGCTGACGGCGCTGTCATTCACCACTATGCCCATGGGTTCAGAAGACCACAGGGGTAAGGCCAGTAAGGGCAGGCAGGAAAGCAAGGTGGTCACAGCTGCACCAAGGCTGCAGTATTTTAAGAACGACAGAAGCAACCTGGAGCAATGTGTGGGCCTAATGGTCAAAGGAAAGGTCCTGGTAGCACAGAAGGCCCTCATGGACTCAGCGTGCTCCTGTCATGTGATCACAGTCAACATCGCAGAACAGTTAGTCGCCATGGGGGCAGAGCTGATCAGGACGGATGAGAAGATCCGCACGACAGACAATGCAGGGGCAGATCTGTATGGGGTGCTGTTCATTTATGTGGTGTACGGATATGGAGGGCCCAATGCTATTATGGAACCCACGGTGGTCAGGGTCGTAAAAACACCGCCCGATGCATACGAACACTTGGTGGGGAACCCAGAGTTTCTCAAGTACAATGGGGTTTTAGAGGCAGCAGGAAGGCTGACATTACGCCCCAGAGATGGCCCCCAGACAGTACGAAGGGTCAGGGACCTGACGCTGCCGTTGGTCCTAGCATCCCCAGCAGGGGGGTACCAGGCAGCAGCAGTAGCATGGGCAGGAATCCGGTGTGGATTTGCAGAACGTGAAAGGTGGCCCGCGGCCAGGGTAGAGGAAGAACACGAGCCGCTCTTACAGCACGCCATGGCCACACACGCAGGTGCCGCCATGAGGACTGACCAGAAGGTGGGACAGAGTCGCGGAACAGCCGCTGGTGCAGGCAGAAGCACCGCAGATGCGGGCAGGAGCAGCCGTGAGGACCCGCAGGAGACCGTGTCCAGGCCGCGCCAGTGCGGGCAAACGCAGGCTGCAGTGCCCAGGGAGGGCAAGGCGGGCGCCAAGGCCGCTGCGTCACTATCGGGCCAGGCAGCAGCACAGGCAGTGGCCACTGCTGAGTTAGCAATGGCACTCAAGGCAGAGTCAAGGCCGGAATACGAAAAGGAGATCATTAGGAGATGTGTGGAGACAAGCCCGCGCTACCCATGTGTCTTGTGCGGAGAACCTGGCCAGCACTCAACAGAGGAGTGTGAACAGAGGATCCGGAAGATACTGCAGAAGCCTGCGGCAGGCCCCGCGGCCCAGGGGACATCACCAGGGGCCAAAGGGCGGGTAGGCTTTGGAGGAGCCGCAGCAGCAAGAGCTGCGCCAGCAGGACCCAGCAGGCACTCGGAGGTGCAGGTGCCTGGCAAAGGCGAGAGGGCCGGTGCGGCTGATGGGGGCGTTAGGGAAGACGCCCCGGCAGCAGCAGAAGGAACGCAAGGGATCACAGCAAACCGCGGACAGGAGGAGCCTGTCGGCAGGGAGGAGAGGGAAGTATCAGAGGAATCAGAGGAGGAAGAGGTCCATGATCGAAGGACCCCGAAGTACATACGGGTGCTGAGGCTGCAGCAACAAGTAGAGTTACTGCAGCACGACGTCAAGGCAAGGGAAGAGCTGCTGTACCGCCAGGCGGCTGCAACAATTGAATACCTGAGGTTGCAGCAGGTCAGGTGGACAGGCCTCCAGGACGCCAATATACGGCTCACGGAGGTACAACAGCAATACATCTTGCGTGCAGACCAGCTGCGAGCGCTGTACGTCAACCTGGGGAGCCAGCAGACAGGAGAGCAGCTGCAGTCCGCAATCCCAGGTGACCCGGCGCTGGCAGAGCATATGGCAGCCAGGTTTCAAACTGCGAAGGAGTTCGCGGAGGAGGACGAGAGCCTGAGCCAGGAGAAGCTGCAGGACCAGGAGCAGCAAGCCACCGGTCAGCAAGAACCAGGGGGCAGTGGTGGGGCCAGGCAGGCCAGCGGGGAAACGCGAGTGCGGCACAGGGGGGCAACCCCAGATGACGCCGTGCATACAGTAGCCAGGGAGCGCAGCAGGAGCGCGCAGAGGGCTCGCAGTGCAGAACGCCGCGGGGCGGTGCCTACACCAGAGGCGCGAACCCAGCGGCCAGACCGCGATGATAGCTTCGACAGGCCTAGCGGCAGGAGGCAGCAGTCACCCAGCGGGAATCGTGGGAGCCAGCCCAGGGGCAGGTCGCAAGAGCGAGGCACAGGTAGCCACGCCAGGCCATACCAGCTAGAACAGAGAATGCAGGATAGAGGGGGAACCTCCAACCAGAGTCCGCCGGGCAGGGCCCAGGCAGGGCGCAGCGTGATGGGGGGACAAAGGATTGTCCTCGGACCCCGCGATGGGGGGGTGTGCTTCAACTGTCAAAAGCCAGGGCACTTCGCTAGCGCGTGCCCAGAGCAGGGAGAGGCCTCGCAGCCTGGCGACAGCAGCCGGTTTGACCGATCACGGGCAGCAGGAGGCCCGGAAAGGAGCTGGGGAGTCAGAGGACCAGGCAGGAGCCAGGAGGCGTCAGAAGACAGCATGAGGCGAGCTTACGAGGCCGCCAAGGAGGTCTCCTTTGAAGAGTGGAAAAGGCAGCAGGAGACAGCTGGACCGAGTGAGCTGCCAGGCCCGCCAGGACGGCCGGGACCAGCGGGGCAGTCTTACAACTCCAGGTGGGTCAGCCAGGAGAGGCACACGTGCATGATGTCGGTCCATGAAGGGTTTGGGCAGAACGCAGCAGCTCGGGGTGTGAGCTACCAGGCCGCAGCAATGCCGGGAACATTCCAGGTGGTGCCAGAGGGGCAGGTGGCCCAGCAAAGGCACCACTGGCAGATGGTGGTAGAGGCCCTAGCCATGAATCACTATGGTACACGACCCGCAGGGTCAGCCAGGTCTATGGCACATGCCGTGGAGTTTCTCAGGAACCTCCAGCAAAGAGGATGCCCGGCCCCATGTGAGGGGTGGCCTGGCATTCTCCAGCAGTTTCTCGACAAAGAATGGGACATCTACAATGCCCAGATGGATGAGTTTGAGAGGATAGAGCAAGAGGCAGGACTCCAGCACAGGGTAGACGGGTGGGAAACCAGTTCCAGTGAGGACGGCACCAACGACTCAGAGGAAGGCCATGAGCCTCAAGCTCCTGTGGCAGCGCGTGAGGAAGAAGCTGCCATGCCCTGCCCAGGTACCCCGGAGGGCAACGCGGACACAGGCGTCGGGGTAGCGGTAGCAGCCGCCGGGACCCGGAATGGGCTCAGCAGGCAGGATCACCACCCAGGGGCCAAGGGGGCGGCAGCTATGAGTCCAGAGGACACTACGGCGGGGGCCGTTAGGACCCATCACAGTACCACCTCTCGGTCCAGCGCGGCCAGATGGGATGAAGAGGACAGAGGGCTGCAGAGCAGCCGCAGCAGGGGCGAGAGGCCCGCTGCAGGGAATGAGGATTCCCAGTTCATCCAGGCCGGTACAGGGCGCCGGGGCCGGTCGGGCAGCAGAGGGCGGGCTCGCCCTGAGCCAGACCTGCCGAGATTGCCAGAAAGCAGGTGCTTCGTACAATGGTACCGCCTGGGGGAAGAAATGCCAGAGGCATCGTCTTCAGAAGCTATGATCACTCTGCCAGCGCAGTCCAAGGATGGGCTTTGTAGGTTGCAGAACCACAGGCTCCTGGAGGACAGGTCGCACACGTGCGTCAACATAGCGGCAGCCATGCAGGCAGTGGCCAGACTGATCTTTCCATGGGACGCGGTGACAGCAGTCCTGCTGGGTGCAGCACTCAAGGGGTTCATCCAGCCCAGCACAAGGATGGAGGTTTATATGCAGAGGGGATGGTCACGGCACCCCATCTACGCATCCTGCGTCAGCGAGATGGTGGAGCTAGCCGTCAAAGAAGGCATCACAGCAGTAGCCGCAGCCGACAGGGCGCACCCAGACGTGCCGGATAGCGCGCGCACCGAGGGGGCGTGGCAGGGTGCACAGCCCGGGTTCATGCGCACGCCATGGGCAGAAGACTGCGTCCACCAGTTGATGGAGCATTCCGCCCTCAGAGACCGCGCCTTCTATGTGCCAGTGCAGGCCTTAAGAGAGCACGGACGGGGTGACAGGCCCGAGGATGGAGCCCACAGCGGGGCAGGGCTGTGCCATGCCGATAGGCCACGGCGGTGTGAGGCCACAGTTGAGGCATCGGTCACCATCCCCAGGATGGTCGCAGGGCAAGCTGTACCATGGGGAATGGACCCTGGAGAGGCCAGGGCAGCCATCCCAGTTCAGCAGCTGGTAACTTACTACTACGAGGAGCTGGAAGAGGGAGAGATGCCGGTGTCAGCAGCATGGATCCACATGCATGCGTCGCGGGATGATATGCCAGTCTTCCTGTTCGCCAGGTGCGAAGGGAACGTGGCGATCACCAGGTATGCATCAATCGACGAGGCAGAATTCCACGCGCACACGCACGCCAGGGGAGCAGACCCAGCAACATGGGCAGTCATGCTCATGGCGTTGCAACGGGTTCTGCTCCCGGGACAGCTGTCAGCAGCCATGCGGCACGTCTGGGGCGTGGATGATCAGTGGGCGCCGCTGGAAATGACAGACTGCCCCACATGGCCATACGGGGCCCAGAGGTCGCCAGCGGATGGACCCATGTGGGAAGACGAAGAGGAGTTCGCGCGCTCGCCGTTCGCAGTGGAACGGTTAGAAGCGTGCGTGCACCAGTGGGTGCGCTGGGAGAGAAGAGCGTGGCGCGACAACAGGGCCAGCAGCGCGGTCCCGTATTGGCAGGCAAACGGCATGACAGTACAGCTGTGGAGGCAGGCGCACCCGGCAGGAGTGCGCACTCTGCACCCCCTGTTCAGAGGAGCAGGGGCGGATACCTACATGGAGGAGCTGGAGGAGCTGAGGACTCAGCCTGTGCCGGGGCGCTGGATGGTGGGCAGATGGGGTTCCCACCATTGGGACCCCGCTTCCATCACTGACGGGCCAATCCAGGACACATACCAGGAGCCAACAGAGCAGGGCCATGTCGCCTTTGTCACCACTCTCGGGGCAACAGCATCCTCTTGGGAGTGGCTGGAGCCCATGGAGGACATGGAGGTGTCAGCCCTGGAGGCTGAGACCGGGGATTGGGCGGAGCCCCAGACAGTCCCGGACAGTGCCAGCCATGAGGACAGGGGGCTGCTGGAAGAGGAGAATGAAGACCCTTCGGAAGGGCCACCATCACTGGTGCAGGATTCAGAATCGGAGGATGAGTGGGGCGCTGACAGAAGCCCGTGCCCAGCAAGGATCAGCCTCACAAGAGCTGATACCGGGGATGCAGATGGGATGGAAGAGCCGGCCAGCGCAGGCCCTGGACCAGGGAGTCCAGTGTGGGGCCGCGAGGAGGACTTGGTACAACTACGACAGGAATGGATGCGCGAGGTTGCTCAGGAGCAAGCAGCCATGGAAGAGCGCAGAACCAGGAGAGCCGAGATAGAACGCAGCAGCAAGGCCGCGCTAGAGGAGACGGCACACAAGGTCACAGTAGGGGTGAACCCGCAGCAGGCAGCAGACCAGTGCGCTGGCGAGCCCAAGGGGGCAGCAGCAGGCAAGGCGAACGGCAGGAGCCCAGGGGACGCACAGATCAGCCCGCCAGCACAGGCAGCAGCAAGGGAGCCTTGGGGCGATCCAGCAGCATACAGCACGGAACGCTGGGTGGCAGTGCTCAGACACTTCGTGGATGAGCTAGACGTGCTAAGAAGGCAGGAAATGGGGCAGCAAGAGGCAAGCCAGGAGGCTAGCCTAGTTTTCAGGCTCAGAATGCTGCCACAGCCCGATCCGAACCCCAGGATGGGAGGTTACAGCAGGGCGGTCAGGGAGCTACAGGAGGAACTGACGGAGAGAATATCAGCCCTCAACAGGATGGGGGCAAAGGGAGTGGACACCCAACAGCCGTCGGACAGCCGCAGCAGCCAGGCGTGCACCAGCAGGGGGGAGGCCCTTGCAAGGAGGGCTGCCAGCGCTAGGGCAACCTTGCGACAGGGCTGTGGGCCTGAGGAGCCCGCGGGTGCCGGCAGCAGCACGACTGTGCAGCGCGCCATTCACAGGCAGGAGCGGCTGGCACAGGGCAGCACAGGTCAGATACCAAGAGCAGGGCCAGAAAGGGCTGGTACGGCTTGGACTGACACTGCCGAGTTGCGGGGGAAAAAGTCCAAAAAGGCTAGGCGGCGCGCGGGAAAGGCGCAGAGGGCAGCCGAGGACAGGAACCGTGGCAGCAGACCAGGAATGGACTGCCCAGTCCTGCCACTCAGGATCAGCCAGGTGGATCTGGAGATCACATGGGCCAGTGGGCAGCAGAGGCCGGCGCAGAGCGCAGAGCCAGGCGCACAGCCCGCAGAACACCTACCGCAGAAACCCACGAGGCAGATACCAGCTTGCAGAGGACTTCTCACCTGTACAGCATTTAAGGGGATCCTTACGGGGGCGCTCCAGCTGATACTGGTGTGGCTCCTGCTGTCAGTGTGTGTGCCAGGGGCGCGAGCCACCGGGCAGGGCGTGCGAGGAGGAGGATTTACAGCAGGCCAAGGGGCTTTTGTGTCTGGACAAGAGGCAGCAGCAAAGCTGTCGTCTGGATGGTTGCGCCCGCCAGCAGTCGTTCCCATGGGGGGTGCCAGCAGGAGGGGTGCCTGCAGCCAGCAGGAGAGCTGGCAAAGTGGCAACGACACTGGCAGGGAAGAGCCGCCCGCGGAGGACGACCCGCAGGCGGCTGAGATGATCGACATGTTCCAGCCGGGGGGAGTCGTGGAGCCGCCCGCGGAGTACGTCAAAACCAAGGAGGGGTGGCTGCTGGGCCAGCACCCCGACTTCACTGCGGCACAGCAGGAGAGCCTGGAGCAAAGCCTCAGGGATCGCCAAGGAGCGTTCGCTTACTCCATGGAGGATCTGCCTGGCTACTGCGGCACGCAGGGTGAGTTTACACTGGCTTTAGAAGACGAGGTCAGTTCGTGCTTTCAGAAGTCCAGGGATATGCCGCCGCCCAAAGCAGCCATTTTTAAAGAAAAGTGCCAGCCAATGATACAGGCAGGTATTATCGTCAAAGTACCCCAGGGGGGGCCTATCAAGTTTGCGGCCAACTCAGTAGTAGCAGCCAAGAAGAGTGCTGAGACTGGGGAGTGGACTGACCACCGGATAGCGCACGATATGCGCAGGTTAAACCTGCGTACGGCTAAGCAGGAGTTTGCAATCCCCAGGATGGAGACCATTTTTCAGAACCTGGGAACTGCCAAAATATTCAGCAAGGTTGATCTCCGGTCGGGGTTCATGCAGATCCCTATAAAGGTCGAGGACCAGCCTAAGACAGCTTTCTGGATGGGCCCTGAGCTTTGGATGTACACAAAGCTCAACTTCGGTCTGCGCAATGGACCTCCCTTCTTTCAGCGTATGATGGAAGAGGAGATTGCCAGGGCAGGCCTGAGTGCGTTCTGCGTGGCATTCATTGATGATCTGCTAGTGTACAGTGACACACCGGCAGAACACATCAGGCATGTGGAGCTGATGTTAGACATGCTCCACAGTGTAGGATTAAGGGCGCACCCCGACAAGTCCCTGTTTGGGTGTGCAACGGTAGAGTACCTGGGTCACAATGTGTCGGCCCAGGGGCTCACGCCACACGCAGCCAAGATAGCAGCGGTTATGGCGCTGCCAGAGCCCACATCGGTGAAAAACATTCAGGAGGTCATGGGATTCTTGAATTTCTACCGGTGCTACATCCCGGATTTCTCGAAAAAGGCGGCATGCATCAACGCATTGCTGGTCAAGGGGGTCCCGTTTGTGTGGGGGCCAGAGCAGTCGCAAGCGTTCCAGTTGATCAAAACAGAGATGTGCGAGGGAGGAAGAGTTCTGCGCAGGCCAGATTACAGTGGGACAGGGCCAGACGGCAAGGGGCCGCCGAGACCATTCTTGCTGTACACAGATTTCTCTAAGCAGGGCATAGGTGCCGTGCTAGGACAGTGTGACGACAGCGGGCGGGAGTATATGGTGGCGTGCACGTCCAGATCCCTGAACAAGAGCGAGAGGAACTATTCCTCGTTCCAGGGGGAGATGCTGGCCGCAGTGTATGCAGCACGCACATACCGTCACATGCTGTTCGGGTGCAAGGTGCATCTCATCACCGACCATGAGCCGCTCACTTACCTCATGGACAATCAGACGTTGGTAGGCCAGCATGCTAGGTGGGCCCTCATGCTTCAAGAGCTGGACATTACCATTGTCCACCGCTCAGGGGCATGCCATCAGAATGCGGACATCCCGTCCAGATCACCGCTCCCATCCTCAGCTGATCGCACGGGGGCCAGGCTTGATACAGCAGCTCCCGAGCCGGCAGCCCAGGAGGGGGCAGGGGGGAAGCAGGTAGCTTTGCTCACGGGGTTGGGCAGAGTGAACCAGTGGCATGCAGACCAGATGGTGCGCATGGCACAAGAAGGCAGAAGAAGAGTACAGATACTGCGAGCTGCAGAGGCAGCTTACGTGACAGCGCCGGTAGGGCAGGAGATATCCTCAGCCGCCACTGACGATGATGAGCAGGCGCAGCCGGTCAGTACAGCAGAACAGGCATTCAGCAACAGGGAGCGGGCCAGGACAATGATCAGTGATGTTCTAGCTGACCTGCCCCGGGTGACGCCTCCTCATTCACATGCAGGCCTGGACACAGCTTGTCTGTCGGGTGGGGCAGTGCGGGCCATGGAGACCGAGGGAGTCGTCCTTTTCGAGCCCTTTGGAGGTATGTGTTCAGGGTTGGAGATGGTGCTCAGGGCGGGTATCCCAGTGGTGCAGTACCTGTATGCTGATATCAGTGAGGAAGTCAGAGAGATCGCAGGGGGGCGCCTGGTGCAGTTGCACAGGAGATACCCTCAGTTGTTTCCGGTCAAAGCATTTGATAAGGCGTTCAGAGCGTTGCCCCAGGATGTGTATGCCATTACGGCAAAGCACCTCCAGGAGGCGGGCGCCCAGGAGGGGCGCCAGTGGTTCATGGTAGCAGGCTGGGAATGCCAGGACCTTTCGTCAGCAGGCAAGGGGCGTGGGCTCGAAGGGAGAGAGAAGCAAGTCGTTCTTCCCGTTAGTCAAGCTGTTGGGTACACTACAGTTCATGCAGGGGCCTAGGCCGCCAGCGTACCTGATTGAGAATGTGGCAATGCAGTTGAATCAGAAGAGTGTGAAGGCCAGTGTTGAGGCTTTTCAGGAGGTGTGCCGGATTCTGGGAACACCGGCGCTGTTTGACGCAGCGCAGGTGGGGTCTTACGCCCACCGCACCCGCAACTATTGGGGGAATATTGCCCCGGCAGCAGATATTGAATTTGTGATTCGTGCGTCGACCAGACCCCACGAGGGGATTGTAGACGACATTCTGGACAAGGGCAGCAAGGCCCAAGTAGTATCATGTCCGGACAATGGGGGGTACCGCATCAATGTAACAGGGCAGCCCAGGAAAGTGCTGCCGTGTTTGATGGCCACGCCCTCATCATATGCTTTCCGGAACGGGCAAAATGGGATGGTGTACAGGCCCATGGGGGACTTGCAGGAGCCCAATGCAAACGAGCGTGAGCGAGCCATGGGGTACGCTGTGGGGTCCACATTGCCGCGCCCAGACTTCCCAGAGGCAGCCAGACGGGCAGCCTTGGGCAGGAGCATGGATTCATGGGCACTCAGTGCATGGCTCAGTGTGGCACTCGAGTGTGCTAAGATCATGCCAGCAGAATTGACACGCAGGGCAAAGCTGCCAGGCCAGGACAGGGACCCAGCTCTGGGGGCGACTTTAATGTCCAGCCACTATGCCCTTGCTACTGCAGGAAACGCATGCTCCGGCAGCGGAGAAGCGGCCGCATCATACAGACAGTGCCTGGGGGAATCAGCCGCGGCAGACTGGGCCGACGCGGCACAGGAGCCAGGTGGGAACGCGTCTGCAGAACAAGTTGATGTTGGAATCAAAGTACCCAGGGAAACAGAGAGTGAGAAGGACCAGCCAGGTTGTCCTGCAGGACCGTCGGCTAGGGTCGATGTGTGGGCAGATGAGCCCGTCTTGAGGTTTCTCCGTGAAAAGACTTATGTCCAGGGAACAGAGCTAGGAGAACAGACTAGAATACAGCGCAGAGCAGCGCCATTCCAGTGGGAATCAGAGAGGGGAGGAGTCCTGATGAGACTCATGCCTGATGGTAGACGTTGTGTGGTGCCCAGGCCAGAAGACAGGCTAGCAGTGATCCAGACAGCGCATGCAGGTACGGGCCATTTTGGCAGCCACCGCACGGCTTTCATGGTCATGCAGCAGCATTGGTGGCGGGGGCTTCGAGCAGCAGTCAAGAAGGCGGTGCAGGAATGCGGTGTGTGTGACAGAGCCAGGGCGTCCACGTTCAATCACATACAGCCCAACCTACACCCGCTACCCATTGAGGGGTTGTTTTTCCGGTGGGGAGTGGACCTGTGTGGTCCATTCACGACCACGTCCAGGGGAAATCGGTTCGTGATGGTGTGTGTGGAGCATTACTCCAAATGGGTGGAGTTAATCCCCATTCCAAGCAAGGCGTCTGATGTGACGGCCTTGGCATTCTTTCAAAATGTTGTTGCACGATTCGGGGGATGCGCAGAGGTGGTGACAGACCAGGGAACAGAGTTCCAGGGTGAATTTCAGGACATGTTGTTGGACTGCTTCATTGACCATCGCACCACTTCTGCCAACCACCCCCAGGCAGATGGGCTTTCAGAGAGGGCTGTCCAGACCCTCAAGGCAGGCCTACGCAAGTGCTGCGAGGAGGGCAGCAGCGACGAGTCCTGGGACAAGATGGTGCCCTGGGTAGCCCTAGGCTTCCGATGCTCGCCGCAGCAGGCCACGCGCATGGCGCCGTACGAGGTGCTGTTCGGACAGAGACCCGCCTTCCCCTCCAGAGTGGGAGCGGACCTCTGGAGCACAGCCAAGGTGGCAACGGCAGAGGAGGCAGCAGACCTGCTCTTGGCCAGAGTGGCCAGGATCAAAGAAGCACTGCCAGTCGCGGGTGAGCATCTAAAAATTGCGCAGCACCGCGACAAGCTGCGATATGCACGCATCCGTGGGGGAGGGTATGTCCCCCAGGTCAGGCGTTTTGCAGAGGGAGATTACGTGTATGTGAAGTATTCATCAGAGCGACGCAGCCTCGACCCCAAGGCCAGGCCTGAGATCCTCAGGGTCAAAACACTGGGGGCGACGGGAACTTTGGTGTTGGAAGGGGCAGATGGCCTCACAGTTACAGAGAATGCAGTCAATTGTTCTCCATGCCACTTGCCCAACCTCAGGGGAGTGGTTGATTTCAGTGGAACCAGACCCAATAACAGCCTGTCATGCGAGGTGTGCCAGCTGCCCGATCGCGGAGAGGTGATGCTTTTGTGTGATGCCTGCAATACAGGTTGGCACATGGACTGCTTGGTACCAGTACTCGAGGAGGTGCCTGAGGGCGAGTGGTTGTGCCCACACTGCAAGCCGGAAGACAAGGGAGCTGGGCCCGCTGCTGTAGCAGGGACCACCACAGAAGAGCGCAGTTTACAGGTCCAGGGGCGACCAAGCCCAGCAGCCAGAGCGGCTGCCAGGACAGCCCAGGAGGCCGATGTCTTGGACAGGCCTGAGGTGGAAGTCATGGCCACCAACCCAGCAACAAGGCAAATGGAGCGGGGCATCGCAAGACCAATGGCGAACGGGTTGTATGACATCTCGTACACCACTGGCCGGGGAGAGGCCAATGTCACCCCGAGAGCAGTTACAAGAAGGGCCAAGGTGGCCAAAGAAGCAGCAAGGGAGGAAGAAGAGTCAGCCTTTGAGGATCTTACCGGGACCTGAAGCCCGGAGCGGCAAGGCCGCTGAGCACGTGACGTCACCCACGCCGTAACTGGCAAGGAGCGGGCAGGCGCCTACAGAGCAGAAGTGCAGATGCAGCGCGGCTTGTCCTAGTACCCGGTAGGCAGTGGGCCAGCAGCCTGCGGACCGAAGACGGAAGACGCAGGAGTAGAGTTACGGCAGCTTAATGAAAATTTGTTTCTCAAACACCATAGCAGCAGGGCTACGGTAGAACATATGTTATAAGGATGATGAGCGAGGAGAATTAGTCAACTCGGGCAATGATAGCACGGTAGGAGGCGGATCACGCTGCTACGGCGCACAAACCCTGTGGCCATTAAAGACCAGGCGGCTATGGCGCAGTGGGGCGAGAGCAGCGGTTGTTCTTAGCTTGACTTGATAACTTTGAAATTTCTCTGTTTGCTAGCCAGTAGTGGGCTGAACAGCTTGAGTTTGTAGGGTTCTGCGCATTGCGCTTCAGCTGAAACTCGGTTAATTGTTATTTCCAGATTTGCAGAAGGCCTGAACCAGGCAGATTTGTAGACGGCCTGAACCAGGCAAGATTTTAAAAGGCCTGAACCAGGCAAATTTGTAGAAGGAAGGACCCAGGCAGGTTTGCAGATGATGATTTGAGCTTCTCCGTACATATTTTTCCAGAAGTTTATTTCAGTACCACCCCTTTTCCGGCTCCCAGCGCACGCTTGGAGGGCTTAACGCTGGGGAGCGGGGGGCGAGTAAAGTAGTAGGGGCGGTACCCACGAGACGGAGACTTCTAGGCAGAGACATCCAGTTAGGGACTTCCAGTTACAGTAATCTTGTTAACAAGCTCTTGTCTGAAGTACAAGGAGCATGAGTGTACGGTGATGTACCGTATTTGTGAGTAGAGGACACCTCTCTAAGGTGTCCTGACCGGAGTTTACGGTGTTTACCATAGTATTGCAGTTACTGCTTTATGGTGCGACAGCTGTCACAGTATATTACAGTATACGTGACAGAACCGTTCAGACCGCAGTTAGCGGCCTCGGGGCCTCCGCAGCTTCTCTGCGGAGTCCTCGGATTTGAAGCTGAGACCTAGAAATCCGCTTACGCAGGTTGATTTGACAGATTGTACCGTACTCTGTATTGGGCCTGCCGGGTCCCTGTATCCCGGCAATTGCCTTGGCTAGTTACTTCGTCCCTTTCTAAAGGACAGACCTCTATTTGTAACAAGCACCGGACGTCTTCGAGACCTACAGCTTACACATAAGTCAGTACCTTAATTCGAGTCAAGCCTAGCTCAGCCTCCGCTGAACTAGCTGGAGACAAGTACCCCAGTAAGAGAAACGAGTCCCTGCAGAAGAAGAAGTACGCAGTCTACGTCCCGTCCATCTCTCCGCGTGATACGCGGTAAGTGCCCTTAACATAGCCCGGCTGGTTCGCGACCAGACGGCCAGAAGGCCTATGCCCCTAAGTCAATTGCTATATACACAAATAACCAGCCCGCTGCTTAACTCGAAGAGCACTCGCAGCCAGTGAATAGTCACTGAGCCTGCCCGTAGGCGTCCATCACTGCCGTGAGGAAAGAAGTCCGCCACGGACCTGAAGCGCACATCGCGAGTAAAGTAGTAGGGGCGGTACCCACGAGACGGAGACTTCTAGGCAGAGACATCCAGTTAGGGACTTCCAGTTACAGTAATCTTGTTAACAAGCTCTTGTCTGAAGTACAAGGAGCATGAGTGTACGGTGATGTACCGTATTTGTGAGTAGAGGACACCTCTCTAAGGTGTCCTGACCGGAGTTTACGGTGTTTACCATAGTATTGCAGTTACTGCTTTATGGTGCGACAAGCAGCGTGTCGTATGCTGTTGACGGCTGTGCCGTCCTCTGGTGTCAGCCGTGCGAACAGGTAACCACACCAAGCTGCAGCCGTAAGTTTGTGTGCACACAAGCACCTTGTTGCTGGTGTGTGTACAAACTTAGGGCTGTGGATGGTCCGCCGTAGGCTGGAGCCAGGCGTGGTAGGCATCCGCATACCTATGCTCGGCGATTGGGACCTTGGTGTCCTTCCAGCTGCGCCTGCTTGTAGGCTGCGTCCACTAGATGAAGCACCTTTGGAACGGTTTCTTTTCAGTTTCATTTCTTCCAACGGGACAATTGGGCGCCCTCGCGGCCGAGCCTTATTTGAGCAGGGCCCAGAGGTGTAACGTCGTTGACTTCCAGCATTTCCTCTCTTTCCTTTAGCCATCGGGCTCTCCCAGCCTGACAGTTGGAGTCCCCCGCGGCCGAGCCTTTTGATAAGGGCCCAGAGGTGTTGAGTTATTCTGTAGCGGCACCCACCCATCCGCTTTGTAGGACAGAGCCAAGCAGTGCGATTACGAGTGGCTGAGACGAAATCAAATGGAGCGTGTTTGTGCACATTCTTCAACTATTGGAATGGAGCGCATTATATATACATTTTCCAGTACCGGTAATCATTCAATGTTGTAATTTTAAGGAACACTATCTCCGGTGTGAGTTCTTGCCATCATCTGGTGTCAAATGGCTTAGTAGTATTGCCAGCATGCATCTGACTGCCCCCCATCTCCTTTCAACCAACCCCCCTCCCTTCCCTCTACCTGCCCAGACCTAATGCCCGACTCTTCCAAGGTCTGCTCGTTTCCTCCATGCCAGCGGTTCACATGTGGTCCACCCACATGCCTGCTCGGCGCCCAGTAGTAACCGACATACATCATTGCATTCCAGACTGCTCAGCCCCGCGCATGCATGGCCCTAGCCTATTTGCATTTATTTTCTTGCCTACGGAAGGCTAGATTCAACAGGCCGCCCCTCGACTGGAAACATGGCAGCACAATCTGGATATATCTATGTCACATCATTTGCTGTGTCGTGCCATTTCGGCTAGAAAAGCCCCATCGGGACCTGCCTACAGCCGGGGCATCCCAACCAGCATGGCAGGCCCAGCATGAGGCCTCCCGCCGGAGCCCGGCAGAAAGCTGACGAACTACCGCTGAGCGGTCGCAGAGCCGACAAACAACGCCTGGTCCGATCAGTTCCCGCTGGCCGCGCCCTTCATCAGGTTGAACTGCTTGGCGTGCGCCTCAACGTACATGACAAACTCGTCCCGCCGGCGGTTGTGCGTCTTGTTTAAGTGTCCCTGCTGCCGCATGAACTCCACCTCCTCCTCATCGTAGACATAGTCTTTGTGAGTCGTACTGCACATGCGGGGACCGTCCCGCACAATGTAGCCCGGGTTGGATGTCCACATGTTCTTACTCGTAGCAAGCGTCATGCCGTTGACAGGTTCCGACATGACCTGCAGGAGTGGCCAGGGGAGGCATAGGATTATAATCATCCCTTCAATTTTTGTAGTACGCAGTTCAGATAAAATCCAGCTACGTCAAAAGTTGGACGACCCCAGCTTCTTGCTTGTGGCTGGTATGATTACGTCGACAGGGCTTGACATGATGTTCAAGAATGGCTACACGCGTGATTCGAGGGAAAGGTGTGAGACCCAGCAACCGAATTCGTAGGGCCGGCCTAGGAGGGGCTGTGCTCTCTGATGGGCTCCTTCCGTGCAGACCAGACAAAGGCAGAATGATATGGCAAGATATGGCACACGTTAAGCTAGATTTTGGATTCTGCTAGTCCCAGAACATCTTTCAGGGTCTGCCAGGCGGCCAATATTTGGCCGATGGGGACCAAACTTCACCAGCCGGCAGCGGGCAGCCCAGGCACTGGGTCATGCCGCACCAAGCCCTGTCGGTTAAGCACTAGATCGTAGCTGAAGTGTAGCTGAAGCACCCTGCGGTTGATGGGCTCTCCACTACGGCCACTGTGCTAGTGCTCTCCAATACTGCCACTGTGCAGCTCAGGGCCTCTAACCGCCGATGCCAACTGCTGCTTCCAGGTGCCAACTGCTGCTTTTTGGGGCCAACTTCCACATACTTGTGCTAACTACCACTTGCTGATTCCAATGGCCGCTGCCGCTGCAAAGCCTGTTTTAGCCTGACTCATTATCTGCACCCTGGCTGATGCATGCCATTGCATGGATGCTGAACTGTCCAGCTTGATCCACGCCATGCTCACCCACCCCATGCAGTGCACAACCACAGCACTATGAAATAGTGTATTGTGTTCAAATGCCCCTTTCTTGGCCTGGATGGATGTAACTGGGGCCGTAGGAGCAACCCTAGCCGCATTCAACAAACCCTAACACAACTGGATGCACTTCAGCGTCTTCCCTGTTTCTTGATCGGTACCTGGGTGACGTGCAGGGGCACTCCGACCGAATCCAGAGCAGTCCGCCCGAAGGTCTTGGCCGGGGGCGACTTCGTGACGAGCCTCCCGCTCTCCTCTTGTTTTTTAAAGTAATCCCGTTGTAGCCTGCGGGAGGTGGCAGGTGTGGCGATGAGAGGAGGATGATACGGCCATCGTTCTCAGCCCCTCCCCTATTATAGCGTGTTGAAGAATGATAACAATTATCTATCGAACCAACTATCTCGCCCCCCCCCAACCGCCCACGGCACTATGATCACCTCTGCTACCCCCGCTGTCCATGTTCACGAGCGGGGGCGCCTCTGTATCCCTCTTTCTGCTTCTCCGCCCAATGAACGTGTTCACCCCCCCCCCCCCCCATTATCTCCTCTCTCAACCACAAGCTCCCTGCTACCCGCTGCTCCCTCGACCGGATTTATTTTCCTCCTAACGACCATGTGCACCCCCTTCTGATATACATCGCACCCTCCCCTCTCGCTGTCCCTTCGACCACGACTCACTTCTTCTCCTTTATAATGGTCTCCGCCATTGCAGCAGATGCCAGGTTGTCCATGTAGCCAGCCCTCTCGACACCCGACATGATGGGATATGTTCGTGCTCGGAGTGCACTCGGGAGGGTTATCTAAATCAACTGTTTGGGGGTGGTAGAGAGGGAAGCAGCCGACTCTGGGGGTGGAGCAGGAACGGGAGGGGGCGGACGCTCGCTTGTGTTCGTCCTGTGTTGATGAACCTCTCGCGCGCTGGCTTCGATACAGTTGAAGTGAATGGCACGTTTACAGCTTGAATACGTGATAGGGAATATAGATATAAGGAAATACGGGCAGCGTTTATAGGCAAGAGGTGGCGCGCTGTCTCCTGCTGTTTCTAAGCCCCCCTGCGACACATGCTGTACTGAATATCGCGAGTGCCGTACAGTAGCTGACTCGCGCCCCGCGCACCTCGTCGCCTCAAACGGAACCCTAGTACCCTATCCCCCCCCCTCCATTTTCCCCTGCACCTAACTTCGCTAAATCGAACCATTACTGAAGAAAGCTTGATACCAATCCCATCTGCAGCATCCGATCGCCTGCTCTGGCCTGTGACACATATTAGGCCGCATATTAGGCACCTACTCCGTACATACCTTCCCCAGATCTGCTCCTGGCCCTATTCCACCCTTCCGCCCATCGCTATCCAGTACACCTCAGTCAACCCTATCGTCTCATAGAAATCCAGCGGAGCGTCAGTGACCGCAGCAGCAGCAGCAGCCATGTCGAAGCGGAAGACGGACGAGCCGACCTCGCTTCCCTCGAATCACAACAAGCTAGAGATCATCGCGCTAGGCGCCGGCAATGAAGTGGGACGCTCATGCATCATCCTGAAATACCAGTGAGTGGCGAATGAGCATGCATGCACACTCTTGTCGTCCTCTCAACACAAGGTCCCATGCAATCTGCATCTCGATTACGCGATGGAATGTGTTCTTCTCTCTTAAGCAGAGAGAGCGATAACAAGGGCATGCTGCATGCCACCTATTCACCGGATGGTATTCAACGCGGGATTCAACGTCTTTCGGAATCTGCCTCACCAAAATACTCGGGCTTGCACTGCTGCCTCCCAACCAAAATTACCGGGCATGCACTCCTTGATCCCAACCAACATAATCAGGCATGAACTCATGCCTCTCAGCTAGCACAAGCAGGCACACAAAAAGTATGAACAAGTGCCTGCACTCCTGCATCCCTCTGCATTACCGGTATCGGAGCCCAGGGATTATATCTCACTTTCTTTCACTCATTAGCATGGAAAGACCAGAACAGGGCATGCATAATGTCGCTAGCTGCAGGTTCCAACACATTCCGCCTCTCCCACCGACAGACTGATGGCGGCATGGTGGGGTTTCATGCTCCGGGGGAAAACGATGGCATGCCATGTCAGCATGACATAGCGTGCCACATCAGCATGACAGGACATGCCACATCAGCATGGCAGGACATGCCACATCAGCATGTTGTCATGATGGCCCTAACCCTCCGGGAAACAACCATAGCATGCCAGTTATTTCTGATCAATATCTCTTCAGGCCCACATGACCACTCGGTTTGCTTACAATGTTTTTGAGGGATGCGGCAAGCAATGCGCAAGGTGTTGTTACAGAGTCAACAAAGCCACCCGATGCCTCTTCTGGTCCCTTCAGGGGCATGACCTTCATGTTTGGCTGTCAAATTGCTATTTTAATATTATAGGCTATAGGCTATTAGCTATAGGCTATTATAAGCTATTTTAATATTATACGAGACTGACTCCCCTCATCCCCCTGCGTCCCTTCAGGGGCAAGACCATCATGTTTGACTGCGGGATCCATCCTGGCTACACCGGCCTCAACAGCCTTCCCTTCTTGGACGAGGTGGACCTGGCTCAGGTGATTTGAGCAACCCTAAACCCCTAACCTCAAATGTGCATCCCTAAACAAAATGATTCACACATCATCGGACTGGACCCTAAACCCTAAACAATATAACAAGCGTTTCATCGACTTGACTCTTAACCCATAACCCTAAAAAATAAGCGTTTCATCGGACTGGACCCCAAACCCTAAACCCTTAACAATCATAAGCATTTCATCGGACTGGACCCTAAACCCTGAACAAAAAACAATAAGTACTTCAGTGGACTGGACCCTAAATCCCAAACCTAAATAATAAGCATTTCACCAGACTGGACCCTGAACCCTAACCTGATGATCAACTACCCTTCTTGGGCGAGGGGGACCTGGCACAAGTGTGAGCTAACAGCCCTGGGTTCCACACTTCTAAATGCTGTTCAGAGCCAAATACTGTACAACCAATCCCGAACACCCTAGGCCGGCAATGAATCGGCCACCTGGCTGAGCAACATCCCTGCTTAAGTCTCGCCCTCCTAAAACATCTAAGTCTCGCCCCACTGGACCTGCTAAAACCGGTGGAAAAGCAAATCATTTCCCCAAGTTGCCGTAACCACTTATGATGCATCCTATTTTCTCACGGTAAAGGCGCGGATGTGGCTTCAGCCCAGGCTGCGCTGTTTCCTCAACTCTCACGCCCCTCACGGGGCGTAGCTTTCTTTCTTTCTTGCGTAAGTCTCAAATGGACATCCTGGGCCCTTCCTGCTAAACCCTATCAGTAGCCTGCCCTTTATAAATAATTTGGGCCTGGCCGGTCACTCTGCAGTCCGAGACCCCCAACGCTGTATCACAAAGTGCAAACCCTTCACCCCCAATTCTCGATCACAAACCTAAGCCCTAAACCGCAGTCCCTGGACCCTGGGCCCTAAACCTGAAAAATGATTTCCTGTTCCTTGCCTTGTCAGGTAGACGTTGCCCCTCCCCCCCTCCCCTCCCCCCCACCCCCTCCTCTTACAATGCACCTTCCCCCCCTTACATGAATGCTTTCCTGTTCCTGGCCTTATCAGGTGGACGCTGCCCTCATCCCCCCCCCCCCCACTCCTCCCCCCCCCCCCCATCCCCTGGTCAGGTGGACGTGGCCCTCATTCCCCCCTCCCCCCATCCACTGGTCAGGTGGACGTGGCCCTCATCCCCCCCTCACACCCCCATCCCCTGGTCAGGTGGACGTGGCCCTCATTCCCCCCTCCCCCCCCCATCCTCTGGTCAGGTGGACGTGGCCCTCATTCCCCCCTCCCCTCATCCCCTGGTCAGGTGGACGTGGCCCTCATTCCCCCCTCCCCCCCCCATCCTCTGGTCAGGTGGACGTGGCCCTCATTCCCCCCTCCCCCCCCCATCCTCTGGTCAGGTGGACGTGGCCCTCATTCCCCCCTCCCCCCCCCATCCTCTGGTCAGGTGGACGTGGCCCTCATTCCCCCCTCCCCCCCCATCCTCTGGTCAGGTGGACGTGGCCCTCATTCCCCCCTCCCTTCCCCATCCCCTGGTCAGGTGGACGTGGCCCTCATTCCCCCCTCCCCCCCCATCCTCTGGTCAGGTGGACGTGGCCCTCATTCCCCCCTCCCCCCCCCATCCCCTGGTCAGGTGGACGTGGCCCTCATTACCCCCTCCCCCCCCCATCCTCTGGTCAGGTGGACGTGGCCCTCATTCCCCCCTCCCCCCCCCATCCTCTGGTCAGGTGGACGTGGCCCTCATTCCTCCCTTACCCCATCCCCTGGTCAGGTGGACGTGGCCCTCATTCCCCCCTCCCCCCTCCCCCCATCCCCTGGTCAGGTGGACGTGGCCCTCATTCCCCCCTCCCCCCCACATCCCCTGGTCAGGTGGACGTGGCCCTCATTCCCCCCTCCCCCCCCCATCCCCTGGTCAGGTGGACGTGGCCCTCATTCCCCCCTCCCCCCATCCTCTGGTCAGGTGGACGTGGCCCTCATTTCCCCTCCCCCCCCATCCTTTGGTCAGGTGGACGTGGCCCTCATTCCCCCCTCCCCTCCCCATCCCCTGGTCAGGTGGACGTGGCCCTCATTCCCCCCTCCCCTCCCCATCCCCTGGTCAGGTGGACGTGGCCCTCATTCCCCCCTCCCCCCCCCATCCTCTGGTCAGGTGGACGTGGCCCTCATTCCCCCCTCCCCCCCCATCCCCTGGTATGGTGGACGTGGCCCTCATTCCCCCCTCCCCCCCCCATCCTCTGGTCAGGTGGACGTGGCCCTCATTCCCCCCTCCCCCCCCCATCCCCTGGTCAGGTGGACGTGGCCCTCATTCCCCCCTCCCCCCCCATCCTCTGGTATGGTGGACGTGGCCCTCATTCCCCCCTCACACCCCCATCCCCTGGTCAGGTGGACGTGGCCCTCATTCCCCCCTCCCCCCCCCATCCCCTGGTCAGGTGGTCGTGGCCCTCATTCCCCCCTCCCCCCCCCCATCCTCTGGTCAGGTGGACGTGGCCCACATTCCCCCCTCCCCCCCCCATCCCCTGGTCAGGTGGACGTGGCCCTCATTCCCCCCTCCCCCCCCCATCCTCTGGTCAGGTGGACGTGGCCCTCATTCCCCCCTCCCCCCCCCATCCCCTGGTCAGGTGGACGTGGCCCTCATTCCCCCCTCCCCCCCCCATCCTCTGGTCAGGTGGACGTGGCCCTCATTCCTCCCTCCCCCCCCATCCCCTGGTCAGGTGGACGTGGCTCTCATTCCCCCCTCCTCCCCCCATCCCCTGGTCAGGTGGACGTGGCCCTCATTCCCCCCTCCCCCCCCCATCCCCTGGTCAGGTGGACGTGGCCCTCATTCCCCCCTCCCCCCATCCTCTGGTCAGGTGGACGTGGCCCTCATTCCCCCCTCCCCCCCCCATCCTCTGGTCAGGTGGACGTGGCCCTCATTCCCCCCTCCCCCCCCATCCTCTGGTCAGGTGGACGTGGCCCTCATTCCCCCCTCCCCCCCCCATCCTCTGGTCAGGTGGACGTGGCCCTCATTCCCCCCTCCCCCCCCCATCCTCTGGTCAGGTGGACGTGGCCCTCATTCCCCCCTCCCCCCCCCATCCTCTGGTCAGGTGGACGTGGCCCTCATTCCCCCCTCCCCCCCCCATCCTCTGGTCAGGTGGACGTGGCCCTCATTCCCCCCTCCCTTCCCCATCCCCTGGTCAGGTGGACGTGGCCCTCATTCCTCCCTCCCCCCCCATCCTCTGGTCAGGTGGACGTGGCCCTCATTCCCCCCTCCCCCCCCCCATCCCCTGGTCAGGTGGACGTGGCCCTCATTCCCCCCTCCCCCCCCCATCCTCTGGTCAGGTGGACGTGGCCCTCATTCCCCCCTCCCCCCCCCATCCTCTGGTCAGGTGGACGTGGCCCTCATTCCCCCCTCCCCCCCCCATCCCCTGGTCAGGTGGACGTGGCCCTCATTCCCCCCTCCCCCCCCCATCCTCTGGTCAGGTGGACGTGGCCCTCATTCCCCCCTCCCCCCCCCATCCTCTGGTCAGGTGGACGTGGCCCTCATTCCCCCCTCCCCCCCCCATCCTCTGGTCAGGTGGACGTGGCCCTCATTCCCCCCTCCCCCCCCCCATCCTCTGGTCAGGTGGACGTGGCCCTCATTCCCCCCTCCCCCCCCCATCCTCTGGTCAGGTGGACGTGGCCCTCATTCCCCCCTCCCCCCCCCATCCTCTGGTCAGGTGGACGTGGCCCTCATCCCCCCTCCCCCCCCCATCCCCTGGTCAGGTGGACGTGGCCCTCATTCCCCCCTCCCCCCCCCATCCTCTGGTCAGGTGGACGTGGCCCTCATTCCCCCCTCCCCCCCCCATCCTCTGGTCAGGTGGACGTGGCCCTCATTCCCCCCTCCCCCCCCCATCCCCTGGTCAGGTGGACGTGGCCCTCATTCCCCCCTCCCCCCCCCATCCTCTGGTCAGGTGGACGTGGCCCTCATTCCCCCCTCCCCCCCCCCATCCCCTGGTCAGGTGGACGTGGCCCTCATTCCCCCCTCCCCCCCCCATCCTCTGGTCAGGTGGACGTGGCCCTCATTCCCCCCTCCCCCCCCCATCCCCTGGTCAGGTGGACGTGGCCCTCATCCCCCCCTCACACCCCCATCCCCTGGTCAGGTGGACGTGGCCCTCATTCCCCCCTCCCCCCCCCATCCTCTGGTCAGGTGGACGTGGCCCTCATTCCCCCCTCCCCTCATCCCCTGGTCAGGTGGACGTGGCCCTCATTCCCCCCTCCCCCCCCCATCCTCTGGTCAGGTGGACGTGGCCCTCATTCCCCCCTCCCCCCCCCATCCTCTGGTCAGGTGGACGTGGCCCTCATTCCCCCCTCCCCCCCCCATCCTCTGGTCAGGTGGACGTGGCCCTCATTCCCCCCTCCCCCCCCATCCTCTGGTCAGGTGGACGTGGCCCTCATTCCCCCCTCCCTTCCCCATCCCCTGGTCAGGTGGACGTGGCCCTCATTCCCCCCTCCCCCCCCATCCTCTGGTCAGGTGGACGTGGCCCTCATTCCCCCCTCCCCCCCCCATCCCCTGGTCAGGTGGACGTGGCCCTCATTACCCCCTCCCCCCCCCATCCTCTGGTCAGGTGGACGTGGCCCTCATTCCCCCCTCCCCCCCCCCATCCTCTGGTCAGGTGGACGTGGCCCTCATTCCTCCCTTACCCCATCCCCTGGTCAGGTGGACGTGGCCCTCATTCCCCCCTCCCCCCTCCCCCCATCCCCTGGTCAGGTGGACGTGGCCCTCATTCCCCCCTCCCCCCCACATCCCCTGGTCAGGTGGACGTGGCCCTCATTCCCCCCTCCCCCCCCCATCCCCTGGTCAGGTGGACGTGGCCCTCATTCCCCCCTCCCCCCATCCTCTGGTCAGGTGGACGTGGCCCTCATTTCCCCTCCCCCCCCATCCTTTGGTCAGGTGGACGTGGCCCTCATTCCCCCCTCCCCTCCCCATCCCCTGGTCAGGTGGACGTGGCCCTCATTCCCCCCTCCCCTCCCCATCCCCTGGTCAGGTGGACGTGGCCCTCATTCCCCCCTCCCCCCCCCCATCCTCTGGTCAGGTGGACGTGGCCCTCATTCCCCCCTCCCCCCCCATCCCCTGGTATGGTGGACGTGGCCCTCATTCCCCCCTCCCCCCCCCCATCCTCTGGTCAGGTGGACGTGGCCCTCATTCCCCCCTCCCCCCCCCATCCCCTGGTCAGGTGGACGTGGCCCTCATTCCCCCCTCCCCCCCCATCCCCTGGTATGGTGGACGTGGCCCTCATTCCCCCCTCACACCCCCATCCCCTGGTCAGGTGGACGTGGCCCTCATTCCCCCCTCCCCCCCCCATCCCCTGGTCAGGTGGTCGTGGCCCTCATTCCCCCCTCCCCCCCCCCCATCCTCTGGTCAGGTGGACGTGGCCCACATTCCCCCCTCCCCCCCCCATCCCCTGGTCAGGTGGACGTGGCCCTCATTCCCCCCTCCCCCCCCCATCCTCTGGTCAGGTGGACGTGGCCCTCATTCCCCCCTCCCCCCCCCCATCCCCTGGTCAGGTGGACGTGGCCCTCATTCCCCCCTCCCCCCCCCCATCCTCTGGTCAGGTGGACGTGGCCCTCATTCCTCCCTCCCCCCCCATCCCCTGGTCAGGTGGACGTGGCTCTCATTCCCCCCTCCTCCCCCCATCCCCTGGTCAGGTGGACGTGGCCCTCATTCCCCCCTCCCCCCCCCATCCCCTGGTCAGGTGGACGTGGCCCTCATTCCCCCCTCCCCCCATCCTCTGGTCAGGTGGACGTGGCCCTCATTCCCCCCTCCCCCCCCCATCCTCTGGTCAGGTGGACGTGGCCCTCATTCCCCCCTCCCCCCCCATCCTCTGGTCAGGTGGACGTGGCCCTCATTCCCCCCTCCCCCCCCCCATCCTCTGGTCAGGTGGACGTGGCCCTCATTCCCCCCTCCCCCCCCCCATCCTCTGGTCAGGTGGACGTGGCCCTCATTCCCCCCTCCCCCCCCCATCCTCTGGTCAGGTGGACGTGGCCCTCATTCCCCCCTCCCCCCCCCATCCTCTGGTCAGGTGGACGTGGCCCTCATTCCCCCCTCCCTTCCCCATCCCCTGGTCAGGTGGACGTGGCCCTCATTCCTCCCTCCCCCCCCATCCTCTGGTCAGGTGGACGTGGCCCTCATTCCCCCCTCCCCCCCCCCCATCCCCTGGTCAGGTGGACGTGGCCCTCATTCCCCCCTCCCCCCCCCATCCTCTGGTCAGGTGGACGTGGCCCTCATTCCCCCCTCCCCCCCCCATCCTCTGGTCAGGTGGACGTGGCCCTCATTCCCCCCTCCCCCCCCCCATCCCCTGGTCAGGTGGACGTGGCCCTCATTCCCCCCTCCCCCCCCCATCCTCTGGTCAGGTGGACGTGGCCCTCATTCCCCCCTCCCCCCCCCATCCTCTGGTCAGGTGGACGTGGCCCTCATTCCCCCCTCCCCCCCCCCATCCTCTGGTCAGGTGGACGTGGCCCTCATTCCCCCCTCCCCCCCCCCATCCTCTGGTCAGGTGGACGTGGCCCTCATTCCCCCCTCCCCCCCCCATCCTCTGGTCAGGTGGACGTGGCCCTCATTCCCCCCTCCCCCCCCCCATCCTCTGGTCAGGTGGACGTGGCCCTCATCCCCCCTCCCCCCCCCATCCCCTGGTCAGGTGGACGTGGCCCTCATTCCCCCCTCCCCCCCCCATCCTCTGGTCAGGTGGACGTGGCCCTCATTCCCCCCTCCCCCCCCCCATCCTCTGGTCAGGTGGACGTGGCCCTCATTCCCCCCTCCCCCCCCCATCCCCTGGTCAGGTGGACGTGGCCCTCATTCCCCCCTCCCCCCCCCATCCTCTGGTCAGGTGGACGTGGCCCTCATTCCCCCCTCCCCCCCCCATCCCCTGGTCAGGTGGACGTGGCCCTCATTCCCCCTTCCCCCCCCCATCCTCTGGTCAGGTGGACGTGGCCCTCATTCCTCCCTCCCCCCCCATCCTCTGGTCAGGTGGACGTGGCCCTCATTCCCCCCTCCCCCCCCCATCCCCTGGTCAGGTGGACGTGGCCCTCATTCCTCCCTCCCCCCCCATCCCCTGGTCAGGTGGACGTGGCCCTCATTCCCCCCCCCCCCCATCCTCTGGTCAGGTGGACGTGGCCCTCATTCCCCCCTCCCCCCCCCATCCTCTGGTCAGGTGGACGTGGCCCTCATTCCCCCCTCCCCCCCCCCATCCTCTGGTCAGGTGGACGTGGCCCTCATTCCTCCCTCCCCCCCCATCCTCTGGTCAGGTGGACGTGGCCCTCATCCCCCCCTCCCCCCCCCCATCCTCTGGTCAGGTGGACGTGGCCCTCATTCCCCCCTCCCTTCCCCATCCCCTGGTCAGGTGGACGTGGCCCTCATTCCCTCCTTCCCCCATCCCCTGGTCAGGTGGACGTGGCCCTCATTCCCCCCTCCCCCCCCCATCCCCTGGTCAGGTGGACGTGGCCCTCATTCCCCCTTCCCCCCATGCCCTGGTCAGGTGGACGTGGCCCTCATCACCCACTTTCATCTGGACCATTGTGCGGCGGTCCCCTTTCTCATTCGCAAGACGAATTTCAAGGTGTGTTTAGGGTTCGGGGTTCAGGTTGTAGGGTCAGCTATGGAATACAGCTGTTTGCAAATCAACCACCAGGGTGTCTGGCCCTTAGTTTTGTGTGCAGGGTATCGAGATGATCTCTTAAATTATAAAAGGCATTAGCAAGGTAGACTTGAGGGAGCGGCGCATCTCTCGCTATGGGTTTGTATCCAGGGGTTGTCCGGTACGGATATACGGCAAGGTCAAACGGTACGGGATTGGGACCTTCATGACCCACCTCACCAAAATGCTTGACCCTCAAACCTTGAACCCCGTGTTCTGAACCCCTACCCCTTACCCTCCGACAGGGGCGCACCTTCATGACCCACCCCACCAAAGCCATCTATCACTCGCTGCTCCGCGACTTTGCAAAACAGAGCAAGGTGCGCCGCCTTAAGGCGCTTGTAGGGTTTAGGGGGTTAAGGGGCTTGTAGGGCGTGAGGGTTTTAGGGGTTGAGGGTTTAGGCGCTTGTAGGTTTTAGGGGTTTAATGGGTTGAGGGTTTAGGGGCTTGTAGGTTTTAGGGGTTACGGGTTTAGGAGCTTGTATGGTTAAAAGGGGTTTTAGGGTTAAAATGTTTAGGCGCGTGTAGGGTTTAGGGGTTATAGGGGTTTAGGGTTTCATCGCTTGTAGGTTTTAGGGGTTCTAGGGGTTGAGGGTTTAGGGGCTTGTAGGGTTCAGGGGGTTACGGGTTTAGGCGCTTGTAGGATTTAGGGGTTTTAGGGGTTGAGGGTTGAGGGGCTTGTAGGTTTAGGGGTTACGGGTTTAGGAGCTTGTATGGTTAAAAGGGGTTTCAGGGTTAAAATGTTTAGGCGCGTGTAGGGTTTAGGGGTTTTCGGAGCTAAGGGTTTAGGTGTTGGTAGGGTTTAGGGGTTTTAGGGGTTGAGGGTTTTGGCGCTTGTAGGGTTTAGGGGTTTTATGGGTACAAAGGTTTGGGGCATGTCATCGTGTTGTGAACAAGGTGCGCAGCCTTTATCGTTGATATATATGTCTGTACAATGGTTAGGTCTTTAGACATACAAAGGTTCGGGACATGCCTTCAAACCCCTCTTACGCGTTAGACATCGAACGCTTTCGTCTTGTCTTACTCATGTCCCCATTCCGTACGCGTTCCTTGTAAGCCTGTCACTTTACCTCGCCTGACGCTGCCCTTCGAGCCCTGAGCCCTGAACACGTGAGACGTCTAACGCTGTCACATTACCCATCTCACCTGTATTGCTTGTGTAATGAGCAAGGTGTGGAATTTTGACTGGTGTGGACAGGTATGCTATTGTTAGGGGTAAAGGGGTAACAGGGGCATCTCACTATGCTTTGAGGAAGGTGCAATCACCAGGGATTTTTGTAGTGGTTCCTGGTTACGAGTCGTAACCAAAGTGGTAACCAAACAATTAATGCGGCGAAGCCGAGGTTCAGAAGCGCGGTAACGAAAATCGACGAAATCAATCCGGATCGGGAAAATTCGGCGCCTGCGGCGCGCTCTTCACCAACGACTCCGTCAGAACTCGCTGAATCTGGTAACCAAACATAATTCCGAATTCCACCATAAAAATCCCTGGCAATCACTCAAGGTGGATATAGGGGGTAGGGGGTAGGGGTCAGGTTTTTAAAGGCACAAAGGTTAGGGGCACGCCATCGTGTAATGAGCATGGTGCAGACCCTTCACCCGTGCACATGAGGGTGCTGTTGTAAGGGTTTAGGGTAAAGGGTTTAGGGTGGCAGAGGCGTCTCGTACGGCAGAACCCGACACTTGCATCTTGAAAACTTGAAAGGTGCAAACTGATGCGGTAAACATCATCTTCAGGGAGTGTAGCCCCTGCAGCTGACGGCCAAGTGTGACCAGGTGCCACATGAGTGTGACCAGGAGTGACCAGATGTGACCAGGTGCCACACAAGTGTGACTGGTTGGCTGACGAAGAGCTGCGTGACAAGTTTATCTTTGATGTGTGGATCCTCACCTTGACCTGCCCCCCCCCCCCCTCCGACTCGTTCACACTTGACTCCCACCGATCTCAAAACCTGGAACGTGCCGCCTGAAGCTTCATTTGTCGGGATTAGGGAATGGCTGGCCAGCAGCTGTATGGACCCTGAACCTGGCTTCTCTAGCCCTCCCACCTGACCCTGGCTGCTCTAGTCCTCTTAACACGTTAAATCCCACTATACTGGAAACCCGAACCCTGACAGTTGAAACCCTGTAGGGAGTTTATGGCCGATGAGCAGCTGTAGAACAAGTTGGACTTTGATGCACGGATGTTGATGATAAACTGTTACCCCCCCCCCCCCCCTTTCCCCCCTCTCCCACTTTGTAGGGAATGGCGGACGAGCAGCTGTAGAACGAGTTGGACTTTGATGCACGGATGTTGATGATAAACTGTTACCCCCCCCCCCCTTTCCCCCCTCTCCCACTCGGTAGGGAATGGCGGACGAGCAGCTGTAGAACGAGTTGGACTTTGATGCACGGATGTTGATGATAAACTGTTACCCCCCCCCCCCTTTCCCCCCTCTCCCACTCGGTAGGGAATGGCCGACGAGCAGTTGTACGACGAGTTGGACTTGGATGCCACGATGGAGCGGATCGAAGTGATTGATTTTGAGCAGTCGATCCTTGTCAACGGAATCATGGTGAGGGGCAAAACAAACATGAAATTTAGACGTCGCGGTCTGTGTGTGCAATAGGGTGTGGGTGGTGGTGGGGGGGGGTAAATGCAGCCCACCTGCCCTCTCTCCTCCAATCACGATGGAGCGGATCAAAGTGATTGATTTCGAGCAGTCAATCCTTGTCAACGGAATCATGGTGTGTGTGTGGGGGGGGGACGAAAGCCGTCATGTATTGTAGGAAAGCATATCTGGTGGTGTGGGGAGAGGCTCATGCGAACGACGGGGTAGGAAAAACCCTTAACTTCAGTTCAATATGAATGCCTGCATTTTAAATCCCGAGCCAATGCTTCCGACACTGACTTCCCCCCCACCCATAGATCACCCCTGAGACCCACAATTCCAAAACCCGCACCTCCTACACTTCAAATCGCATACCCCACCCCTGACAGACCACTCAGTACCGTGCGTGGAGGAATCTGGCATGCGCTGCCTGCATTTGCCTCATCAGCAAGATGTACATAAAAAGGATGACCAACAAAAGTTAGCGATTCTCTTCACGCACCAAACAAACTTGATGACGGAAACCACAACTCTGAAACCTGTACCTCACAAAATTCAAACCTTATGCCCTAACCCCGATACAGATCACCCCGTACCGAGCGGGTCACGTGTTGGGCGCTGCAATGTTCATGGTTGAAGTGGCTGGCATGCGCTGCCTGTACACCGGGGACTACAGCCGAGCTCCTGACAGGCACATGCCAGTGGCAGATATACCGCAAGTACAGCTGGATGTAGGTGAGTGGTCCTGGGTGCGAGTTAGTGGTGGATGTGGCCGGCATGCGCTGCCTGTACACCGGGGACTACAGCCGAGCTCCTGACAGGCACATGCCAGTGGCAGATATACCGCAAGTACAGCTGGATGCAGGTGAGTGGTCCTGGGTGCGAGTGAGTGGTGGAGGTGGCCGGCATGCGCTGCCTGTACACCGGGGACTACAGCTGAGCTCCTGACAGACACATGCCAGTGGCAGATATACCGCAAGTGCGGCTGGGTGTAGGTGAGATGCACTGAATGTTGGTGAGTGGTCCTGGGTGTGAGTGAGTGGTGGAGGTGGCTGGCATGCGCTGCCTGTACACCGGGGACTACAGCTCCTGGCAGGCACATGCCAGTGGCAGATATACCTCAAGTGCAGCTGGTGTAGGTGGGTGGTCCTGAATGTTGGTGTGTGGTGCTAGATGTTAGTGACTGGAGCTGAATGTAAGTGAGTGGTAAATTTGTGAAAGAGCCTACGCACATTTCCACTCCCTCCCTCCCTTTCTTCCTCTCAGTAATCTGCGAGAGCACCTACGGCGTGTCGCGCCACTTGCCTCGTGAGGACCGCGAGAATCACTTCCTCCAGCGGATCCACAACACGGTCTGCAAGGGTGGCCGGGTGCTGCTGCCGGTCGTGGCCCTCGGAAGGTCGCAGGTGAGACGGCTGGGGATGAAGTGCTAAGATTAGGACTTTTAAGATTTTAGTAATATTGAGAGGGCGGCTGGGTGCTGCTGCCGCTTGTGGCGCTGGGCAGGTTGCAGGTAAGACAGCTGGGGTTTAAGAACTAAGATTTTATTATCATCGTAGTAATATTTAAAGAAGGGACGGATGCTGCTGCCTGTCGTGGCGTTGGGCAGGTCGCAGATGAGGCAGTGAGGGTTCAGGTGCTTCAGGTTCAGACGTTTTTATTTAAATAACAGACAGGTCCCCCTACTGTCTATGATGTTAGGCAGGTCGCACAGCAGGCGACTAGGGGTTACGGTGCGTAGGACTTCAATAATTCGAGTAAAAGAACGGACGGGTGCCGCTACCGGTCGCACCGTAGGGCAGGTCACAAGTGAAACGATACGGTCTAGTTTTTGCGAAGACTGTTGAAAAGCGATATCTTAATCATGTATCTGAATCTTCGTTTTTTTCTGGGCGGAAGTCTTTCCCCTGCCCTCCACCCCCGCTCACCCCCCTATCCCCCTGATGAATTTCAAGCCTATTACAATTTGACTGCCCTCCTATCCCCGCTCGGCCTGGGTTTGTCAAAAAGCGTTAGTTTCCCCCAAGAAGTGGACGTGCCCCTATTACAATGGCATCGACACAGCCATCCGCACTGACGACTGACATCCACACTGCCATCCACACTCCAGTCTCCACACTGTCATCCACACTCCATACTGTTGTCCGCACTGTCATCCACACTCCTTACCATTGTCCACACTGCTGTGCACATTGCCATTCACACCATTATCCACACTCCACACTGTTGTCCACACTGTTGTGCACATTGCCTCCACTCTATCATCCACACTCCATATCATCGTCCACACTCCACCCTGTCGTCCGCACTGCTGTCCTGCAGGAGCTGCTGTTGCTGCTGGACGAGTACTGGGAGACGCACCCGGAGCTGAAGAACGTCCCCATTTACCAGGTGTGAAGGAAAACACACAACTGGAGCTGTGGTGTAGCTGGATTTTTCGTTAAATTTAGCTAATTGGTGGCTCATATGTATTTGAATTGAAGCTGAATGTAGCTGGACTGTACTGAAAAAGCACACTTAACCAAATCAGAATGGAGGTGCACATGGACGACAATATTACAAGTTATATAACGTTCATACCGTAAAACGTGGTAGCCTTCGCTTAAAATTTATTAATAATTGGGGTGCGCGGACCTGGATGCACGCTAATATTAATTCAGAAATCGCCGCTGCACAGAGTGTCAGCGCCGATTTTTCATTACTGGTATCGTCCCTGATTTCCCTGATTTTTCAATACCGGTATCGTACCTGATGCGCTCTGTCAAATTTGGTGATCTGCAAAATTTCCGGCGCTGCGCGCCGCTTGTAAACTGTTTTTGGCTGTGCGACGCAAATTTAAATTACTTGGGGGGGGGGGCATACCCTATCCCGTATAACGGTATGCCAGGTGTGTGGGGCACAGTGTGTTGGCCTGGATGAACCTGAAGCGCTTTTCAATTCACAAAAGTGCAAGCGTGTAATTGGAAGACAAGAGGATCTAATGCTGGGAATGTATGTGTACCAAGAAGCAACCCTGTAGTAACCCCTTTTCGCTTTTCAACCCACAAAAATGCAAGCATGCAATTGAAATACTTGCTCATATACGGGGATCCAATGCTAGGAATGTATGTAAAACGCAAAGCCACCTTGTTGTAACCCCTTTTCGCTTGCCACTGTAACTCCCACACATGCCTGGCATCCCTGTTATGTCACTTTTGTCACTCCGTAACCTGCAGCTCTGTAACTCCATAAACCTGCAGCTCTGTAACTCCGTAACCTGCAGCTCTGTAACTCCATAACCTGCAGCTCTGTAACTCCATAACCTGCAGCTCTGTAATTCCATAACCTGCAGCTCTGTAACTCCATAACCTGCAGCTCTGTAACTCCATAACCTGCAGCTCTGTTTCTCCATAACCTGCAGCTCTGTAACTCCATAACCTGCAGCTCTGTAACTCCATAACCTGCAGCTCTGTAATTCCATAACCTGCAGCTCTGTAACTTCATAACCTGCAGCTCTGTAACTCCATAACCTGCAGCTCTGTAACTTCATAACCTGCAGCTCTGTAACTCCATAACCTGCAGCTCTGTAACTCCATAACCTGCAGCTCTGTAACTCCGTAACCTGCAGCTCTGTGACTCCATAACCTGCAGCTCTGTAACTCCGTAACCTGCAGCTCTGTAACTCCGTAACCTGCAGCTCTGTAACTTCATAACCTGCAGCTCTGTAACTCCATAACCTGCAGCTCTGTAACTCCATAACCTGCAGCTCTGTAACTCCGTAACCTGCAGCTCTGTAACTCCGTAACCTGCAGCTCTGTCACTTCATAACCTGCAGCTCTGTAACTCCATAACCTGCAGCTCTGTAACTCCATAACCTGCAGCTCTGTAACTCCATAACCTGCAGCTCTGTAACTTCATAACCTGCAGCTCTGTAACTCCATAACCTGCAGCTCTGTAACTTCATAACCTGCAGCTCTGTAACTCCATAACCTGCAGCTCTGTAACTCCCACACTGGCCCATCATACCTGTCCGTCAATGCTGTATCTCTGCATCATTGCAGATCCGCAAGTCTGTAACTCCCGCACATGCCCATCATTCCTGCTTTGAAACTATGTTATTTTATAATTTTGTAATTTGATACCTCCCAGGCCGCGGTATGGTGCGTAAGGCCCTGACAGTGTACCAGACACACATGCCCATCATTCTTGCTCTGCGAAGTTTTACAGTCCAACAGAGCATCACATTTGATGCATGGGACAAGTGCATATAAACCGGAAGATGCACCAAGTACGCTTGGACAGCGAGCGAAATCCTGTAAATATGTTATTTTGTAATTTTGTACCTCCCAGGCGAGTGGCATGATGCGCAAGGCCCTGACAGTGTACCAGACGTACGTGGAGATGATGAACGAGGACATCAAGAAGATCTTCCAAGTGAGTGCCAGGGAGGCATTTTGGGGGGAGGGGGGAAATTAGGATACAACCTTTATTCAGTACGACGATGAAAAGTGTTTCCATCGGGAAAGGGAGGAGTGTGCATTGGACTGTGCATTGGAGAACTGTAACCCCTTTTATGTGCCCTCTGGTACAATTGTAACCCCCGACTGTTACACCTCGGCAGGAGCGTAACCCCTTCAACTTCCGCCACGTGACGCATCTCAGCGGAACGCAGCATTTTGACGACATCGGCCCATGCGTCATGATGGCCACACCTTCGGGGCTGCAGAGCGGGGCATCCAGGTGTGGGATTTGGGGCCATGGAGATATTACCACAGTTCAGGTGTTTGGACCATGACAGTATATTTCTTGATGGCTACTGCCCCTGAGCACAGCAGGGCACCCTGACGTGGTAGGCAATGGAGGTGCCATGTGCGACATTCACGATATTGTCGATATGAATGATTGTCTTGATGACGGTTGTCCGCGTGTCTTGATGGTCACACTCCCAAGGGGCTGCAGATTGTGGCACGTAGGTGGGGCGTGTGGGGGTGATGAACAGATGATGTTCGATGTTGACAAAGACATTTCGAGATTTGGGTTTGAAGATATTTTGATGACGGTTGTCCACGTGTCTTGATGGTCACACTCCCAAGGGGCTGCAGATCGTGAGGGATGATAAGAGGCATGTTTGAGGCCATGGGTATATGGCTTGCTAAACCTTGGACCCTATCTCTGAACTCTGAACCCTGAACCCTGAACCCTACATCCCAGCCCTCAACCTGAAATTCTCCCTATGCTGGGACGTGTTTGAAGTGTGGCGTGGAGGGTTCTGCCTAAACCACACCCTCACATCTCGACCCTTAACCCTATACCCTAGTCCTAAGCCTCTTAACTCCCCATTTGTCAAGACATGATTGAGGTGTTGTCTGAGAGCTTCTGTCCACCGGCACGGCAACCCTGACCGATAATCCCATAACCCTAAAGCCTGAAAGATATGCACTCAAGATTGCCCCTTCCCCCCCTCTCCTCCTTCCCCTTTTCAGGGACATGTTTGAGGCATGGTGTGAAGATGAGCGGAACACGGTCATCATCTGCGACTTCGCGGTGCAGGTGCGACCAGTCAACCACTGCCTTGTACCCTAATCCTTAGCCCTAGCCCCCAACCCCTTAACTTTAAAACGTGGATGAGTAGAACATGGTCATGATCTGTGACTTTGCGGTGCAGGTGGGAGAGCACCGAAGGCCGTTTCCGCAATCCTAGGCATCCTATCTGGCTCCCTACCTACAGACCCTATGCCCTAGATTTTCAACCCTAAACCCTGCAGCCTAAACGAGGGGAGCACGGTCATCATTTGATACTTTGCAGTGCATGTGGAACCTCTGCCTAAGACCTTTAATCCTCAGCCCTAACTCCCAACCCGTAAATCCTACAACGTAGATGAGCGGAAGACGGTCATCATCTGCAACTTTGCAGTGCAGGTGGAACCTCTGTCTAAGACCCTTAATCCTTAGCCCTGACCCCCAACCCCTAAACCCTTAACCCTTAAACTTAGATGAGCATAGCGGAGCATGGTCATGTTCTGCCTCTTTGCCGCGCAGGTGGGAGAGCACCAGGAGGTCCTTACCTGTAATCCCAAGCATCAGACCCATACCCCTCACCTGAGTCCCTAGACCATATACCTAGATTGTAAACCCTGAACCCCAGGCTATAATACCCTCAACCCTCAACCCTCAACCCTCAACCCTGAAGCCTCAACGGGGGGAACACGGTCATCATCTGCGGATCTGGTGTGAAAGGTGGGAGGGCATCAATGTCATTTCCGCACCCTAGACTCTAAACCCTTATTGTCGGATCTGTTCCCCTTACCCCTTACCCCTAAACCCTAGGTTGTCGACTCTTAAGCCTTAAGAGTGGAACACGGTCATGATGTGTGATTTAGCGGTACTGGTGTGACCTGTACCCGTAACCCTAAACCCTTCCCACAAGAACCTGCCCCATATACCCTAAATCCTATTCCATAACAACTGAACCCTTAACCTGAACCCTACACCTTGCCCCTGAAACTTATAACCCCAAACTCTGAGCACCTGCGACTTCACGGTGCAGGTGGGGGTAGCAGCTAGGGGGGATTTCCCCAAACCCTGAACCCTGAACCCTGAACCCTGAACCCTGAACCCTGAACCCTGAACCCTGAACCCTGAACCCTGATAAATCCTTATCCCATGAAAGCTTCTTAAAAGGAAACCAATAGCCTGCACTGGGCTTGTGATTTAGCTACATCATGGACAGCAGCCATGGGGGCCAGGGATGGGGGGAGGGGCTGTTACTGCCAGCCCTGATTTTTCCGGCCGATGGTTGGTAAAAGCTCATGTGCCACTGCCTCGCCCCCACCATGGTCCTCTCGCCCCCCTTCTCTCTGCGCTGCGCAGGGACCCCTCGCTCGGAAGACCTTGGCAGGCACCGCACCCAACACGTTCCGTACTTCTGAATCCTGGTTCACGATTTCCCTCATCTATTTTGTCATCCCCTCGCCCCCTTCTGTCTGCGCTGCGCAGGAAACCCACGTTCGGGGGATCCTGGCAGGCCCAGCGAGCATCCCTGTCCCCACTTATTCACACGCATGCCTTCTTTCTCCGCTTCGCAGGGAACGCTTGCGAGGGAGATCCTGGCTGGCCCAGCAAGCATTCTCGGAAAGACCGGCGTCAGGGTGAGAGGAGTTGGACCTCAGGACAGAAAAAATTGTGTTTGAGATGTCTTACATGTTGTGACAAACGGATAGAAACCTGGGGAACGTGGGGAGCAGGTGAGCACTGCAGAAGACTGGGAGATCCTGGCTGGCCCAGCAAGTATTCTTGGGAGGACCGGCGTCAGGGTGAGAGGAATTGGGCGGTAGGTCTCATAAAAAAAATGTCAGAGAGACATCTCATGCATCTGATAAATGTAAACAGACTGGGGGTCCTGGGTTGCAGGTGAGCACGGCAGGATCTCTGGAGATCCTGGCAGGCCCACCAAATCTCTGGAGATCTTGGTAGGCCCACCATATCTCTGGAGATCCTGACAGGCCCACCAAATCTCTGGAGATCTTGGTAGGCCCACCATATCTCTGGAGATCCTGGCAGGCCCACCAAGCATTCCTTCGAGGACAAGGGTTAGGGTGTGCAGAGTTGGACCGGAGGACAGTTGAAAAGTATGTTAAGAGAGACATCTCATTTACCGATATGTTCATATGTTAATAAATGGGTGGAGGGAACGGGAAGCATGGCGAGGCGGTCAGAGCAGCAGAATCTCGGGAGATCCTGGTAGGCCCTGTGAGCATTCTTGGGAAAACGGGATTCGGGGTCAGTCGAGTTGGGTCGCAGGACAGTTGAAAATGGGAGAGACATCTCAGGTATTTTAATTTATGATAAAAAGAACCGGAAGCATGGGACGCAGGGGAGCGCGGCAGAATATCTTGAGGTAGCCTCTGGCCGGGCTGCCTTCACACCTCGCTCATTGGCCCCCCCACACTTCCCCACTCTTCCCAGCATGTCCCATTTTTTCCTCCACCCCCACAGAAGCAGCTGAGGTGTGCGGTGGAACACTATCTCCTTTCGTGCCTGCACCCCTTCTTTACGCCACCCACCCCACTCTTTCCCACTCTTCCATGTACGACCCTGTCTTTATGGTCGCAGAAGCAGCTGAGGTGTGCTGTGGAGCACATCTCCTTTCCTTCCTGCACCCCATACTAATCCGCCCCTCCCCCCAACTATTTCCCACTCTTTCCCACTCTTTCCCGCTCATCCATGTACGACCCTTTCTTTATGGTCGCAGAAGCAGCTGAGGTGTGCTGTGGAGCACATCTCCTTTTCGGCGCATGCTGACTTCGATCAAACAACGGAGTTCCTGGACAAGACGCGGCCGTCGCACGTGGTGCTGGTGCATGGCGAGGTGGGATTGGTAATCCTAAACCGTACAACCTAAAAGTCTACACACTCAATTCTTAATACCTAAACCGTACACCCTTCAACCCTTAGCCCTCAACTCTTAAATCCTGAATAGTGATGCCTTTGACCTGGCAGCTGAGTTCCTGGACATGACGCGTCCATTGCAAGTAATGCTGGTGCTTGGTGAGGTGGGACTGTCCACCCTTCAGCGTACTCCCTTTAACCCCAAACCTAAACTCTGAAATCCGAAATAATGCTGACTTGGACCTGACTTGGAGAAGTGAGATTCGCGACCCTAAACCACCATGCTGGTATAATGCACACTGCGACACTGCATACGAATGGTATGATGAGGTGGGGACGTATGGAGAGGTGGGTACCCTAAACCTAAAACCTCAAACCTGGACCCAAAATCCTGAATCTTTCACTCATGACCCTTCAGAAAGAAAGAAAGGAAACTACCCCCTAATTGGGGCGAGGAGGTTGAGGAAACAACGCAGCTTGGGGCCGTAGCCACATCCGCGCGGTCACCTTCACCCTTCACGTTCAACCGTTACCCCCCAACCATTTACTCTGAACCCTACACCCTTAATTTGTCAAGTATCAACCCTTGTCCCCCGACCCTACACCCGTACATCGTGAACCCTCAACCCTTGTCCCGGACCCTCCACCCTTACCCCTTCATCCCAGACCCTTGTCCCTAACCCATAACCCGTAGGGGTGGCGGTTGAGGTCCTAGGGTTAAGGGTCAA
The DNA here is from genome assembly GCA_037349105.1 of Limnomonas spitsbergensis. Classification (NCBI taxonomy): domain Eukaryota; kingdom Viridiplantae; phylum Chlorophyta; class Chlorophyceae; order Chlamydomonadales; genus Limnomonas; species Limnomonas spitsbergensis. Next base: position 4,015,348 of record JAYJMM010000009.1, read on the forward strand.
AGGGTCCCTAACCCCTGGACCCTGAACCCTAGGACCTCAACCTCCACCCCTACATCCTTATGCCCTGAGCCATGAACACTTGCCCCTCAAACCCTAACCCTATTTTCTTTAACCCCGCACTTTAAACCCTTGTCACTCAACCCCTAACCTTAAACCCTTGCCACCGCCCCCGACCCCTAACCTGAAACACTCAACTCGTATTCCCTTCATACTTGTCCCTGACCCTGAACCCTATACCTTAAACCCTACACCTTAACCCCTGAACCCTACACCTTGAACCCTGAACCCTACGCCTTAAACCCTTAACCTTACACATTAAACCCTGAACCCTACACCTTGAACTATGGCCCATACATCTGCAACCCTACACTCAAACCCTGAACCCTACACCTTAAACCCTAAACCCTGCTTTGGACCCTGAATTATACACCTTGAACCCTACAACTTGAAACCTAAACCCCGTCTTTCGCCCTGAACCCTACACCTTGAACCCTACAACTTGAACCCTAAACCCTGCCCTTGAACCCTGAACCCTGAACCCCCTTTTCTCTCAACCGCTCATCAGGCTACTGAGATAGGTCAGTTGTGGTCACCTGCACCCTTCAACCCTGAACCCTACACCTTCGACCCTAAACCCTTGCCCCCCAACCACTCCTCAGGCTACTGAGATGGGCCGCTTGCGGTCAGCGCTTCAGGACGGTGCTGCAGCGGCCGGGATTCCCCGCACCGTCTATATGCCGCGTAACCTGCAGCTGCTGCAGGTGTGTGACTGTGTGTGTGGGGGGCAGAATGGAGGTGTGTGTAGGGGGGGGCTGGCTTGCCATTCCCCGCACCGTCTATATGCCGCGTAACCTGCAGCTGCTGCAGGTGTGAGGGGGGGGAGGGGAGGGGAGTATGGGTTGCATGCTATTCCCTGCATCGTCTCTATGGTACGTAATCTGCAGTTGTTGCAGGTGGTGCAGGTGTTGCACGTGTTTGGAGGAGGTGCTTATTTCAGAATGGACATTCGTGAGTTGTTGCCGGCTGGCCTTTCCCCCCCTTCCCAACGCTCCCCCCTCCTTCATATTGCATATATCGACCCCAAGCCATTGCGTTCGGTGCGCATGATGGGCCGCCTAGTGGCGATGTTAATGTGCATCCGTTTTCTTTCACAGGAGACTTCCTCCCTGCCTCATGCTTATTGCACAGTAGGACACCAAGCTATTGCGTGTGGTGAGCGTGGTTGACCGGCTAGAGATGCCTCCACCCCACCCCACCCCATCCCACCCTTCACTCGCGCCCCTCCATCCCCTCCCACCCCTCACGCGCGCCCCTTCACCCCTTCCCACCCCTTACTTGCGCCCCTCCACCCCACCCCACCTCTCACGCGCGCCCCTCCACCCCCTCCCTCCTTCATGTTGCACAGATTGACCACAAGCCATTGCGTGTGGTGCGCATGGTGGGCCGCCTAGCGGAGAAGGCTCCTCAGGAGGGCCGGCTAGTGCGAGGCGTGCTGGTCGCCCCACTACCCCTGACGACAGGAGTGACGGGCGGGCCTGCGGTGCCCTCCACCGCACCCTTTATGCTCTCAACCACCAGGCAGGTTTGGGTTATGGGTGGCAGGTATTGGGTGAAGGGATCAGTCTAGCAGGTTACAGTTGAAGGTTGAAGCACCCTTCATGCTCTCAACCACTAGGCATGTGAAGGGTGACGGGTGGCAGGTGAAGGGTGAAGGAATCAGTCTAGCAGGTTACAGTTGAAGGTTTAAGCACGCTTCATGCGGCAGGCAGTCCTGCAGTGCCCTCCTCAGCACCCCTCCTGCTCTCAACCACCAGGCAGGTTCGGGTTATGGGTGGCACGTGAAGGGTGCCAGGTTACAGTTGAAGGTTGATGCACCCTTCATGCTCTCAACCACTAGGCAGGTTAAAGGTGGTAGGTGAAGGGTAGAAGGTGAAGGGTGACAGGTGAAGGGTGAAGGGATCAGTATAGCAGGTTACAGTTGAAGGTTGAAGCACCCTTCATGCTCTCAACCACTAGGCATGTGAAGGGTGACGGGTGGCAGGTGAAGGGTGAAGGAATCAGTCTAGCAGGTTACAGTTGAAGGTTTAAGCACGCTTCATGCGGCAGGCAGTCCTGCAGTGCCCTCCTCAGCACCCCTCCTGCTCTCAACCACCAGGCAGGTTCGGGTTATGGGTGGCACGTGAAGGGTGCCAGGTTACAGTTGAAGGTTGATGCACCCTTCATGCTCTCAACCACTAGGCAGGTTAAAGGTGGTAGGTGAAGGGTAGAAGGTGAAGGGTGACAGGTGAAGGGTGAAGGGATCAGTATAGCAGGTTACAGTTGAAGGCCTAAGCACGCTTCATGCGACAGGCAGGCCTGCAGAGCCCTCGTCAGCACCCTTCATGCTCTCAACCACCAGGCAGGTTTGGTTAAGGGTGTCAGGTGGAGGGTGTCAGGCTACAGTTGAAAGTTGAAGCACCCTTCATGCAACAGGCGGGCCTGCAGTGCCCTCCACCGCACCCTTCATGCTCTCAACCACCAGGCAGGTTAAGGGTTTAGGTGGCAGTGTTAGGGCGCAATATCAGGGCTCTTGGGTAACATTTGAGTGCTCTTCCTGCAACAGACAGGCCTGTAGTGCCCTCCACCGCACCCTTCATGCTCTCAACCACCAGGCAGGTTTAGGTTTCAGGGTTGATTGGTGTCGGTAGCAGCAGGCGGACGTTGGCGCTCTTCCTCCTGTTCAATATACGGGGGGGCAGGAGATATGACGGGTGTTAAGGTTAATGAGCATCAGAAGCGACAGGTAGACCTCGGTGCCCTTCCTCCTGTCCAATATACAGTGGGGTAGTAGGAGATATGACGGGTGTTAAGGTTAATGAGCATCAGAAGTGACAGGTAAGCCTCGGTGTCCTTCCTCCTGTCCAATATACAGTGGGGTAGCAGGAGATATGACGGGTGTTAAGGTTAATGAGCATCAGAAGTGACAGGTAGACCTCGGTGTCCTTCCTCCTGTTCAATATACAGTGGGGGTAGCAGGAGATGTGACGGGTGTTAAGGTTAATGAGCATCAGAAGCGACTGGTAGACCTCGGTGCCCTTCCTCCTGTTCAATATACGGGGGGGGTAGCAGGAGATGTGACGGGTGTTAAGGTTAATGAGCATCAGAAGCGACAGGTAGACCTCGGTGTCCTTCCTCCTGTTCAATATACAGTGGGGTAGCAGGAGATGTGACGGGTGTTAAGGTTAATGAGCATCAGAAGTGACAGGTAGACCTCGGTGCCCTTCCTCCTGTTCAATATACAGTGGGGGTAGCAGGAGATGTGACGGGTGTTAAGGTTAATGAGCATCAGAAGTGACAGGTAGACCTCGGTGCCCTTCCTCCTGTCCAATATACAGGGGGGGTAGCAGGAGATGTGACGGGTGTTAAGGTTAATGAGCATCAGAAGTGACAGGTAGACCTCGGTGCCCTTCCTCCTGTTCAATATACAGTGGGGTGGCAGGAGATGTGACGGGTGTTAAGGTTAATGAGCATCAGAAGTGACAGGTAGACCTCGGTGCCCTTCCTCCTGTCCAATATACAGGGGGGGTAGCAGGAGATGTGACGGGTGTTAAGGTTAATGAGCATCAGAAGTGACAGGTAGACCTCGGTGCCCTTCCTCCTGTTCAATATACAGTGGGGTGGCAGGAGATGTGACGGGTGTTAAGGTTAATGAGCATCAGAAGCGACAGGTAGACCTCGGTGCCCTTCCTCCTGTCCAATATACAGGGGGGGTAGCAGGAGATGTGACGGGTGTTAAGGTTAATGAGCATCAGAAGCGACAGGTAGACCTCGGTGCCCTTCCTCCTGTCCAATATACAGTGGGGTGGCAGGAGATGTGACGGGTGTTAAGGTTAATGAGCATCAGAAGCGACAGGTAGACCTCGGTGCCCTTCCTCCTGTTCAATATACAGTGGGGGTAGCAGGAGATGTGACGGGTGTTAAGGTTAATGAGCATCAGAAGCGACAGGTAGACCTCGGTGCCCTGCCTCCTGTCCAATATACAGTGGGGGTAGCAGGAGATGTGACGGGTGTTAAGGTTAATGAGCATCAGAAGCGACAGGTAGACCTCGGTTCCCTTCCTCCTGTTCAATATACAGGGGGGTAGCAGGAGATGTGACGGGTGTTAAGGTTAATGAGCATCAGAAGCGACAGGTAGACCTCGGTGCCCTTCCTCCTGTCCAATATACAGTGGGGTGGCAGGAGATGTGACGGGTGTTAAGGTTAATGAGCATCAGAAGCGACAGGTAGACCTCGGTGCCCTTCCTCCTGTTCAATATACAGTGGGGGTAGCAGGAGATGTGACGGGTGTTAAGGTTAATGAGCATCAGAAGCGACAGGTAGACCTCGGTGCCCTGCCTCCTGTCCAATATACAGGGGGGGTAGCAGGAGATGTGACGGGTGTTAAGGTTAATGAGCATCAGAAGCGACAGGTAGACCTCGGTGCCCTTCCTCCTGTTCAATATACAGTGGGGGTAGCAGGAGATGTGACGGGTGTTAAGGTTAATGAGCATCAGAAGTGACAGGTAGACCTCGGTGCCCTTCCTCCTGTTCAATATACAGTGGGGGTAGCAGGAGATGTGACGGGTGTTAAGGTTAATGAGCATCAGAAGTGACAGGTAGACCTCGGTGCCCTTCCTCCTGTTCAATATACAGTGGGGGTAGCAGGAGATGTGACGGGTGTTAAGGTTAATGAGCATCAGAAGCGACAGGTAGACCTCGGTGTCCTTCCTCCTGTTCAATATACAGTGGGGGTAGCAGGAGATGTGACGGGTGTTAAGGTTAATGAGCATCAGAAGTGACAGGTAGACCTCGGTGCCCTTCCTCCTGTCCAATATACAGGGGGGTAGCAGGAGATGTGACGGGTGTTAAGGTTAATGAGCATCAGAAGTGACAGGTAGACCTCGGTGCCCTTCCTCCTGTCCAATATACGGGGGGGGCAGGAGATGTGACGGGTGTTAAGGTTAATGAGCATCAGAAGTGACAGGTAGACCTCGGTGTCCTGCCTCCTGTTCAATATACAGTGGGGGTAGCAGGAGATGTGACGGTTGTTAAGGTTAATGAGCATCAGAAGTGACAGGTAGACCTCGGTGCCCTTCCTCCTGTTCAATATACAGTGGGGGTAGCAGGAGATGTGACGGGTGTTAAGGTTAATGAGCATCAGAAGTGACAGGTAGACCTCGGTGCCCTTCCTCCTGTTCAATATACAGTGGGGGTAGCAGGAGATGTGACGGGTGTTAAGGTTAATGAGCATCAGAAGTGACAGGTAGACTTCGGTGCCCTTCCTCCTGTTCAATATACAGTGGGGGTAGCAGGAGATGTGACGGGTGTTAAGGTTAATGAGCATCAGAAGCGACAGGTAGACCTCGGTGTCCTTCCTCCTGTTCAATATACAGTGGGGGTAGCAGGAGATGTGATGGGTGTTAAGGTTAATGAGCATCAGAAGTGACAGGTAGACCTCGGTGCCCTTCCTCCTGTCCAATATACAGGGGGGTAGCAGGAGATGTGACGGGTGTTAAGGTTAATGAGCATCAGAAGTGACAGGTAGACCTCGGTGCCCTTCCTCCTGTCCAATATACGGGGGGGGCAGGAGATGTGACGGGTGTTAAGGTTAATGAGCATCAGAAGTGACAGGTAGACCTCGGTGCCCTTCCTCCTGTTCAATATACAGTGGGGGTAGCAGGAGATGTGACGGGTGTTAAGGTTAATGAGCATCAGAAGTGACAGGTAAGCCTCGGTGTCCTTCCTCCTGTTCAATATACAGTGGGGGTAGCAGGAGATGTGACGGGTGTTAAGGTTAATGAGCATCAGAAGTGACAGGTAAGCCTCGGTGTCCTTCCTCCTGTCCAATATACAGTGGGGGTAGCAGGAGATGTGACGGGTGTTAAGGTTAATGAGCATCAGAAGCGACAGGTAGACCTCGGTGTCCTTCCTCCTGTCCAACATACAGTGGGGGTAGCAGGAGATGTGACGGGTGTTAAGGTTAATGAGCATCAGAAGTGACAGGTAGACCTCGGTGTCCTTCCTCCTGTCCAATATACAGTGGGGGTAGCAGGAGATATGACGGGTGTTAAGGTTAATGAGCATCAGAAGTGACAGGTAGACCTCGGTGCCCTTCCTCCTGTTCAATATACAGTGGGGGTAGCAGGAGATGTGACGGGTGTTAAGGTTAATGAGCATCAGAAGTGACAGGTAGACCTCGGTGCCCTTCCTCCTGTCCAATATACAGTGGGGGTAGCAGGAGATGTGACGGGTGTTAAGGTTAATGAGCATCAGAAGTGACAGGTAGACCTCGGTGTCCTTCCTCCTGTTCAACATACAGTGGGGGTAGCAGGAGATGTGACGGGTGTTAAGGTTAATGAGCATCAGAAGTGACAGGTAGACCTCGGTGTCCTTCCTCCTGTTCAATATACAGTGGGGTAGCAGGAGATGTGATGGGTGTTAAGGTTAATGAGCATCAGAAGCGACTGGTAGACCTCGGTGCCCTTCCTCCTGTCCAATATACAGGGGGGTAGCAGGAGATGTGACGGGTGTTAAGGTTAATGAGCATCAGAAGTGACAGGTAGACCTCGGTGTCCTTCCTCCTGTTCAATATACAGTGGGGGTAGCAGGAGATGTGACGGGTGTTAAGGTTAATGAGCATCAGAAGCGACTGGTAGACCTCGGTGCCCTTCCTCCTGTTCAATATACGGGGGGGGTAGCAGGAGATGTGACGGGTGTTAAGGTTAATGAGCATCAGAAGCGACAGGTAGACCTCGGTGTCCTTCCTCCTGTTCAATATACAGTGGGGTAGCAGGAGATGTGACGGGTGTTAAGGTTAATGAGCATCAGAAGTGACAGGTAGACCTCGGTGCCCTTCCTCCTGTTCAATATACAGTGGGGGTAGCAGGAGATGTGACGGGTGTTAAGGTTAATGAGCATCAGAAGTGACAGGTAGACCTCGGTGCCCTTCCTCCTGTTCAATATACAGTGGGGGTAGCAGGAGATGTGACGGGTGTTAAGGTTAATGAGCATCAGAAGCGACAGGTAGACCTCGGTGCCCTTCCTCCTGTCCAATATACAGGGGGGGTAGCAGGAGATGTGACGGGTGTTAAGGTTAATGAGCATCAGAAGCGACAGGTAGACCTCGGTGCCCTTCCTCCTGTTCAATATACAGTGGGGGTAGCAGGAGATGTGACGGGTGTTAAGGTTAATGAGCATCAGAAGCGACTGGTAGACCTCGGTGCCCTTCCTCCTGTTCAATATACGGGGGGGGTAGCAGGAGATGTGACGGGTGTTAAGGTTAATGAGCATCAGAAGCGACAGGTAGACCTCGGTGTCCTTCCTCCTGTTCAATATACAGTGGGGTAGCAGGAGATGTGACGGGTGTTAAGGTTAATGAGCATCAGAAGTGACAGGTAGACCTCGGTGCCCTTCCTCCTGTTCAATATACAGTGGGGGTAGCAGGAGATGTGACGGGTGTTAAGGTTAATGAGCATCAGAAGTGACAGGTAGACCTCGGTGCCCTTCCTCCTGTTCAATATACAGTGGGGTAGCAGGAGATGTGACGGGTGTTAAGGTTAATGAGCATCAGAAGTGACAGGTAGACCTCGGTGCCCTTCCTCCTGTTCAATATACAGTGGGGGTAGCAGGAGATGTGACGGGTGTTAAGGTTAATGAGCATCAGAAGTGACAGGTAGACCTCGGTGCCCTTCCTCCTGTTCAATATACAGTGGGGGTAGCAGGAGATGTGACGGGTGTTAAGGTTAATGAGCATCAGAAGTGACAGGTAGACCTCGGTGCCCTTCCTCCTGTTCAATATACAGTGGGGGTAGCAGGAGATGTGACGGGGGTTAGGACTGATTGGAGTCAGTAGCGTCTCGTGCGAGCCAGGTGGGGAGGATCGGGAGTTGAGGTGGTTATGGGGGATGGGGTTGAGGCAGGGTTTAGGTGATGGGGTTGAGGCAGGGTTTAGGTGATGGGGTTGAGGCAGGGTTTAGGTGATGGGGTTGAGGCAGGGTTTAGGTGATGGGGTTGAGGCAGGGTTTAGGTGATGGGGTTGAGGCAGAGTTTAGGTGATGGGGTTGAGGCAGGGTTTAGGTGATGGGGTTGAGGCAGGGTTTAGGTGATGGGGTTGAGGCAGGGTTTAGGTGATGGGGTTGAGGCAGGGTTTAGGTGATGGGGTTGAGGCAGGGTTTAGGTGATGGGGTTGAGGCAGGGTTTAGGTGATGGAGTTGAGGCAGATTTTAGGTCGGGGTTGAGGCTGAAGGGTGAAAGCCTGGCTGGTCCGCAGCGGTTGATGAAGAGGGTGCACCTATGTTACTGCTTCATTAAGTGCCTGCCAAACTAAATAGTTACCCAACGGGCATCCCAACTGCTCCTTTAGGTCTGAGCTGCTGCACCCCGATGATCTGCCCACCTAATTGCCAAACTAACTACCTAACTACCTGTCTACCTAACTACCTGCTTCCCAACTGCTCCTTCAGGTCTGAGCTGCTGCACCCCGATGATCTGCCCACCTAATTGCCAAACTAACTACCTAACTACCTGTCTAACTAACTACCTGCTTCCCAACTGCTCCTTCAGGGCTGAGCTGCTGCACCCCGACGATCTGCCAGTGTTCAGCAAGCTTTACAAAGGCCATGTGACGCAGCGCCAGGTATGAACATATCAGTGTGCGGTATGAACATCACATGGTGCGATATGAAATGAGATGGTCAGGTATGGAGGTCAGGTATGAATATCACGGTGTGTGGTGTGAATATCACAGCATTTGGTGTGTGTGATATGAACAGAAAAAATGCCGGGTATGAATATCACAGTTTGTGGTGTCAACATGACAGCATAAGGTATGAACAACATAGTGTGTGCCCGTGTGGTGTGAACATCACACCATGTGGTATGAACCTATCAAGGGGAAATACCCCTGTGTGTATGATGTGAGTTGTGTGTGAACCTGAAGTGTGAATACCGGTGCCGAGGACCCAGGTCGTGGTTGTTGCCTGGCTTTGTGCAGCAATGCAATAAGAGGATAGAGAGGACGGAGGGCTTGGGCTGCAGGGTTGCAGTGACACGTCCTTTCCATTATTGCTGTGCCTAATTTTCGAACAAAGCCACATTTCAATGGCTGGATTCGAGGTTGGATTGATGGTTTTCGAATTAATTTACATTTCAATGGCTGGATTCGAGGCTGGATTGATAGACTGGGTGTACATTGTTTGCACCCCCCTTTCACCTCCTGTCACCCCCCTACTCTCCCAGGAGGCCAGCATTGTGTTGAAATGTATGGGAAATCAAACTAAGCTTTGTACTGCCCAGCCTGCCTCTTGTACTGCCCAGCCTGCCTCTTGTACTGCCCGCATTTCGAGGCACTTCCTGTTGTTGCAACAAAGTTCACGCATTTGTCCACAGCCTTTTGCAAAAGGGCCAGGCAGAACCAACCGGGGGGAAACCAGCGCAAGAACCAACACGGAACCTAAAACACGCAACAAGCCAACAACATGAACACGGCCGTCAGGGTGGGCGCCGTCACCGTCACCTTCTGGGTGAACACGACCGTCACCAGGCCTTGCGCCACGGGGCAAGCAGCGCAGCAGGCGCTGCGACGTCCGCGCCACTGTTCAATTGGCGTGTACCTCTGAATTCAACACGTGTCCACTCAGCAGGCTTTGGCGGCCAGGAACAAGGGACCACTGTTCAGCAACCACTGTCACGTCCACGCCACTATGACGTCCGCGCCACTGGTCATTTGGTGTTTTGGAATGGAAACGTGGAATGTGCCAACAGTGGTTCAGCAGACAACAGGCCCCTGCGGCCTGGGACAATCAATTCAGCGGGATCTGTCCACGTCCACACCGCTATCTGCTTAGCCACCATTTAGCCGTGATTCAGTCACCATCCGGCCACGATTCTGCCAGGGCTGAGCCACAATTCAGCCACAATTCAGCCACCATTCAGCCATTATTCAGCCGCAATGCAGCCACAGCTAAGGCACAATTCAGCTACAATTCAGCCGCAGTTGAGCCATAATGCCACCTCTATTCATCCCAATTCCGCCACCGTTCAGCCACTGCCCAGCCACCATTCAGCCCCTGTCCAGCCACCATTCAGACTCCTCACTAAACCAAAGCTGATGCACATTGCAGGCCGTCTCGGCGGGGGACAAGCAGGTCTGCGAGCACTGTCACATCCATGACACGTTTCATTTAGGGTGTGTTCCGCTACCATTTTACCATATTATGAATCAGCCCTGATGCGCATTGCAGGCCATCGCAACAGGGGACAAGCCGTTCAGCGAGCTCCGCCTGGCCCTGGAGGTCATGTTTGAAGGCGTGGAGGGAGCTGGGACTTGGCCTGTAGAGGGGGTGCTGGTGAGCGGGGGGGGGACGGGGAGGAGGGAGAGCAGGGAACGGGGAAGGGGGGGGCAGGGAGCGGGGATGAAATGTTTGAAGGTGTGGAGGGAGCTGGGACTTGGCCCGAAGAGGGGGTGGTGAATGTGGGGGGGGGAGACGGGAAATGATCAGGAAGCAGGGAGAGTAGAGAGTGGGGAGGGAGGAGAGCAGGGAACAGAGAGGTGGGAAGGGGGAGCAGGGAGCAGGGAGATCATGCTTGAAGGCATGGCAGGATATGGGCCTTGCCCTGTAGTGGGGGTGCTGGAGTGCTGGGGGGGTATATCTGAGGGTGTTGAACCCTCCGCCTCTCCCCCCCCTGTCCCCCTTGCACCCACTGCCGCTCCTTGTGATCCCCAACAGAAATCCAAGGACGCTGTCCCGATGCACTCCTCCTGTGTCAGTGAAGGTGATACTGTGCCCCCCTCATGGCCCCGCCCCCCTGCCTCTACCAATCCGCCCCTCCCTCCCTCCTCCCCCTCTTATACTTCCTCTTGCCCAGCCTCGGCCCTCATGGCCCACCTGACTTCCTCTACCAATCCGCCCCTCCCTCCCTCCTCCCCCTCTTATACTTCCTCTTGCCCTGGCTCGGCCCTCATGGCCCCGGCCCCCTTCCTCAACCAACTGCCCCTCCCTCCCTCCCCCCCCTCTCATGCATTCTCTTTCCTCACCTCAACCCCAACAGGAGTCTCAGGATGCCGCCCGGATGCACTCCTCCTGCGTGTGCGTGGGCGATACGGTAACGGTGACGCACCGCCCCGCTTCCGACCTCATGGACGTCCCCGACCACGTGTTGGTGGAGTGGGAGGGTGGCAGGCTGGCCGACACGGTGGCTGACGCGGTAGTGGCGGTGCTGCTGCAGGTACAAGGATAGGGAGGGGGGTGGAGGGAGGAAAGGGGGGAGGGGGGAAGGGGGGAGGGAGGGAGGGGGGGAGGGAGGGAGGGAAGGAGGTGGGGAAGGGGTGTAGGGAGGGAGGAGGGGGGAGGAAGGATGCGCTGACGCTGCCGCTACGCGCTTGATCAGGTATGTGTGTCAGGATTACAGTCTGCTGGGTTGGTAGGAACATGATTGTGATGAAGAAAAGTGCCTCCACGCCCACCTTTGTGTTCCACTCTTTTATTTGCAGGCTATCGGAGAGCCTCCGGAGGCGAAGCTCGCTGAATCTGCCAGGCTGGTAGCTCTGCAGTCCACCGACCCCGAGGCCCTGGTGAGGGGTACAGGGTTTAGGCAGTGGCTTCCAGAGGGGCTGGTAAGGGGTATCTGGTTTATGCCTGAAACAACAAAGCAGCTAAACGGATACTAAAAATAGTCCAGGCTAGGAGTGAACATATTTTTTGTTTTTTAGTGTGTTCCACCTCTTGAAACGTGATGAATTGGGTCTTGTGAAGGTTTATCAGGATTTGACCAGGGGGTACCGTATATTTTACCCCTGGTCTTGTCTTGCCTGGATATAGGATTGTGTTTCTGGAGGTGGTTCCCCCAAGGAACGCCGGGTGGAGATGCTAGCAGGCATGGAGTTCAAAGCATCATGATTTGGATGGGTGATAAGAACGTCATTACTAACGTCATTAACAACTAAATGTCGTTCGGACCAATGATTTAATACAAAGTGGATTGAACATAGATCTGGATGTATTTGACGTACAGTAGCCGCAGACGCATTGCAAGGGTATGATAGTTCTGGTGGGAACAGCGTGTAAAAGTGTTTTTCACTGGAATGTTTCCTCGAGGAGCAAGGAATCATACATAAAAACAGTTAAAAAGTGTGTTTTCAAGCTACAGCAAAATCTGAAAACTATGAAATACGAAATCTTAAAACAAAAGATTACGGTGTTCAAAGGGACCTGACGAGTACAATCCCCCCCTGAGGGGTTGTAAGTTGGTACGGGTTTAAATAGGTGGTTGCGGAGCTGCACTTGATCCCCACCTGAACCGAGATCTTGCCCTGGGTACATAGACTTATCTGGATCCTGGTTTCGCCCCCCTTCTGTTCTGCAGATGGTTGCAGAGCTGAACTTGATCCTCACCCGAACCGAGATCTTGATCTGAGAACATAAGATATCATCTGGATCTTGGTTTTTTCCTTCCCCCCTACATTTAGCAGGCGGTTGAGGATCTGCACCTGATCTTAATCAAATCTTGGATCTGGATCTGGGTGCCTAAATCTCTTATGGATCATGGTTTTTCTCCTCCCACATTCCGCAGGTGGTTGCGGAGCTGCACTTGATCCTCACCGGAACTGAGATCTAGACCTGTGTACAAAGATCTCATCTGGATCCTGGTTTTGCTCTCCTCCGCTTTTCAGGTGGTTGAGGAACTGCACCTGATCTTAAATTCTTAATCGGATCCTGGATCTCTCTCTGGGTACCTAGGTGTCATCTGAATCCAGGTTTCGCCCCCACTCTGTCCTGCAGGTGGTTGCAGAACTGCACATGATCTTAAAATATTAATCGGATCCTGGATCTCTCTCTGGGTACGTAGGTGTCATCTGGATCCTGGGTTTGCCCCCCCTCTGTCCTGCAGGTGGTTGAGGAGCTGCACCTGATCTTAATCAGATCTTGGATTTGGATCTGGGTGTCTAAATCTCTTATGGATCCTGGTTTCTCTCCTCCCACGTTCCGCAGGTGGTTGCGGAGCTGCACTGGATCCTCACCGGAACAGAGATCTAGACCTGTGTACATAAATCTTGACCTGTGTACAAAGATCTCATCTGGATCCTGGTTTTGCTCCCCTTCACTTTTTAGGTGTTGCGGAGCTGCACCAGATCGTAAATTCTCAATCGGATCCTGGATCTCTCTCTGGGTACCTAGATCTCATCTGGATGCCGGTGTCGCTCTCTCCTGCAGGTGGTTGCGGAGCTGCACCTGATCTTAAAATCGTGATCGGATCCTGGATCTCTCTCTAGGTACCTAGGTGTCATCTGGATCCGGGTTTCGCCCCCACTCTGTCCTGCAGGTGGTTGCGGAGCTGCACTTAATCGCGGCTCTGCTGCGCTCACAATTTGGTCCGGCCACCGTCAGGGAGGATGACATGACTGTGGAGCTGCAGGTGAGGGGTGAGGGGTCATGTCTCAGGGCGTAGGGCTCTTAAGATGCAGGTGGGGGTGAAGGGTTCATGTCTCAGAGTTTAGGGTTCATGTCTCAGGGTTTATGGTTCTTGAGATGCAGGAGATAGGGTAGGTTTCAGGCCTCTTAGGGTTTATGGTATTGAGATACAGGTGAGGGTTTAGGGTTCATGTGTTAGGGTTTATGGTTCTTCAGATGCAGGTGAGGGTTTAGGGTTCATGTCCCAGGGATTAGGATGCTTGAGGTACAGGTAAGGATGTAGGGTTCATGTCTCAGGGTTTAGGCATATTAAGTTGCAAGTGAGGTTAAAGGATTCATGTTTCAGGGCTCGTGGGTTCTTCAGATGCAGGTGAGGGTTTAGGGTTCATGTCCCAGGGATTAGGATGCTTGAGGTACAGGTAAGGATGTAGGGTTCATGTCTCAGGGTTTAGGCATATTAAGTTGCAAGTGAGGTTAAAGGATTCATGTTTCAGGGCTCGTGGTTGTTAAGTTCAATGTGAGGGTTAGCTGTTCCTCTTACGCAAAAAAGCTAGGGTTAAGTGTAGGAAGGTCTGGGCTCACGACAGTGGAGCTGTAGGTTAAGTTTTTATTTAGTCCAGCAGGGCTCACATTTTATGTATGGGACTTGTGCCTGTAAACCGGTACAGGCACTAAGTACGCTAGGACAGTGAGCAAAAAACAGTGACCCCCCTGGGCAAGCAACCAACACACAACCACCAGAGTGCAGAAGATTTGCCCCGGTCATTTAACATAACGTGGGTGCAGAGGAGGTCAGGCTTAGCTCCTCCTGTTACCCAGGGAGGCTAGACTTCATCTGGAAGGTGAGGATTGAGTCCGGGAAGGCTAGGGTTTAGTCCGTAAAGGTTATGGCTTATGGCTAAGGAGCTGCAAGTGAGGGTTCAGGGTTCGTGTTCCAGCGCTCGTGATTGTTGAGCTTAAGATGTGACTTAGCACTGCTCCTGTTTGCTGGCAATGTTAGGGTTTAGTCCGTTGAGGTCAGGGTTTAGACTGTGAATGTGAGGGTATGGTCCGTGAAGGTGAGGGTTTAGTCCGTGAAGGTCAGGGCTAAGTCCGTGAAGGTGAGGTTCACTCCGGCAAGGTGAGGGTTTAGTCGGTGAAGGTGAGGGTGTAGTCCGTGAAGGTGAGGGTTTACTCCGAGACGGTCGGGCTCGTGACTCAGCAGCTATATAAGAAAAAATATTTTGATTTTTAATTAAATCCTTGCCAGCTGGACGGGGAGACCGTGACGGTCAAACGCATCCGCAGACTATATGATCAAATCAGTTGCAAGGTGATGAGTGCCATGAAGATCCTAGCTTTGCAAACGCATCCGAAGACTATCTGACACCTGGCTCAAAGCTGTATCATAACTTTCAGAATTTACATGGTACCTCACCTAGTGCTCCGGCCGTACGGGTGGCTTCCTTGATCGACGCCTCAGAGCGTATCGTTTATTTATTTATTTAACTCGACATTACAATTGCATCCATGTCAGGTGGATGGGGAAGCTTTGCAAACGTATCTGCAGACTACTTGACACCTGGTTCAAAACTGTATTATAACTCGAAATTAAGCTGCACACGTTGTTAGATGGTAGGTTACTCTGTGCTACGGCCGAACGGGTGCCTTCCTTAATCCACGCCTCAGGATGTACATCTTTCTTTCTTTCTAACTCGAAATTGCAATTTCCATGCCAGGTGGATGGGGAAGCTGTGACAGTCAATTACGGCAGTGGCAAGGTGGTCAGTGCCATGAAGATTATAGCTTTGCAAACGTATCCGCAGACTATTTGACCACTGATTTTAACTGTATTATAACTCGAAAATGCTATTGCAGGTGGATGGGGAAGCTGTGACGGTCAATTACGGCAGCGGCAAGGTGGTCAGTGCCAACGAGAGTCTGGCGATACGAGTGGATAAGGCCGTCGAAAGGGTCCTGCAGGCCATGCGGCCCAGCCCGGTCCTTTTGGAGTAAGGCGCCGGAGACATTGATGATGATTTGGTAAGGGCGTGGATGTGGCATCGGCCCATGCCGCACCGTTCCATTGGCCCATGCCGCACCGCTCCCACCGCCCATGCCGCACGGTTCCCTTCACCTCATGCTGCTCCTATGGGGCGCAGTTTTTGTTTCTCTCTGGAGGAAGGTGCCGTAGGTGTGGATGATGTTTTGGATTTAGTTTGGTCTGACTGGGATGGCCAGGTTGAGATCTGGTTCCAAGAGTGCCCAGGGGACGTGTCCATACTTTTCGGCTGCCGGCTGAAGCTTTGTCTTTCTAAATAAAGGGAGGAGAATGCTTGAAAGTGTTTTATTTGAAGATGGGCTTGCCCTGTTCTGATTGTTGGGACAGGGTGGTGACTAGAGTGGTAGATCACGTTGTGCTGCCAGGAACAGTGTGGATCGTGTGATGTCGGTGGGATGTCATGTGTGGGGAATAGTGATGGTCGCGTGTCAGCCTATATCAAGAAACAGGTTCTCTTCCCGTTCATGCACTTTTTGTACACTATGTTAGAAGAGGCCTCGCAGGCCTGAGGCAGTGCAAGCTGCAGGCTGGCCCTGTCAATTAGTGGCCGGACTGCAATTTTCTTCACCAAATAGCTGTTTTTACAGCATTGATTCCAGACCTGGTTTCTGGGAATCTGTCTCATATGCATCAGATGTGATGCTACGCTGGACTTGACTATTGTAAGATTTTGTTACCAGGAAAAAACGCCGTGTCTGTGCGCGTGCTCTCCTGGCATGACAGTGCTGTGCAGTTTCGCCGTAATTCGGAAAGTGGCTTAGTAATTAAGGTCCCTTACTGGTCCCTTACTGATACGAGTCGCTGAATTTGAAACTAGGGTGGCTGAAAGTCCGAAACTCAGCTACTCTTAGAACTGCTAAGGTTAATGCACTTGGGAGCAGCCGAGTAGGTAGGTGCCTAACCCAGCTCTTCACTCGCGGTACCGCTCCCCACACGCCTGGCCCTCGGGCCACAGCGTGGGGAGTCGGAAATAAAAGGTGGGGAGGTACCACCGATACTGCTCATGCACACTTTTAAAAGTTTTAAAGACGGGAGGAAATCGAGGAGGAAATAAAAAAAAATGTTTGCTTGCCCCAGAACTTTCCTACGGGCACGGCCCCTCTTAGCAAGACTTTCACACCCTTAGACATCAGGTTACTTGCCCCCCTCAGGGCCTGCCTTGGGCCGTCTGGCCTGATCGGGGCACAGGGACGGGGTCTTGGTGAAGAATCGACAAAGGGAAAGAGAAAGGCTCCTTGCACCAAAGAGAAACGTCCACACTTCAGAACAAAATCTGAAAGGTGAAAGGCTCCACGAGCCAAAGAAAATACACACCACCAGATCCACTCCTGAAAGGGTGAAAGGCTCTGCGAGCCACAGAAAACTCGCACGCCCCAGATCACTCCTGAAAACCAGAAAACTGCTTGTTGCGCACAGCGTACGGTAACCAGAAATTCGGACTCCAAAGCCCTTGTCAAAAAAACAGAAGTTGGAAAGGAGAAAATAAGAAACTGAATACCAGAGTGTAGGGTTGCTCATCACAAATAGCTTGGACAAGTCAATGACGGTACACCTCTGGGCCCAACTCAAATAAAGGCTCGGCAGCGTGGGTGTCTAACTAAAGAGTTGGGAGGAAAGATGGAAAGAAACACAGAAGGGGGCAGGGCAAAAAGAAAGGAGGAAAGCGTGGGAAACAAAGTGAAATAGCTTGGACAAGTGAGGGCCCCCTATGGCTATATTCAGCTGCTCCATTGTCCAGCAACCCGACGTGTCGCATAGCTCCCCCAGTCCGGTCGCAGGCTAGGCCGCCATGCTGTACGCCGGCATGCAGCGGCTATGGCCGCCGTTCGACGGCTCCAGGTGCGGTTGCTGCCCATCCCACCTACTGCGCACGTCCCGCCAAGAGCTGGGCTGTCAGCAGGGGCTCACAGGCCCCGACCTCAATTTATTGCTCACACTGCGCCCCCTGGCGCAAAATAATCCAGGGGTCTCCTCCGGATGTAGCTTGAATTGTAAGTGCCACGTGCGGTACAGGGCTGAGTTCTGCCCCTCCGCTGACCCAATCCAATAGATCTCCATCGTACTAGGCGGCAGCTGCAGCCGGTTCCCACCACTGTGCTGCGATCCACACAGAGATTTGGTAGTTTCATCCTCGGTAATCCTGTATGTCATAGTGTATCAAGTGCTTGTACCGAATTATGGGCGCATGTCCTATGCATCATATGTGATGCTCTGCTGGACTGTAAAAACTTTACAGACCCGAGCTGTCAGCCGGAGCACACTGGCCCCGGCCTCAGTCTACTGCTAACACTACGCCCTGTTGGCACAGTTATCTCCCATTTGTTTTCTCCTTTCTTTTGTCCTGCCCCCTTGTGTGTTTTTCCATCTTTCCTCCCAACTCTTTTAGTAAGGCGCCGACGCGGCCGAGCCTTTTGAGCAGGGCCCATAAGTCTATGACGTTATACCTCTGGGCCCTTCTCAAATAAGACTCGGCCGCGTGGGCGCCTAACTACAGAGTTGGGAGGAAAGATGGGAAGAAACGCAGAAGGGGGCAGGACAAAAGAATGGGGGGGAAAGTGGACAATAAAGTGAAGGGACAAAACAAAAGGCTGAAAACACAAAATACAAAGGAAGTTCCAATCTCTGGAAATGTCTACGCCTCAACGATATCTACCACGTCGTCCACAAAGGCCAGGGCATCCCACCCAAGCCTGCCCCAGCACACCTCTAAAAAGTGTCTAGCACCGTTCGGAGGACCTGCCCATCCCGCTCTCTGAGTTGATCCTGCAGGCTGGGGCATTGCAAACAAGCATGCAGCACGTCCTCCACATGGTCGCCGCCTCCCCTAGCCCAACATCGCAGGCAGCACCGCCTGTCACGCTGCTGACCACTGCGCCGTCCTCTGGTGTTGACGGCGCCGAGCCGCGGCCTGAAGTTCGTGCGCACGCAAGCACACTCCTTTCGGCTGGTGCGGCCCCTATCCTGCGCGCGCCCACCGTAGACTGAAACCAGGTGCGGGAGGCGGCCGCAGACCTGTGTTCAGTGGCAGGATATCTGGGGTCCCCTCTGCCAGCTGCATCCAGCTGCGCCCGCTGGTATGCTGCATCAACTAGCGCGAGCACCTCTCTGACAGGCGGCGGCTTTAGGTCAATTGCTGTTCGACGCAGTTTGGGATCGGCTGATTCCAGCTCTAGCTCTAGCACAAGGTAGCACAATACGGCAAAACCTGTTTCGTATCCGGAGCGGATCGCTGCTCCGCTCCGGATACGGCAATACTGCTCCGATCCGGCTCACTATGCAAGAATTTTTTTCGCAGCCCTTCCGGGCTGCATGGTACACGTGCGGCTTTGACGCCTTAGGGGGCGGCTTCAGGAACCACGCGATAGTACGCCCATACAACAGGCGTTGGTAACCTTTGCGATCAATCATTTGGCTGTTTTAAGGGACAGCGAAGTTCGAAAGCAACGAAACACGTCGTGACGACGGTACGGTATCCGAGCCATATTCGATCGATCAGCAATTCAGCACTTCACGAGCTAAGAAAACCCAGCCTTCGTCCGGGGAATCTGAGAAAGTTGCCAAATTCTGCATACCGACGGTATCAGGCGAGGTTGCAGATTTGAAGGGCAAAGGGGAAAATTTCAGGGGATATTAGTGATGCATGACAACTACCAACGGGGTTGTTATTGTTTGTACAGTTCAGGAGGTGGGGACTGCATCAATCATTGACTGTTTGCCACAGCATTTTGCATGGTCATAAGCCCTAACTAATATGCATGCATGCATGCTGCATGGATGAATGGTTACTTTGGGGCCAGTAGGGGGGGGGGGGCATCTGGGCATGCATGGGGGCTGTCTGCTGGTCTGCAATTATTTTGATGTCTTTATATGCCAGTATGTGCCTAAAACAAGTTTTGACTGCAAAGTACTGATACTCCTAGCCCGCCGTATCGAAGCGGAGCGGAGCGGACCGGAGCAGTAGCGTATCCGGATTGTGCTACCTTGCTCTAGCAAGGCACCTAGCAAATCACTGCACCCATTTGCGCCCTCCGGTGCCCTGCCTGACAGCGCCTGATAGCTACATGTCGGCCGCCATGGCTGCCGCCATGAGTGGGCTGTCTTGCTGTCCTGCTGGTGCGACCGCTGCGTTGTAGAAGCGAAGTACATGCTGCCACCAACTTCGATGTAACGGCACTGACTTCCAGCTGTCCCAAGCTTACAAGCTGCAGCCATTCCTGCTGAGCGCACACCAGCGGCGGGGTGCCGTGCCCCGCTTTCGACCCATAGCAACAAATTTCAAATTCAACCTCCCGAACTAGACTGCCGCCCCCCAGAGATGATGAAAATCTACCAGCGGGACCCGGGCGGCAGCATCGGGGCCTGCTTGCCCCCTGCCGCTGCCCCTCTTGCTCCAAGCGCTTAAGCATCAGGTCAACCTGATGGCACTAGTGTTTTGGGCCTGTGGCAAGGTAAGTAGTCCATTACCGCACACATAGGGATCGCTTTCTACTTTTATAACGAAGTTCGGTAGTTTTATCCTCGTTAAAGAAACCAGCGGATTCATGCATTGGCTGCTTGATTGGATATTGATGTTGGAAGAGATTTCATACATTTTTTCAGTACCCCGCTTCCAGCATTGAGCAAATGCGCCCCTACGATCCACTTGCATGCTATGACACAAATCACGTTCTAGTGGAACTCAGGTGTCGGACTTGGTCCTCTTTGCCTTCCCGGCCTGTCCTTTTCCGAGCTTTGAGCGGGCCCAGAGGTGTAACGTTTTTGACAAAGAACACGTTGCTTGCACCATAGCACCCCTGCTAGAACCTACACACCCTGCTTGAGGGTTGGCCAAATTCAGGGTTGCGTCTCAGAGTCGTACAAACGCTCATATGCTATTGAAGATATGATTTGTTTTCCTTAGTCATTGAAGTTGTTTGGAAGAGGCACGAATTCGATACCGGTAGTTATTATATATAGTCAACGCATGCGATAGGAGAATGGCCGTATGCCATGGTAATGTCGTGTCCTAGATATGGCCACTGCTATGCCTCAACTACAAAAACCGATGACTCTGTCCATGTCCCAGCAGAAGCAACACAGCGGCCATAACAAAAAACAGCTTATTACGGTGCATAGTTTCTCATGAATTGAATTGCGCACCCCAAAACATTCCCACATGGTCAAATTGAAAATGTGCAGCACACATTAAACAACCATATTACGATTCAAATCGTGGAGCACACACAACCCAGATCACATTTCACATTGTGCAGCTCATGCAATCTAAATCATGATTGAAAAAGTGCAGCAGTCAAAACCCAGATCATGATTGAAATCGTGCAGCACCCAGGACCCAGATCATACCTAAGAGCCAAGGCCTCACAAGGTTATGGTTGGCAGAAACCAACAATTAGTGAGTAGGCCATGGTTAAAAGAAAGAAACCACCATTTAACCTAGGCCTGAGATAAAAACCCCTGCTTGCCCGCCCTCCAATCAAGACTTGGGGGATGCATGTGCACTGAATACCCTCAACTCTTTTAGCCCTGAACCCTTAAATTACCCGGGTCTGACAAGTGACACCTCATTCCGGCTACTGGGCTGAAAGTGCAAAGAAATAGACTCAAGCCAGTATAACCCATAAATTAGGTCGAAGCTACCACGGCTATTCTTCCTTCCACAGTCTCCCCCCCGCATGTACCTCTTACGCAGCGAATCCTAATTGCTGTGCATCACCTCCTGCGCAAGGCATCCCTGATGCTATGCATCACCCCCTGCAGGCCCGAATCTGCAGCAACAGAGCCAGCAGGAGAGCCTGTCACAGCTGCTACTTGTGCTGCTGCTGCTACAGGAGTCCCTGGCGTCCTGTCAACACTGACACCCGCGCTGCTCTTGACTCCCGTCGGCGTGCCAACCGGTCCTTTCCCCGCTGCTCCCTGCTCCCGGTCCTCACCCCCTCCCAGCTCCGGCACCTGCCCTTCACCCCGCTCAGACTCGGCCACAAGATCAGACAGCCACATCCAGCCACTAACAGCCACATCCTCCACTGATTGCACTGTCCCTGTCTCGCCCGAGGCGTTGCTCCCCTGGCCCGCCGTGTACACGCAAGGGCACCAGCTGCGGTGGTACCCCAGGGCCTCGAAAGAGTCGCTGGCAACGTGGACATGCGCTGACACCCTAAGAGGCAAGGACAGCTGGGAGAGGCCGCTGGGGTGCTCGCTCAGCGGCGTGAGCTTGGAGGCGGTGGCGGTTGATAGAGGAGGTCCGCCCCCCGCTCCACTCCTTGCAGGCGCTGGGGACCTCCAGGGAGTGAGCATGCTGAGAGCCGCTTGCAGAGTGGATGTGGATGAAAGGCGGGGCCTCTTGAACGAAGGCGTCGAAGCGGCAGCGGGAGTACCGGCGTTGGCGGCTGCAGGTGCCTCATCTGCTGTGGAGGCCATCTCGGGGGCGTCAACCTCCGCCGAAGAGGAGGCCGCTCGCTTTCTCGTCCCGCCGTCAGCCGCTTCGATCGTCGCAGGGGCGGCGGCGGTGGCAGGCTCGGCAACATGATCTGCTGAGTGTTCTGACAAGCGCGGCTGCAGGGTAGGTACTGCTTGCGGCGTCTCTGCAGGCGTTATGAACGAGGCCCGGCCAAACACCGGCGATGCTTCTGGACAAGGCCTTCCAAACGGCCCAGTTGGCTTGGATACGAGGACAGACCGAGGCGAGCCGCCGCCTGCATAGCCACCACCTGCGATGGTCATGTACAGTGACGCCGAGACGCCACCCATACTCGTTAAAGACACCAGCTCCGGGGCAGCGGCTTTGCCTGAAAGATGGTCTGCAGTGGCAGTGTCCCTGGCGGGTGCAGGCCAGTCGGGCGCGAGCCGGCCCACTGGCGCCGGCTGCTGCCCCAGAAAGTTCCACAGCCCTGCTCGCGCCTTGCAGTGTGAGCATGAAAGCGCTACGGTGCCGCTGCTGAGGGTTTGAAGCTGCTGTTGCTGTAGCTGCTGCTTGGGCTTCCCGTGTTTGACGCCCAAGTGCAGCAGGCTATATTGCGAGGCCGGGCCGCCGGCCAGCGGACCTGCCGCCGAGGCGGGCCCCTCGCTGAGCACCTCGATGTCCCAGCCAAGAACGGCGAGCAGTCTGGCACGCTGCTCGTGGTTGAGCAGCCATGGCTGCGAGGCAGCGGGCTCTGACGGCGCATCGGCCAGCCTGGCTGACGAGCTGAGCGGCCGCAGGGGCATACTGGTGACATGCAGCGCGCGACGCAGCTCCGTGGTGCTGCTGCATGACCTCGTGATGCGCTGTAGTGTCCCCGGGGCGATGTCAGGCAGCCGGTCAACGCGCATGAGCCTCTGCACGCGCTGCTCAAACTGCTGCAACTGTTGCTGGCGCTCTTCATCGTCGATCGGCCTCGTGCTGACCAGTAGGCTAGTGGGACACGGCGTCTTGCGCCAGGGGCAGTGCCCCAGGTGCTTGTTAGTGAGCTGCTCGGAAAACAGCAGCGCTGCGCGGTCTCGGTGCTCGGGCGGCACGGACCGGGGGTAGATCAGCTTAACGGAGCAAAATACGCAGGCCAGAGCATCGCGGCCGTCGTTCTGCCAGCCGCGCAGCGCGCACTCGACAGCGCTGCAGCAGTCGGGCTTGGCAAACCAGTGTAGCGGCTTAAATGTGTGGAGTCGGCGGTGAAGCTCGCGTTGGTCGAACGGCTGGAAGCTCGGAGCCTGTGGCCTGCGCTTGCTGGGAGGCGCAAAGGGAAGCGCAAATTCGGCACCACCCAGCCCTTCTGCCTCCTGCTCCTCCTGCTGTCGGGAAAGATCTTTCCGCTTCTTCCCCAGGGATCCCAGGGCTGAAGCAATCCTATCGTACACAGTGGCCATGTCAATTTCAAGTTTGATGTCAGGGTACGTGCCGAGGCGCAGTTTGGAAACGATTTGTAAGGGCACCAGTTTCAAATTATGGCTTTTTGCTCCGAATCCAATGTCTCCGGTGGTGATCATAGGATCGCCCATGCTTGATCGCCCTGAAGACGTGTTGGTATCGAGCCTTGATCTTGCCCTGTGACGGCGTCTCGGCTTTTTGAATCTGCGTCCTTCATATTGTTGTCTGGACTGCTGTATAGGAGACTCTCACGTTTGCGCAGCTGGATTGCAAATGGCTACATCGGGGCTGATCTGATCTTCGTATCGGGCACAGTGTCTAAAAGCAGAAACGCGGCGAAGACGATTTCGCCTTCCTACGCTCTACGATGGCGCAACTGCAGCCGAGGCGTGAAGTCTGGGAGTATGGCACTCTGCCGGTGTCGGTGTTGTGTCCCTCATTGGACAGCGCCACGCTGCTACTGTCCGCGAGCAAGCTTTTGAACCGAAGCTCTGTCACAGAAAACGGCGAACGTGAGCGAAAAAACCCCACACACAAGCCATACGCTGCTGCACTCCAACCCCATCTGATCGCCTTGAGACTTCCTCCCTCGCTATTATATGATGACTTCCTCCTTGCTGTTCGACTCTGCGTTGACGAACGATCACGCCTGTGCCCTCCTGTCGTCACATACACAACCCGACACTAACCACGATGAACGGGATGTACGCCCATCTCCGATAAAAAAAACGTCCTGCACTTTGAATGATAATGTTCCTCTGATCCAACGCGCAGGCACCGTCACCGCAGCTGAGGTCACGCGCATGCTCGACCTGACCCAGAGCCAGACTGAGGTCCTGCTGGAGGTCCTTGCCTCCCTGTCCCTTTGCAATAGCAGCAGCGGGACCTCAGCAGCCATTGCTCACCAGCAGCAGCCTGCAGCAGCAGCGGCAGCGGCTGCGGCGGTCATCGGCCAAGAGTGCATCTTTGTGCATGAGCTGTCCATGTTCCTCCTGGCGCAGCTGTTCAGCCGCGAGGCGCAACGGCCTGACAATGTCGAATATTGGCCAGATCCTGCGACAGGCACGACGGGCACGAGCCCAGAGATGATGTCTCCCACTCGCCAGTTCACCAAGTCTCTCTCAGGAGGTGAGGCAGCAGGCCGTGTCCTAGGGTGAGGTCAGTGTTTCTCGTTCTGAGTACGAAGCCATCTTTTCCCCTCAGCCACTGTTAAGCCTATTGGGAAAAAAGCTGGAATGGCCAGCCACCAGCAGACTCAGTAGCATGGCAGGCCATGTCCAGCGCAAGCTAAAGGGTGCGAGAAGCTGCATGATTGCCCACACATGCGTGTTCGCATGCATACCGCTACTCTTAGTTCCCCACGCAGGGTCAGCCTCATCGGCTTAGCGTTGTCCATGTGCATGTGTAGCAGGGGTTAAAGGTGCATGAAACTGCACTTTGTTTGCAAAATAGCATGCTGGCAAACCAGCATGTGGGCAATCATACTGCTGTTGGTTACTCCTATACAGCCTCACCTTCTTCCGCCCATAAAGCTGCATACATACCGGCAATGTGTAGTCCTCAGCCCGGTATCCTTATAGCAGGCAAGCTTGGCTCCATATTTGCTTGCGGGTTTCGATTCTGCCCCCATGAGGTTTGGAAGGAATTGGATTGGAAAGAGATTTCGAACAAGCAAGCGTGGGCAGGGCATGCCTGCATGGACAGCATTTCAGCTGCGCATGCCACCTTTCCCGATTGGGTTGCCCTGAAGATATTGGGATCTGGCCTGGCTCAGGGGCTACATCTCTTGCTAACCTCGGCCGAAGTGCCTCCAGGTGCCTCCAGGTGTAGCTGAATTGTGGGTTAAGTGACCTAGAGAAGGGTGTATACTCTCTAGCCGGTGTTCAGCCAGCCGAGCGGCCAGGTCGCCAGCAACTGCTGAGCTGCCTTTCCTAGGTGCATGCCTGTGGGAACCAGAGTTCATGCAGTGCACGCCATGCCACCTGGGTTGACTCGGCCGCCACTGGGTTGACTCGGACCATGCCTTGATCAGCCCACGGTCGGTGGCTTCAACAGCAGGGCTTGCTGGGTCAAGCTCCTTCGGTCAGAGGCTGTGTATAGCTGAATTGTGGGTGAAGTGACCTAGAGAAGGGTGTACGCTCTGTAGCCGGTGTGCAGGGCCAGGTCGCCCAGCAGCTGCTGAGAAGCCAGTCCTTAGCAGTGCTTTCTTGAGTGTTAAGGGTCGACGGTCTAGTCACCAAATACCCTCAAGGGCTTGCCCTGTTGTGCAGCAAGCCATGCAGCCAGTCTTGCCGCAGGGTTTAGTGCGAGCAGTGCCACCTGTTGGGGGTATGGAAGCAGTTCATCCAGGATGGATAACTGGATTTATGGTGCTGTGTATCCACTTTTGGCTACCGGTATGTGAAGTTATCTGTGTTGAAGCCCAGATCCCTGGACCCCAGATTCCTGGTCCTGCGAGTTCACCAGTGTGTGTGATCAGGATTGAGGGTTTAAGCCTGACCCCTGAATTCAGATTACTGCAACCGTGTTGATGTTTAGTCACCAGTGTTGATGTTCAGGAATGAGGGTCAGCCCTGAACCCTGAGCCCCTGATTCATGCTACCAGGGTTCACCATTATTTACTATTGTGCGCACCAGGCTGCATTCGGCAGGTACATGAGCCACCAGCCCACCACTGTGTTAAACCTTGACCGGCCTACTGTCGGGGGCTCAAACTGCAGGGCATTGTGCAGGGCTTGCTGCCCGAGGTCCCCCTTGGCTGCTTTGCTGAGGCCTGAACCTGAAGCTCTGAACCCACAGGCAGCACTCGATGCACCAGCAGCTTCAGTAAGACTTGGAGAATCGGCGCAGAGAAGCTGTGGGAACTATGTTTGCTGCACATTCTAGCTGATGTTCCCTTTGCGTGCCCTGCAGGCCAAACCTGATTCGCCAGCAGATGCGGTAGGACTTGGAAAATGGGCACAGCGTGGCTGTGGGAACTATATTTGCTGCACCCTCCCGGCTGATGTGCCCCTTGCGTGCCCTGCAGGCCGAACCGTCATGCGCCAACAGTTGCAGCAGCACCTGCGCAACCAGCACAGCGCGCTGCGCGGGTACGGGGACTACCTGCGCCGCAACCTCAAGCTGATCCTGGAGCTGGCCCAGGACCCCACGCCCGCTAGCGAGGACCCGTCCCTGATGACGGCGCGGGAGCTGGACCGGCTTTCCTTCCTTTTCAAGCCGCTGAACCAACGCCAGGGTGAGTTTATCATGGTGCCTCAATCCGTAATTGAAAAGGGACTCGACGCAGGTGAGGGTGCGGGAGCTGGATGGGGGAGGAGGGCTTCTTTTGATGGACTGCCTGGGAACTGGGTGTGTGGGGGGGGGGGGGAGGGGCCGATTTATGCGCTTTTGGCGGGATCAACCCTGACCCCTGAACCTTCAAATAGGCACGGTGGCTGGATCGGCGGACGTATCTGTTTCAGCTCCTGAACCAGCGCCGGATTGCGCAAACCCTTAAACTCAAAACTACCGGAATATGACTGCAGGCTACGACAGCTATTCACACGTGCCCACCTTCCAGCCTGCGCCCTGGCCGTTGTTTGCTTCGTCCCCTGACGCACAGGCCCCAGGCTCATTTGAGTGCGTGTTCCTGCTGTCCCGTCCAGACCCACCCAGTGGGGTCTCACATGGCCCGCTCGCAGGGCCTGTGTCGTTTGAAAATAGTGGGTCTCACTTTAGACGCGCAAGCACCAGTTCAGCGCGCTTGTCCACGATGCATTACCGGTATGTTTCTCGGTCACCGGAACCGGCAATATTCCCGAAGGCAAGATTTTTTTTGCCGATCACGTTTGTGTTGTTCTTGCCGCGCAGGCCCCAGCATCAGCGCGCTCGTCCCTGCCTTCCAATCTGCATCCACCCAGTCCTTGGACCAAGTGCTCACGGCCCTGAAGCAGACGTGGTGAGAGGCTGGATGCTTTGTGCTGGATGTCTGTTGGGGGAGGAGGGGAGTCAGTGCCATCCGTTTGGCCAAGTGCTTGCGATGCTGATGCAGGCTTGGTGATAGGATATAATCAGTGCTGTGCCGATCACAGTCCTTGCAGTGGCTGAATTACGTAGCTGAGTTTCAGTCACCGCAATTTCAAGGCAATCTCAGCTACCTTTACCAGGAAGGGGCTGTAATTACTTGCACGATTTCTGTATTACGGCGCAATTGCACAGCCCTGGATATGACGCAATGCACTGGATGTCTGTGGGGGAGGAGGGTGCTCAGTGCTACCCGTTAGGCCAAGTGCTTATGATGCTGATGCAGGCGTGTTGAGAGGATTGGAGGAAGAGACTGTAATGGCTTGCACGATATCTGAAGTACGGCGCAATTGCACAGCTCTGATTCCAATGCTAGCCCCGCTGTACAGGAGATGGGCGAGATCATTTGAAATTAATGGAAATTATGGGGAAACATTACCGTATGTTAGTCTTAAGAATGTGAATGG
The DNA here is from genome assembly GCA_037349105.1 of Limnomonas spitsbergensis. NCBI lineage: Eukaryota > Viridiplantae > Chlorophyta > Chlorophyceae > Chlamydomonadales > Limnomonas > Limnomonas spitsbergensis. The sequence continues at coordinate 4,043,128 of JAYJMM010000009.1, forward strand.
GGGGAGGGGGGCCTCTTAGGTGACATGGCCTGAACCGCTAGCGATGTTTGGCTCTTGCCCCAGAGGAGTGTGAACATCTCCCGATGAGTGTTTGGCCCTGTTTTGGTGCACCTGTGCGTGGTTGTTTTGTTTGCACCGGACCACTTTGGGCGACAAATTTGGGTTGGGCGCAAACTTTTGGCAGGCTATCATGCGGCCAGCGTTTGGTTGATGGGGACCAAACCTTAGAAAAAGCAGCCAACTCTTGTTGTGTCACCCCCCGTGGCTTAAGGCCGTGATCAAGTTAAAGTTGAGCTGAGGCGTCATAAAATGGCCAGTGTGCTGCGCGCCCTTCCTCTTCCCCGCCTGAACGCCCGGCCTGTACGCCCTAGCGTGTCCTGCGCACTCTTCGTCCTCCCTGCCTGTGCGCCCGGCCTCTCTAAGTAAAAACAAAGATGAGAAAGTAAATACCTACCGGTATTTAAAAGCAGGGAATTCTCCTCCCTGCAGGTTGAGGGAGACTCCATGCTGCTATGCCCTCCCTCTCTCAAGATTTGAGGAGACTCTGGACTCCATGCCCTTCGCTCCTCCCCATCCCCCCACGCCCTGCCACTAGATGGGGAGTTACAAGTTTTTTAATACTTCTTTACGCTTACCGGTATTCAATTATTTGTTTGAAATCCGAACCCCTCCCTCCTGGATCTGTAGGTTTGAGGCGACTCAGGACTCCTCCCTCGTCCCGCATCCGCCACACCTCTCAGCCTCATGCCCTGCTGCCCTGTAATAGACAGGAATACCAACACCCCGGTTTGTTACCGTTGCCCAATTTAATTTTGTTGTTTATAACCTGAACCCCTCCCTCTTGGACCCGCAGGTTTGAGGAGACGTTGGACTCCCCGCGTTTGTCCAGTGTCAACTCTTCAGCCTTGCCGTCCCCCAAAGCCTTCCGCAGCATCGGCCTGGCTGGCCCATCAGGGCAGGTGCGTCCCTGCTTGCGTGCTCATACGGATTCAATATTTTGAAAACATTTGCAGGGTTTTGCAGCTTTGGGCAACATTTATGGCAGGTCCATTCGTGCAGCTTGGGTGTTGCAGTTGTTTGCAACATCTATGGCAGGCCCATCAGTGCCGCTATGGTGTTGCAGCTTTGTACAATGATCATGGCAGGTCCATCGAGGAAGGCAGGGGTGTGCCGTAAATCAGGCTCCTGACTGCGCAGGCTCGCAGATGAGGAACACCGAGTGAGCGGTGTGAACAAGGGCGCAGTGGTGTGGGGCGAGACAGACTGACTGCCCCTACGACAGGCGGCTAGAAGATGATATGTACCCACATCCACCCTGCATCCTACCTCCCCTGCAGGTGGAGGAGAGCCGAGTGAGCGGTGTGAACAAGGGCACGGTGGTGCGGGGCGAGACGGACTGCCCCTCAGGCGGCCTTCACATCACTGACTGCCACGACACAATCATCTACGCACTCGCGCCGCTACAGGTGTGTGCATCGGTGGAGGTTTTGGGTTCAGTGTTGACACACTGCCACAGGTGCGTTGGGGGTTGAGGGCGTGGGCCAGGAGTACAGGACTCATTGCCTCTCTGGCGGCTCTCAAGTCATCAACTGCCACGACGCAATCATCTACGCACTCGCGCCGCTACAGGTGTATCTCTGGGCGTAGGGTTTTGGGTGTCAAGGTTCACGCACTGCTACCGGTGCGTGTGGGGTTTGAGGGTGTGGGACAGGACTAATTGCCTCTCTGCCGGCTCTCAAGTCATCGACTGCCACGATACAAGCATCTACGCGATGGCGCCGCTACAGGTGCATGTTTGGGTATAGGGGTTTGGGTTTCAGGGTTATGGGTTCAGTGTTGCCACACTGCTACGGATGCATTGGGGGTTGAGGGTGTGGGACAGGACTAACTGCCTCTCTGGCGGCCCTCAAATTATGAACTGACTTGCGCACTGGCGCCGCTACAGGTTTGTTTCTGTAGGTTTGTGGGTTCAGGCATTGGTCAGGCTGTGCAACAGGTGTGCCTCAAATCTGCCCCCCCCCCCCCCTTCCGTCTCATTTACAGTGGGTGTACATCTCTGGCTGTTCCGGCTGCACCATTGTTATCGGAGCTGTTGGCCGCCCAGCCTTGAATCTGCCCCCCCCCCTTCCGTCTCATTTACAGTGGGTGTACATCTCTGGCTGCTCTGACTGCACCATTGTTATCGGAGCTGTTGGCCGCCCAGCCTTGAATCTGCCCCCCCCTCCCCTTCCGTCTCATTTGCAGTGGGTGTACATCTCTGGCTGCTCTGACTGCACCATTGTTACCGGAGCTGTTGGCCGCCCAGCCTTGAATCTGCCCCCCCCCCCCTTCCGTCTCATTTACAGTGGGTGTACATCTCTGGCTGCTCTGACTGCACCATTGTTATCGGAGCTGTTGGCCGCCCAGCCTTGAATCTGCCCCCCCCCCCTTCCGTCTCATTTACAGTGGGTGTACATCTCTGGCTGCTCTGACTGCACCATTGTTATCGGAGCTGTTGGCCGCCCAGCCTTGAATCTGCCCCCCCCCCCTTCCGTCTCATCTACAGTGGGTGTACATCTCTGGCTGCTCTGACTGCACCATTGTTATCGGAGCTGTTGGCCGCGTGCTCCGGGTGGACCGTTGCGATAAGCTGCAGGTGGGCAGGGTTGGACCTGGGTAAGAACCTGGGGTAAGATCCTTAGGGTTTAGGCAATACGCTGCGGTTAAGGGGGGGTCGCCTTGGTCTTTGGTTTATAAATATATGTAGTGCCGGGTGCAACCCACAAGCTGTGCATGGGATGTGGGGTCGTATTGGGAGGGGATGGTACCTAGTGCAGTGTGGAGGGATGATGATTAGGCCACAGGTAGGAGACCTGATTTAGTTCAAATTTCGAATATGATATCCGGGGTGGGGGGTACCTGTTTTAGGGTTAAGGGCCTGGCAGGGCCTCAGGCAGCAGGCTGCAGCCCTGGGGTGGGTGGAGTGGGTGTATGATTCATATGCCGCCTAGGGTTTCTGCCATTTTAGGATTTCGGGGGGTTAAGTCAACGAGCTGCTGGTGGGGTGGGTGGACATAGTTAAGCCAACTAGCTGGAGTTGGATTGAGCCCAGTTCAGAGTTTTGGCAGCAAGCTACAAGTCAAATGACACTCACGATTTGTGCAGGAAGTGTGACATAGGGGCCGTCTGTGCAGGAAGTGTGACATCGGGGCCATTTGTGCAGGAAGTGTGACGCTGGGGCCGCTTCTGCAGGGTCTTGTTAGTGAACTCTGATGTGGTGTCCATGCATATGTCACAATGTGCGGTGAAGGTAATATGTCCCCTGTGTGCGCGAGTGTATGCCTTTCATACTATCAGAGGGCAACTTTAAGGCCTCCAGCAGACCTTTGGGCAGAGGTCGCCGTAGGGGGCCGATGGGCCTTTTCAACCTTGATCTGCTGGCTGCCCTGGCAGCAGGGTTCACTGTACTAGGCCCACCTGGCCGCAATCTGCTATGCAGCTGAAGAAGAGCTTAAGCAAGCAGGAAATGACGGCAGTCACGTTGTGCGTGTGAACTGCGTGCGTTTGCATTTTCTTTTGTTAATGTAATCGCTGCTTGCTCCCGCCTGGTTCTTTTGAGCTGCCACCACTGCTCGCTTTATCACATTGTGTGTGTGCATTTTGTTTTGTTCAGATCATCGCTGCTTGCACCCGCCTGATTCTTTCGAGCTGCCACGACTGCTCGCTTTACCTCGGAGTCCAACGGCCGCCAGTGCTAATGGGGGACAATCGCTTCCTGCGCCTGGCTCCCTTCAATACGCGATATGACAGGTGAGGTGTATGATGAGAGGGGGGGGGGGATGGATAGCAGCAGCAGCCAGTGCTGATGGGGGACAATCGCTTCCTGCGCCTGGCTCCCTTCAACACCCGATATGACAGGTGGGGTGTATGATGAGGGGTGTCAGGGGGGGGGGTGGATAGCAGCAGTAGGCAGTGCTGATGGGGGACAATCGCTTCCTGCGCCTGGCTCCCTTCAACACGCGATATGACAGGTCGGGTGTATGATGAGGGGTGTCAGGCGGAGGGGTTGGATAGCAGCAGCAGCCAGTGCTGATGGGGGACAATTGCTTCCTGCGCCTGGCTCCCTTCAACACGCGATATGACGGGTGGCTGGCGAAGGGGTGCAACAGGCACACCAGCACACTTTGATGCTTGATGTAACGGGTGGGGAGTGACGAGGGAAGGGGACAGGGAACAGGGTGCAGGCGCGTCTGGCACTCTTAAACACCTAATATGGCAAGTGGGGCCATATTCTCTAATTGGGGCGGAGAGGTCTAGCGATGTTATACGAAGCTGTAATTTTTGCAGCCACCTAACAGAGACTTTCTGTGTCTACACAGGCAACTGGCACATGCCAGGGCGGCTGGCGTGCGCCTGGACCTTCCTAATAAGTGGGACTCGCCGGTGGTGCTGACAGGTGGGTTTAGTAGGGTTGGGTCCTAAAGCCCTTAACCCTGACTACTGGGATTCACCGGAGGTTCTGACCGGTGGGTTTATAGGGTTGGGGCCTAAACCCTGACTAATAGGAATCACCGGCAGTTCTGTCTGGCGGGTTTGTAGGTTTGGGGTCTGAACCCTGAGCCAGGGTTTCTTTTTTGTGACTCAGCTACATGTCAGTTTCACTCAGGTCACCGACCAAAGACTCCTTTCATGGCCAGCCATACTGCTTTCGCTGCCAACCGTAGGCCGGTCCAGGTTTGGTCCCAATGGGTTCTTTGGCGGCCGCGGTGCTGCTACCGAATGTGGATGAGTGGCCGGAAAAAGGAACACTGCCCTCAGCTTTGATAAGTGGGACTCATTGTAGCCCAGCTAGTGCTACGGCCTAACGTGTGGCTTCCTTAATCCATGCCCCAGGGTGTATTGATTTATTTATAAGTGGGACTCACCGGCATTGCTGACCGATGGGTGAGGAGGCTTGTGCGTTGAGCCCAATGACGGGTATTACGCTTGTGCAGGGATGAAGAGGGTGGGTGTATGGGAAGTTTTTTATGGGAGGCTGAGGGCTACTAGGGGGTATGAGGCATGGCCAGAGAGAAGTGTGTGTGTGTGGTGGGGGGGGGATGGGTGGATCCCATGGTCATTTTTTGGTACCCGATGGCTGTTTAACCGGTACGGTACCTTGTTGATGTTGGATTTTGGATTACAGAGCCTGACTTGCTTGCACATACACACCACACTTTTTTTGACCTGCTTCCTCTCGTAAGCTTTTTTTGACCCGCATCCTCTTGTTACACATCCTCCCTGCTCTACCTCTCCCCAAAATAGGTCGCGACCGCCGTGGCATGAGCACCGGCCCAGACAGCCCTCGATCATTCACCATCTCTGGCTCTGCGCCGTCCCGCAACACGTTCTCTCTGCTTCCCCCCGAGGAGTTCCTGCCCTACGTGGTTCCCTTTCAGGGTGGAGAGGGGCTGCTGGCAGGTGTGAATTATGAATGTGGGAGGACTGTGGATAGGTTTGAGTAAGAGTGACTCAAAAGAGTGTCAGGGGGGCGGTACGTTATTTTCGCTGTCACCGCAGTTTCCGCCCGACGTGGTGCTTCTGAAGGGTGAAAAGGCCTGCTGGCAAGTGTGGAATATAAAAGTGGCAGGAGTGGATAATGTATGAATAACAAGAGTGTCAGGGGTGTGTCTCGCTATTTATGCTGCCCTCATCGAAGTTCCTACTCTAGGTAGTTTCCTTACATGGCTGGTTGGCCTGCTGGAAGTAAGGTCCCTCAGGACCTGCCACAGCCCTGAACATGTACCTGTGCTGGCAGGTGCACCAGGGTGCCAGGAAGTCCGCATGCAGCAAGCTGCCGCAGTGTCCCCTCCTGTACGGGACGGACAGGGGTCGGCCAAGTAGCCGTTTAGTTTTATAGCCGGCCAAAGTTTTCCTTTTTGCCAGCCCAGGCCGGCCGGGGAGGCCCCTGATCCCCCTTCACGGAAAGAGACAAGCTTTATAAAGCTTGCTTTTAAGGTCGGGAGCCTGGAAGGTAAAAACTTTCCGAAAACTAATTGAGAACCCGCCCAAGCTCTAGTAAATCCAGGTTCTGCACACCTGCTCCTCCCAGCGCACGCAGATGATAATAAACCAATCAATCACTGATTATCATCAATAAATCGCACATTCTCATCAATTAATTGATCAATCGCAAATAACCATTAATAAATGGCAGGTTATCGTCGATCAATCAATCGCAGATTGTCATCAAACAATGAATCACAGATTGCCATGGATTAACCAGATGGCCTTGCTCATCCACACTCCACACTCCGCACATTCCCTTTATCCAGGTGGTCCCGCTCATCCTCACTCCACACGCTGGTCCGCATTGAGCGGTGCGCCTACCAAGTCGTCGTCAGGCGGCAGTACGGCGGCGGGCAGCAGTACAGCGGCAGCGGGCGGCAGTACCAGCAGTATGCCTTACCTGTTCCCGCTGCCGCTTGAGTATGAGCGCGCGCTGCAGCGCAAGCTGGGCATGACTGCAGAGATGCGGGCAAAGTTTAAACAGGTGCGGGGAATATGGGGTGCTGCTGGCAAGGATGTGTTTAGACGGGGCGGGAAGGGGGGAGGAGGGGGGGGATAGGGAAAGAGGGAGGGATGTAAGACTGTCTAGGCACTTGCCTTATGCTTTCGCTCCTTGCACTTCATTGATTACGGACCCTGTCTGTCTGTCTGTCCCCCAGCCTGTCCTGACCCTGCCTGCCCCCCAGCCTGTCCTGACCCTGCCTGCCCCCCAGCCTGTCCTGACCCTGCCTGCCCCCCAGCCTGTCTTGACCCTGCCTGCCCCCCAGCCTGTCCTGACCCTGCCTGCCCCCCAGCCTGTCCTGACCCTGCCTGCCCCCCAGCCTGTCCTGACCCTGCCTGCCCCCCAGCCTGTCCTGACCCTGCCTGCCCCCCAGCCTGTCCTGACCCTGCCTGCCCCCCAGCCTGTCCTGACCCTGCCTGCCCCCCAGCCTGTCCTGACCCTGCCTGCCCCCCAGCCTGTCCTGACCCTGCCTGCCCCCCAGCCTGTCCTGACCCTGCCTGCCCCCAGCCTGTCCTGACCCTGCCTGCCCCCCAGCCTGTCCTGACCCTGCCTGCCCCCCAGCCTGTCCTGACCCTGCCTGCCCCCCAGCCTGTCCTGACCCTGCCTGCCCCCCAGCCTGTCCTGACCCTGCCTGCCCCCCAGCCTGTCCTGACCCTGCCTGCCCCCCAGCCTGTCCTGACCCTGCCTGCCCCCCAGCCTGTCCTGACCCTGCCTGCCCCCCAGCCTGTCCTGCCCCTGCCTGCCCCCCAGCCTGTCCTGACCCTGCCTGCCCCCAGCCTGTCCTGACCCTGCCTGCCCCCAGCCTGTCCTGACCCTGCCTGCCCCCAGCCTGTCCTGACCCTGCCTGCCCCCAGCCTGTCCTGACCCTGCCTGCCCCCAGCCTGTCCTGACCCTGCCTGCCCCCAGCCTGTCCTGACCCTGCCTGCCCCCCAGCCTGTCTTGACCCTGCCTGCCCCCAGCCTGTCCTGACCCTGCCTGCCCCCCAGCCTGTCCTGACCCTGCCTGCCCCCCAGCCTGTCCTGACCCTGCCTGCCCCCCAGCCTGTCCTGACCCTGCCTGCCCCCCAGCCTGTCCTGACCCTGCCTGCCCCCAGCCTGTCCTGACCCTGCCTGCCCCCCAGCCTGTCCTGACCCTGCCTGCCCCCCAGCCTGTCCTGACCCTGCCTGCCCCCCAGCCTGTCCTGACCCTGCCTGCCCCCCAGCCTGTCCTGACCCTGCCTGCCCCCCAGCCTGTCCTGACCCTGCCTGCCCCCCAGCCTGTCCTGACCCTGCCTGCCCCCAGCCTGTCCTGACCCTGCCTGCCCCCCAGCCTGTCCTGACCCTGCCTGCCCCCAGCCTGTCCTGACCCTGCCTGCCCCCCAGCCTGTCCTGACCCTGCCTGCCCCCCAGCCTGTCCTGACCCTGCCTGCCCCCCAGCCTGTCTTGACCCTGCCTGCCCCCCAGCCTGTCCTGACCCTGCCTGTTCCCAGCCTGTCCTGACTCTGCCTGCCCCCCAGCCTGTCTTGACCCTGCCTGCCCCCCAGCCTGTCCTGACCCTGCCTGCCTTCAGCCTGTCCTGCCCCTGCCTGCCCCCCAGCCTGTCCTGACCCTGCCTGCCTGCTTGTCCACTTATCTTCTTACGAGCCTGCCTAGTGCCTACCAGTCCCCCATCACGGAAAACGTTGTTTTGGCTGGTTTTACCCAGGTTGAGGAGCATGGGCTCACCCTCGGCGTCAATACGCACTTTCTTAAAGTGGCTTCCGTGCACATCGTGTGTATAATGTGACCGTGCCTGCCTGTCTACCTGCATCAGGCTGGTTTGACCAAGGACAAGGAGCGTGATCTCAACGACGCCCAGGCCCACTTTCTCAAGCAACTTCCGTGCACATTGTGTGTATGATCGTGACCCTGCCTACACGCCTGCCTTTCTGCCTGCATCAGGCTGGTTTGACCAAGGACAAGGAGCGCGAGCTCAACGATGCCATTCAGGCGCACTTTCGTGAGTGGCTGCATAGCTCCAGCCTGCTGCGCCAGATCTACGACCTGTCCAACCTGGAGCGGGATGAGGGCGGGTCCGCAGGTGCAGCCGGCCAGCAGCGGTGACAAGGGCGGCGTGGGTAGCGGATGCGTCGAGCTACTGGGAAGAGCTGTGGCTGCAGCTGTTCTAGGCGCTAACGCCAGCCAGAAGTTGTAGGCGCTGAAGCCAGCCAGAGGCCGCAGCGGTGACGAGCTGGGTGTTGGCTTGTTGAGCATAAACGTAAAAGCCGGCCTCGCTGCTGACATGATACTCTTGCTGTACAATGATCTCAGCTGGTGTCTGGGAATTGGCTTGTCCCTGTGTGCCCAGGGTGCCAGCAGGCAGGTGGGATACTGTGAAAATCAACAAGTAGGTCTCCAGTTCAGTAACTTACTTTCTCTGAGGCGGAAGCACTCGCGCGCGATATTCCACACGTTGAGATGGACCTGATGTGGACAGGGCTTGTGCATGGCCGTGTTAATTTTAGTGTGCGTATGAAGGACAGGAAACGTGGCTATCTTGTTGCAACAGGCTGCTGGGCAGCCAGCTCTGAAATGATCAGGATGTAAGTTAAACGGCGTATTGTATGAACGCACGACCGTGGGTTGATACCTGAATTGCCGCCAGAATTGTACCTGAAGCACCATCAAATAAGCATGGTGTATGCTGGTGCTTCCTCTGCCCGCCAGGATGTCTTGTTTGACCTATCTAGATATGGTGCAGTCTAGGCCTCAAACATAGGCATCTTCATGCCTTCATCCCATCTTCATGGCTTGAATATCTATCTGGGCTATGTACATCAAAGGCCTGGCCTACAGGTGCTGCATAAGATACCCCAGTCACCAAGAGACTTCATGCACGTCCCTAATTTAAGCTACCTCATGTCCGATCGCCTCATTCTCGGACAGGGCGAGTCATATGTATCGTAGAAACGTGGACAGGCCCAGCAGTGCAAGGAGGTTAGGTCATGACTTGATATCAGGTACACATTGACTGTGCTCCAACCTGATTGCTAGCAGTGCACTAATTCTGGTAGGCACCAACTGTCCCTTGAGATAATGAACCGCAAACACAATGGGCTTTGGGAGTCCACTTGACAGAATCACCAACTCCAATAAATTTATGTTTTGAGATAACTTGGCCATGCTGAGGGGCCTGCCTCTAATTTTTGGAGGATGTTTTGGAACTCAGTGGCAGTGATATGGGAGCTTGCATGGCTGAGGGGCTGCATGGGGCAAGGGGCATGGCTTCCTGACAAGCCACATTTGCCCAAAATGTGCAGCCTCTGGAGTGAGGAACGGTGCAAAAATTGGGTGGGCAGTCTTAATGAGCTACTCTCAGGCTCTCTGAATCACCAGACATCATAGCAATCAGACAGGTATGGAGTGAATTCCAATCCATCAAAGACAGCCCTGATGTGGGCCACATGGAAGGCCATATCTGCATGTTGGATTGGCTAAATGACCCAGGGAAGGTGACAATGCCTCCATCTATGGCCCACCTACACCCTCTAAAGGTTCTACCTTATCCGGGTTTTGACCACTTTTCAGGCTCAGCCGCCGCAAGTTTGGTACCCAACGGGGCAGTTTTTGGCATCCAACTGCCATTCGGATTCAAATGATACCCCAACAGGCCTCAATAAACCGTGTATGGCAAGCTGATTACAGCACTTGACGATGTAGCAACACACCAGGTCGATCGAGGCAGTTCCTAGAGAGATTACTTCAAATTGCAGTTGGTACTGCTAGTGTGAACCAGGTTGGGACGGCGGGTCAAACCTCAGTACCCCTGAAACGTGTCAATACATCTGACCCGCCCTGGATGTTATTTCCGAGGGCTCTCGCCTCTCGGGTGTTGCCTTCGAAGGAGTACCGATCCTAGTTCCAACAGCTACACCCTCGGATGCAGCAGCTGTGAAACATAGCATCAAAAAACCTCACGCGATCGTGAAGCTGGGCTTCATAGCTGGTGTTCTTGCGTGCGGTAGAGGAATGCATCGTACTTCTGACTGTTTGTATCCTGGCAAGCCCTCCTAAAGTGGGCATTTTAAACGTGTGCCGAAATATTCTTCACCTAAGAGCTTCCAAACTCAATTTTTACCTTGACGCTACGAACATGTATATCTGGGCCTCGCTCTAGCCAGCACAATCTCGCTCAACTCCCCCCGTGACATCTGGTCCTTATGTTCCCTCTGCCTGGCTAAGTCAAAAAAGCCTTTTGGTCGCATTGACGCTGCTTCAACAGCATATGAAACTACCAACAAATGTCGAGACGGACGGGGTGGTACATCTGGATCGCGCGGAAACGACTCTTCATGACCTCACAGAAGACCTGCTTGGTTGCATCCTTATCCGCGCTGGCCAATGGAATGCCGCTGGGGCCAACCTTGCAGCATGGGATGTGTGCCGGGGGTGGCGCGACTGCGTACGCAACTGCCCGAGCCGTCTGGCTCACCTTCTGATTGAGGTCCACGGCGCCGAGGAGGGGCTGATGCGGGCAGCCTGTTGCGACAGCCATGCAGTAGACACCTGCGCAGTTGTGGGGCAGATTCTTGAAGTTGTGAGGGCTGATTGCCAAGAGGGGCTTGCGCTAGCTCTTGCTGCATCTTGGGGCAACCAAGATCTGGTCAGGATGCTTCTGCAATGGCCAGTGCATGCGCCGCGCGCAGACTGTTCGCAGGGCAAGGCATTGTTGTGGGCAGCTCGAGATGGGGGTGAGGCTGTAGTGCGCATGTTGTTGGAGTGGCCAGAGCATGCGCCTCGAGCGGACTGTAGGGATGGAAAGGCGTTGTGCCGAGCAGCCGAACGCGGCCAAGAGGCTGTGATGCGCATGCTTCTAGACTGGCCGGTGCATGCGCCTCGAGCGGACTGCAAAGATGGTGAAGCGTTGTGCTCGGCAGCCCGCAATGGCAGCGAGGCTGTGGTGCGTATGCTGCTTGAGTGGCCAACGCATGCGCCACGTGCGGACTGCCAAGATAGCGAAGCACTGTTCGCAGCATGTGAATCAGGCAATGACGGTGTGGTGCGCATGCTTCTGGATTGGCCACAGCATGCGCCTCATGCGGACTGTAGGAATGGCGTAGCTTTGTGCAGTGCAGCTTTGGGTGGCCACGGGGCTGTGGTGCGTACGCTTCTGGAGTCGCCGGAGCATGCACCTCGCGCAGACTGCATGAACGGCCAGGCAGTCTTACTCGCTGCTTTAAATGGCCACGAGATTGTCGTCCGTCAGCTTTTGGAGTGTCCACAACATGCTCCTCATGCAGACTGTCAGAATGGGCAAGCATTGTGCACGGCAGCTTCATCAGGCCACGGGCATGTGGTGCGTATGCTTTTGGAGTGGCCACAACATGCGCCTCATGCAGACTGCGAGAATGGCCTCGCATTGTGCATGGCAGCTGCATCAGGCTATGGCACTGTAGTGCGCATGCTTTTGGAATGGCCACAACATGCGCCTCATGCAGACTGCCAGGATGGCCGAGCATTGTGCATGGCAGCTAAGGAAGGCCGAGAGGATGTCGTGCGGTTGCTTTTAGAGTGGCCCCACCATGCAGCTCGTGCGGACTGCAGGGGTGGCGAAGCATTACGCCTAGCTTCTGCTCACCCTATTGTGTTGCAACTGCTGCTTAGCCATTTAGCTGCTCCTCATCTCTGACATCAGTTTGGTTACATAACAGTCCCTTAATTTAGGCGCCCACGCGGCTGAGCCTTTCTGAGCATGGCCCAGAGGTGTAAGGTCATTGACATAAGAATCATGCCCAATGAATCCACATTTTTGACTTGCTTTGGCACTTCTAACAGCCAGAAAGACAGAATGTTGAATCCCTTCTGTTGGAGGTCTATTTCCTATGTGGATTACTGGTTCATCTCAGTATGCAGCTTTCAGATGTATGACAATTAACGTTGTTTGGCTCCCTCTTCCCTCACCGGGTCACCTAGTTTTGTGTTCCATTATCTCGCTTGTTTGCCTCCTGTCTCTCTTTTTTTAGTGCTAAATGCGCCCCCTCTATTCCTAGCTTTCTGTCTATGTCCTTCTGTCTGTCCCTTACAAATATACTTGAGGGTGGTTGCGTCAACGATGCAATAGCAACTAACATGTATAACATGTACCAAAAGTACTAGGTCTGATGCATCATAGACCTTGATCATTTCATTGAGTTGCCTTGGACCAAATGTGCTATATTTGTCTTATGTGTTATATAATGCAAGATCATGCAAGTGTGCTTTGGACTGAGGGTGTCGTATCCATGTCATGATAGCATCCGCATGTTGCTAGTGGATGACTAGGACGACGCAAGTCTGATCTACCTTCTGACAGCGCTTTGTGCGTGGCTGGATACATTTAAGCAAGTGATATCTGAATAATCATGAGCATCTTGCCTGCCTTGCTGATCTGATTTTCGTTGTTTGACCCCAACATTGAAGAAGGGGGGCCTTCATCTTGCAGTTCAAGTTGTTCTTGTTTGCACTGCTAGGCCCTTTCGATTACTTCATTGTCATATGTTGGAAGAATCCAAGTCATAGACCCTTAGTTATTGGTACTGGTATGGACATTTAGACACGAGAAGCCAGATACTCAATGGAAATCACGTAGTCCAGCAGGGCCCAGTGGGTATGCACCGTTCTAAACATAGTCCAGGTCGCAACGTTGCGTCACACAGTAGTTTTGTTTCCAGCCGAACATTGAAGGGCCAGAAAAATGGCATTTAGACTAATTTCATTTTCTGGCCCCTTTTAGAGTATAAACGTCTACACGCTGGAAATCAGTCAATGCCATCTATCATGCCTCTGCACCATACCGCGTAGTGTTGCGGCTAAGGGCTGCCCCGAGTGATTAAATGCGCAAGTATGATAGACACCCTTACACTCCCCCCAGTCCGATATAAGGGACGAAAGGAACTTTTACAGTAAACAGTCAAAAAGGGTGGAAATCCCGGGGGGGAACTTCAAGGACAGCTCAGCCTTGGTTTAAGGAAACTTACAAATACGTAACTATGTATTTATGCAATTCAAACTTAGAACTGCCAAAAAGCAAATCAGCTGAAAAGCATCATTCTCAAAGCGCACCTTGGTTCAAGGTTACTGCAAAAACATACCGTAGTATCAGTCAATTTTCGTTTTATATTGAATTCGTTTTTTGTTTGGAAACCTCCTAATTAACAAAATCACGCTTTCTGTCGCACCATAAAGCAGTAAACGCGCCAATATGGTAAACTCCGTAATCTCCGGTAAAGGCGCCTTAGAGAGGTGTCCTTCTACTCACAAACAGGCTCCTTGTACTTCAGACAAGAGCTGTTAACTGGCTACTGTAAGGTTCAGCCCTAGCAGGAAGTCTCTCTGCCTAGGGGTAAGTCTGGGTGTCCCTGTCTCGTGGGTACCGCCCCTACTACTTCACTCGCCCCCCCGCTCCTCAGCGTTAAGCCTATCGGGCATGCGCTGGGAGCCGGAAAAAAGGGGTCGGTACTGTTAGGAAGAAACTTCTGGCAATATGGACACCTCAGAAGATCAAAATTATCAAAGCAAATCTGCCTGGTTCAGGCCTTCTACACGCGTCTGCCTGGTTCAGGCCATATACACAAATCTGCCTGGTTCAGGCCGTCCAAACGCATCTGCCTGGTTCAGGCCCTATACATAAATCTGCCTGGTTCAGGCCGTCCACACGCATCTGCCTGGTTCAGGCTTCCTTCAAGGCAAAATTCATATAATCTCTGCAAGCAATGCGCACATACTGCGCGTCATTCTAAGCATCTCAGTTGCTCATCCCCAAACTTGCTGTTAATCATAATCATCAGGCCAGGCTAAGTATAACCGCTGCTCTCGCCCCACTGCGCCATAGACGCCTGGTCTTTTAAGGCCACAGGAAATGCGTGCCGCAGCAGCGGCTTCTGCCCCCTTGGGTACTATCACTGCTCCACAAAATCAAGTCTTGTCGTCCATGCGCTAGCATATGTACTACCGCAGCCTTGCTGCTGCGGCTCTTGAGAAACAAATTTTCGTAACCCGTTGCTGCTCTAGGTCTTGTCGCCACCTAGCATAAATCGCCATTGACTCGCTGGCCTCCGGCCCAGCACCTGCCGTGCACTAGGACCAGGTGCGCTGTGCCTGAAAGCGTCTTCTGCTGCTCAGCCTCTGCCCTTTCCGGCCGGTTGCGGTGTGAGTACCGTCACATGCTCAGCAGCCTTGCCGCTCTGGGCTCGGCCTTCCCTGAGGTTCAGGTATCGGTGCACCCTTCAAGTGCCGATTCCTCTTCTTTGTTGGAAGCCTAGCGCCACCTTGGCCCATCTATGGACCGCTCACGGGGTGACACTGGCCTCTCCTCATCCAAGGAATATCTTCCTCCAAAAAGTCTCTGCTTCCAAGAAGCCTCTCGCTCCTCTTCCTCCTCTTCCGTCTCTTCCCCCTCTTCCGTCTCATTCTCCTCTTCTGCCGCAGGCCTGTGATCTGTGACAGACAGGTCCCCCATTTCCAGGGCGAACTTCTCCCACAGCACCACCTGCTGCGTCAGTACAGTGATCTGCTCCTCATCGGTCATATTCAAGTACCCTGGCACCGTGATTACGAACGTGCTCAGCTTGCCCCTGGTGGCCATTGGCAGCCCCTCATAGAACATGTGCGAGACCGAGTGCCTTCTGCCAAAGTAGTCCACTGCATCCCTGGAGATCTGCAGCAACTCTGCTGTGGACAGGACTCTGTGCGCAAACGCCTCCACTGTCTCCTCTGGCTCGACCTCTGGATCCAAGGTTGTTTTGACTCCCAGCTTGAGGTTGGTGATCGCGGATCTCTCATCCGAGGTCGGCTTCCCCACCTCATCCTTTACCACCCTGATCCACAGGGTAAGAAGGGAAACCTCACAGCACTGCTCCTCTGCTGGAGCGGCCCACTGCCGCCCGATCCTTTCCATGTCCTTGGTGGCCCTGTCCCCTGCGTGGGGCGCTGCCCTGATGGCCGCCATCAACGGCCCCACACTGGCAGGCTTGTTGTTCCACAACCTGGCCAGGGATCGCACGAGCATGGCCATGGCCGAGGGTGACTGGCAGGATCCAACAATTTCCCCTGCCACCACGTCCAGCGCCGGTGGTTCATCCGACAGCGCCAGCCTGTTGTGTGATCCCCAATGGCCACACGCTTGGCAATATTTCTTGGCTGCAACCGCGCCCGGGTGTGACATATCCAACACCGGCACGTTGCCTTGGATAGCTGGGATTTTGGTATATTTGGCCATCCCTGCCAACTGCGAGATCATCTGCTGCTGCAGCTGCAGATTGTTCCTTGCTTGCTCCCGATCGAGCCTTCTCATTTCCTGGTCGCCTGACTCCCGCCTGGCCCCTGGCCCGCGCCTGTCTGCTCCAGCTGACCCTGAATCCTCTGATCCAGAGTGTGGTCCAGATCCATCTCCGCCGCCCCCTGATGGGTTGCGATCCTGCTGGTATCCGCTGTGTCTGTTATCTGGCTCCTTTTGAGCATGGTTCTCTCCAGACGGCCGTCTGCCTGCCCTGCCTGCGGAGTCTCTGCCCCCTGCAGGTGGCTGCCATCCTGCCTCACTTCTGCTCTGCTGCTCTACAGGTCCGGATCTCCAAGGCTGTGCTCCTCTGTCCGATTCTGCCTGCCCCCTGGGCGGCTCCTGGCTCTGCCAGCTTGGCTGTTCCCTGCCGTATGCCTGCCCCCTGGGCGGCTCCTGGCTCTGCCAGCTTGGCTGTTCCCTGCCGTATGCCTGCCCCCTGGGCGGCTCCTGGCTCTGCCAGCTTGGCTGTTCCCTGCCGTATGCCTGCCCCCTGGGCGGCTCCTGGCTCTGCCAGCTTGGCTGGTTCTTTCCGTCTGCCTGCCCCCTGAGCGGCTCCTGGCTCTGCCAGCTTGGCTGTTCCCTGCCGTATGCCTGCCCCCTGGGCGGCTCCTGGCTCTGCCAGCTTGGCTGGTTCTTTCCGTCTGCCTGCCCCCTGGGCGGCTCCTGGCTCTGCCAGCTTGGCTGTTCCCTGCCGTATGCCTGCCCCCTGGGCGGCTCCTGGCTCTGCCAGCTTGGCTGGTTCTTTCCGTCTGCCTGCCCCCTGGGCGGCTCCTGGCTCTGCCAGCTTGGCTGTTCCCTGCCGTCTGCCTGCCCCCTGGGCGGCTCCTGGCTCTGCCAGCTTGGCTGTTCCCTGCCGTCTGCCTGCCCCCTGGGCGGCTCCTGGCTCTGCCAGCTTGGCTGTTCCCTGCCGTATGCCTGCCCCCTGGGCGGCTCCTGGCTCTGCCAGCTTGGCTGTTCCCTGCCGTATGCCTGCCCCCTGGGCGGCTCCTGGCTCTGCCAGCTTGGCTGTTTCTTTCCGTCTGCCTGCCCCCTGGGCGGCTCCTGGCTCTGCCAGCTTGGCTGTGTCCCTCCTGTGTAATTCCTGACCCAGGAATCTGACAGCACCTCCTCACTGGCCTTTCTGGACCCTGGGGTGGGCGCGGCCCTTGCCTGCTGCTGCCACCTTTGGACCTCCCTGAGCTCCTCTGGTTGCTGCACAGCTGTTTCATAACCTTCCCACTCTTGATCCTCCACTTCTTCATCCTCGGGTTCAGATCCAGGCTCCTCCTGATCTCCTTTCTCCCCATTGCCCCACTCATCTGCGAAGGCCTTAACGGCCAGGGCTGCCTCGCGTCCTGCTCCTCCCTTGGACGCCTGTCCAAGGGCGGCCAACAGCGTCGCCCTGTCCTGACCCGTGTGTGGAATCCCCATCATGGCCTTTGTTGCCCATTCCCTCAGATGATGGGCCCTGAATTCCTCAATCGCATTCACCTGATCGCTGAAGTGGGGGAAATACCTGGAGCAAACTTGCTTCCACAGGTTCGCCACCCACCGCAGAATCCCCCTCCAGCCGATTGGCTGCAGATCCTCCTTAATCAGCTCCTGTAGATCTGCCACTTTCACCGCCCTGGAGTGCTCTGACTCTCTGGGGCCTTCCTCCTGTGCCCACGCTGGATTATTGGAAAATCCATACAGGCCGCCCCCTTGGCTGCCGCCTCTCTTCACTGGGCCGCTAAATCCCTCCTTGGATCTCTGCACAGGCCTGCCCACACTGGGGGGAAACCTGGACAGGGGTGTTCCATACCCCGTGGACCCTACCACCCTCCTGACTGGAGTGCGGCGCGGCCTCAGCTGCCTCCTCGAATGCAGCCCTGCCCTCAGCTGCGGCCCCTTTTGCACTTGCACCTCTGGAATGGGATCTGACAGCGCTTCTTCCCACATCATGTCAGCCCACGGCTTTCCCACCGGCACAGCCACCCTTTTGCTCTGGATCCGCGGTTCATTGCTCTCCTGCGAAACCTGCCCGGCCCTCGCTGGTTTGGCTCCTGCCCCCTCGCGCTTGACCTCTGCAGGTCCGCGCCTGGCCACACTGACCTCTGCTTTCACCAGCGGCTCGCCTGCCCTGACCTTGTCACGACCTGCAAGACCCTCTGGGCCTGCGGCGACATCCGCCCTTTGGTCACTTTGGCTGGACTTCTCCTTGACCCGCTGCGCAGTCCTTGCCCCCCTGGGCGGATTCTGCTGCACAGCGGCGTCTGGACCACAGCCCCTCCCCGTATCTCCGCTCTGGGATACCTCAGCTGCTGGATCCAAGATCAGCTCTGGGGTTCCTCCCCCTTGCGTCGACCGCTGCTCAGCTCCCAGGCCCTTCCTGGGATCCGCGAGCACCGGGCCCCCTCGGCCAATTCCTTTTTGTGTCACGTGAACTCGCACCGTGTCATCAGCCAGCTTCCCTTTCTCCGCGGACAGGGAGCGGTCTTGCACTGGCACCCCGCACGCGCCTGCGGCCGGATCCGCTGGCCCGGCCAGCTTCACCGCAATCCGCATTGCTTCCTCTGCAATCACTGCATCACTGGCCTTAGCCGGGTCCTGACCCGGCTCCAGCCCCCTCTGGATGTTGACATCCATGAGGTGCTCACATGCACTGTCGCTGTGCTCGCACTCGAACCCGCAGAACATACATACTCCTCCGTTGTTACGCCTCATGGCCTGACGCATGGCATTGCGGATGTCCTTCGGCTGCTGACGGGCACCTGTTGCGCGATCCTCCCAGAGCCTGGCCAGCTCCACATCTGCAGGCATCGCAGCATGGATTGCTACCAGGCACACATTCCTGCTGCTGCTGTCGTCCACGGGTGCTGGCACCGGGGACCTGCTGCTCCTAGCTGCTTCCACGTCACTGTCAGCTGCCCTGTCTGCCACTGCCTGGCTGGACCTGCTGCAGCCGTCTGGGCCGAGACTCAGGCTAGGGCTGGCTTGACCCACTGGCCCACACTGCTCTGCTGAGCGGAAGCCCCCCTGCCTGGGAAATCTGGGCGCGCACCCCTGGTGCTGCGGCGGTTGTGCCTCTTCTTTTGCCTCATGGCTGGCCTGCTCAGCCCTGTGCCCCCCGGGTAGTGCCACGTGCCATGCAACCATGGCTGTCTGCTGCAGCTGCTGCTCTTCCTGCTCCTCGCTTGTTGGCAGCAGCGCCTGTAGGTTCTGTTTGGCATGTTCCAAGCGATGCTTCATCATCCTCAGCTGCCTGGTCATCCTCATCTTCCAGGCCAACATTGGCTGCCTGGCCACCCACAGCTGCCTGGCCACTCCTTTGAGCTTCTGCCGGTACCAGTTAACCTTTTCCCTCAGCATGGGTATGGAGACTCCCTGCTCCTCTGACCCCTCAGGATTCTCTGCCGCCCCCAGCTGTTTGTTGGCCTGCTGGGCCGCCCCTGGTTCCGGTGTTGCCACCTGGCCCCCTCCTGGAGCTGCTGCCACCAGGGGTGTGAAAGGCCCATCCTCTTCTGGCTGGTGCATCTGCACCAGCACCGGCGCCTGCCTGTGCACGTGGGCCTCAATCTTCCTTGATTCTGCTGGTTCCTTGGCCACCTGCTGGTTCAGCTTCTGCTCCCACAAATGCAGGTGGCCCGGCTCGCAGCCACCGGCCACCACAGGTGTCACAGGAGCTGCCTCCCTCTGCAAGCACAGCTGCGGCGCCTGCACCTGCAGTTGGCCTGGCTCGCAGCCACCAGCCACCACAGGTGTCACAGGGGCTGCCTCCCTCTGCAAGCACAGCCGTGGCGCCTGCACCTGCAGTTGGCCTGGCTCGCAGCCACCAGCCACCACAGGTGTCACAGGGGCTGCCTCCCTGTGCAAGCACAGCCGCGTCGCCTGCACCTGCAGTTGGCCCGGCTCGCAGCCACCGGCCACCACAGGTGTCACAGGAGCTGCCTCCCTCTGCAAGCACAGCTGCGGCGCCTGCACCTGCAGTTGGCCTGGCTCGCAGCCACCAGCCACCACAGGTGTCACAGGGGCTGCCTCCCTCTGCAAGCACAGCCGCGTCGCCTGCACCTGCAGTTGGCCCGGCTCGCAGCCACCGGCCACCACAGGTGTCACAGGGGCTGCCTCCCTCTGCAAGCACAACCGCGGCGCCTGCACCTGCAGTTGGCCTGGCTCGCAGCCACCGGCCACCACAGTTTGATCCTCCTGATCCTGTTTATCCTGCTCTGGGACGACCCCAAACCTCGCATAATCATCAGCCTCGCTTGCCCTGCGCGGGCCAGGCCTGTGCTTATCCCTTCCTGTCAGATCACTGCTGATCAGGTGCAGCTGCTCGCTAGCTACCGGGCTATCCCGCCTGGGTCGAAAGGCCCTCCCCCGGGCCTGCTGTTGGTCCCTGGGACTTGGTTCACTGTCACTGCTGAGGATATCAAACATGGACCAGCCGTTGGGGGACACCTGATTACCTGGCTGCTCCATACACATGGTCAGTGCCTCCAAGGGTGCGCGCTGCTGGGGCACAGCCAGACTGCTTAACCCCGCCTGCTCTGCGTCACACACACTTTTCCATACTCCAGTGATCCACTGCCCTAGCATGTTCCATCCTATTGGCTGAGCCAGATCCTCCTTCCTTTTTACTGGGGGCCATTTCGCAGTGGCGTCTTTTGCTCTACCCACCGCCTGCAGATCTGCAGGTTTCCTGATCACCTGACCTCCACCACGGGGCATCGTACCGTTCTCTTTTTTAACGCACTGCGCAGCACTTGCCACTCTCAGCAGCCTCTTCTGCGTTGCGTATTCTGGCCCACTGCCTAGGTCTCTGTCTCCCTCGCACTCTGCTGCCCTCTCTGGGGCTGCAGAGGCGCCTGCCCCTTGATCACCGTGATCGGGCTTGTTCATGACTCGTCGCGCAGCCCCTGCCCCACTGGGCAGGTCCTGCTGCGGTGCGCTTTCTGGACCACTGTCCCGATCTGCGCCACTGGTCTGCGACACCTCAGCGGCCGAGTCCAATGTCAGCTCAGGGGTTCTTCCTCCCTGTCTCAACCACTGCGCATATTCCAGGCCTTGCCTTGGAATATCCAGGGTTGATTGGGGCACCGGCCCACCTCGGCCAATCCCTTTGTGCGACACTCCAGCGCCCACAGTGCCATCAGCCTGCCCAACGCTCTTGGGCCAAGCTTGATCTGCACTGGGTACCTTGCACCCCAAATCTGCGGGATCCTCGATCCCTGCTAGCCCGCGGAAAATACGCATCGCTTCTCCCTCAAGCGCCATCTGCTGCTCTGAGTCCAGTCCTGTCTTGGGTCGCTGCCCCCTTTCCTCCTGAATTGGGTCTGAAAGTTCCTCCTCGGATATCAGGTCAGCCCAAGGCTTTCCCACCGGCACCGCTGATTTTTTAAATGCTGCCAGCGGCTCTGCACTGTCCTGCCAAGTCTGCCTGGTCACCGCTGGCTGGGCACTTGCCCCCTCGCGCTTGACCACTGCAGGTACTTGCCTGCTTCCCATGTCCTTTCCACCTGGCTGTAATTTGTCATGGCCTGCTAGCCCCTCTGGGTCTGCAGCGCTCTCTGAACTGTGTTCCGGCTGGCAGGGCTCTACCAATACTCGCTGCGCAACCCTCGTCCCCTTGGACGGAATCCGTTGCGGCGCGGCATCTGGTTCGCTGTCCTGCCAAGTCTGCCTGGTCACCGCTGGCTGGGCACCTGCCCCCTCGCGCTTGACTACTGCAGGCACTTGCCTGCTTCCCATGTCCTTTCCACCTGGCTGTAATTTGTCATGGCCTGCTAGCCCCTCTGGGTCTGCAGCGCTTTCTGAACTGTGTTCCGGCTGGCAGGGCTCTACCAATACTCGCTGCGCAACCCTCGTCCCCTTGGACGGAATCCGTTGCGGCGCGGCATCTGGTTCGCTGTCACGTCGTATGCTGCTGCTCTGGGACACCTCAGCCACCTGATCCAAGATCAGATCCGGGGTTCCCGCCTGCGTCGGACCCTGCTCAAATTCCAGGCTGCTACTGGAATCAGCAGGCAGTGGGCCTCCTCGCCCAATGCCTGTCCTTATCACACACACAGCGCCACCGTCCAGCATTCCTGCCGCTCCGGGCAGGAAGTGGTCAGGTCCTGTCACCTTGCAGGCCCGTGCGGCCGGATCCACTGGCCTTGCCAGTTTCTCCGCCATCCGCAGGGCTTCCTCTGCAATCAGCGAATCAGCCACCTCTATCAGGTCTGCACCTGGCTCCAGCCCCCGTACCCGCCCGCTGCGGCGCTGGGCGTCGGGGTGCTGGTGCCTATCAGGATGCAGGTTACACTCTGCCATTCCTACAGGCAATTTATATGATCCACACGATCCTGCAATGTGCTGGCAACACCAAAACAGGATCTGCTAACGCTCAGGCTTCTGCCTCTTGCACCTACTGCAGCCTGGTGAGGACTTGCCAGTCAGGTCAAGTTGACAGGTACAGCAAAAAACAGGACAGGTCCCTGCCTTCCTGCTTTTTTCTTGCTAATAACAGAATCTGGCGGAATCCTCCGTCGCCTTCAGCACTTCCCACCTCTTTCTGGCTGGGTGGCTTCTAGAAGTCGCACGCCCTGCGTGGATGGGGCTTCTTGCTTGGTACCCGCTCTGCTCTGCGGTCCTGCGGGGATGCTCTGGTCCACCAAAAAATTTCAAACTTGGATCTTCAATCCACAAGTTCACTTCTGTCCATGATGACAGATTGGATCCACCTGATCTCAATCTTCAATCACACAGGCAGTATTTGCTGGGTGAATAAGTCCACAGCCAAATCTTCAAGCCTCTCTGGGCCACCACTGAGCTGTCACACGCAGTGACTCACAGGGTTTTACTTGGCAATCTCTCTCTGGAGATTACCTCAGCCAAATTGCAGTTCAAGCACCTTTCCAAGGTCAATTGCTGACAAGCAGAATTCAAATTTTTGAAGCACAAACACCTTCAGCAGGAACTGGCGAATCAGGCTGATCAGGCTAGATTCACTTCGTCCCTTTCAAAAGGACACGAGATGTGCGCTTCAGGTCCGTGGCGGACTTCTCCCTCACGACAGTGATGGGCGCCTACGGGCAGACTTCGTGACTACTCACTGGCTGCGGGTGCTCAACGAGTTAAGCTTCTAAACTTGTATTTGAATGTCAGGCAATATCTTTGGGAGGCACCGGCTTTCTGGCGGTATGGTCGATCCAGCTGGGCAATATCAGGTGCACTTACCGCGTCACACGCGGTGAGGGGTACGGGATCGTAGACTGCGAATTACTGTTCTGCAGGGATCTCGTTCCTCAACTGAGGTCTTGTTCTGCTGCTGTCTCAGCGGAGGTTGAGCTTGTCTTGACTTGATATAGGTACTGACGTTATGAACACCTCAGGCCTCATGCATTGGATGCCGGCCGGAGCTTGTTACATAAGAGGTCTGTCCTTTTGAAAGGGACGAAGTAACTAGTTTAGGCAATTGCCGGGATACAGGGACCCGGCAGGCCCAATTCAAAGTACGGGACAGCTAAACCCCTGGCGTAAGCGGGTTTCTAGGTTCCTATTCAAATAAGGAGGATCCGCAGGGAAGCTGCGAAGCCTCCGAGGTCGCAAACTGCGGCGTAAACGGTTTTGGCACGTATACCGTAATATACCGTGACATTTCGTTTTAGTGGTTCGTTTTTCTGATCGGAGGCTGAAATTTTTTACGATCACTGGTTCGTTTTTGCTCCAGAACCGCTCAAACCGCTTGCCTTTCCGCTGAATGGTTGCTGAGCGCGCAGCTCTGAGAGCCGCGACCTCCTTGGCCTGCCGGATAACTTGAAGGAGTGGGACGCCCTCATAGAATCGAGCTGTAAAGGCCTGCTTTCTTCGGCGACTGGCCTTCGTTTTCTTCTGATGCGGTTGGAAGACGCGGCTGGGCCGCTCGCCTACTATCTCGACATCCGGTCTAAATCAATAATCACTATGGCAGGAGCTGTGGCTACTGGTGCTGCTCCGGGAAGATTCGTGTTTGCGACATGAACGGCGCTACTCTTTGTGTGGCAATTTGTTTAGGGTTTGGGGCCAAAATGTTCGTTTTATGGTTCGTTTTTGTCCCACGGTACACATTTTTATTGAAATCAACGGTTCGTTTTCTTGAAAAACGATCAATAAAACGAAATCGGACTGATACTACGGTACCAGCACAATTATGAATAAGAGCCTTGACTGTCTTCAGCTAAAAGTAACCTCCTAATATGTATGTCAACAAACTCGTCAACAAATGCAACAGCTTCAGACACATCAGACGTACGTGGGATGCACGCAATATCTTCAAATTGACATAAGACGTCAACAGACCGGCCATGGTAACTAAATTGTAAAAGCCTATCAGTTCTAGTAGAGGATCCTCCCACAAATTAAGCCAGAACTATGACGGCATTTCAAGAATGTGCAAGCAAAGTCACAGGGCAGAGACTAATGCTATTTTTATCTATCTAGGTCCGCAATTGGCGAGGCCCATGGACATGATTCCGGATGGGCCGCAAAGACTTGGGGCAAGGGTTTAACGATCAATGACGTTACACCTCTGGGCCATACACAAGGCTCGGCCGCATGGGCGCCCAACATTTTCGAAGAGAGGAAAAAAGGAACTGAAGGGAAGAGGGGACAAAAGGAAGGAACAAAAGGAGAGGCCGGGAAGGCACACAAGGGGTTAACAATGAAGTGCACTCATGAGAACATATTTGGCCACCGACTTGTGAAGACCCAGATATTGCCTTGAGAAACCCTCATGACAAGCGAATTTACACAAGCATGCGCAGTGTTGCTGGTGTGCTCAGCTCTCATCATGTGCCAACGTGCGCCCGCAATAGGCTGCAACGAGGCGTAGTAGGCAGCAGCCACATACATATGCTCGGTGTTCGGGTCCTTGAGGTCTCCTCTTCCTGTCGCCTCCAGCTGTGCCTGCTTCCAGGCTGCGTCCAGAAGCTGTAGCACCTCTTGGGGGGAGCGGTTGCAGATGACGGACTGCCTGACACAGTCCGGGGGCGACTGAGTGCTCCCCGCTCCAACCCCTATATAGGTGCCCCCATCAACTCACTACACCATGTGCACCCTCCGGCTGCACCAATGTGTTACCATCAACGAATCAGAGGGTCTCACCAAGTTGTCCTTTTTTTAAGTTATTTCGCTGGGGCTTACCGTATCTCTGAGATTCGCACGGACGCACGCCATCGTTGTTTGTTTGCTGACTGGTAAAAGGTTAATGACGCACGTTAAACCTCTGGGCCCTGGCCAAATAGAGCTCGTCCACGTCGGCAAACATTAAGTCAGGTAGGGAAGTCAAGGGACAAGGCACAGCATACAAAAAGGAAAGCAAGTTCACCCTCCAAACAACAAGAACAAGAACAACAAGATCAGGCAAACCGTATCCCTTGCCCCTGAAGAGACTAGCCTTCAAAAAAACCAACTACAAGTTTCCCAAAATCTGGTAAAGGTCAACGACGTTGTTGGTTAAAGGTACAGTCGGATGTCCAAACAGATGGTCCACGGGTATGTGTGCGCCTGCTCTCCCATCCATGTAATCACCCAGCTGGCTCCTGGGTTCCTGGCCCATGCGTAAAATTAGGGAGGGGTAATGCTTTGTTGGAATTTCGACAGAAACACCGACACACACAATTTTGTCATTTCAATGTCCTCTCAATTCATACTGCCGGTACCAGTTGGCATCATAAGCGCATGTACGCCGCACTAACTATACCTATAACAGGTCTGCAGCCGCCTACCGCTCCTGGTTCCAGCAGCCTACGGCGGGCGCCCGTCCTTGAGCAGGCCAGGGGCCGCACCAGTCGAAGGGAAGGTTGCATGCGCACGAACCTAAGGCTGCGGCTCAGCGCCGTCAACACGGCCGACACTAGAGGACGGCGCAGCGGTCAGCAGCATGTCAGACGGTGCTGCCAGCGATGTTGGGCTAGGGGAGACGGCGAGCATGTGGAGGACGCGTAAACGCGTTGCATGCATGCATGCTTTAAATGCCCCAGCGTGCAAGATCAAGTCTGGGAGCGGGGATGGGCAGGTCCTCGGAACGGTGCTAGAAACTGTTTGGAGTTGTACCGGAGCAGGCTTGGGTGGGATGCCCTGGCTTTTGTGGAAGACGTGGTAGATATCGTTGAGGCGTAGACGTTCTCAGAGGCTGGAACTCCCTTTGCCTTTCCTTTCCAGCCTTTTGTCTGTCCCTTCACTTTATTCACCCCCTTTCCTTTTTTTGACCCTATTAGTTAGGCACCCACGCAGCGGAGCCTTTCTGAGCAGGGCCCAGAGATGTAACGTCATTGACACTACCACTTTGATTAGCGGCTACAAATGCAAGCCGGTTGAAATCGAACCATAGGACTGGCCCACGGCCGGCGGCTCATACAGCAAGGCATGCCGCATGAACTTACACTTAAGACCTAGGGTAGCTAAAGTTTATGACGTTACATCTCTGGAACCTGCTCAAACTGATGTTGCTCAAGTGATGCGAATATGTACACGAAATCCGAGGTCGACATGAACCCAGCCTAGAATAACAAAAATAGTGAGAACAACATATCAGATACTGCATGCTATCTGCACCTCCCTAATCAGATGCGGCGTGTGAAGCATATGGTCAGCAGCATCCTCAATTCTCCTAGACATACCCACATGACTGCACCCTTGGACCTGCAGGCAGGAGAACGAGAAACCCTCTAACAGATCAGACCCCATCTCCGACCACACGTTGCGCACAATCAGCAACACCATTCAGATGCTCCGATGATGAGAATGAAGGCGATCTGTGAGCTCATCAAACCCCAGAAATAAAAACAGCTGGTCTCCCAATCCCGATTCATATGTTTACGCAGCCTTCATACGAGGTTGTCCCCATCACATGCTGCATACGATCAGCTGCACCAGTCAGATGTTGCGTGTCATGAAGCCTGGCGTCTTGCAGTGCATCATGAGAGAGACTGAAGAAACAAAGAGGTGATGTCGTGTCCCCGATCAGATGTTGCGCGCGATGACGACCGGCACCTTGCAGTGCTTCATGATGTACTGCGAGACCGACCCCATGAAGAATTCACGGACCTGCGGGGTCATTTGTGGTTCAGGGTTCAGAGTGAAGGTTTTCACATTTGACCGACATTTGGGAGGGTTCAGGTTTAACCTCCCGTCAAGAAAGTCTCATATGGCCGAGTCTCATAAGTAAGCTGGCCGTACCGCGCCGTACTGCCGTCAAAGCTTTTCGTTTTAAACACACGGCCTGCAGAAATTGCAAAGTCTCCCCGGTCCACAGTCGCCACTCGCGGTTGCATACTGATAGCCCTTTGCCATGGTTGCCCATCACGACCACTACTGCCAAGAGCTTGTTGGCCTTGCTAAGACATTTCACTTAACACAAACTGGACCCTTGCCTACACCCTACTCCCTGAACACCCACCGGGCCTTCGACGAGGTGACCCATCACGACCGCCGCTGCCAGGAACTTGTCCGATTAGTCAACACCTTTGCCCAACGCCTACGAGACCATTGCGTACACCCTAAACCCTTACCACTAGGGCTGGTATACCGTAGTATCAGTCCGATTTCGTTTTATATTGAATTCGTTTTTTGTTTGGAAACCTTCTAATTAACAAAATCACGCTTTGTCAAAATCACGCTTTGTCAAAATCACGCTTTGTCAAAAAGTTGATTACATTGCAATCAAACGTTCGTTTATGGTCTAAACTCGTCAATTGAGATCCATGAAGTCGCATGAGCTGGTAGTTCACTCTTCTGTCGTAAAAATGCGACAAACTTGCACCAATAGGGGTAGATTCACGGCAGCCCCATCAGCGGGAGCCGGCGATGTCTGATGAGGTGCTGCCGGTGCCAGAACAGCCCGTGCCTTTGCTCTAGCAATTGATTCAGCGAAAGTGAACTGCCTTTTGCTCATAACGACAGCATTTAAATGCGAAAGGAGCGTGATTGCGACATGAACGAAGCTACTCTTTGTGTGGCGATTTTTTTAGGGTTTGGGGCTAAAATATTCGTTTTTATGGTTCGTTTTTGCCCCATGGTACACATTTTAATCGAAATCAACGGTTCGTTTTCTTGAAAAACGATCAATAAAACGAAATCGGACTGATACTACGGTATACCGTATATTATACCGAAATATACATGTATATACGCGTATAAGCGTATATACCGTATACGTATACGTATATGGGGACCTGGAAAATCTTAAATAGCCTTGAAACCTAGGGCATTTCATGCCCTAACCTCCACCTATCACTTCAGCATTCTGAATTTACTCATGCCAGCCTCAATATTCAGCTCAAATACAACAACAAATCAAGTATCAGTTTCGCGGCCTTGGGGCACAGACATATGCTGGACATGCGCAGTCTGATCAGCGTCAGAAACCTAGGGCATTTCATGCCATGACCTCCACCTATAACTTGATCAATTAAAAAATTAAGTTTACTCATGTCTGCCTCAAATTCAGCTGAAATACAACACAAAATCAAGTATCGGGTTCGCGGCCGTAGGGCACAGACAGATGCCAGCCATGCGCAGTCTGATCAGCGTCAGCTCATCAAGCCCTCTACTCCTGCTGGGAAAGCTGTAGGCTACTGGCAGGCGGGCAGCTAGCTGTCAGCAGCTAAGCAACATAGGACAAGGCCAGCTCCTCATCCTGAATGGCTGCGCCCTGCCTGCTGTTCCCACGAATGAAAGCAGGTGCCTGAATTACTTTCAGCTTGTCCCACCACAGAGTTCTGCCCTTCTGTTTCATATCGATCAGTTTGACGAAGGCGTCGTGGGGCGTGAGGTCTTTGCAAGTCAGTATAGTCTGTCGATACGCGGGGGTAAACTCGTTCCCATCACCATATAGCGCAGTCCAGTTGTTCATTAAAAACGAATGAAAATTAAATAATCGAGAACGCTGATGCGGCGTGGATTAACGAGCAATTGTGCAGAGCAGAGCACTAGCGCAGGGTGCGCGCTTTTAAAATTTGACTTAATACGCCTGCCGTATATACGCATTTCGAACATATACGCGTATATGGGGGGTACAATATACACGTGTATACGGCGTATATACGTATATACGTATATTTCCATTTACGCCATAGGCCAGACCTACTTACCACCCACCCTGCCCCGGACCAAACCCTGTAACCAGAAGCCCACCAGGCCCCGCCTAAACCATCAATCAGTAAAATACCCTCAATGAATGTACGGTGCTTCCCTTATCCACAAGGGTGTTCTTGATAGGTTACTACTCCTTGAGAACCTCACAGCTTCAACCAGTTACCCACGCACCGGTCCCTTGATGTGGTGTCCATCACAACCGTGGCTGCGTGAAGCTCGCCGGATGTGTCAACACCCTTGGCCCAAAACTTACTGAACCCTTGCCTAAACCCTGTACCCTTCACACCCACCGGGTTCCCTGAACCCTGAAACATGAAGCCCACCAGACCCCTGCCTAAACCCTCAACCGGTGAACCACGCACCGGTCCTTTGACATGGGTGCCCATCACAACCATTACTGCCAGGAACTTGTCTGATTTGTCAACACCCTTCGCCCAACACCTACGAGACCATCGCGTACACCCTACACCCTTACCACCCACCCCGCCCCGAACCAAATCCTGTAACCAGAAGCCCACCAGGCCCCGCCTAAACACTCAATCAGTGAAATATGCCTGAACCCTCAACCAGTAAACCACGCACCGGTCCTTTGACGTGGGTGCCCATCACAACCGCCGCTGCGTGGAGCTCCTCGGCCTTGTTGCAAATGATGTGTCCGATGCTGCTGGAGTCCGTCTCAGACTGCATGCGTCAGGCAAGCAACCATTGATGACACACTAGTTCTTCTTTACTGTAGAAATTGCTTTGCCTCCTCGAACGAGAAATAAATATAGTTGTTCGCTAAAGCGCGCGCCTCACTGGACAACTTTTTTTGACGTCCCAAATGTGGCGTTTTCCAGATAAGTTGGGGTTTTCATAAGGCGCGACGGCGAAACAACATGAATTTCGTGCGGAGGCAAAGAGCGTCTACGGGAACATAATTAGAGCTCCTTGGCCTTGTTGCAAATGATATGTTCGATGCTGCTGGAGTCCGTCTCAGACTGCATGCAGCAGGCAAGCAACCATTAATGACACGCTAGTTCTTTTTCTAACATAATTAGAGCTCCTTGGCCTTGTTGCAAATGATATGTTCGATGCTGCTGGAGTCCGTCTTAGACTGCATGCGGCGGGCAAGTTCGTCAGAAACCATTGAGGATGCAACACGCTGCACGCATACACCTTAATTATGTGCACCCTGGGCGTGTTGTTCTTGTGTGTCGAGCAGAGCGAGAGGAAATGATTCACTAACCCCTCTCCCCACCCCGCACACACACACACACAAACCTTAATTATGTGCACGATGGGCGTGCTGCTGCTGTGCGTTGGGAAGCGGGAGAGGAAGCGCTTCACTATGAACTCTTCGGCCTTGCGCACTGAAGCCTCGTACTTGTCGCGGTCAATGCCAGGGTTGAAGTCAACAGCTGTGGAGAGCCAGGGGAGTGGAAGTACAGGGGAGGAACGTGATTGGGGAAAGGAGGAGCAGGACAGGGGAGCATGGTGAGTGGTGAGTGGGGGGCAAGGTATAGATGTGGGTCCCAAAGAATGCATCAGCAGCCTTACAAACCACTCCTTGTACTTGTCACGCTTAATGCCTGGGTTTAAATAACATCTGTTGGAAGCCAGGAGAGGGGAAGAGGAGCAGCGACACAGGGGTGGAGAGTCGGTAGGCAGAGGGGGAGAAGGGCTAGAGAGCGGGTAAGTGGGAAAGCAGGGCAGGGGAGGAGGTGAGAAAGGGAGCACAGGGGACAGGGGATTCAGGTGGGCCCCACGCTTTGTAGCTATGGCCTCCTGAAAAGTTCCTAGTTCCCAACGTGGCGAATGCAGGTATTGAATCTAACATGAGCTGTCAGCCACTGTGCCTGGGCCTGTGTGTGAAGACTCCCCGGTTTTCAAGGCCCTGATCGGGCTTTCGGCCGCTGCAGGGCAGCCCATCCATTAAAGAGACGCAGCAGGAGAAAAAACACTGTTTTCAACGAGTCATTTGACATCTTCGTCCAGACACCACACGATATTACTTGCGCATGATGGGAGATATGCCCTACACACCTCTGGCCCTCTACCCAAACGGGTGTGGGGTTGCGCATGCCAGCCTGACAATGACGTGGATCGAATGTATCTGCCGATACCCCTCTTGCCATGAAAGAATAATACGCCCTCAGCGTAAATACTGGCATCCACCCGTTCAATGGAGCACTGGGTAGGCTGCCATGACCTCACCTGCCTTATAGGTGGTTGCGTATGCCAGCCTGGCAATTTCGTGGACCACATTAATCTGCCAGCGCCCCTCTTGCTACGCATACATTATACACGCCCTCGGCGTGTACTACGAAAACCACCCATACAAATGTGGCACTGGACAGGCTACCATGCCCTCACCTGCTACCGTGTAGGTGGTTGCGTATGCCAGCCTGGCGATGACGTGGATCAAATGGATCTGCAGGAGCAACACGACAGTAGCATGCATTACTCTCTGCGTATCCCCTCACAGCCCCTGTCATACAGCCACCATTCAGCTACTTTGTTTTTGCACGAATATTTGACAAATTAAGCACATCACGGCCGGCTGTTTGGGGCTCTTTGCTGCAAGCCCTGCTGATTAGGGTTTAGGGTTTAGGTCAATCAAAGTTGGTCCCCATTGGCCCACTGGTGGCCGCACTGCCGACGGTCCCCCAACAGTGATCTGGCAAGCATGGCAAACAAGAACAGCCATGCAACATCGATGCATGCGGGGCATGTGCTTATTATGAAAATCCATGCTGGTCACAAACAGCATTTTCGAAACAAAATGTACAAGGGAAGAGGTGCGGCTTCATCAGTCTGCCCCACATCAGCCTGCTGTGCAGCCACCAGTGTTTTTTTTAGTGGTTGCCAGACCACCTTTGATGGGCCGCGCTGCGGCCACCCCTGGGCTGATTGACACCAAACATGGACCGGTCTCCGGCCAAGAGGCCTTGGCAGTAGGGCTGGCCAGGCCAGGGGCTGGTGGCCATAGGCCACTGTGTAGCTGAAATGCAGCTGGTGCGGTAACCACTTAAAAAACACTGGCAGCCACTACCCCAGCATCAGGCACCTCGCTGCACAAGGCCCTGCCCGCCATAGGCCGGCTAGTAGCTCAACTGCAGCTGAAGCCACCTAACATAAACATTGGGCTTTTGAGTTGGAGGCCAGAAGGTAGACCCATAGGCCCCAAGCGGCTCTCTGCTTGTGAATCTGGAGAAAGAGCTGGGCAGCAGAGAGTGCGTTACCCCCCAACAAATACCTTCATCCTACAATACCAATATTTACACTCTATAATAGCCGTATCGGTCAGATGGCCTGTTTGGTATTATGTTTGACTGTGTTGCCACCATTGCCACAAGGGGCAGCGGGTGGCTGACCAGCAACATGACAAGGGGCTGGTGCAAACTAATATAATTTGCGCCCTTATCATCCAGGGGAAGGTCCTCATTCGGACCTTAAATTAGCCAGTTGGGACCTTAATTTAGCCAGTTGGGACCCCAATTTAGCCAGTAGGGACCTTAATTTAGACGGGTTGCGGGATCCGCCTCTACATCAAGCCCGGGGCTAATTGTCTAAAATAAACACGGGAACTCATACATGTGTCTGCATGTCACGTGCAGTCGAAGTGCAAGGACAAGGAATCACTACTCGTTTGTGCCATTGAGAAATATACATACCAGTATATATACTTTACTCATGCTTCCTCTAGTCCCAGCATGGTCAGATCTCCAAACCACATCTCAAGTTTATCCAGGGTGCAAGAAATATTTCGACTCCACGCACGTGTCTGTAAATCCCAGCATGGTCAGATCTCCTAACCTCGTTGCCGTCCTTGAAACAAATAAACATTGGACCCCGACCCATGCTACTGCTCGTCCCTGCATGATCACATCTCCTAACATGAACCCTCTATGAAGCAAAAATAAACATTGCCCCCCCCCTCCCTGTGTCTGCACAAACCTCCCATGCTTTCAGGACGACCCTGTGCATGGACACCATGACAGGGCGGGATGTGTTTTTCCCGTACATGGAAAATACATCGCGCCCAGTCCTTGACAAAGTGGCGATCACACATCGACTGGATACTGGATCCCATCCAAGCTTCTTGATTCCCGTGCATGAGCCATCACGTACCTCATCCGTGTCCTTGAAAAAATTGGCAACCAGCCAATCGAATGAGCGCTGAGAGTCATCGGAATCGTCGACTGGGAACACGATCACACGGTTCGCCATCTCGACAGGAGCAGCGGCAAGAGAGGAAGCAGCAGCTGTTGAGGGAGCGCGTGGACGAGATGTCGGGCACGATCACACGTGTGGTGGCACGATCACACGTGTCTCGGACGTGCAGACAGGAGGTTCTTTAATTGAAGAATCTGGTCGAAGCAGAGAGTGGCCTTGTTGGTGCTGACTCTGGCTTTGTCAGCGTCTCGGGCAGTCAGGGTGTCCAGCAGATGGTCTGCTTATTTTGACGCTTCTGTTTCGCCTTCTTGATCAGATCGCAACGATTTGACAGGCACGAATAACAAGCGAATCTTGCAGCTCGACTGAGTGGCGCTGACCTTGTCAGCTGCGATGGCCGTCGAGATGGCACTGCTGTGCGTTGGCATTGTGTACGGCAGAAATGCACGAGATCAGGGATCGCGGGCACCACGCTGACGTGTCACGGACCCCGATCAGACCCACCAGCCAGGCCAAGGGTGAGCCAGGCTGGATGACGAGCGCACCTGGTCCTCAGCACCAATATTAAGGATACGCAAAATCTGACACACTATAAACATACGCCACAATATTCTACCTCCACGCCTTTCTTAG
Source organism: Limnomonas spitsbergensis (assembly GCA_037349105.1). Taxonomy (NCBI): domain Eukaryota; kingdom Viridiplantae; phylum Chlorophyta; class Chlorophyceae; order Chlamydomonadales; genus Limnomonas; species Limnomonas spitsbergensis. The sequence continues at coordinate 4,076,795 of JAYJMM010000009.1, forward strand.
GGACTCGCATCAAGAGAGGAGCTGCAGAGCCTGGGCGCTTTGAAATCTGCACCCAATCTTATCAGAACCTTAGCCAGCAAGCAGTACGTCGTCGCTGCCAGGCCTGCTACACCAGAGGAAGTGCTACCTGAGATTTATTTCCAAGAATCAGCCCCCCCAGCTTACCTGCATTACAGCCCCACAGACCACATGGCTGCAGCTTCTGTCACCATGCGCTCCTATCCCAGGGCAGTGAAGCCTCCAGCAGCGGCGACGAGACCCCGATACACCCTCGCTGCCGCAGCCGCCCTTTCCATGCAGCACACACCAGCTTCTGCATGGGCCCTGACAGGGCAGCGCATGGCACCATGCGAGGCATGGGCACTGCAGCCAGCCAGGCAGCAGCAAACGGGGCTGTCAAAGCACCTCCCTGCTGCCACAGCTGCATGCCCTGTCCGGACACCACACCATAGACACATAGGCCCCGCCATCTTGCACCGGTGGCAAACCGTAGTTGGAGCGGGAGCCGGGGGAGAGGGAGCCAGTTCATCAGCTGACAGGGAACGGGAAGCTCTTAAGGCTGAACTTCAAAAGACAATCAGCAGGTGGGACCGTTTAAAGTCACACAACCAAGCTATTTTCGTTCAGGGGGTACCTGTGTTAACCTAAACCGGTATCCTCAGCCTCGACCCCGCTTCATACCGATTCCACCTCATACTCCTCGCTGTCCCCTCAAACCCTCAATCCCGGTCCCCTCTTCTGATGCTCACGGTCTTCCTGCAGCCCCTGAACAGGTTAACTGCGCACATGTTCCATCCAGTAGCAATCAGCAGGCCCTGGCAGGGGGGGAGATGATGACCCGCTGGCCCCCGCTAACGCTCGCTCACTGTTGCCACCCGCTGACTCACTCCCCCACTAATTTCCCCCGCTACCCCCCACTTCCGCTGCTGAGGGTTGAGCGGCACATCTGTCCTTTTTAAGAGTGACAGAGGTGCCGTCTTGTTAGCAGGCGCTGGTAGGCCTCCCTCACATGCTCCCTGCTCCCCGCATCCCCCGCTCCCTGCTGCCCCGTTTATCAAGGCTGGACAACTCATCCGCCTCATTTGAGAGGAATCAGCATGTGCTGGCAGGCCTCCCTCACATGCTCCCTGCTCCCTGCTCCCGCATCCCCCGCTCCCTTTGCCCCGTTGATGAAGGCTGGACAACTCATCTGTCCTATCTAGGAGGAATCAGCATGTGCTGGCAGGCCTCCCTCACATGCTCCCTGCTCCCTGCTCCCGCATCCCCCGCTCCCTTTGCCCCGTTGATGAAGGCTGGACAACTCATCTGTCCTATCTAGGAGGAATCAGCATGTGCTAACAGGCCTCCCTCACATGCTCCCTGCTCCCTGCTCCCGCATCCCCCGCTCCCTTTGCCTCGTTGATGAAGGCTGGACAACTCATCTGTCCTATTTAGGAGGAATCAGCATGTGCTGGCAGGCCTCCCTCACATGCTCCCTGCTCCCTGCTCCCGCATCCCCCGCTCCCTTTGCCTTGTTGATGAAGGCTGGACATCTCATCTGTCCTATCTAGGAGGAATCAGTGGGTGCTAACAGGCCTCCCTCACATGCTCCCCGCTTCGGCATCCCCCGCCTCCTGCTGCCCTGCCCCTTGCCCTCCTTTGCCCTTATGACAAAAGGCTGGACAGCTCACGCGCCCCATCTAGGATTAATCAGCAGTTCCTGACAGGCTTCCATCAGACGTTCCCTGCTCCCCGCTCCACCATCCCCCGCCTCCTGCTGCCCTGCCCCTTGCCCCCCTTTGCCCTTATGACAAAAGGCTGGACAGCTCACGCGCCCCATCTAGGATTAATCAGCAGTTCCTGACAGGCTTCCATCAGACGTTCCCTGCTCCCCGCTCCACCATCCCCCGCCTCCTGCTGCCCTGCCCCTTGCCCCCCTTTGCCCTTATGACAAAAGGCTGGACAGCTCACGCGCCCCATCTAGGATTAATCAGCAGTTCCTGACAGGCTTCCATCAGACGTACCCTGCTCCCCGCTCCACCATCCCCCGCCTCCTGCTGCCCTGCCCCTTGCCCCCCTTTGCCCTTATGACAAAAGGCTGGACAGCTCACGCGCCCCATCTAGGATTAATCAGCAGTTCCTGACAGGCTTCCATCAGACGTTCCCTGCTCCCCGCTCCACCATCCCCTGCCCCTGCAGCCCCGTCCTTTGCCCCCCTTTGCTTTAATGGCAAAGGCTGGACAACTCGGGATAGGATACCCCATATAGGATTAATCAGCAGGTCCTGACAGGGGGAGAGCCTCTGACCCACTGCCCGAGTCCATGCTCCCCCGCCCCCCCCGCGGAACCGCTGATGAAGGCTGGACAGCTCATGCGAACCATCTAGAAGGGATCAGCAGGCACTGGCAGGCTTCCCTCAGATGTTCCCTGCTCCCCGCTCCACCATCCCCTGCCCCCTGCTGCGCTGCCCCTTGCCCCCCGTTACCCCACTGAAGAGGGCTGGACAACTCATTCATCTCATATAGGAGGGATCAGCAGGCGCTTGCAGGTGGAGAGCCTCTGACCCACTGGCCCAGTCCATGCTCCCCCGCTGCCCCATTCCCTTCCCCACCCACTTCCCGCTGCCCCTTAACACGTTGAACTACTTACCACTGCCATTAAAGAGTGATCAACAGGCACTGACAGGCCTCCTGATGCTGCCCCACTGCCTCACTGCCCCACTGCCCCACCGCCCCACTCCCATGGCCTCCCACTCCTGATGCTGCCCCACTGCTCCTACTCCACTCCCTTGGTCTCCCACTCCTGATGCTGCCCCACTGCTCCTACTCCACTCCCTTGGTCTCCCACTCCTGATGCTGCCCCACTGCCCCACTCCCTTGGTCACCCCACCACTCCCCTCTGCCTCTTTAACAGGTTGAACAGCTCACCAGTTCCATCAAAGAGCGATCTGCAGGTACTGACAGGCCTCGTTGCACAGCTGTCGTCCATGAGCCCTGTTAGGGATACATCCACGTCCCCTCTTATTGACGGACGGTGCGCTTGGGGTTGGGGGGTTATCGGTCAAGAGGGGCAGCTATAAATAACGCAACACAGCTGTCATCCACACTATATGCAGCTGTCATCCACACTATGTGCAGCTGTCATCCACACTATGTGCAGCTGTCATCCACACTATGTGCAGCTGTCATCCACACTATATGCAGCTGTCATTCACACTATGTGCAGCTGTCATCCACACTATGTGCAGCTGTTATCCACACTTTGTGCAGCTGTCATCCAATCAGGAGGTGTGTCTGTCACTAGGTTTTACACATGAAGAGGTGCAGCCGAGGTTAGGGTTTAGCGCAGCTGTAATCTGTGAGCCCTGTCAGAGGTACCTCATCGCCCCCACTGCTCAGCGGGAGGTGTGCCTGTCACTAGGGTTGACACATAAAGATGTGCGTCTGAGGTTAGGGTTTATCGCAGCTGCAATCTGTGAGCCCTGTTAGAGGTACCTCATCGCTCCCACTGCTCAGCAGGGGGGGGTCTGACACTAGGTTGTACACATGAAGACATGCGTCTGAGGTTAGGGTTTATTGCAGCTGTAATCCGTGAGCCCTGTTAGAGGCACTTCATCGCTCCCACTGCTCAGTGGGAGGTGTGCCTGGTTCAAGGGTTAAGGTGATGTGGCTGTGGTTTAGGGCTCAGGGTTTGGGAGGCGCAGTTCAAATGTCGTGCTGCCTCTTTGGGGGACAGGGAGGGGGCGCGGAGGGGGGAGTTGAGGTTTCAAGGTAAGGTTTACAACCCTCTCAGATTGTCAGGTGGTTTCTGCTGCAAACCGCTTGTTTATGATTTGTATACGGTATATTGAGATTTGTATACGGTATACCATACACTTTGGACCCCCCTAAATGCTCATCACCCTCACCCCCCATAAAACCCTAAACCTCAAGTTAAATACTCAACCTCTATCCTCCCAGGGATGTAGGAGGCCTCTGATGTACACAGGGCAGGTGGGGGTACGCCCTTAGCCCTGAATCCCCCTCAAAACCCCAAACCCTCAATACCCTTAACCCTCAAAACCCTTAAAACCCTCGAAGCCCTTAACCCTCAAAACCTCAAACCTCACCCACATCAGGCAGGTCTTGCAGCACACCGCCAGTCCAGCTAAACATTTTAGGGGGGGGGGAACCCTCTCCCCTCCCCCCTCCCTCAGGTCAGTCCTCCTGTACAATGTTTCAGCTGGCCGTTTTGGGGTTGTAAGTATGATCCCGACCTCCCCCTTTCCTGTCCCTCATATGGGACCTGATGTCAGTTTGGCTTAATGTGTTAGGGTCAGAATACCCCTAATGCAAACCCTTTATCCTCCAAGGACCTAAAATGAAAGTATGAACCTCCGCCCCCTCAGAGGGGTCCTGCTGCACACCGCCCGTTAAAGCTACATGTCTTAGGATTAAAATCACTTTCAAGTAAAAATCCTACCCCCTCCCCCTCCCTCCCTGAGACCTCAATTGGATCCTGCTGTACACCGTCATGCTAGCTTAGTTTTAAAGTTTGAAGTACCACCACCTTTCCGCCTGGACCTCACATTTAAGTTCAGTACCCCCTCCTCCCCTCCCTCCTTTCCTCCCTCCTTTCCTACCCTCCCTCCTCCCCTCCCTCCTCTCCCCTCCCTCCTCCCCTCCCTCTTCTCCCCTCCCTCCTCCCCTCCCTCCTCTCCCCTCCCTCCTCCCCACCTCCTCCCCTCCCTCCTCCCCTCCCTCCTCCCCCCCTCCTCCCCTCCCTCCTCCCCTCCCTCCTCCCCACCCTTCTCCCCTTCCTCCTCCCCACCCTCCTCCCCTCCCTCCTCCCCTCCCTCCTCTCCAATGTCCTCCCCTCCATCCTCTCCACCCTCCTCCCCTCCCTCCTTCCTACCCTCCTCCCCTCCCTCCTCCCCTCCCTCCTCTCTACCCTCCTCCCATCCCTCCTCTCCACCCTCCTCCCCTCCCTCCTCCCCACCCTCCTTCCCTCCCTCCCCCCCCCTCTCCTGTTTCATCAGATGGGTCCTGTTGTACACTGCCAGTGGGTTGGCGACGCCTGTAGCTGCGGACGGCGGCGGTGGCGGTGGTGGAGGAGGGCTGGCTTCTGCGCTGCCCTTCCTGCAAGCTATCTCGGATGTGGCTTACCAGTTCTTTTACAAGTGGGTTTGTGGTTCAGGGTTTGGGTTTGAGGTAGTCGGATGTGGCTTATCAGTTCTTTTACAAGTGGGTTTATGGTTCAGGGTCTGGAATGCGGGTGTGGCATATGAGTTATTTTACAGGTGGGTCAAGAGGTCAGGGTTGGGGTTTTGGGGTAGTCGGATGTGGTGCGCCAGTTATTTTACAGATGGGTTAATAGTTGAGGGTTGAGGGTCTAGGGTAGTCGTATGTGGCATACGAGCCACTCACCGCTGCATAAGTATGTGGAAATGTGGACAAGCCGGTCCAGACTTGTTTCCCCTTTCTGCCTCTTCTCAATGGCAGGGACCACCCTCCGCTCATCGCTGCATAGGTGTGTGACCATGTAGATAAACCGGTACGGAATCATTTCCCCTACTTTCCTTATGCCCATGGGAGGGACCTCAGACCTCCCGTTCCTCACTCCTGCATAGGTTTCAGAAAATGTGAACCGAACAGTACGGAATTATTTCCCCTTCTTGCCTCGTCCCACTGGGAGGGGCCACCCTCCCCTCGCTGCTGCATGGGTAAGTGATAATCTTCATAAACCGAACAGTACGGAATTATTTCCCCTTCTTGCCTCGTCCCACTGGGAGGGGCCACCCTCCCCTCGCTGCTGCATGGGTAAGTGATAATCTTCATAAACCGAACAGTACGGAATTATTTCCCCTTCTTGCCTCGTCCCACTGGGAGGGGCCACCCTCCCCTCGCTGCTGCATGGGTAAGTGATAATCTTCATAAACCGAACAGTACGGAATTATTTCCCCTTCTTGCCTCGTCCCACTGGGAGGGACCACCCTCCCCTCGCTGCTGCATGGGTAAGTGATAATCTTCATAAACCGAACAGTACGGAATTATTTCCCCTTCTTGCCTCGTCCCACTGGGAGGGGCCACCCTCCCCTCGCTGCTGCATGGGTAAGTGATAATCTTCATAAACCGAACAGTACGGAATTATTTCCCCTTCTTGCCTCGTCCCACTGGGAGGGACCACCCTCCCCTCGCTGCTGCATGGGTAAGTGATAATCTTCATAAACCGAACAGTACGGAATTATTTCCCCTTCTTGCCTCGTCCCACTGGGAGGGGCCACCCTCCCCTCGCTGCTGCATGGGTAAGTGATAATCTTCATAAACCGAACAGTACGGAATTATTTCCCCTTCTTGCCTCGTCCCACTGGGAGGGACCACCCTCCCCTCGCTGCTGCATGGGTAAGTGATAATCTTCATAAACCCAGCACGGAATAATCTCTCCTTCTGCCCTTATGCCACTGGGAGGGACCACCCTCCCCTCGCTGCTGCATGGGTAAGTGATAATCTTTATAAACCCAGCACGGAATAATCTCTCCTTCTGCCCTTATGCCAATGGGAGGGACCACCCTCCCCTCGCTGCTGCATGGGTAAGTGATAATCTTTATAAACCCAGCACGGAATAATCTCTCCTTCTGCCCTTATGCCAATGGGAGGGACCACCCTCCCCTCGCTGCTGCATGGGTGAGTTTAAATGTGCATGAACTGGTATGGAATCATTTCCCCTTCTAAACCCCATCTGGCCAACTTAATCAATAAGAAACAGAAACTCAACCACAAGGCCACATGAACAACTTTGCTGCATCTTTCTTTCGACGGTAACGGCATGGATGTGGCTTCTGCCCAGGATGCGCTGTTCCCCTAACTCTCACACCCCCCACAGGGCGTACCTTTCTTTATTTGTTTCCTTCTTGCCTCATCCCAATGGGAGGGACCTCACGCCCCTGGCCTCTGCATAGGGTCTATGCGTGCCATGGTATTTTTTAGTGGGTAAGGGACCACCTTTGCTGGGCCGCCCTGCGGCCACCCCTGGGCCGATTCCCACCAAACCTGGGCCGGCCTCCGGCCGGTGGCCCAAGCAGCAGGGCTGGTTGCACCAGGGGCTTGTGGCCGGGGGCAACAGTGTAGCTGAACTGCAGCTGATGGTGGTATACCACTCACTAAAAAAACACTGGATACGTGCGTTGCCTCACCCCTCCTATTTGCCTCCTCCCCTCGCCGTTTGTTAGGTATGTGCCCGTCCTTGCAGGCAGCGCTGTCGGGAAGAGCGGGGGTGCGTCCACAGGCGCAGTGACTCCCCGCGGGAACTTCCAGGTGAGATGTGAATGAAGATGGCGGGTGGCGACATGCTCTACCAGGCGCGGTTGGCTGACTTTGCTGAGTTGGTTCAACCAACTTGGTTGTGTTGGTTGTGTTGGCTGAGTCGGTTGAGTTGGTTGTGTTGGCTGAGTTGGTTGAGTTTCAAATGGGCTGTGTTGACAGAGTTGGCTGACTTGGTCGAGTTTCCAATGGGCTGTTACAAATGCCATCCAGAAACCTGGAATATATTGCACACTTGAGAAGAAGCAATGCTGAAACTGTCCCGCAGGAGTTCGATATGTCCAAAGGCTACGTGCTCAACCAGGCGCGATTCACTGCGTTCGGCCGCGAGTGCGAAGTGAACGTCGGGGGCACCGTCGAGGCGGTGGAGGCTTCTACTGGCAGGGATAGCGGCGGCGGCGGCAGCCGCCTTGGAATGTCTTCTCGCCCCGCGGCCCGGACGCGTGTGCGGGCCACTTTCACAGATGGAGAAATCGTCATTGGGGACGGGCTAGGACAGACCAGGTGGGTGGATGGGGGTACCTTTGGTTCTCACACATTTTCACACATTTTTACACTGACAGACCGTGTGGATTGTTTCGGGGTGCTTTTGTGTTCAAACATTTTTACACTACTGTCCTGCGGGCCACCTTCACACATGTTCACACATGTTCCCCCCTAGCCAGAACAAAATAACGCTCACCACCTCCGTCCCCTCATCCCTAAGTTCCTGCTCCCCCGTCCCCTCGTCCCCTGTCCCTGGGTTCCTGCTCCCCCGTCCCCTCGTCCCCTGTCCCTAAGTTCCTGCTCCCCCGTCCCCTCGTCCCCTGTCCCTGGGTTCCTGCTCCCCCGTCCCCTCGTCCCCTGTCCCTGGGTTCCTGCTCCCCCGTCCCCTCGTCCCCTGTCCCTGGGTTCCTGCTCCCCCGTCCCCTCGTCCCCTGTCCCTGGGTTCCTGCTCCCCCGTCCCTCGTCCCCTGTCCCTGGGTTCCTGCTCCCCCGTCCCCCGTCCCCTGTCCCTGGGTTCCTGCTCCCCCGTCCCCCGTCCCCCGTCCCCTGTCCCTGGGTTCCTGCTCCCCCGTCCCCCGTCCCCTGTCCCAGGGTTCCTGCTTCCTCATCAGAATGGTATCCCCTTGCGACGACGGACGTCACCCCTCCTGCCTCACTTCACTGCCCCTCCTCACCCCCCTGACCAGAGCATCATCCTTACCTCCTCCCTCCCTTTTCCCTAGGACTGACCAGGTTGATGGAGGGGGGTAGTTCCCCCCACACTTGTTCATACGACTGACGCTGTCCCTCCCGCCTCACTCCTCCCTTGCTATTTGTCACCCCTCCTGACCAGAACTTAATCAGCCTCACCACCTACACCACCTCCTGCCCCTCATCCCCTGTCTTTCGGGTGCAGGTTGCCGATCCCTCTGGGCTGGTTGCGACCAGTTGGTTACGTGGAGACCCCGTACCTCGATGACGAGCTGCGCATCAGCCAGGGGGACAAGGGCTCACTCTTTATTGCAGCCAGGGTGAAGGCGCCCAGCTAGTGAATCTCGGGCAGCTTTGACAGTCAGAGCAACACATTTTAGGCATGTGACATGTGCCCGTAAACCGGTACAGGCACTCAATATGCTGGCGAAACCGGAACAGGCAACACATAGGCGTATTTAAGGAGGCATCAGAGTGGCGACCCCCGATGATGAGCTGTACATCAATCAGGGGGTCATGGGCTCACTTTTCATAGCAGCCAGGGCGAAGGTTATTCTATAATTCGGCCAAGGGGGCATCAGAGTGGTGACCCCCGATCATACGCTGCGCATCAGCCAAGGGGACAAAGTTTCCCTGTTCATAGCAACCAGGGCAAAGGCGGCCTGCTAGTATGCAGCAGTAAGCAGAAGAGTGAAGAGTGGAGACCCTCCGATGATGAGCTGCGTATCAGCCACGGGGAGAAGGGCTCACTTTTCATAGCAGCCAGGGCAAAGGTGCCCAGATCATAGCGGGGCCAGGATGGAGTTTATAATCCTGTATTTCTCAGGTTCCTTTCAAAAAACATCCCGGATGATGGTGGGGCTATGTGTCAGTGTCAGACGGAAAGGAATAATGTGCACGTCTTCTCTTGAACAATTTAGGTTCCTTTATTTGCCAGTCAGTGCATGATGAATAGGGAGCATCGTTTCACGACTTGGCTTACCGGTAACCCTCAATCTCCCTACACATTTTGTAGGATGTGCTCACTGGAATCCTTTGCAAGAACCCTACACGATGGGGTTCATTCCTACGCCACATGCTTGTGGTTGTGTTTGCTTGTCCATGAGGGCCACCGTTTCTTGCTTGTTGTCATGTTTGGGGTGGGCTCGCACCCATTGCAGGCAGGTGTCCTATGCAACACCTGTGATGCTCCAACGGACTGCAGCACCTTAACAGTCCGGCCGATAATTCATCGCCAAATACCCAGGATGGAGCTTAAGAGCTTAATTGACCCAGAAAGCTGAGATTTCCTCGTCGCAAGCTTGGGATTTAGGCAGTTTCCATGCTAGGCCCCAACAACAAGCATTTATCACGGAAACATTGTTCGATGTGGCAAAAGGAAGGGCTGTGTATGTCGAAATATACATAAACTTGGATAGGCATGTAAGGTATTTATTTCCTATCATTGCTCATACAGGTTGGATGGCACTTCCGCCATACATCCATTGTACTGCTCCGCTCGACTGTACAAATCCCTCAACACCTTCACTACCTGCTGAGAAGCGAGCATGTGGTACTGCTTGATGAGCATTGCTCTGACAGGGTGGACTCATCAGAAGACGATCCCTGTCAACTAGGGAAAGTACACAACACAAGTGGTCAAGAAATATATATATCCGTACATGTTGCTCCTTTGGTAAAGTCATGTTACAAAACTTCACTTCACAAGCACACACCAGGCACACCCTTGATATCTTACAATCGTACTAAGTAGCAAAGATTCGCTGTCCAATGATCCGATACATACCATACAATGTAAAAGGACAGGTAGGTATCACCAGCCACCCAGCCAGCCAGCCACCCCATGGTGTGACACCATTGGTGTCCATGACGGTTGCAACCACAAATAATGCAACAATGGGAGGGGGCGGCTAAGCAACTGTTGCATCGGCTCAGTTAGATGTTGCATCCACTGATCCATTGTTGTCACACATACTCAATGGCATTTAAAAACGTGCGAGGGCATTCATTCGTGCCCGATCCCAAAGCCTCTGCCGCTTGGTTTGTCAGCAGAAAAAAGGCGCGGGGTCTCTGGCTCGCGACGACTGTCATTGTACCGCCCTTCGTCGGCACCGTGACCTTCGTTCCTGTTCTTGCTGAAGTTGTACTGATTGGGCTCTGGATCCAGAAGGCCGTACCGCTCCTCTTCAGGATTGTTGTGACGCCCATGTTCGGATTTGTCGGACCGCATCTCCTCATTTCCCTTATCGTATCGCTTCTGCCCCGAGTCTGTTCGTGCGTAACGGCCAGCAGTTACGGTGGCGGCATCTTGAGCGAGCCCCAAATCATCACCGCGGCCCCTGGCCCCACTTGAGACGGCCCGCACCTCCCACAACCGCTCCTGGTGCGCCTGAAGGCGTTTGGACGGCGAGTCCGCCGCCCGGAGCGGCATAAGGTCGTCCGGCAGCGTTCGAGTCCATTGAGCAATGGGCAGAGGAGTGCTGCCGCCGGCATGGGCAAAGGATGCGCCCGAACCCGGTAGTACAACGCCTCCGCCGGCCCGAGGTGCGCCACCGCCAACCCAACTAGCTCCGTGGGCTGCGCGTGATCCTGCAGCGGGTGGCAGGCTGGGTGGGTCAAACTCATTGCGCTCCTCCAAGCCCTGATGCCACGGCTGCGCCAGATCAACCACACCCCTGGTGTACGGCTTGCTTTCCAGGAGAAGCTCCTTGGAAGCTGCCTGTTGTTGCTGTTGTGTGTACTGTTGAAGGATCTGCTTGCCCTCGAGGTATGGATCCTGAACGCTACTGACGACGGGTTTCAGCAGCTGCCCGGCAGCCGCTGTCGCACTGTGCCGCTGTGGATGTTGTTGCGTTGCTGGGCCGAGCAGAGCCTGTTGCTGCTGAGTTGGAATGGTACTGTCATACTGCTGTTGGCCAGTACGAGGCCCCGTACCACCTGCAAGATCCAGTATCACAGATGCGTACTGCGGCGAGGGGATCTGAGGATATGCTGGGCCCTGTACCGCAGATCTCGGAGGTGTTGCAGGCAGCTGTACGAGGTTGTACTGGAAAGGTGGTGGGATGGTAGGGTACAGCTGTGCGTACATCTCTTGCCTTTGTGGGTCAGGCTGTTGCGACCGTTGCAACAGGTGTTGAGGATGATGTTGTCGAGGTTGAGGTTGCTGATGAAGGTGTTGCAGAGCCTCTTGCTGTTGTTGCTGTTGCATATATTGTTGCGGCATCATGTGCGTTGACTGCCCCTGGTTGTACTGCTGTACTGCTCCCGGCTGCCCGTACTGCTGCAGGTGCTGAGGTTCAGCCAGCTGAGTCGATCCCAGGTGCATGACCACAGTGGGGTCGATGTACTGCTGCTGAGCTGTCGTACTGCCATAATGCTGTTGGGAGAATGTGGGGATGGCGCCCGTCCCCCACGGCGCCAACGGCTGGTGGTAGCCTCCTTCAGGTGGTACATATCCGCGATTCTGTGGCAGCCACTCTGCTGCGCCGCGCATGTACTGGTGCGCCTGGTCCATGCACCGTGCCCCAGCCGCCGCCGCAGCAGCAGCTGCCTGAATCAAACTCTGTTGTTGGTCTTGCTGCGCTGGCGTGGGTTGCTGCCCGAGGAGGGGCATGCCTGCGGACCCGGACAGCTGCCCGGGCTTCCAAGGATGTTGTTGTTGCTGCGCGGGTGACAGCCGGAGGGCAGGGCCAGGCAGACCCAGAAGGCCTAACTGTTGCTGTTGTTGCAGCGGGGTAGGAGGGGGCAGGAAGCTACCCTGCGGCAGAATCGCAACCGCGGACTGCAATATGCGGCCGCTGCCTGCGCCCATGCCGTACAGTAGTGCCGCCTGCTGCTGCTGCAACTGCTGCATCTGGAGCATCGGAGAGGCCCCGGGGGGAGTGTATGCCACGAGCCGGGGCGTGACGGCAGCATCAGAGAACAATACGGTATTACTGAGTTGCCCTCCCCCCCCCCTGCCGCCGGCAACCAGCTGCTGCTGCTGCTGATGTTGGGTTGCAAGCTCACGCGGCGCACCGATGGGCATCCCGTTGAGGGACAACAGCGGCTGGGGTGCTGCTGGCATCAAACTGCTGGCAGTGCTGCCACGGCCTCTGCCCGCTGCCCTCCCCAATTCTGTTCCCAGTACGAATCCCGGGCGGAAAGAAATCAGGCTGGAGGATGAGGATGAGGGTGCAGTGGTATGTTGCGGCGCTCGCATGGGCACCGCATGGAGGGTCTGTTGAGGGGCAGTGAGGGTGGTAGGGTTCAATAGGTGAAGGCTCTGTTGGGAGCACAGTGTTCAGGTTAATAAATACGTGTTGAAGTTGGGGATATCAAGGTCGCATGACCTCTATGCAGAAGATGATCAGAATGCAGGATGAGGATGAGGAGGTGGTGGCTTGTTCTGGCGATGACATGGGCACCGCATGACGTGCCTGTTGAGCGACACTAGGGGATAGGGTTGAGCGGATGAAGGCTCTGTTGGGGGGCACAGGGTTAGGGTGCAGGAATCAGGAATTGGGGTTCAAGTTGGGGCCTGTTGGGGATGGCAAGCTGGACAAGGAAACTTTTTGCGCTACAACCTGGTGCGCTACAACCTGGTACCCCACACACCCTTGCATTCCCCTACATGCTCCTGCACGCCCCTGCATTCCCATGCGATTTCCTACATGCCCCAGATGGCCACATCCCTAATACCTGCAGCAGCTCATCTGGCGAGGTGGTCAGATCTCGGTCCAGCAGTGTTGTAGACACATATGCCACGGTCACATCCAGCTCACGTTTGGACAGGCCCGGCAGCAGGTCAGAGAGGAGCTGAGCCACGGTGGATAGGTTCATGGACCTGAATGGGGGGGGGGGGTTAGTAAGTAATTATTAACGTGCCCTGGGGAAGGGGTGAAGACGAGAAGAAGAGAGCTGAGCCACCCTAAACCATCACCAGTAGTCCGTCACCCCCTACACCCTAAACCACCCATATCCCCGCACCACCTCAACCCTTAACCACCCCCAACCTCACCTCCCCACTATCCGTAAATATACACCACTCCTAAGCTCTCACCCCCCCAACATCCTTCAATCTAAACCACTCTGAAGCTCTCACCCTTACAAACTAAACCGATTCCAGCCTCTCATCCCTTATACCCTAAACAAACCCAACCCCCACGCCCCCCTCAACCCGAAACGACTCCCAACCTCTCACCCCTTCACTCTAAACCGATTCCAGCCTCTCACAAGTCTTCACCCCTAAAACCGTCAATGAGCCCTATCCCCACACACCCTACACCTTAGACCACTCTCAACCTCTCACCCTCTTGGTGCTGTGGCTCTTGCTGAGATCCAGAAGCCGCGTCTGTTGGCGTTCAGGAGGCTGCTCGCAGAATTGAGTGATGCGACGACTGACTCCTCCCCACATGAGATGTGGGACCGATGGGGGCTGGAGGGGAGCATGGCCTGGGGAAGGAGCGAGTGGGGTCTATGGTCAAAGGGCTGGAGGGGAGCCTCAGGGGTTAGGGGGCTGCAGCCACTGGAGTCAGGCATGCATTTCCGCCATGGTAATGCCATTCAATTTCAACATTGGGATAAGAAATTGCATTTGGGGCGGGGGGGAACCATCGCACCTCGTCACTGAGTTAAGCCTCGTGACCAATTTCCCGTTTGGTTTCATTCATTGGGTCATCCAATTAGATCAGATCAGATCCTGTTCAAATAAGATCCTGGATCTGATCAGATCCTAGTGAACCTACATCGCGTTTGTTGACATGTATGGGTGGGCCTCCCCATGAAAGTCAAGTGTAGCCAGCAGCATTATATCACATAAAATCCTACTTGTAGATCAGATCCCCATACCTCAGATCCTGGATCTGATTAGTGATATTACCTTGTGTATGTCAGCGAGGGTGACGCGTCCGTCCCCGTCAATGTCCAGTGCGGCCAGCAAGAGTGCCGATTCAGACAGGCCCACGAGACCCGACACTTCGGAGCACAGGGCCTGCAGGGTCTGCTGATCCAGGCCACGACCGTCACTGCACGGGGAGGGAGGCAGTTCACACATTTGGGGGGCAGCAGTTCACACATGTTTGGGTGAGGATGCAGCAGGCCCACCAGACCCAACACAGTGGCTGATGGTCCATGCCGCAGCCATGACTGAATGAGTGAGAGACGATTCACAAATGCATGTGCTGAGGGATGGAAAGTTCACTGATATGTGGAGGGTGAAGCAGGGTGTGTGTGAAGGGGTCTGCTGGTCCAGGCTGCAGCTGAGAATGAGTGGAGGGGATGCATCTGGTGGGGGTAGGGGGGTATACTGGTCCAGGCTGCGGCTGTTGCTGCAAATGAGGGAGCTCATGGTGTGCAGGCGCTGGCCAGGTCATCACAAACCGACCGACCTGTCTTTCAGCTTGAATGTGGTCGTGAGGCGGTACTCGTCAGCTGCCAGCGTCGCCAGCGCCCCGAAGATGCGGTGCACGTGGTCCGCCCCGCGCGCCGGCAGCAGCGTCAGCTCAGGTCGCTGCAACCGACCGGCCAGTTCCGGGTACGGCTGCGAGGCGGCAGGTGCTAGACCGCCGTCTCCAAAACCATTTTCCCGCAGCTGCTGCTGGGGCTGCATTGCCCCCACCTCCCGGCCAAGCCCATAACCGGTGGCTGTAGTGCCTGTACCGCTGCCCATGCTGCCATCTGGCACGTAGTACAGTAGGCCTGAGGCGTGGTCTAGCAGGTAGGCAGTAGAAGGGTCTGACGGGAGCTGAAAGGGGGACAGATGGATGATGTCCCGCTCGGAGTGAACATTACTTGTACCGCCCGGGCCTGCCAGTGGGGACGGCCGGAGCGGCTCAGGCCTGTCGGGCGTGAAGGAGGGCGGGGGCCATTTGATGGGTCTGTGTGAAGGAGGGCGGAGGGCCTTTGTTGGGTCTGTGTGTGCATGATCAAGTGTAAGACTGACGGATCGAGCTCTTGAGTTGGAAACTCGCATAAGCCCGATAAGGCGGAAGAATTAATGTTTGGGCTCAGCTGTAATTCAGCTACTGTATCTGTGAATAGAGAAGAGAGGGATGTGAGATTCGTATTCTTGTGCTGCGTGCCGTCCATAGATATAGATATCATAGATCTCAATCCCCAAAGTCCTGTGTTGCCCACACATATATAGAACTCACAGATCTAAATCCGTAACACCTCCTGGTCCAGGTAAAGTTTCATCTTTACTCGCCTGAGCCCCATAATAGCTGCTGCATCGTCCGCACTTTCCAAGTATTCACCCATCATCATCACTTGCTGCGGTATCTTAAGCCCTTGGATCTGTACCGCATTTATGTAGATCCGGAACATAACCCTGGATCTAGATCCGCTTCACATTACTCGCCTGAGACCCATCACGGCTGCTTCCGCGTCTGCACCGGGTAAGTAGCCGCTCATCGTCATCATTGCCGGCTGCTTCTCCATCCCCGCAGTACCCGCCACCTCAGCAGCCATCCCGTACTGCTCCTGTACTGCTCCGTACTGCTCCAGTCTCGACTGTTGCTGCTTGTTAATGGGGGAGTGGTTGTGGTCGTCGGGCCCGTGAGTCGGATCCGAAGCCTCGGCCTCGATTCCAAAACCAAAGTACGCCGCGGGTCTACTGCCACCTGTGGCAAGAATGGAAATGATCGGGTGAGTCTCCTTACACACCGTGCAGACCTTGCAGACCTTGGAGACCTTGCAGACCTTACCGGCCTTGCATACCAATTGGGGATTCCTGGGCCCCAGTCCTGGACCCCTGGTGAGTATCCTTGCAGACCATTTGGGGACCTGCGCCCCTGTTCAGGGTGAGTATCCTTGCAGACCATTTGGGGACCTGGGCCCCTGTTCAGGGTGAGTATCCTTGCAGACCATTTGGGGACCTGGGCCCCTGTTCAGGGTGAGTATCCTTGCAGACCATTTGGGGACCTGCGCCCCTGTTCAGGGTGAGTATCCTTGCAGACCATTTGGGGACCTGGGCCCCTGTTCAGGGTGAGTATCCTTGCAGACCATTTGGGGACCTGGGCCCCTGTTCAGGGTGAGTATCCTTGCAGACCATTTGGGGACCTGGGCCCCTGTTCAGGGTGAGTATCCTTGCAGACCATTTGGGAATCCTGGGAACCGGTCCCAGCTGGGCATTCTTGCAGACCTTCCATACCTTATAGACTTTGGAACCACAACAGACCCTTCTGTGGAACCTGATCAGTGCACACCTGGTGACGCTATGACTTCTGTCTCCACACCGAAGCCTGACGGTTGCTGTACGCGATTACTGGTGTTGCTGTTCTTGTGGTTGCGGTAACTGTTGTTTTTGTTGCTGCTGTTGTTGCGGTTGTTGTGGTTGTTGCTGGTGTAGTTGGCATCACTACGTGGCAGGTTCCCCGCCTGCTGCTGCCTCAGGAGCGAAAGCGCTGCTGTTCCCGCGGAGGTGGGCCCAGGAGGTCTACCACGCACGGGGCTGCCATCCCGGTGCTCTGTAGGCAAGCTCGTGTCCATACTGCTGATCACCTGGTGTGTGTGGGGGGGGCATTGGGGAGTGTGAAATTAGTGTTTTTGTGTGGATCTGTGGTGAGCATGTGTCCATACTGCTGATCACCTGGTGTGGGGGGGGGGGCATTGGGAGTGTGAAATGAGCAATTTGTGTGGATTTGTGGTGAGCCGGTGTCCATACTGCTGATCACCTGGTGAGAGGGGTCGTCAGGGAGTGTGACACAGGAGTGGGAAATCAGTGACATGTGTGGATAAATGTGAAACCTGAGTTCCATGGGTAGACTCGTGTCTATACTACTAGTCACCTGGTGGGTAGGTGTGGGGGGGAGGGGGCACTAAGGACCGTGGCATGGAAGTGAGAAATTTGTGGTATTACTGATATGTGGGCAGAAGTGTGGAGCGGTGTTGTGTGGGCAGACTTGTGTCCATGCTGCTGATCACTGGGGGTGTGGGGGGGGAGACGGTGCATCAGGGGGTGTTCCAGGGGAATGTGCAAAAAGCGATATGTGAGATAGTGGATACAGTATATTTGATTTGCCTGCCCTCGGGTGTGACAACAATGTTTTCTTTCAATGCTGCCCTCAGAGCAAACTTTAGACCAAAACTCTCAATTTCCGACTGGAAATTCGCGTCAAAAAGTGAGAATCGGTGATTTGATGGATCCCTCAGCCCCAAACAATGTTAATTGCGAGGGGAGGCAAAACAAATCTGTAGTACACAGATTCGTGAGTAGTTACTTTGATACCTTCGTACCTTAATAAGCTACAACCGGTTTGTATTAAACACTCCTACGTGGTTTAGTTTAGGGTTCATCAGTTTATTTATTCTTGGTGGAGTGACAGGTGGGGAAAGGATTAAGGGTAAACCGGTTAAGGTGTTATCATCTTATGCCACCTCTCTCTCAGACTCTCACCGCAAGGAAGGCCGACCACTCCAGCCTCCCGCTCCAGCCCATGACAGACACTGTCGGGGAGGGGGAGGATGAGGGTGCGGAGGGGGAGGGGGCGCTCTGCTGGGCTAGGGCGTCCGCTCCGAAACCCGCCACAGAGGCGTCCTTGGCTCCAAAACCCGCTGCCTGGCACTGCAGGTACACTGCAGCCGCTCCAATGTCGTCACCCGACACGTTCTGAGGGGCCACCTAGAGGGGACATGGAGGCACAGATAGTGCTGAATTTGATGGTTGGCACCAGGCCCTGGCAAAAGGGATGTGGTGTGACTTGAATAACTGAATCACTTTTTGCCATTTATGTGTTCTTCCTCTCAAGCTGCATATTAATTGTGCCGCTGCTATATGGCTTTTTGTAGCTGCTTCAGCTGCCAAAGAAAATAAGGCAGGTTTGCAGTCACATCCCTCAAACCTCATTTATATCCCTGTCCCCCCCTATCCTCTCACCTGCAACATCTTGTGTCGCTGCTTGAGGGCATTTGCATCCCTGTCCAGTCCCCCCCTATCCTCTCACCTGCAACATCTTGTGTCGCTGCTTGAGGGCATTTGCATCCCTGTCCAGTCCTCCCCTATCCTCTCACCTGCAACATCTTGTGTCGCTGCTTGAGGGCATTTGCATCCCTGTCCAGTCCTCCCCTATCCTCTCATCTGCAACATCTTGTGTCGCTGCTTGAGGGCATTTGCATCCCTGTCCAGTCCTCCCCTATCCTCTCACCTGCAACATCTTGTGTCGCTGCTTGAGGGCATTTGCATCCCTGTCCAGTCCTTCCCTGTCCTCTCATGTGCAACATCTTGTGTCGCTGCTTGAGGGCATTTGCATCCCTGTCCAGTCCCCCCCTATCCTCTCATCTGCAACATCTTGTGTCGCTGCTTGAGGGCATTTGCATCCCTGTCCAGTCCTCCCCTATCCTCTCATCTGCAACATCTTGTGTCGCTGCTTGAGGGCATTTGCATCCCTGTCCAGTCCTTCCCTGTCCTCTCATCTGCAACATCTTGTGTCGCTGCTTGAGGGCATTTGCATCCCTGTCCAGTCCCCCCCTATCCTCTCACCTGCAACATCTTGTGTCGCTGCTTGAGGGCATTTGCATCCCTGTCCAGTCCTCCCCTATCCTCTCACCTGCAACATCTTGTGTCGCTGCTTGAGGGCATTTGCATCCCTGTCCAGTCCTCCCCTGTCCTCTCACCTGCAACATCTTGTGTCGCTGCTTGAGGGCATTTGCATCCCTGTCCAGTCCTCCCCTATCCTCTCACCTGCAACATCTTGTGTCGCTGCTTGAGGGCATTTGCATCCCTGTCCAGTCCTCCCCTATCCTCTCATCTGCAACATCTTGTGTCGCTGCTTGAGGGCATTTGCATCCCTGTCCAGTCCTTCCCTGTCCTCTCATCTGCAACATCTTGTGTCGCTGCTTGAGGGCATTTGCATCCCTGTCCAGTCCCCCCCTATCCTCTCATCTGCAACATCTTGTGTCGCTGCTTGAGGGCATTTGCATCCCTGTCCAGTCCTCCCCTATCCTCTCATCTGCAACATCTTGTGTCGCTGCTTGAGGGCATTTGCATCCCTGTCCAGTCCCCCCCTATCCTCTCATCTGCAACATCTTGTGTCGCTGCTTGAGGGCATTTGCATCCCTGTCCAGTCCTTCCCTATCCTCTCACCTGCAACATCTTGTGTCGCTGCTTGAGGGCATTTGCATCCCTGTCCAGTCCTCCCCTGTCCTCTCACCTGCAACATCTTGTGTCGCTGCTTGAGGGCATTTGCATCCCTGTCCAGTCCTCCCCTATCCTCTCATCTGCAACATCTTGTGTCGCTGCTTGAGGGCATTTGCATCCCTGTCCAGTCCTCCCCTATCCTCTCACCTGCAACATCTTGTGTCGCTGCTTGAGGGCATTTGCATCCCTGTCCAGTCCTTCCCTGTCCTCTCATCTGCAACATCTTGTGTCGCTGCTTGAGGGCATTTGCATCCCTGTCCAGTCCCCCCCTATCCTCTCATCTGCAACATCTTGTGTCGCTGCTTGAGGGCATTTGCATCCCTGTCCAGTCCTCCCCTATCCTCTCACCTGCAACATCTTGTGTCGCTGCTTGAGGGCATTTGCATCCCTGTCCAGTCCCCCCCTATCCTCTCATCTGCAACATCTTGTGTCGCTGCTTGAGGGCATTTGCATCCCTGTCCAGTCCCCCCCTATCCTCTCACCTGCAACATCTTGTGTCGCTGCTTGAGGGCATTTGCATCCCTGTCCAGTCCCCCCCTATCCTCTCATCTGCAACATCTTGTGTCGCTGCTTGAGGGCATTTGCATCCCTGTCCAGTCCTTCCCTATCCTCTCATCTGCAACATCTTGTGTCGCTGCTTGAGGGCATTTGCATCCCTGTCCAGTCCTTCCCTGTCCTCTCACCTGCAACATCTTGTGTCGCTGCTTGAGGGCATTTGCATCCCTGTCCAGTCCTCCCCTATCCTCTCACCTGCAACATCTTGTGTCGCTGCTTGAGGGCATTTGCATCCCTGTCCAGTCCCCCCCCTGTCCTCTCATCTGCAACATCTTGTGTCGCTGCTTGAGGGCATTTGCATCCCTGTCCAGTCCCCCCCTGTCCTCTCACCTGCAACATCTTGTGTCGCTGCTTGAGGGCATTTGCATCCCTGTCCAGTCCTCCCCTATCCTCTCACCTGCAACATCTTGTGTCGCTGCTTGAGGGCATTTGCATCCCTGTCCAGTCCCCCCCTATCCTCTCATCTGCAACATCTTGTGTCGCTGCTTGAGGGCGTTTGCATCCCTGTCCAGTCCCCCCCTATCCTCTCACCTGCAACATCTTGTGTCGCTGCTTGAGGGCATTTGCATCCCTGTCCAGTCCCCCCCTATCCTCTCATCTGCAACATCTTGTGTCGCTGCTTGAGGGCATTTGCATCCCTGTCCAGTCCTCCCCTATCCTCTCATCTGCAACATCTTGTGTCGCTGCTTGAGGGCATTTGCATCCCTGTCCAGTCCCCCCCTATCCTCTCACCTGCAACATCTTGTGTCGCTGCTTGAGGGCATTTGCATCCCTGTCCAGTCCTTCCCTGTCCTCTCATCTGCAACATCTTGTGTCGCTGCTTGAGGGCATTTGCGTCCCTGTCCAGTCCCCCCCTGTCCTCTCACCTGCAACATCTTGTGTCGCTGCTTGAGGGCATTTGCATCCCTGTCCAGTCCTCCCCTATCCTCTCATCTGCAACATCTTGTGTCGCTGCTTGAGGGCATTTGCATCCCTGTCCAGTCCTCCCCTATCCTCTCACCTGCAACATCTTGTGTCGCTGCTTGAGGGCATTTGCATCCCTGTCCAGTCCCCCCCTATCCTCTCATCTGCAACATCTTGTGTCGCTGCTTGAGGGCATTTGCATCCCTGTCCAATCCTCCCCTATCCTCTCATCTGCAACATCTTGTGTCGCTGCTTGAGGGCATTTGCATCCCTGTCCAGTCCCCCCCTGTCCTCTCACCTGCAACATCTTGTGTCGCTGCTTGATGGCATTTGCATCCCTGTCCAGTCCTCCCCTATCCTCTCACCTGCAACATCTTGTGTCGCTGCTTGAGGGCATTTGCATCCCTGTCCAGTCCCCCCCTATCCTCTCACCTGCAACATCTTGTGTCGCTGCTTGAGGGCATTTGCATCCCTGTCCAGTCCCCCCCTATCCTCTCACCTGCAACATCTTGTGTCGCTGCTTGAGGGCATTTGCATCCCTGTCCAGCCCCCCCCTATCCTCTCATCAGCAACATCTTGTGTCGCTGCTTGAGGGCATTTGCATCCCTGTCCAGTCCTTCCCTGTCCTCTCATCTGCAACATCTTGTGTCGCTGCTTGAGGGCATTTGCATCCCTGTCCAGTCCTCCCCTATCCTCTCACCTGCAACATCTTGTGTCGCTGCTTGAGGGCATTTGCATCCCTGTCCAGTCCTCCCCTATCCTCTCATCTGCAACATCTTGTGTCGCTGCTTGAGGGCATTTGCATCCCTGTCCAGTCCTTCCCTATCCTCTCACCTGCAACATCTTGTGTCGCTGCTTGAGGGCATTTGCATCCCTGTCCAGTCCTCCCCTATCCTCTCACCTGCAACATCTTGTGTCGCTGCTTGAGGGCATTTGCATCCCTGTCCAGTCCCCCCCTGTCCTCTCATCTGCAACATCTTGTGTCGCTGCTTGAGGGCATTTGCATCCCTGTCCAGTCCCCCCCTGTCCTCTCACCTGCAACATCTTGTGTCGCTGCTTGAGGGCATTTGCATCCCTGTCCAGTCCTCCCCTATCCTCTCACCTGCAACATCTTGTGTCGCTGCTTGAGGGCATTTGCATCCCTGTCCAGTCCTCCCCTGTCCTCTCACCTGCAACATCTTGTGTCGCTGCTTGAGGGCATTTGCATCCCTGTCCAGTCCCCCCCTATCCTCTCACCTGCAACATCTTGTGTCGCTGCTTGAGGGCATTTGCATCCCTGTCCAGTCCTCCCCTATCCTCTCACCTGCAACATCTTGTGTCGCTGCTTGAGGGCATTTGCATCCCTGTCCAGTCCTCCCCTATCCTCTCACCTGCAACATCTTGTGTCGCTGCTTGAGGGCATTTGCATCCCTGTCCAGTCCCCCCCTATCCTCTCATCTGCAACATCTTGTGTCGCTGCTTGAGGGCATTTGCATCCCTGTCCAGTCCCCCCCTATCCTCTCATCTGCAACATCTTGTGTCGCTGCTTGAGGGCATTTGCATCCCTGTCCAGTCCTCCCCTATCCTCTCACCTGCAACATCTTGTGTCGCTGCTTGAGGGCATTTGCATCCCTGTCCAGTCCCCCCCTATCCTCTCATCTGCAACATCTTGTGTCGCTGCTTGAGGGCATTTGCATCCCTGTCCAGTCCCCCCCTATCCTCTCACCTGCAACATCTTGTGTCGCTGCTTGAGGGCATTTGCATCCCTGTCCAGTCCTCCCCTATCCTCTCACCTGCAACATCTTGTGTCGCTGCTTGAGGGCATTTGCATCCCTGTCCAGTCCTCCCCTATCCTCTCATCTGCAACATCTTGTGTCGCTGCTTGAGGGCATTTGCATCCCTGTCCAGTCCTCCCCTATCCTCTCATCTGCAACATCTTGTGTCGCTGCTTGAGGGCATTTGCATCCCTGTCCAGTCCCCCCCTATCCTCTCATCTGCAACATCTTGTGTCGCTGCTTGAGGGCATTTGCATCCCTGTCCAGTCCTCCCCTATCCTCTCATCTGCAACATCTTGTGTCGCTGCTTGAGGGCATTTGCATCCCTGTCCAGTCCTCCCCTATCCTCTCACCTGCAACATCTTGTGTCGCTGCTTGAGGGCATTTGCATCCCTGTCCAGTCCTTCCCTGTCCTCTCATCTGCAACATCTTGTGTCGCTGCTTGAGGGCATTTGCATCCCTGTCCAGTCCCCCCCTATCCTCTCATCTGCAACATCTTGTGTCGCTGCTTGAGGGCATTTGCATCCCTGTCCAGTCCTCCCCTATCCTCTCACCTGCAACATCTTGTGTCGCTGCTTGAGGGCATTTGCATCCCTGTCCAGTCCCCCCCTATCCTCTCATCTGCAACATCTTGTGTCGCTGCTTGAGGGCATTTGCATCCCTGTCCAGTCCCCCCCTATCCTCTCACCTGCAACATCTTGTGTCGCTGCTTGAGGGCATTTGCATCCCTGTCCAGTCCCCCCCTATCCTCTCATCTGCAACATCTTGTGTCGCTGCTTGAGGGCATTTGCATCCCTGTCCAGTCCTTCCCTATCCTCTCATCTGCAACATCTTGTGTCGCTGCTTGAGGGCATTTGCATCCCTGTCCAGTCCTTCCCTGTCCTCTCACCTGCAACATCTTGTGTCGCTGCTTGAGGGCATTTGCATCCCTGTCCAGTCCTCCCCTATCCTCTCACCTGCAACATCTTGTGTCGCTGCTTGAGGGCATTTGCATCCCTGTCCAGTCCCCCCCCTAGTCCTCTCATCTGCAACATCTTGTGTCGCTGCTTGAGGGCATTTGCATCCCTGTCCAGTCCCCCCCTGTCCTCTCACCTGCAACATCTTGTGTCGCTGCTTGAGGGCATTTGCATCCCTGTCCAGTCCTCCCCTATCCTCTCACCTGCAACATCTTGTGTCGCTGCTTGAGGGCATTTGCATCCCTGTCCAGTCCCCCCCTATCCTCTCATCTGCAACATCTTGTGTCGCTGCTTGAGGGCAGTTTGCATCCCTGTCCAGTCCCCCCCTATCCTCTCACCTGCAACATCTTGTGTCGCTGCTTGAGGGCATTTGCATCCCTGTCCAGTCCCCCCCTATCCTCTCATCTGCAACATCTTGTGTCGCTGCTTGAGGGCATTTGCATCCCTGTCCAGTCCTCCCCTATCCTCTCATCTGCAACATCTTGTGTCGCTGCTTGAGGGCATTTGCATCCCTGTCCAGTCCCCCCCTATCCTCTCACCTGCAACATCTTGTGTCGCTGCTTGAGGGCATTTGCATCCCTGTCCAGTCCTTCCCTGTCCTCTCATCTGCAACATCTTGTGTCGCTGCTTGAGGGCATTTGCGTCCCTGTCCAGTCCCCCCCTGTCCTCTCACCTGCAACATCTTGTGTCGCTGCTTGAGGGCATTTGCATCCCTGTCCAGTCCTCCCCTATCCTCTCATCTGCAACATCTTGTGTCGCTGCTTGAGGGCATTTGCATCCCTGTCCAGTCCTCCCCTATCCTCTCACCTGCAACATCTTGTGTCGCTGCTTGAGGGCATTTGCATCCCTGTCCAGTCCCCCCCTATCCTCTCATCTGCAACATCTTGTGTCGCTGCTTGAGGGCATTTGCATCCCTGTCCAATCCTCCCCTATCCTCTCATCTGCAACATCTTGTGTCGCTGCTTGAGGGCATTTGCATCCCTGTCCAGTCCCCCCCTGTCCTCTCACCTGCAACATCTTGTGTCGCTGCTTGAGGGCATTTGCATCCCTGTCCAGTCCTCCCCTATCCTCTCACCTGCAACATCTTGTGTCGCTGCTTGAGGGCATTTGCATCCCTGTCCAGTCCCCCCCTATCCTCTCACCTGCAACATCTTGTGTCGCTGCTTGAGGGCATTTGCATCCCTGTCCAGTCCCCCCCTATCCTCTCACCTGCAACATCTTGTGTCGCTGCTTGAGGGCATTTGCATCCCTGTCCAGCCCCCCCCTATCCTCTCATCTGCAACATCTTGTGTCGCTGCTTGAGGGCATTTGCATCCCTGTCCAGTCCTTCCCTGTCCTCTCATCTGCAACATCTTGTGTCGCTGCTTGAGGGCATTTGCATCCCTGTCCAGTCCTCCCCTATCCTCTCACCTGCAACATCTTGTGTCGCTGCTTGAGGGCATTTGCATCCCTGTCCAGTCCTCCCCTATCCTCTCATCTGCAACATCTTGTGTCGCTGCTTGAGGGCATTTGCATCCCTGTCCAGTCCTTCCCTATCCTCTCACCTGCAACATCTTGTGTCGCTGCTTGAGGGCATTTGCATCCCTGTCCAGTCCTCCCCTATCCTCTCACCTGCAACATCTTGTGTCGCTGCTTGAGGGCATTTGCATCCCTGTCCAGTCCCCCCCTGTCCTCTCATCTGCAACATCTTGTGTCGCTGCTTGAGGGCATTTGCATCCCTGTCCAGTCCCCCCCTGTCCTCTCACCTGCAACATCTTGTGTCGCTGCTTGAGGGCATTTGCATCCCTGTCCAGTCCTCCCCTATCCTCTCACCTGCAACATCTTGTGTCGCTGCTTGAGGGCATTTGCATCCCTGTCCAGTCCTCCCCTGTCCTCTCACCTGCAACATCTTGTGTCGCTGCTTGAGGGCATTTGCATCCCTGTCCAGTCCCCCCTATCCTCTCACCTGCAACATCTTGTGTCGCTGCTTGAGGGCATTTGCATCCCTGTCCAGTCCTCCCCTATCCTCTCACCTGCAACATCTTGTGTCGCTGCTTGAGGGCATTTGCATCCCTGTCCAGTCCTCCCCTATCCTCTCACCTGCAACATCTTGTGTCGCTGCTTGAGGGCATTTGCATCCCTGTCCAGTCCCCCCCTATCCTCTCATCTGCAACATCTTGTGTCGCTGCTTGAGGGCATTTGCATCCCTGTCCAGTCCCCCCCTATCCTCTCATCTGCAACATCTTGTGTCGCTGCTTGAGGGCATTTGCATCCCTGTCCAGTCCTCCCCTATCCTCTCACCTGCAACATCTTGTGTCGCTGCTTGAGGGCATTTGCATCCCTGTCCAGTCCCCCCCTATCCTCTCATCTGCAACATCTTGTGTCGCTGCTTGAGGGCATTTGCATCCCTGTCCAGTCCCCCCCTATCCTCTCACCTGCAACATCTTGTGTCGCTGCTTGAGGGCATTTGCATCCCTGTCCAGTCCTCCCCTATCCTCTCACCTGCAACATCTTGTGTCGCTGCTTGAGGGCATTTGCATCCCTGTCCAGTCCTCCCCTATCCTCTCATCTGCAACATCTTGTGTCGCTGCTTGAGGGCATTTGCATCCCTGTCCAGTCCCTCCCCTATCCTCTCACCTGCAACATCTTGTGTCGCTGCTTGAGGGCATTTGCATCCCTGTCCAGTCCTCCCCTATCCTCTCACCTGCAACATCTTGTGTCGCTGCTTGAGGGCATTTGCATCCCTGTCCAGTCCTCCCCTAGTCCTCTCATCCTGCAACATCTTGTGTCGCTGCTTGAGGGCATTTGCATCCCTGTCCAGTCCCTCCCCTATCCTCTCACCTGCAACATCTTGTGTCGCTGCTTGAGGGCATTTGCATCCCTGTCCAGTCCTCCCTGTCCTCTCATCTGCAACATCTTGTGTCGCTGCTTGAGGGCATTTGCATCCCTGTCCAGTCCCCCCCTATCCTCTCACTCTGCAACATCTTGTGTCGCTGCTTGAGGGCATTTGCATCCCTGTCCAGTCCTCCCCTATCCTCTCATCTGCAACATCTTGTGTCGCTGCTTGAGGGCATTTGCATCCCTGTCCAGTCCTCCCCTATCCTCTCATCTGCAACATCTTGTGTCGCTTGCTTGAGGGCATTTGCATCCCTGTCCAGTCCTCCCCTAGTCCTCTCACCTGCAACATCTTGTGTCGCTGCTTGAGGGCATTTGCATCCCTGTCCAGTCCCCCCCTATCCTCTCACCTGCAACATCTTGTGTCGCTGCTTGAGGGCATTTGCATCCCTGTCCCAGTCCTCCCCTATCCTCTCATCTGCAACAATCTTGTGTCGCTGCTTGAGGGCATTTGCATCCCTGTCCAGTCCTCCCCTGTCCTCTCACCTGCAACATCTTGTGTCGCTGCTTGAGGGCATTTGCATCCCTGTCCAGTCCTCCCCTATCCTCTCACCTGCAACATCTTGTGTCGCTGCTTGAGGGCATTTGCATCCCTGTCCAGTCCTCCCCTATCCTCTCACTCTGCAACATCTTGTGTCGCTGCTTGAGGGCATTTGCATCCCTGTCCAGTCCCCCCCTATCCTCTCATCTGCAACATCTTGTGTCGCTGCTTGAGGGCATTTGCATCCCTGTCCAGTCCTCCCCCTATCCTCTCACCTGCAACATCTTGTGTCGCTGCTTGAGGGCATTTGCATCCCTGTCCAGTCCTCCCCTATCCTCTCACCTGCAACATCTTGTGTCGCTGCTTGAGGGCATTTGCATCCCTGTCCAGTCCCCCCCTATCCTCTCATCCTGCAACATCTTGTGTCGCTGCTTGAGGGCATTTGCATCCCTGTCCAGTCCTCCCCCTATCCTCTCACCTGCAACATCTTGTGTCGCTGCTTGAGGGCATTTGCATCCCTGTCCAGTCCTCCCCTATCCTCTCACCTGCAACATCTTGTGTCGCTGCTTGAGGGCATTTGCATCCCTGTCCAGTCCTCCCCTATCCTCTCATCTGCAACATCTTGTGTCGCTGCTTGAGGGCATTTGCATCCCTGTCCAGTCCCCCCCTATCCTCTCACCTGCAACATCTTGTGTCGCTGCTTGAGGGCATTTGCATCCCTGTCCAGTCCTCCCTATCCTCTCATCTGCAACATCTTGTGTCGCTGCTTGAGGGCATTTGCATCCCTGTCCAGTCCTCCCCTATCCTCTCACCTGCAACATCTTGTGTCGCTGCTTGAGGGCATTTGCATCCCTGTCCAGTCCTCCCCTATCCTCTCATCTGCAACATCTTGTGTCGCTGCTTGAGGGCATTTGCATCCCTGTCCAGTCCTCCCCTATCCTCTCATCTGCAACATCTTGTGTCGCTGCTTGAGGGCATTTGCATCCCTGTCCAGTCCCCCCCTATCCTCTCATCTGCAACATCTTGTGTCGCTGCTTGAGGGCATTTGCATCCCTGTCCAGTCCTCCCCTATCCTCTCATCTGCAACATCTTGTGTCGCTGCTTGAGGGCATTTGCATCCCTGTCCAGTCCTCCCCTATCCTCTCACCTGCAACATCTTGTGTCGCTGCTTGAGGGCATTTGCATCCCTGTCCAGTCCTCCCCTATCCTCTCACCTGCAACATCTTGTGTCGCTGCTTGAGGGCATTTGCATCCCTGTCCAGTCCCCCCCTGTCCTCTCACCTGCAACATCTTGTGTCGCTGCTTGAGGGCATTTGCATCCCTGTCCAGTCCTCCCCTATCCTCTCATCCTGCAACATCTTGTGTCGCTGCTTGAGGGCATTTGCATCCCTGTCCAGTCCTCCCCTATCCTCTCACCTGCAACATCTTGTGTCGCTGCTTGAGGGCATTTGCATCCCTGTCCAGTCCTCCCCTATCCTCTCATCTGCAACATCTTGTGTCGCTGCTTGAGGGCATTTGCATCCCTGTCCAGTCCCTCCCCTATCCTCTCATCTGCAACATCTTGTGTCGCTGCTTGAGGGCATTTGCATCCCTGTCCAGTCCCCCCCTATCCTCTCACCTGCAACATCTTGTGTCGCTGCTTGAGGGCATTTGCATCCCTGTCCAGTCCTCCCCTATCCTCTCACCTGCAACATCTTGTGTCGCTGCTTGAGGGCATTTGCATCCCTGTCCAGTCCCCCCCTATCCTCTCATCTGCAACATCTTGTGTCGCTGCTTGAGGGCATTTGCATCCCTGTCCAGTCCCCCCTTGAGGGCATTTGCATCCCTGTCCAGTCCTCCCCTATCCTCTCATCTGCAACATCTTGTGTCGCTGCTTGAGGGCATTTGCATCCCCTGTCCAGTCCTCCCCTATCCTCTCACCTGCAACATCTTGTGTCGCTGCTTGAGGGCATTTGCATCCCTGTCCAGTCCTCCCCTATCCTCTCATCCTGCAACATCTTGTGTCGCTGCTTTGAGGGCATTTGCATCCCTGTCCAGTCCTCCCCTATCCTCTCATCTGCAACATCTTGTGTCCGCTGCTTGAGGGCATTTGCATCCCTGTCCAGTCCCTCCCCTATCCTCTCATCCTGCAACATCTTGTGTCGCTGCTTGAGGGCATTTGCATCCCTGTCCAGTCCTCCCCTATCCTCTCACCTGCAACATCTTGTGTCGCTGCTTGAGGGCATTTGCATCCCTGTCCAGTCCTCCCCTGTCCTCTCACCTGCAACATCTTGTGTCGCTGCTTGAGGGCATTTGCATCCCTGTCCAGTCCTCCCCTATCCTCTCACCTGCAACATCTTGTGTCGCTGCTTGAGGGCATTTGCATCCCTGTCCAGTCCTCCCCTGTCCTCTCACCTGCAACATCTTGTGTCGCTGCTTGAGGGCATTTGCATCCCTGTCCAGTCCTCCCCTATCCTCTCACCTGCAACATCTTGTGTCGCTGCTTGAGGGCATTTGCATCCCTGTCCAGTCCTCCCCTATCCTCTCACCTGCAACATCTTGTGTCGCTGCTTGAGGGCATTTGCATCCCTGTCCAGTCCCCCCCTATCCTCTCATCTGCAACATCTTGTGTCGCTGCTTGAGGGCATTTGCATCCCTGTCCAGTCCCCCCCTATCCTCTCATCTGCAACATCTTGTGTCGCTGCTTGAGGGCATTTGTATCCATGTCCAGTCCTCCCCTATCCTCTCACCTGCAACATCTTGTGTCGCTGCTTGAGGGCATTTGCATCCCTGTCCAGTCCCCCCCTATCCTCTCATCTGCAACATCTTGTGTCGCTGCTTGAGGGCATTTGCATCCCTGTCCAGTCCCCCCCTATCCTCTCACCTGCAACATCTTGTGTCGCTGCTTGAGGGCATTTGCATCCCTGTCCAGTCCTCCCCTATCCTCTCACCTGCAACATCTTGTGTCGCTGCTTGAGGGCATTTGCATCCCTGTCCAGTCCTCCCCTATCCTCTCATCTGCAACATCTTGTGTCGCTGCTTGAGGGCATTTGCATCCCTGTCCAGTCCCCCCCTATCCTCTCATCTGCAACATGTTGTGTCGCTGCTTGAGGGCATTTGCATCCCTGTCCAGTCCTCCCCTATCCTCTCACCTGCAACATCTTGTGTCGCTGCTTGAGGGCATTTGCATCCCTGTCCAGTCCTTCCCTATCCTCTCACCTGCAACATCTTGTGTCGCTGCTTGAGGGCATTTGCATCCCTGTCCAGTCCTCCCCTATCCTCTCATCTGCAACATCTT
Organism: Limnomonas spitsbergensis; assembly: GCA_037349105.1. Lineage (NCBI taxonomy): Eukaryota > Viridiplantae > Chlorophyta > Chlorophyceae > Chlamydomonadales > Limnomonas > Limnomonas spitsbergensis. The sequence goes on from JAYJMM010000009.1 coordinate 4,107,164, forward strand.
GTCTCGCTGCTTGAGGGCATTTGCATCCCTGTCCAGTCCCCCCCTATCCTCTCATCTGCAACATCTTGTGTCGCTGCTTGAGGGCATTTGCATCCCTGTCCAGTCCTCCCCTATCCTCTCACCTGCAACATCTTGTGTCGCTGCTTGAGGGCATTTGCATCCCTGTCCAGTCCTCCCCTGTCCTCTCATCTGCAACATCTTGTGTCGCTGCTTGAGGGCATTTGCATCCCTGTCAAGTCCTCCCCTGTCCTCTCACCTGCAACATCTTGTGTCGCTGCTTGAGGGCATTTGCATCCCTGTCCAGTCCTCCCCTATCCTCTCATCTGCAACATCTTGTGTCGCTGCTTGAGGGCATTTGCATCCATGTCCAGTCCTCCCCTATCCTCTCACCTGCAACATCTTGTGTCGCTGCTTGAGGGCATTTGCATCCCTGTCCAGTCCTCCCCTATCCTCTCATCTGCAACATCTTGTGTCGCTGCTTGAGGAGCATTTGCATCCCTGTCCAGTCCCTTCCCTATCCTCTCACCTGCAACATCTTGTGTCGCTGCTTGAGGGCATTTGCATCCCTGTCCAGTCCTCCCCTATCCTCTCACCTGCAACATCTTGTGTCGCTGCTTGAGGGCATTTGCATCCCTGTCCAGTCCCCCCCTGTCCTCTCATCTGCAACATCTTGTGTCGCTGCTTGAGGGCATTTGCATCCCTGTCCAGTCCCCCCCTGTCCTCTCACCTGCAACATCTTGTGTCGCTGCTTGAGGGCATTTGCATCCCTGTCCAGTCCTCCCCTATCCTCTCACCTGCAACATCTTGTGTCGCTGCTTGAGGGCATTTGCATCCCTGTCCAGTCCTCCCCTGTCCTCTCATCCTGCAACATCTTGTGTCGCTGCTTGAGGGCATTTGCATCCCTGTCCAGTCCCCCCCTATCCTCTCATCTGCAAACATCTTGTGTCGCTGCTTGAGGGCATTTGCATCCCTGTCCAGTCCTCCCCTATCCTCTCACCTGCAACATCTTGTGTCGCTGCTTGAGGGCATTTGCATCCCTGTCCAGTCCTCCCCTATCCTCTCATCTGCAACATCTTGTGTCGCTGCTTGAGGGCATTTGCATCCCTGTCCAGTCCCCCCCTATCCTCTCATCTGCAACATCTTGTGTCGCTGCTTGAGGGCATTTGCATCCCTGTCCAGTCCTCCCCTATCCTCTCACCTGCAACATCTTGTGTCGCTGCTTGAGGGCATTTGCATCCCTGTCCAGTCCTCCCCTGTCCTCTCACCTGCAACATCTTGTGTCGCTGCTTGAGGGCATTTGCATCCCTGTCCAGTCCTCCCCTATCCTCTCACTCTGCAACATCTTGTGTCGCTGCTTGAGGGCATTTGCATCCCTGTCCAGTCCTCCCCTGTCCTCTCACCTGCAACATCTTGTGTCGCTGCTTGAGGGCATTTGCATCCCTGTCCAGTCCTCCCCTATCCTCTCACCTGCAACATCTTGTGTCGCTGCTTGAGGGCATTTGCATCCCTGTCCAGTCCTCCCTATCCTCTCACCTGCAACATCTTGTGTCGCTGCTTGAGGGCATTTGCATCCCTGTCCAGTCCCCCCCTATCCTCTCACCTGCAACATCTTGTGTCGCTGCTTGAGGGCATTTGCATCCCTGTCCAGTCCTCCCCTATCCTCTCACCTGCAACATCTTGTGTCGCTGCTTGAGGGCATTTGCATCCCTGTCCAGTCCTCCCCTATCCTCTCACCCGCAACATCTTGTGTCGCTGCTTGAGGGCATTTGCATCCCTGTCCAGTCCTCCCCTATCCTCTCATCTGCAACATCTTGTGTCGCTGCTTGAGGGCATTTGCATCCCTGTCCAGTCCTTCCCTATCCTCTCACCTGCAACATCTTGTGTCGCTGCTTGAGGGCATTTGCATCCCTGTCCAGTCCTCCCTCTTCCTCTCATCTGCAACATCTTGTGTCGCTGCTTGAGGGCATTTGCATCCCTGTCCAGTCCTTCCCTATCCTCTCACCTGCAACATCTTGTGTCGCTGCTTGAGGGCATTTGCATCCCTGTCCAGGTCCTCCCCTATCCTCTCACCTGCAACATCTTGTGTCGCTGCTTGAGGGCATTTGCATCCCTGTCCAGTCCCCCCCTATCCTCTCATCTGCAACATCTTGTGTCGCTGCTTGAGGGCATTTGCATCCCTGTCCAGTCCCCCCCTATCCTCTCACCTGCAACATCTTGTGTCGCTGCATGAGGGCATTTGCATCCCTGTCCAGTCCTCCCCTATCCTCTCACCTGCAACATCTTGTGTCGCTGCTTGAGGGCATTTGCATCCCTGTCCAGTCCTCCCCTATCCTCTCACCTGCAACATCTTGTGTCGCTGCTTGAGGGCATTTGCATCCCTGTCCAGTCCTCCCCTATCCTCTCACCTGCAACATCTTGTGTCGCTGCTTGAGGGCATTTGCATCCCTGTCCAGTCCTCCCCTATCCTCTCACCTGCAACATCTTGTGTCGCTGCTTGAGGGCATTTGCATCCCTGTCCAGTCCTTCCCTATCCTCTCATCTGCAACATCTTGTGTCGCTGCTTGAGGGCATTTGCATCCCTGTCCAGTCCTCCCCTATCCTCTCACCTGCAACATCTTGTGTCGCTGCTTGAGGGCATTTGCATCCCTGTCCAGTCCTCCCCTATCCTCTCACCTGCAACATCTTGTGTCGCTGCTTGAGGGCATTTGCATCCCTGTCCAGTCCTCCCCTGTCCTCTCACCTGCAACATCTTGTGTCGCTGCTTGAGGGCATTTGCATCCCTGTCCAGTCCCCCCCTATCCTCTCACCTGCAACATCTTGTGTCGCTGCTTGAGGGCATTTGCATCCCTGTCCAGTCCTCCCCTATCCTCTCACCTGCAACATCTTGTGTCGCTGCTTGAGGGCATTTGCATCCCTGTCCAGTCCTCCCCTATCCTCTCACCTGCAACATCTTGTGTCGCTGCTTGAGGGCATTTGCATCCCTGTCCAGTCCTCCCCTATCCTCTCACCTGCAACATCTTGTGTCGCTGCTTGAGGGCATTTGCATCCCTGTCCAGTCCTTCCCTGTCCTCTCACCTGCAACATCTTGTGTCGCTGCTTGAGGGCATTTGCATCCCTGTCCAGTCCTCCCCTATCCTCTCACCTGCAACATCTTGTGTCGCTGCTTGAGGGCATTTGCATCCCTGTCCAGTCCTTCCCTATCCTCTCACCTGCAACATCTTGTGTCGCTGCTTGAGGGCATTTGCATCCCTGTCCAGTCCTCCCCTATCCTCTCATCTGCAACATCTTGTGTCGCTGCTTGAGGGCATTTGCATCCCTGTCCAGTCCCTCCCTATCCTCTCACCTGCAACATCTTGTGTCGCTGCTTGAGGGCTTGCAGCTGTTGGAGCGAATGCAGGTGGGTGACATGGCACAGAAACCTGTGCGGTACACATTCATGCTGAGCGGGACACACTGTGAAGTACATGTTCAATGAGGCGGTACACAATGAAAACAAGTTCATATCTGATGGCGGGCTGCATGGCACTGGAACCTGTTCAGTATACATTAATGCCAGGCATTGCATAAACTAAAGAAAACATTGAGAACTGGAAGTGACACTCAAGCATGTCAAAACGAGGCTGGGCACTGTGAAGTGCGCGTCAATGTTACGCTGTACACTCTGTGCGTTGCATGCCATTGACAGGCGGTACATAAAGGGAAGTACATACGTTGATACCAGGCGGTACAGCACTTGTACTACATGTTCATACCAGGCGATACACTGAAAACATGTAAATAGCTGACGATACACACTGAAATATATGGCAACACTAGGCTGTACATGCTGTGTAGTATCATTTGGGCAGAACACACTAGGCACATCCTGGCATTATGCTGTACACATTGTGCAGTACATGTTGATGACATGCTGTAGTGCTGTACACACTGTGCAGTACATGTCACCATCAAGCGGTACCATGCAGATTTTATATGTGATGATGCCAGGCAGGACAGGTTGGGTTTTATTGGGTTGCATTGTACCGCATAGATTCACAGCAGGCAGACAGGCTGTACATATTTGAGGAAAACAGCATGAGTGTCATCTCAGCTGAGGGCCACACTCCTGGTAGTTCATAACTTGCATTGGTTGTAATGAGATGGAAAATATGAAATTGTCGCACACCTATTGAAATGTGATGCAAAAGCTAACGACCGCTGTCAGAGATACCGGTGTCATTGCTGCTGGCTACCCACAAACAGCCATGAGGTACGGATAATTACTGTACTTGGGTACATCATCGGTGATGCAACCTTCATCTGTGCCTCTTTTCTTGAGAACAAGTGTGACATGCTTGGTCATATACCTCAGAGTGCAGCATAACATGCGTGCATATGTCTGACCTACTTGGACAGCTCAGTTAGTGTCAGCGAGCCTCGCTGCATTGAATCGTACTCGAGGTACAGGCGGTACATGAGTACCTCATCGTCCAGTACAGTTCCAGCCAGCCGGGTCAGCAGCTTGAATGCCCGTGCGTGCACCTGCAGTACAATTCCGATTAAACTTTGTAGGACAGCAGTACCCAGCAGCTGCAGTACACAACGGTCCGCATTGAGGAGCATGTAAATATATCTGGCGCTTGTTAAGCGTCCATCACAGCCCTCATGCGCACTACATCCTTATAAACCCTACGCACTTAAACATCCCACCGCAACCTCTGCTTGGGTGGCTCAGGTTTGGACTCAAACCCCGAACCTACACGCTGGCCGCCGCACACCTTCTCTGAAGCCTAGGATTTATACCCTAATCCCTGAACCTTTCCTGGCTCTCTGAAGTCCAAAAACTAGGTAGCTTAATCTGCCTTGTTATCTGGGATTGAAACTGTCAACCCCAAATCATGACCTTCATATACAAGCCCTAAACTGTAACTCTTTTGAATCAGGAAGCAAGCCACAAACTGTACCATGTTGCCTAGGATTGCTACCCTAACCTTAAACCCTAGGATGCAAGACCTTAACCCTAAACCCTAGGATGCAAGACCTAAACCCTAAACCCTAGGATGCAAGACCTAAACCCTAAACCCTAGGATGCAAGACCTAAACCCTAAATCCTAACTTGTTAGTATTGGATGTAAGCCATGAACCCTCAACCCTACCTTGTTGGCCGGAGTTTGCAGGATGCTGAGTGTGGTACCCGCCTCCTCGAACGCGTCCATGATGTCATCAGCACTCACCTGGGGAGTTACGGCAACAAAGTGGGTTACGTCAAAAGGGGTTACAGCAACTGAGGTTACAATCTAACATCAAAAAGGGGAACAGAGATTAAGACCTGCTCAGCCTCCTTAAAACACATTCATGATGCCCTCAGCACTCCCCTGGGGGGTGACAACGAAAGGGGTTACGCCAACAAGGGCTATGGCAGGTTACCATCAAAATGGGTTAGGTCGAATGGGGATACGGCAACTGAGGTAACAGGTTCCCATCAAAAGGGCTTACAGAAGGTCTATATCCCATCCCAATTAGGCTCGGCCTCCTCAAACGTGTCTATGAATACATCCGTGCCAACCTGGGAGGTTCATGCATTGCGCACAAATGTCAGATTAGGATTCCTGAGTTCCATCAAGAGAACGCGTGCAGGAATGCGGAGAAAAGGTAGCTCATTACTCTTTACTCAAATGACAAACACATTTTTGGTTGGGTCTGGGTGGGTCTGGGTCTGGGTGAAAGGTTACCGGCCGTCCCCATTCAGAACAGCAGTGTCCGCATGATGGTGCACTGTTCATGCTTAGGGTTTAGGGGATAGCTAGGAACAAATTTTAAGACGTGCACCCTGCCTCAGCCATCCCCACGAAAACAACAAAAAAAGTCATCAAAAACTAGATTGTGCCAGAGTGGCCAGTGCCACCTGCTTTAACCCTGGAACAAACTTCCGGAAATGTGAATTGAAATAATAAACGGATCCGTGCTCACCCTCCCATGTCCATCTAAATTATAAATGGTTCCAGAGTGGCGAGTGCATCCCGACTTCACCTTAACAAATTAGAAATACCATTATTACTCATCAACTAATGATCCCACTCCTTGCTCACCCTCCCATCTCCATCTAGATCGAACAGGACGGAGAAGTAGAGCATGTCCGCCGGGGTGCAGGCAGGCGCCAGCAGGAGCAGCAGCTGGCCCAGGCCGGAAAAATTCATCTCACCCTGAAAGGTGTGAACATACGTGAGATCAGGTTGAAATAAGTGTGAAGGGGATAGATGCCAGCAGTGGCAGCGGTAGGCCCGTCTGGGCCAGAAAAGAACAGGCCTGGGTCTGAAAAAATGAAAGAATCCTTCACCCCTCGAAAGATATGAGCACACCACGGGAGATCAGATTAAATAAATTGCTTTTTAATACCCGAGGGAAGGCAAATCAAATCTACGGAAGGGGAATGGCAGGGGTTCACGGGACATTATTGTAACTGTTTTTTAATTTGCCCCTCATAGTGGGCGACAGAAGGGGGCAGCCTCTGATGCCAGTATGCCATTGTCATCCTTTACCCGTGCAGCCACCTGTTTAATCATTCAAACGGCAGATGTGGACAAATGCATTGACCCTGGGTTACCTGGGTGAAAAATAGTGATACAATGACAGCCAGGGTCATACCTTATCAGTGCCCCCCCTCCCACCCATTTCCCTATTTCCCCCTCTCCTGCTCCACTCACCCCTCCACTCACCCCTCCCAATGGTTGACAAAAGGGTCCTGCCATGGTTGCCAGAGTCATCCTCTGACTCCGCAGCCGCGCGTCCAATCGTTCAAATAGGAGGTTGGCGGCCGGGGTCTCCACGCGCTGCACATGGCGGTCCGGGCGCAGGCGACCAAACAGCCTCAAATCGCTGGTCGAGAGCAGCCTGAAAATGATTCAAAAGGGTTCAGGGTTCAGGCTCTGTACAAAGTGCACGTGGCGGTCCGGCGCAGGCGTCCAAACAGGCATAATTCGCTGGATTGGAGCAGCCTGAATAGGGTTTAAAATGTCCAGAATTTGGGGCCTTAGGTCTCCACGCGCTGAACGTGGCAGGCCGGGCCCGTTTGACCAAATAAACTCAGATCGCTGGTCTGGAGCATCCTGGAAAAGTTTAAAAAGGTTATCAGGGTTTAGGGTTTATAGTCCTGGTTATCCAGCCGCTACACATGGACATAACATCAAACCGTTGGTCGAGAGCAGTTTCAGGCGGCCTGAGCAGGGTTCAAAGGTCGCAGGGTCTTGTGTCCTGGTGTGAACACCTGCAGCATGCAGCAGTCAAGATGTGAGTGGCAAAATCGCCTCAGGTTGCTGGTTTGAGGCAGCCTTTAATAGGGTTCATAGGGTCCAGGGCTCAGGGCTTTCTGGTGTGAACACCTATTGGCGTCTCCCCCTTAGTGTCCGTCGCCCCTTAGTGTTGGTACGTTTTTCCTGTTAAGGGTTAAAATATCGCCTGTCCAGGTTTGCAGTGGCCTTGCTCCCTCAGGAAAAGCTCAGCCCGCCCCCGCCTCCACTGCGCCCACATACGTTTTCCTTTTAGGGGTTAAGAGGTTGATATGATCACATGTCCATGACTGCAATTGCCTTGCTCCCTCAGGAGGAGTCATCCCCACCCCACTCCACCCCAGCCTCCTGTGCGGTGAGCTGAGGTTAATCAATGTAATAGGTATGATCCATTGAGCACCCGTCCATTACTGTTAATGTTTGATTACGCAGAGATCTCATCACCTGTCCAGATCTGCAGTGGCCTTGCTCCCTCGGGAGGCATTCCCCCGTCTGATTGGGTTGCCCCACACAGCTGCGCCTCCGCCGCCTCCCCCTCCTCCCTTTTGCTTTGACGTAGGCAGGAAGACCAGGTTGGACAGCGGGTCGAGAATGAATTGATGTCCGATGTAGATGAGGGGCTCCAGACTGATTTCCTGAAGCCGCATGATCTGAAAGTGGGATTCAGATTTCACATATTAGGGCAGCAGGGAGACCAGCATGAACTGATGACCAAGATAAATAAGGGGCTTGAGACTGAATTCCTGAAGCCGCATGATCTGAAGGGGGGACTCAGACCTCAGATTTTAGGGCTGCAAAGGGGAAGAAAGACCACGCTGGAGAGCAGGTCCAGCATGAACTGATGACCAAGATAGAGAAGGGGCTTGAGACTGATTTACTGAAGCCGCATGATCTGGACGAAACCGGGGGGCAGAGGGTTAATGTGTTGGATGAAGGGCTGCAAAGGGGCAGGAATATTAATGAGGGCCAGTCGAGGATGAACTGCTGGTACTAATGGAGGACAGGGGGATCTTGGTGCACTCAGCCCTGCTGGTTTAGCCTCCTGCATCAGGCCGGTTGAACTTTTTTATCCCCATCAGCCGCGGGGTGTGTTCAACGGATCACACACATGAAAGAGGGATGGTTCCCGGATAAACTAATGGCACTGGTACTGATGGCACTGATGGAGGACAGGATGTCTTGGTGCACTGGGCCCTGCTGGTTGAGCCAGTGTTGGCTGCACACCTCTTACCCACCTCTTCAGGTGACACCCACCTCTTGCTGAGTTCTCGTCGCACCATGTCTACCCTGATGCTGACTAGGATTTTGTAAGGTCAAGTATTGTGATTTTAAGATGTGTGGTGAAAGCTGATGAGGATGGCTCAGGGTTCGCATGCCTCCCACTCAGAATGCGCACCGTGTCCACCCCGATGCTGCCGGCCTCCGGCATCATGGCTGCTGTGCCTGCACCTCGTCCCGTCCCTGAAGTGGCCTGCACAGGGGGCGTGCCACAAGTGCAATCCAGCTACAATTCAGCTACAGCTAAATCACCATTCATCTACCATTTAGGTACTCCTTGTCAAGGTGAGGAGCCACGCCATCACCAGTGATTGAGTGTTCTTTGTACTGTGATTCAGCTATAATTCAGCTACAATTCAGCTACAACTGAATCATCATCCATCTACCATTCAGGTACCCCTCGTCAGGGTGAGGAGCCCCGCCATCACCAGGGATTGAGTGTTCCTTGTAGTGTGCTTCAGCTACAGTTCAGCTATAATTTAGCTATTTATATGCAGCATCACATGTCACGAGTCCCTTGTACGATTAAATCTCGGCTATGCCAGGCCTGACCTTACCAGCCAGGGCAAATGAGCCTCACCTTGAAGTGGGCCAGGGCAAACGGGTCGTTCGGGTCCCCCGTGCGAACCTGAGTGTGGACAATTCACAATGTCAACCTTACTGTACTTCTGTGAGTGTCACGACAGTACACGATGATATAAATAGTGGACTCTGCGGCATGCCCTGCAGCTTGGTTACCAGCCACAATGGTCTTGCTTAGGCCCCCATCAACCCAGTGAAAACCGCCTGGCGTGCCATCAGTTAATGGGCAACATCCTTTCAGCAAGGCGCATCTCATGTGAGCCCCAAACTGCCACCAAATATATCTTGAGCCTCATGACATAAATCTCAAGTCCTCACCAGGTTTACCCTAAATCCTCACCTGCTTCATCCTTAACCCTGACCAGCCGAACCCCATGCTCTTGCCAGCTTAACCCATAAACCTCGACAACACGAAACTTGCCAGCTTAACCCTGAACCTCAACAGCATAAACCTCACCATATAAACCCTAACATGCTTATCCCTGAACCCACACCGGCGAAACCCTCACACAGACATCCCTAAACCTTTACCAGTAATACCCTGAGAGAAACTGAAAAGGGCAGCACTCATTGACTTAATCCTACCCCTCAACTGCACAATCCCTTTTGGCTTAGACCTAAAAGTATACATTACAAACCTCACCGGAAAATCCCTTCACTTCACATGCCCATCCCTAAACCCTCACCTGATTAAAAGTCACATACCCATCCCTAAACCCCCACCGGCTTTAAAGTCACAGGCCCATCCCTAAACCCTCACCAACTCAAAAGTCTCATGCCCATCCCTTAACCATCACCAAATATAACCTAACAGGTCCATCCCTAAACCCTGACTAGGTTAACCTCAAATAAACTGAACAGCATAAACCTCAAAAACTCATCCTAAACCTCAAAATACCCACCCTCACGAGCTCAACCCCACCCCCTAACAGCAAAAAGCCTCACCGGTGATCCATCGATCTCTAGACCATCTGTGAGGTATGTCAGGTCCAGCCGCTCACGCTCCGAAACCTCTGGCCGCCACTCCAGCTCCGCCGAGGCGGTCGAGGCGCCAAATGGGGCTGCGGCAACCAGGGGCTCCTGGGCCTGCCGAGCGCGCACTGCCGCAATCTCTGACTGCTTTGCCTGGGAGGAATGCAGGACGGGCGGAGGGGAGGGGTGGGTGAAGGCATAGCGGCACGATATGGTAAAGGTTAATCTGGATGGGACAATTAAGGTTGCTCGATACGGGGCATGATATGGCACAGGGTAAGCTATATTGTACTGCCAAGGCTGCTCAACACAGCACGGTACGGCACAGGCTACCCTGGATTGTACTGCCAAGGGTCGCCATTGAGCAGTGAGCAGGAATAAGTGGGACCAGGGTAAGAGGAATCAATAGTGGGGGCTATCCGGTCTGAGCGGGGATAGCAGAGGCGTACAGCCCAAAAGTGTAACATACTGTACTGTAGCCTGTACCTCAGCCTGTGTCTGGAACTCAATCCATACCGCATAATGTACTGCATTATGTACATGCATTGTACTGCATATTGTACCACATAATGTACCTGCACCGCACTGCACAGATCCAGCTTTGGGATGCACACATTGTGGCCACGGTTGGTGCCGTGCACCTTACGCTGCATTAGGGTACCGCATTATGTACCGCATCCCGTACCTGCAATGCGGTACGCAGCTCCTGCATTGAGATCCATCCATTATGGTCGCTGTCTGCACGTGCCTTGAGTTGCATGAGGCAGCGCTCCAGCCGCCGGTCACTCAGATCAGGGCGAACGTACTGCAGGAGATAGGCAGGTGGGAGGCAGTACAGGCAGGAGTGCTTCTCAGGTGTGAGAGTGCAAGTACCGCTTTGGCACACTGACAGCAGCAACAACTGTCACACTGGCAACAGCTACAACTGCCCAAAATTGAGCATGTGTATGAGGTCAGAGGTGTGAAGCGTCCACTGAGAATGAATTTCCAGATGTTATGCTGTACACAATGCTTTGTAACAAACGCACGAATAAAAGCTACAAAGAAAGGCACACTTTAGCAAACGTACAGAGGGCGCTTGCAACAGGAACAAGAGAAACAGCAACAACCGTCACACCTTGAGCATGCACATGAGGTGGAAAAGGAATCCCTGGAGACTACATGTTCAGGCCCAACTACACATAATGCTCTTGCAACAAAAACAGCAACAACAACAGCAACACTCGTCACACCTTGAGCATGCACATGAGGTGGAAAAGGAATCCCTGGAGACTACATGTTCAGGCCCAACTACACATAATGCTCTTGCAACAAAAACAGCAACAACAACAGCAACACTCGTCACACCTTGAGCATGCGCGTAAGGTCAGATGTGGAGAGGGAACCGTCACCGTTGCTGTCGAACCGCTTAGCCAGCGTCTCCAGCGGTACACGACAACGCATCAGATGCTCTGCCAAAAGAAGCAGGGCATCAGCAGGGCCCGATGGCTGGGAGGGAGTGCCGGTGCCGGCTCCAACACCGCTGCTGGTTGCGCGGGCGGCTGCAGCGGCGGCAGCCGCATGCCGGTTGAAGGTTCGGATGATGTCCTCGAAAGGGAGCTGAATGCAGGTACAAAACATCGGTTTACATACAGGTGGATGGTTGAGTATTGGTTGTATATTATGCACACACATGTGCAGTATGGCAGGGGGGTTCAGTGTGCCTGTATGTACACCATCTGCACATCGCTCGCTGCAACAATGGGTATGAATACAAGTATGAACTAAGTACACCAGTGCGTACATCTGTACCGCACACCTGTCGTACGCAGCTGGGTTCAGCGCGCCCCGTATGTACGTCATCTGCACGTAGCTGACAGTGACTATAGGACTGAATGAAATTAATAACTATGGGCACCAGTGTGTAATTGTGTACATCTGTAATACACACCTGCAGTACGGTGGCCGGGTTCAGCGCTCCTTAGATGTACACCATCTGCACCTCGCTGACTGCAACAGCGGGTATGTATGCAAGTATGAACTGCATACACCAGTGTGTACATCTGTACTACACACCTGCAGTACGGCGGCCGGGTTCAATGCACCTCGGATGTACACCATCTGCGCCTCGCTGACTGCCGGCCACACCGTCCGTACCAGCTTACGGAGATCCGGCGCGTCCAGGCAGGAATTCCCGTTGATGTCGGAGCGGCGAAGAAGCTCCCTTAGGGAGACCTTGTGAAGGGTTCAGGTTAAGGGTTTAGGGTTTAGGGTGTAGGGTTGAGGAGGCACTGTCACGATTGTCTATTTCCTGTTCGTACTTGGGCTTCAGGGCTGAGGGTTTTGGGTTCACAGGTACGCTTCAGGTCCAGTGTTTAGGGTCAAAGGTTCAGAGACTTAACGGGTTCAGTCCGAAAACAGCTCCTGGGCTACGGATTCAAACTTCCATAGTGCTGGAGCCAGGATGGGGCAATGCAATCAGGAATCTACAATCAGGAATCTGGGCGTATCAGAGGGTCAGATATGAACAGCAGGCAGAGGACAGACAAAGCCATTTCTCCAACAAAAACAGAGGGAATCAGAAGAAATATGCCACAGGTTATTCACCCTTCAAAAACAGGATTCACACTTCACACAATCAGCCACACATTTGTCAGAACCTTGTAGCCATCTCACACCACAGGCACAAGCCGGTGCTGACCTTGTGGGAGTGCATGTGGGCCTGCAGGGTCACGAAGAAGTGTGACACTGCCGACCTTGGGTTGGAGACAGAGGTGCCAGACGCGCCGCTGCCGCCACCCGCAGCGGCGGGGGCCATCGCCGGGCGACGTCCGGGCGTTGCCCCGCCGCCTGTAGTACCTCCGGGCTGCAGGCCACGGCGGTCGCCGCCACGGGCTGCGGCAGCGGCGGCTGCCGGGCCGTGTCCCTTCCTAGCTGCTTCAGTGTAGGTATGATCGGCCATGTCCAGCGCCTTGGAGATCTCCTTCAGGGAGCGGCGGTTGTCTGAGGCATGGATGTAAACATGAGACAGAATGTACCTGAGGGGAGGGGGGCAGGCGGAGATTCAGGAGGGCGGTATTCTGGACAGTTAGGCGGAGGCGGGAGAAGTGGGGCAGCAAATGTCTTGAACGTGATTCAAATGGCTGTTCTGACTGTGCACGTCCCTTCTCGCTGGCTAGTTGCTGCTCCAGTGAGGCAGTACAAACATCATAAAAATGTGCCTTGCCTCCTCCATCGACCTGCTTCCTGCTCCTCCGCTCTAATGCTCCCAAGCCCCTTTCCCCTACCCTCCTCCCCGCAACCTCACCTGAACTCCCATGAGGCAAGATCTGGATTGATGATCCTCAGAAATGCGATGCACATCCACTGCACTTCCCTTCCTGCCCCCCTGACCCCGGAACATGTCCCCCCGCTGACATCCCCCCTCTTTTCAACTCACCCCTCCCAGCAGTTGACAAATGGGGCCTGCCATGACCCCCCCCCTGCACACACACCACCACCCGGCAACCTCACCTGACTCTTAACCTCCCTATAAGTAAGACCTGGGCCGAGGAACTTCAAGGTCGTGACCCACGCCCCTTAACTTCCTTTCCTGCCCATCTCACCTGACCCCCCCCCCCCCTCATCTGACCGCCCCATTTCCTCTCTCCTCTCAACCACCTCCCCTGCCACCTCACCTGACCACCCCACCCACCCACCCACCCTCACCTGACCTCCCCATTCTCCCACTCCTCTCAATCCCCCCCTGCCATCTCACCTGACCTCCCTAGAAGTTAGACCTGGGTCGAGGATCCTCAAGAACGTGACCCATTGAGCCGGCTCCAGCCAACCTGAGGATTGAATATCGAGACTGGAGAAGATGGCCTGTGCATGAGGCTGAAGGGAGAGGAGTGGAGGGGGGAGGGGGGCATGAAGCTGAAGGGAGAGGAGTGGAGGGGGGGGGAGGGGCATGAGAGTGAAGGGGGAGGAGTGGAGGGGGGGGGGGCATGCGAGTGAAGGGAGGGGAGTGTGGGGAGTGTGGGGGGGGCATGAGACTGAAGTGAGAGGAGTGGAGGGGGGGGGGGGCATGAGACTGAAGGGGGGGGAGTGGAGGGGGTGGGGGGGGGGGCATGATAATGAAGGAGAGGGAAGATAAACCTCGGTATGAAATTTTGAGGGGCAATAGGACAGGGTTTAGGTTACCGGGTTAGGATTTTAGGGCAGAGATGCAGAGACCACTGGTCTATGGTTTAGATTTCAGGCTTAGAGTTCAAGGCTTAGGGTTTAGGGTGTTGGGTGTTGGTTGTAGTTACGAATACTCAAATCTACATGAGGTTATAATACCTCCCAAGCGAGCCCGCCGTCCTGACCTTGTCCAAGAGTATTATGCTTGCTACCCGTTGCAGACTGTGTGCCAGGGCGCTGCCAGAACCCACCTACTAGTTGCAGGCTTTGTGCCAGGGCGCTGCCAGAACCCACCTACTAGTTGCAGGCTTTGTGCCAGGGCGCTGCCAGAACCCACCTACTAGTTGCATGCTTTGTGCCAGGGCGCTGCCAGAACCCACCTACTGGTTGCACTCTTTGTGCCAGGGCGCTGCCAGAACCCACCTACTAGTTGCAGGCTTTGTGCCATGGCGATTCCAGAACCCACCTACTAATTGCAGACTGTGTGCCAGGGCGCTGCCAGAACCCACCTACTAGTTGCAGGCTTTGTGCCAGGGCGCTGCCAGAACCCACCTACTAGTTGCAGGCTTTGTGCCAGGGCGCTGCCAGAACCCACCTACTAGTTGCATGCTTTGTGCCAGGGCGCTGCCAGAACCCACCTACTGGTTGCACTCTTTGTGCCAGGGCGCTGCCAGAACCCACCTACTAGTTGCAGGCTTTGTGCCATGGCGCTGCCAGAACCCACCTACTAGTTGCAGGCTTTGTGCCAGGGCGCTGCCAGAACCCACCTACTAGTTGCATGCTTTGTGCCAGGGCGCTGCCAGAACCCACCTACTGGTTGCACTCTTTGTGCCAGGGCGCTGCCAGAACCCACCTACTAGTTGCAGGCTTTGTGCCATGGCGATTCCAGAACCCACCTACTAATTGCAGACTGTGTGCCAGGGCGCTGCCAGAACCCACCTACTAGTTGCAGGCTTTGTGCCAGGGCGCTGCCAGAACCCACCTACTAGTTGCAGGCTTTGTGCCAGGGCGCTGCCAGAACCCACCTACTAGTTGCATGCTTTGTGCCAGGGCGCTGCCAGAACCCACCTACTGGTTGCACTCTTTGTGCCAGGGCGCTGCCAGAACCCACCTACTAGTTGCAGGCTTTGTGCCATGGCGATTCCAGAACCCACCTACTAATTGCAGACTGTGTGCCAGGGCGCTGCCAGAACCCACCTACTAGTTGCAGGCTTTGTGCCAGGGCGCTGCCAGAACCCACCTACTGGTTGCAGGCTTTGTGCCAGGGCGCTGCCAGAACCCACCTACTGGTTGCATGCTTTGTGCCAGGGCGCTGCCAGAACCCACCTACTAGTTGCAGGCTTTGTGCCAGGGCGCTGCCAGAACCCACCTACTGGTTGCACTCTTTGTGCCAGGGCGCTGCCAGAACCCACCTACTAGTTGCAGGCTTTGTGCCAGGGCGCTGCCAGAACCCACCTACTAGTTGCAGGCTTTGTGCCAGGGCGCTGCCAGAACCCACCTACTAGTTGCATGCTTTGTGCCAGGGCGCTGCCAGAACCCACCTACTGGTTGCACTCTTTGTGCCAGGGCGCTGCCAGAACCCACCTACTAGTTGCAGGCTTTGTGCCATGGCGATTCCAGAACCCACCTACTAATTGCAGACTGTGTGCCAGGGCGCTGCCAGAACCCACCTACTAGTTGCAGGCTTTGTGCCAGGGCGCTGCCAGAACCCACCTACTAGTTGCAGGCTTTGTGCCAGGGCGCTGCCAGAACCCACCTACTAGTTGCATGCTTTGTGCCAGGGCGCTGCCAGAACCCACCTACTGGTTGCACTCTTTGTGCCAGGGCGCTGCCAGAACCCACCTACTAGTTGCAGGCTTTGTGCCATGGCGATTCCAGAACCCACCTACTAATTGCAGACTGTGTGCCAGGGCGCTGCCAGAACCCACCTACTAGTTGCAGGCTTTGTGCCAGGGCGCTGCCAGAACCCACCTACTGGTTGCAGGCTTTGTGCCAGGGCGCTGCCAGAACCCACCTACTGGTTGCATGCTTTGTGCCAGGGCGCTGCCAGAACCCACCTACTAGTTGCAGGCTTTGTGCCAGGGCGCTGCCAGAACCCACCTACTGGTTGCACTCTTTGTGCCAGGGCGCTGCCAGAACCCACCTACTAGTTGCAGACTGTGTGCCAGGGCGCTGCCAGAACCCACCTACTAGTTGCAGGCTTTGTGCCAGGGCGCTGCCAGAACCCACCTACTGGTTGCATTCTTTGTGCCAGGGCGCTGAAAGAACCCACCTACTAGTTGCAGGCTTTGTGCCAGGGCGCTGCCAGAACCCACCTACTAGTTTCAGGCTTTGTGCCAGGGCGCTGCCAGAACCCACCTACTAGTTGCAGACTGTGTGCCAGGGCGCTGCCAGAACCCACCTACTAGTTGCAGGCTTTGTGCCAGGGCGCTGCCAGAACCCACCTACTAGTTGCAGGCTTTGTGCCGGGGTGCTGCCAGAACCCACTTTCACCTCCACTCTGTTCCTTCCAACAGGATGATGGACCATACATCCTACAGTGAGGCGTAAGAGCCCTCCCGACCGTGTTTGGGTGAAACATCCCGTCCTCATGCTGCAGACTGTAGGCCAGGGCGCTGCCAGGGTGCTGCCTTCACCTCAAATTTTGGAATCTGATAGGGTTCTAAACCCTGAACCATCCATGATATGTTAAGGCAATATAGCCATCGTGACCAAGTTTGGGTGTCACAACTTCCCGCTGCAAGCTGCAGGTTGTGTGCCAAGGCGCTATCAGGGCATGCCTGCACTTAACATTCTAGCCTCCAAAATATTTATAAACCCTTACATTCTAGCCTCCGAAACCTTTATAAACCCTCGATATTACATTTAGGCGACAGTGCCCTCCCCACCTCATTATGGTGCAGTGTACCTGCCACCCGTTGCAGGCTGGTGGGGCAAGGGGCTTGCTCAGGACCCCGTCATCTGAAGGTTCATAAACCCTATATCATGAACGCATTAGTTCAACTCGTCCATCATGCCCTCCCTACCTAGTTATCATGCAGCATCCTTGCCACCCGTTGCAGGCTGGGGGGGGAGGAATGCTCCCGGGGCCTGCCTCCACAACAGGTTCCCATAACCTAATGGTCTACAAACCCTATAACCTGCACCCTGAAGCTGAAATGTACATAATTCCTAACTTATTCTGTAATGGTGCAGTGCCCCTGCCAGCCGTTGCAGGCTGGGTGTCAGGACGCTGCCGAGGCCTGCCTCCACATCAGTTCCAGTCTCCAGATTGCTTATTAACCCTTAACCCTGCACCCATGAGCAGAGATCGTGCATAGTACCCTCCCTACCTTGTTGTGGTGCAGAGTACCCGCCACCCGCTGTAGGATGGGTGCCAGGACGCTGCCGGGGCCTGCCTCCACTTCCGCCACTGCCTCGTAGCACTCCTCTCCGGCATACTCCACATCCTCAAGATACACGCGGCCGTCATTATCGAAATCCATCAGGGCCTGGAGGGGGGAGGCAGCAGGATTACAATTATCAGGGGGTGATCAATGTAAAGAGGTGGATGTGGCTGTTTTCGTTCAAGTCATCATCAGGGCCTGAAGAGGGGAGACAGCAGGATTGAAATTATGTGGTGATAAATGAAAATAGGTTGATACGTCTGTTTCTCTCAAGTCATCATCAGGGCCTGGCATACAGCGTGGCAAATCCACCAAAATAATTATATGATTGAATTTTAGCGCAGGTTCCGGAAAATGAAAAAGAGGTTGCTCCGCCTGTCGTCATCCAGTTTCATCATCAGGGTCTGACTTACAGCCTCACATATAGTCCGGGCGGGGAGATGACGTGTCCAGGAAAAAAATAACGATATTATATTGCACTGGTAGGCAAAATATAGAAGGCCCTTCGATGTAAATACTATTTTAATTGACTTCCTATTATTATTATAATAGATAATTAACTCTTGCAAGATCTGGGCATGGCCTGTGACATCAGGCTTGACGAGCAGTGCACTTATGTACCGCTCATGGTAAAATACTATGTACCGCCTATCGTGAGGTACATTGCCCCTGTTGCTGCTAGGCTGGGCATAGCTTGTGCCATTATGCCAGGCATTAAAGCATTCTCCAGTATATACTGCCTACAGTGAAGTACGCCGTACTGCCTAAAATGAAGTACTGCACCTCTGTTGCTGCCAGCCTAAACATAGCATATTTCATCCAGCCACAGAATACATCATACTCGGGGGTGTACTGCCTGTCATGACGTACTTGCACTGCCTGCCATGAAATACTGTGTACTGCCTCCCATACAGCACTGTATACTGCCTACCATGAAGTACTGCGCCTCTGTTGCTGCCAGGCTGGGCATGGCCTCCGCCATCAGGCCCGACAGCTCGCCCTCCACCTCCAGCGCGCCGTCCAAGTCAGCATCGAGCACAGCAAACAAGTCCTCCAGGGCCAAACCCTTCCGCTACAGGCACAAGATGACAAGGGTTTAGACTTCCGCGTTTTGGGTTCCGGTCTACCATACACAGGTCCCCTGGGCCAGACCCTTACGCTGTGGGTAGGGGGTGCAGGATCAACTTTTGTGATACGTTAAATCAGGGGTTTCAACCCTAAACAGAGCCGCTAGCATGCCATCCAGGTCAGCGTCCAGCATGGCAGACAAATCCTTCAGTGTCAAACCCTTGCACTACAGGCATGATACAGGCAGGGTTTAGTCTTAAGGGTTTCGGGTTCTGTGTCACGACAGGCAGGTCCTACAGCGCAGAACCCTAGCGGTACAGGCACAATATGGGAAGGGTTTACTCCTCCGGGTTTCAGAAGCAAGCCCTTGCGCTGGCGTGCAGAGGTTTTGGGTACGATACAGGATTTCACTCAACACATTGAACCCTAAAGGTGGTTGTAGGTAGGCAGGTCCTCCAGCACCAGGCCTTCACGCTGAGAGTGGGGGTATGCTGATATAGGGGGATAAGAACTTGAAGGGTTGGTGTATAACGGGATGGGAGCAGATTCAAATAGGCTGTGAAAGGTATAATAGAGCCGGCAGGGTGCAGGGTGCAGGGGATGCGGGGCACTGGGTTTGCCTGATGGTATGAAGCCAACCTCTGAGGTATGAACGTCCTCACTTACAGGTATGAAACCAATCCCTGAGGTATGAACATCCTCACCTGAAGGTATGAAGCAAGGGCTCCATGCAGGTCCCTCTCAGTGGCCGGCGTCAGGAACACGGCACGTCCCTGTAGGTGTGAACAATGTTGTGTGGCAGTGTGAACATGTGTGACAAAATGAGTATATCCCTGTACACATGCGCATTGTGTGAATCCCCTGGAAACACTTCATAACCTGCTCCGGAGCCGCTCCCCTCCTTTGCCCTTTTTCCCACTCCTTCAAATCGTATCTCTCGCCTGAACCTTCCCCCTCAATTTCTCCGGAGGTGCACCACCCTCCCCATCAATTTTCCACACACCTGCTATTTGTGTGAAACTGTGAACTCACCTGTACTCAGCTCCCAACCAGGTCTGATCCCTTCCCTCCCTCCCTTTACCCCACACCTTCAATTTGTATTTTTCGCCTAGACCCGCTTACCACCTACTCTGGAGGTTGCAACCAACCGCTTCAAGCCCCCTCTATAAGTGTGACCTCACAAGAAACCACTTTCCAACTTGCTCCATGCCCCCCCCACCCTTTTCCCACATCATCTATTTGAGTGACACCACCTGAGCCCACTTCCCAGCATGCTTTGGAGCCTACGTCCTCTCACTTTTCCCCACTCCTGTTATTTGTGTGACCTCACATGCAAACAACCCCCAAAGTACTCCGGAGCCGCTCCACACACACCTCACTTTTTCCCACACCTGATATTCGTGTGACCTCAACTGGATGCACTTATCAACTTCCCCCTGAGCCGTTCACCCCCCCCCCCCCCCATGCCCTCACCCTTTTCCCCACATCTGTGAATTGTGTGGACTCACCTGGACCCACTTCCCAACCTGCTCCGGAGCTGCTCCACCTCGGACCTCCTTGTACAACAGCTTGCTAACCGAATCCAACAGAAACGGCCTGCCATCCATCTGGACCTCCTGAGGCAAAAAGGGAGGAAGAGAAGCAGGTGTCACTGTATTATTATTAGGGGTGGGGGATACAAAGCTGTATTATTATCATGCATCTACTGTACGTGTGCTAAGTCCACTTAAGGTTTCTTGCAGTGAACTTATGAAGCTAAATGAACTCAACACTGAAATAAATGTTCACGTGCTTGCCTTCGCTCACGATCACTAGTAAGGCAGTTCAGGGGTGAGGGGGGGGAGGGGTCTGCCTAGCTTCCCACTAGCTTCCAGTATAGTTTATGGCTAGCTTGCTGCTAGCTTCATGCATAGCTTTCTACCACATCACCTAGCTTCCTCCCAGCTACCTATACAGCTTCCCCGGTTGCCGCAAGCTTTAACAACAGCTCCTGTAACTGCACGTACCTTCCTGCAAAGATCCCTGCCACATCACCTAGCTTCCCGCTGACCTCATGAACACCTGTCGCCACGGCACATAGCCCCCTAGCTCCTTGCGCAGCATCCTGCTAGTCAATGAACAACTTGCGCCACAGCACATAGCTCCCTAGCTCCTTGTGCAGCATCCCGCTAGTCTATGAACAACTTGCGCCACAGCACATAGCTCCCTAGCTCCTTGCGCAGCATCCCGCTAGTCTATGAACAACTTGCGCCACAGCACATAGCTCCCTGCTCGCTTCTTGTACAGGTTCCCAGGTCCCTGCTACCTGTCTGCACAGCTTCCTGCCACAGCACCTAGCTTCCTGCGACTGCACGTAACATCCCGCAGTCTTCATGTACAGCTTATGCCTTGTCTATGTATAGCTTCTGCCACAGCACCTAGCTTCATGCTAGGTTCATGCACAACATCCCGTTACAGCACCTAGCTCCCCTCTAGCTTCCTGTATAGGTTCCCCCTGGCTTCATGTATAGCTTCCGTTACATAAACCTAGCTTCCCACTAGCTTCCTGTACAGCTTCCTGCGACCGTTATGTACAGCTTTTACCCAGTTCCTCACCGGGACAGCACCTAGCATCCCGCCATCACACCTTGCTTCCCCCTCCGTGACTGACCTGCAATGCGAGGGGGCCCGGCCCGCTCCTGCCGCCTGAAGCCCCGCCACGGCCAGCATCCCAATTATCATGCTCTCCGCCGCCGCCACCGCTCTCCGCACGGAGCGCCTGCTGCTGCTGCTGCGCCCTGCCTGTGGTGCCCGACGGCCCGTCGCCGCCGCGCCCCTGCCCCTGGAGAGCCCCCGACCCTGGTCGCAGGCGGAGGTTCTCCAACAGCCCCGCCGCCGAAACGCCCGGCTGCCCCTTGGGCCTTCCTCCGCCCTGCGCCCCTGTTTGCCCTGGAGAGCCCTCCTCTTCATCAAAGAGACCAAACTTCTCCCGCCCCTTATCACCAGGCGGCCTGCTGGCAACCTTACTGCCACTTCCTCCTGCCCCTTCGTCCGCCAAGAGGCCATACTCCTCCTTCCGGCCTTTGGAGGCGCCGCCGCTGCCGCTTCGGCCCGCTCCCCTGCCGTCAGCCTCATCAAACAGACCAAACTTCTCCTCTGCAGGCTTGCGATACCCGGACGCCTCGGTCGCAGGTGCGGGCGAGGCCTGCGCGGGGCGGTGCTGCGGCCCTCCCCCCCCTCTTCCTCCCCCTCCCCCTCGACCTTCCTCCAATAAGAGACCAAACTGCTCCCCGCGGCCCGCAGGACCGCCGGATCCACCAGGATTTGCAGAAGAGCTAGAGCGGACATCAACCGGCAAGCCTGGTCTTCCCCCGCCAACACTGCCTCCTCCTCCTCCACTCCCGCCTCCCCCGTCCTTGAGGCCACTGACACGGTCTGCGGGCGAGCTACCTCTCCCATTACCGCCGCCACTGCCACCAACGACACCACCCGCTGCAACATCAGATAGAAGCCCAAAGCCGCCGTCGTCCTCCGGTTTGCTCCTCGCACTCGATCTGCCACCGCTGCCTCCTCCGCCCCCACCGCCGCCATCGCCGCCGCTGCCACGAGCTCCGGCCGCAGCAGGGGCAGCGACCACATTGAAGCTGAACTTGTCCTCGCCTTGACCGCCGTCTCCTCCTGCACTCGGCTCCGACCGGCCCGTGCCCAGCCCGCTCGCCCCTGGCCGGCCTGGCTGCTGCCCGAGGGCGCGCATCGGAGATTCCACCCGCTGACCGTCCATCACATCGTCCAGCAAACCGAACCCGCCCAAAGCCTTACTTGGAGACTCAAAGCCTTTGTCAGGCGCAGGCTTGAGCGCACCACTACCACCGGAACCAGGCAGCAGCTTGACAGCAACACCACTACTGCCATCGCCGCCGCCGCTGCTGGCAGCGGCGTCGCTGAACAGCCCGAATCCGCCGCCGCCACCACCCCCGCCACCGCCATCGTCTCGCTTCACAGGTACCGGCTCTTCCAAAGCCAAGTCGTCGACGCCGCCCTTCTTGGGAGGTTTGCCGCGGCTGACGGGGGGCGGTGAGTCTCCGTCCTCTTCATCTAGGCCAAACCCCATGCTGCTGCTGGTACGACTTCTGCTGCTGCTAGCGCTACTGCTTCAGACAGCTGTTGCTGCTTCTGTTGCTAAATCAAACAGCTAAAAGCGTTGCTTGGGACCACCGTGTCTATGTCGTCTTTGTCCCGTTGATGCACAGCCTGCACCTGCAGAGGTCAAGGGGGAAGAAATAAGATGATGCTCGCACAGAGGGCCATGCCTGGAGGCCCGCATGGGGAAATGCATGGGTCGGTGCATGGGCTGGTGCATGCAGGTCTGCATGGCGTGATGCAGGGGTTGGTGCACAGAAATCTGCATGGGATGCATCCATGCAACGGCACAGGAGGCATGCATATTCTTGTTAGCATGCAAGGGCATGATAGGTGCATGCATGCTAGCGCAGCACAGGGTGCATGCATGCTGGTTCTTGATAGGATGCATGCATGCAAACATGCTAGGGCATGATATTCGCATGCATGCTAGTGCGGCACAGGGGGCATGCATGCAACTGCATAATATGATACATGCATGCAAGCATGCTAGGGCATAATAGTTGCATGCATGTTAGTGCGCCACAGTAGACATGCATGCAAGTGTATGAAAGGATGCATGCATGGTCAACACCTCGTCCTGGCATGATTTCACTTATGCCCAATTGCCCACCCGCTCGTAATTTGCCTACTTGTCCACACCAACATACAACGCGTGCATGCAAGGGCATCACAGGAGGTTAGAAAGCATGCATGGCAAATTCCCCGCCTCGCATTCCGCAAAACACATGCATGCAAGTTTGGGACACATGGAATGCTTGCATGGTCAACGTCCAATTCCTCTTGCCAACCCAGTTGGATGCCTACAGGCTGCCGCATACAAACTGTCTCATCTGGGTAGCGTTATTTTCATTCGATTTCCTGGCCCAATAATGAGAGAACTAGCCCCTGCGGCCTTACCCGCTGCAGCTCTGGTTGAGCCAGCGGGTGGCGGTTTATGGATTGACCGGGCCGCGTGTTCGGGTCTCACGTGCGTCCCAGGCTCGACATGCCTGTCTGATGTTGAAATCAAAATCTCTGCTTCGATAATCTTTCAGATACCGTGCCTCCGAACTGCACGTCGACGCTCGCCGCGATGTGTAACCGGTGCTTGCAACACCAAACAAAGAGACCAACCCGGGTAAGACCTGAAATTGCTACGTCGGGGGGGTTAAAACATTTTCGTCTACAGCGACGCTGGCAAGGAGTCTGAATGAATGAGGCGCAAAGAGAGAGGAAGTAGCAGAAATATGGGAACTGCCGTACAGACAGAAAACACTAAAACAGCCCTCTGATTTGCATCACAGTGTTCTCTGTTCAATCATGATTGGACCGTATACAATTAGATTGACCATTCATAAAGCTTGTTCGTAAACGGTTCGGAAATGGTGTTGCATGCTGCATGCATGTGCAGCATGCAACTTCACATACTAGTGAATTTCCCATTGATCCTTCAGAATACATGTGTGACTTGTCTCTCCCATGTAGCGATGGTGGTGGCATGCATGGACCAACAGCCCCTGCATCTTTTATTTTGCTTTTGCTGTGACTTAACAAGTGTGAGGCAGGCCGCCCAACCCTAGAAAACCTGAGACGCTAACACAAAAAAACAGCCCGGGTGCGAGGGGGGGCAAAAAAACTGGATACACCCCATCCTCGAAAGTTGTAGAGCTTAACGAGAGCTTTCCATATCTGGACTTGAAATTGTTTTTGGCCCAGGGGGCTGGGAGATATGGAGGGGCAAAGGGGGGGGAGGGGGGTTTTGGAAATTTTAGTATCTTTTATTTTAAACATCAGATTGAGACGGTAGCTACACCGTTGCATTTCTAATGTCATTTGCTACAGATATAAAAATGTCTGCGCAGTACACCAGACCCCCCTTGGCATGCAATTTAAGCAAGGGGGGGTGTCATGGCTCTGGAACCACATGCACTTTTGTGCGTACACCCATTATAGACTCACACGGTGTAGCTGCATTGGTAGTTGCTGTCAATTGTGTAATGACAACCTGCTGTGAGCATTGTTTGAAGGTCTTAAAATTCACAGATAACCCAGTGGCCCTAAGGAATCACCAACACGGGAAAGAGTGCAAGAGACTAGCTGAGAGGTTGACCAAGGAGAACTCGACGAAGCGACAGCGCACAATCACATCATTATACGGTACTCCTCTTTTACTCCTGCTACTCCTTCAGCTCTTGCTCCGGCTGCTGCTGCTGCTGCTGCTGCTGCTGTTGTCGAGCCTGTAGCTGCCGCCGAGCCTCTCGCTCTTGCAGCAGCTGATGGTCTCGTTGTTCAAGCTTCACCCGAGAGGCGAGAGCCCACAGCAGCAGCTCCTATCTCCGGATGTAGCGACCCAAGCAGCCCCCTATGTTGTGGTGTTGCGAGAGCTTTGCAGCTGCCTTGGCTACGCACCTCCGGTCGGCCAGCCCTTCGTCGCAAATTGGCCTTTTGCAGCTCACAGGCCCTAGCATCAGGCCTTGCCTTTTAAGTTCGAGGAGTCTGGCCTGCGGTCTGTGGACTGTACCGGTGTTGCTCCAGTCGCTGGCGGGCCTTGCCAGCCTTGCTCCAGTCTCCAGTTTAACATGGATCTGACAGCGATGTGCTTGAGATGCACCTAACCTGGAGCAGAGGCCATCGTCGACTGCAAGCTACTGAGGACAAGATCAACCCCATCAGCTGGCGGGGGAATATGCTGGTCACCAAGGCCATGGACATACATCCCTGCCCTGTTCATGAAGGGGCAGGAGGAGGCTAAGCTTGCTATCGCTGCGAGCGGCTTCCTGAGTGGCAGCAGCCCTGACCTGGACTTCAGCGAGCTCGCTGGTCCCAGCTGCTCCTTACGCCGGCCGCATGGCCTCTGGGTCGGCGTTACAGCCCTACAAGGCGAGGACGAGGAGCTTGTGGAGGAGCAGGTAGAGGAGGAGATGGAGGTGGAGGAGGGGACAGCAAATGCGGACGGGTTGGCAACAGCTGAGACAGCGCGCTTGATTCCCGATGGTGATGAGATTGTGATGCAGCTGCAGGCCACAGTTGACGCAGCGCAATCAAGCTATCAACCATGCGGTTGCACGCGGGGGTGCACATCTTGTTGCGCCAATGTGGGGCAGCCTGTAGCTTGGAGCCAACTAAGTGGTGCTGAGGCATGCGGCTTCTGTGGCATTGTGTTTGAGGACAAGACATCGTTCCTGTGCAAAACGGACTTTGGCAAAGGCTCTACCAGTAGCCCGCTAGCAGTCCCCCTTAAGTACAAGATGTCATATGCGGCTGCTGAGAGAGGTTCTGCCACCAATCCTTGCACCAATGATACACAGTGGCTTGCGCCATCTGCATGAGCATCGCGGGTACCATCTGCCCTTGTTTGTGGAGCTATCACTTCCTGGATCACATGGAGTCAGCCCACGGAACTGCTGTTGCACTTACACTTTTGTGTATTCTCTGGATGCCAGAGAAGTGTGTATTTCACACTTTTGCCTCCTTCTTAGTGGCTGCTGAAGTTTATGCAGCCACTTTTTATTTCTTACTTGAACTCCTGAATACGCTCTTTAGCTTTCCGAGAACACTCTTGAGTCCAGCATTTCTGCCCACTGTAATTTGAGCCAGCACATACTGCACTGCTCCCCCTAATCGAGATAGCATACCGGTATCACAACTCGATTATTGCAACCTGTCAACCGAGTTCAGCACTTCTAACTGCTCGCCCATACACGTTACATCTTCTCTGAGGGCGACATTGATCGACTCAATTAAGTGCACTGAGCACCGGTCACCGGATATTTCGGCCCTTATCAGGCATTCTTCAGCCGTACAGCTGGTTTACCACCACCAAATCCATCAGCCACTTCCACTTCATGTCCAGGAAGTTCTGAGGCTACAACTAAGTCGGCTCCCTGATAGTTTATGAAGGTCACCTCCCCATCTGAAGATCGCCACCAGCAACTTCTCACCAGAGATCATCGTACCATGTCGTCCATAGTACCACATCTCCCAACTACTGCTTCAATCACCTTCGGAAGGGTCGATCCATAAAGCACTCTTGTCAACAGTATTGAATAGTCAGGTGAGTAGCCCAGGGGGTACTTGTCTTTATTTATCGACTGATTCCAAGGTTTACATCTGCGAATTCGAGTCTCAACAGCAAAGATCCAGAATCAGTCGTATTTCTGAAGTCATAGCACCTAAACGCAGTCATTACTCGGTGCAACGCTTTTCCCCGACATGCAGCCCGTTGGAGCATCACATGTGTTGCATAGGACACCTGCCTGCCATGGGTGCGAGCCCACCTTCAACATGACAGCACGCAAGAAACAGTACCCCCCATAGGCAAGCAAACATAACCACAACCACAAGCATGTGGCGTAGGAATGAACCCCATAGTGCAGGGTTCTTGCAAAGGATTCTAGTTGAGCACATCCTAGAAAATTTGGAAGGAGTCTTAGAGGTATGCTAAGTTGTGAAACGATTCTCATCATGCACAGTCAATCAAATAAAGGAGAATAAATTGTTCAAGAAAGTATGTGTACATTCCTCCTTTCCGTTATACACTGACACATAGCCCCTTCATCATCATGGATGTCCTTTGGAAGGAACTTGAGAAATACAGGTTAAACTCCATGCTGTGTTTAACTCCATGCAAAGAACGTGTAGAATGGGTGTTTGATTCATCATGTGAAACCGACCCAAACCACATAAATAATTTATCGGTGTTTGTTTCTGTGCGCTTCATAACAGATTTGTCTGGCATTCAACTACGTAAGCCTACTGGGATAAAACCTTGAAAGGTCCGAATACAGGTGGCCTACACTACAACTAATAGACAATAATCCAATCAACAACCATCCGTACGGCCAATGCACCCACACCAAAGATTTGCGCATTGAGGCGTGAAAGTAGCCTTTTGGATGTTTGAGACTCGATGTACATCTGAATTCCAACATGCTTTGCACAACCACGTTGCTCCAATACAAAAGCTCACCACCCATACAAGAAAGGGTCATATAGGTCCTGCCTTTTTGAAGGTCCTCCATGCACATACATGCCACAATATGTTATGTTTCACATGCCCTAAATCAACCCCGGCCCAATGCTGCCAAGGCACCCATGGCCTTCTGTTGAACCGCAATCACAGTAGATCCTGCCAGCTTGGTCAGTGGGCCCTCAGCGCCCCTGGCTAATATCTCAACCTTGTTGGCCGCAACCAGGTTCCATAAAGCCTCCGCTGCATTCTCCTGCACCTTAACAGACCTGGACCCAAGGAGGCTGATGAGGGGGATGATGGCCCCGGCCGCTGCAATCTTCACCATGTTATGAGCATCTACTGACAGGCTCCACAGAGCCCCCGCTGCCGCCTCATGCACCGCCACATTGCTGGACCCAAGGAGGCTGATGAGGGGGACAATGGCCCCAGCCGTTGCAATCTTCACCTTGTTGTCAGCATTAACTGACAGGCTCCTCAGAGCCCACGCTGACGCCATTTGCACCGCCACATTGCTGGACCCTAGTAGGCTGATAAGGGGGACGATAGCCCCGACCGCAGCTATCTTCACCTTGTTGTCAGCATTTACTGACAGCGTCCTCAGAGCCCCCGCTGCCGCCTCCTGCACCTTAGTTCACATTGCTGGACCCAAGGAGGCTGATGAGGGGGATGATGGCCCCGGTCGCTGCAATCTCCACCTTGTTGTCAGCATTTACTGACAGCGTCCTCAGAGCCCCTGCTGCCGCCTCCTGCACCTTCACATTGCTGGACCCAAGGAGGCTGATGAGGGGGATGATGGCCCCGGCCGCTGCAATCTTCACCTGGTTGTCAGCATTAACTGACAGCGTCCTCAGAGCCCCCGCTGCCGCCTCCTGCACCGCCACATTGCTGGACCCAAGGAGGCTGATGAGGGGGATGATGGCCCCGGCCGCTGCAATCTTCACCTTGTTGTCAGCATTTACTGACAGCGTCCTCAGAGCCCTTGCTGCCGCCTCCTGCACCGCCACATTGCTGGACCCAAGGAGGCTGATGAGGGGGATGATGGCCCCGGCCGCTGCAATCTTCACCTGGTTGCCAGCATTAACTGACAGGTTCATCAGAGCCCCCGCTGCCGCCTCCTGCACCGCCACATTGCTGGACCCAAGGAGGCTGATGAGGGGGGTGATTGCCCCGGCCGCTGCAATCTTCACCTGGTTGCCAGCATTAACTGACAGGTTCATCAGAGCCCCCGCTGCCGCCTCCTGCACCGCCATATTGCTGGACCCAAGGAGGCTGATGAGGGGGATGATGGCCCCGGCCGCTGCAATCTTCACCTGGTTGTCAGCATTTACTGACAGCGTCCTCAGAGCCCCCGCTGCCGCCTCCTGCACCGCCACATTGCTGGACCCAAGGAGGCTGATGAGGGGGGTGATTGCCCCGGCCGCTGCAACCTTCACCTTGTTGTCAGCATTTACTGACAGGTTCCTCAGAGCCCCCGCTGCCGCCTCCTGCACCTTCACATTGCTGGACCCAAGGAGGCTGATGAGGGGGATGATGGCCCCGGCCGCTGCAATGTTCACCTCGTTGTCATCATTAACTGACAGCGTCCTCAGAGCCCTTGCTGCCGCCTCCTGCACCTTCACATTGCTGGACCCAAGGAGGCTGATGAGGGGGGTGATTGCCCCGGCCGCTGCAATCTTCACCTTGTTGTCAGCATTTACTGACAGGCTCCTCAGAGCCCCCGCTGCCGCCTCCTGCACCGCCACATTGCTGGACCCAAGGAGGCTGATGAGGGGGGTGATTGCCCCGGCCGCTGCAATCTTCACCTTGTTGTCAGCATTTACTGACAGGTTCCTCAGAGCCCCCGCTGCCGCCTCCTGCACCTTTACATTGCTGGACCCAAGGAGGCTGATGAGGGGGATGATGGCCCCGGCCGCTGCAATGTTCACCTCGTTGTCATCATTAACTGACAGCGTCCTCAGAGCCCTTGCTGCCGCCTCCTGCACCTTCACATTGCTGGACCCAAGGAGGCTGATGAGGGGGGTGATTGCCCCGGCCGCTGCAATCTTCACCTGGTTGTCATCATTAACTGACAGGCTCCTCAGAGCCTTTGTTGCCGCCTCCTGCACCGCCACATTGCTGGACCCAAGGAGGCTGATGAGGGGGATGATGGCCCCGGCCGCTGCAATCTTCACCTGGTTGCCAGCATTAACTGACAGGTTCATCAGAGCCCCCGCTGCCGCCTCCTGCACCGCCACATTGCTGGACCCAAGGAGGCTGATGAGGGGGGTGATTGCCCCGGCCGCTGCAATCTTCACCTGGTTGCCAGCATTAACTGACAGGTTCATCAGAGCCCCCGCTGCCGCCTCCTGCACCGCCATATTGCTGGACCCAAGGAGGCTGATGAGGGGGATGATGGCCCCGGCCGCTGCAATCTTCACCTGGTTGTCAGCATTTACTGACAGCGTCCTCAGAGCCCCCGCTGCCGCCTCCTGCACCGCCACATTGCTGGACCCAAGGAGGCTGATGAGGGGGGTGATTGCCCCGGCCGCTGCAACCTTCACCTTGTTGTCAGCATTTACTGACAGGTTCATCAGAGCCCCCGCTGCCGCCTCCTGCACCGCCATATTGCTGGACCCAAGGAGGCTGATGAGGGGGATGATGGCCCCGGCCGCTGCAATCTTCACCTGGTTGTCAGCATTTACTGACAGCGTCCTCAGAGCCCCCGCTGCCGCCTCCTGCACCGCCACATTGCTGGACCCAAGGAGGCTGATGAGGGGGGTGATTGCCCCGGCCGCTGCAACCTTCACCTTGTTGTCAGCATTTACTGACAGGTTCCTCAGAGCCCCCGCTGCCTTCTCCTGCACCGCCACAGTGTTGGACCCAAGGAGGCTGATGAGGGGGGTGATCGCGCTTGGTGCATCCACCTTCATCTGTGAAAGCAGCCCATATATGCATGTGAAGTGAGGGGCCTGGCAGCAACCACAGCATTGAAACAAACGATGGCAACCATCTCAAATGTCTTCATAAAATTGGAAGGAAATGTATGCTTGGGCAAGTTAGCTATTTAATATTAAGTGAATTCGGTGTTCCAACTACAGAAAACCGCTTAGGGTCCGCGCACCCCCAAAGAAGGATTTGTTTTCCTTCGCGCAGCCAAAATTAATTATAAAAACCGCCGCGCAGCGCCAACATTTTAATTTAATTTAACGTCTTGCAGCAGTTTATTTAATTAAACGACGCGCGTCACTGAAAATAATTTAAGTTTCCTCCTGCGCAGCACTCAGCCAGTGCAGTAAAACTCAGCTTAAAGTTTAAGCCCTCTTTTAATGCTAGGAAGAATGTAAACGGTCAGCCATACTCAGAAAAGTCGTCATCCTCCTCCTGCGCTGGTTCCTGGCCTCAGGAAATGTGTGGCTGTGGGGGCCCGAAACGTCAGCAGTCGTCAGCCCCCGTCTCTGCCCCCTGGATCGAGCTTCGCTATGGGAGCTTGCGCCATCTGCATGAGCATCGCGGGTACCATCTGCCCTTGTTTGTGGAGCTATCACTTCCTGGATCACATGGAGTCAGCCCACGGAACTGCTGTTGCACTTACACTTTTGTGTATTCTCTGGATGCCAGAGAAGTGTGTATTTCACACTTTTGCCTCCTTCTTAGTGGCTGCTGAAGTTTATGCAGCCACTTTTTATTTCTTACTTGAACTCCTGAATACGCTCTTTAGCTTTCCGAGAACACTCTTGAGTCCAGCATTTCTGCCCACTGTAATTTGAGCCAGCACATACTGCACTGCTCCCCCTAATCGAGATAGCATACCGGTATCACAACTCGATTATTGCAACCTGTCAACCGAGTTCAGCACTTCTAACTGCTCGCCCATACACGTTACATCTTCTCTGAGGGCGACATTGATCGACTCAATTAAGTGCACTGAGCACCGGTCACCGGATATTTCGGCCCTTATCAGGCATTCTTCAGCCGTACAGCTGGTTTACCACCACCAAATCCATCAGCCACTTCCACTTCATGTCCAGGAAGTTCTGAGGCTACAACTAAGTCGGCTCCCTGATAGTTTATGAAGGTCACCTCCCCATCTGAAGATCGCCACCAGTAACTTCTCACCAGAGATCATCGTACCATGTCGTCCATAGTACCACATCTCCCAACTACTGCTTCAATCACCTTCGGAAGGGTCGATCCATAAAGCACTCTTGTCAACAGTATTGAATAGTCAGGTGAGTAGCCCAGGGGGTACTTGTCTTTATTTATCGACTGATTCCAAGGTTTACATCTGCGAATTCGAGTCTCAACAGCAAAGATCCAGAATCAGTCGTATTTCTGAAGTCATAGCACCTAAACGCAGTCATTACTCGGTGCAACGCTTTTCCCCGACATGCAGCCCGTTGGAGCATCACATGTGTTGCATAGGACACCTGCCTGCCATGGGTGCGAGCCCACCTTCAACATGACAGCACGCAAGAAACAGTACCCCCCATAGGCAAGCAAACATAACCACAACCACAAGCATGTGGCGTAGGAATGAACCCCATAGTGCAGGGTTCTTGCAAAGGATTCTAGTTGAGCACATCCTAGAAAATTTGGAAGGAGTCTTAGAGGTATGCTAAGTTGTGAAACGATTCTCATCATGCACAGTCAATCAAATAAAGGAGAATAAATTGTTCAAGAAAGTATGTGTACATTCCTCCTTTCCGTTATACACTGACACATAGCCCCTTCATCATCATGGATGTCCTTTGGAAGGAACTTGAGAAATACAGGTTAAACTCCATGCTGTGTTTAACTCCATGCAAAGAACGTGTAGAATGGGTGTTTGATTCATCATGTGAAACCGACCCAAACCACATAAATAATTTATCGGTGTTTGTTTCTGTGCGCTTCATAACAGATTTGTCTGGCATTCAACTACGTAAGCCTACTGGGATAAAACCTTGAAAGGTCCGAATACAGGTGGCCTACACTACAACTAATAGACAATAATCCAATCAACAACCATCCGTACGGCCAATGCACCCACACCAAAGATTTGCGCATTGAGGCGTGAAAGTAGCCTTTTGGATGTTTGAGACTCGATGTACATCTGAATTCCAACATGCTTTGCACAACCACGTTGCTCCAATACAAAAGCTCACCACCCATACAAGAAAGGGTCATATAGGTCCTGCCTTTTTGAAGGTCCTCCATGCACATACATGCCACAATATGTTATGTTTCACATGCCCTAAATCAACCCCGGCCCAATGCTGCCAAGGCACCCATGGCCTTCTGTTGAACCGCAATCACAGTAGATCCTGCCAGCTTGGTCAGTGGGCCCTCAGCGCCCCTGGCTAATATCTCAACCTTGTTGGCCGCAACCAGGTTCCATAAAGCCTCCGCTGCATTCTCCTGCACCTTAACAGACCTGGACCCAAGGAGGCTGATGAGGGGGATGATGGCCCCGGCCGCTGCAATCTTCACCATGTTATGAGCATCTACTGACAGGCTCCACAGAGCCCCCGCTGCCGCCTCATGCACCGCCACATTGCTGGACCCAAGGAGGCTGATGAGGGGGACAATGGCCCCAGCCGTTGCAATCTTCACCTTGTTGTCAGCATTAACTGACAGGCTCCTCAGAGCCCACGCTGACGCCATTTGCACCGCCACATTGCTGGACCCTAGTAGGCTGATAAGGGGGACGATAGCCCCGACCGCAGCTATCTTCACCTTGTTGTCAGCATTTACTGACAGCGTCCTCAGAGCCCCCGCTGCCGCCTCCTGCACCTTAGTTCACATTGCTGGACCCAAGGAGGCTGATGAGGGGGATGATGGCCCCGGTCGCTGCAATCTTCACCTTGTTGTCAGCATTTACTGACAGCGTCCTCAGAGCCCCCGCTGCCGCCTCCTGCACCTTCACATTGCTGGACCCAAGGAGGCTGATGAGGGGGATGATGGCCCCGGCCGCTGCAATCTTCACCTGGTTGTCAGCATTAACTGACAGCGTCCTCAGAGCCCCCGCTGCCGCCTCCTGCACCGCCACATTGCTGGACCCAAGGAGGCTGATGAGGGGGATGATGGCCCCGGCCGCTGCAATCTTCACCTTGTTGTCAGCATTTACTGACAGCGTCCTCAGAGCCCTTGCTGCCGCCTCCTGCACCGCCACATTGCTGGACCCAAGGAGGCTGATGAGGGGGATGATGGCCCCGGCCGCTGCAATCTTCACCTGGTTGCCAGCATTAACTGACAGGTTCATCAGAGCCCCCGCTGCCGCCTCCTGCACCGCCACATTGCTGGACCCAAGGAGGCTGATGAGGGGGGTGATTGCCCCGGCCGCTGCAATCTTCACCTGGTTGCCAGCATTAACTGACAGGTTCATCAGAGCCCCCGCTGCCGCCTCCTGCACCGCCATATTGCTGGACCCAAGGAGGCTGATGAGGGGGATGATGGCCCCGGCCGCTGCAATCTTCACCTGGTTGTCAGCATTTACTGACAGCGTCCTCAGAGCCCCCGCTGCCGCCTCCTGCACCGCCACATTGCTGGACCCAAGGAGGCTGATGAGGGGGGTGATTGCCCCGGCCGCTGCAACCTTCACCTTGTTGTCAGCATTTACTGACAGGTTCCTCAGAGCCCCCGCTGCCGCCTCCTGCACCTTCACATTGCTGGACCCAAGGAGGCTGATGAGGGGGATGATGGCCCCGGCCGCTGCAATGTTCACCTCGTTGTCATCATTAACTGACAGCGTCCTCAGAGCCCTTGCTGCCGCCTCCTGCACCTTCACATTGCTGGACCCAAGGAGGCTGATGAGGGGGATGATGGCCCCGGCCGCTGCAATGTTCACCTCGTTGTCATCATTAACTGACAGCGTCCTCAGAGCCCTTGCTGCCGCCTCCTGCACCTTCACATTGCTGGACCCAAGGAGGCTGATGAGGGGGGTGATTGCCCCGGCCGCTGCAATCTTCACCTGGTTGTCATCATTAACTGACAGGCTCCTCAGAGCCTTTGCTGCCGCCTCCTGCACCTTCACATTGCTGGACCCAAGGAGGCTGATGAGGGGGATGATGGCCCCGGCCGCTGCAATCTTCACCTGGTTGCCAGCATTAACTGACAGGTTCATCAGAGCCCCCGCTGCCGCCTCCTGCACCGCCACATTGCTGAACCCAAGGAGGCTGATGAGGGGGGTGATTGCCCCGGCCGCTGCAATCTTCACCTGGTTGCCAGCATTAACTGACAGGTTCATCAGAGCCCCCGCTGCCGCCTCCTGCACCGCCATATTGCTGGACCCAAGGAGGCTGATGAGGGGGATGATGGCCCCGGCCGCTGCAATCTTCACCTGGTTGTCAGCATTTACTGACAGCGTCCTCAGAGCCCCCGCTGCCGCCTCCTGCACCGCCACATTGCTGGACCCAAGGAGGCTGATGAGGGGGGTGATTGCCCCGGCCGCTGCAACCTTCACCTTGTTGTCAGCATTTACTGACAGGTTCATCAGAGCCCCCGCTGCCGCCTCCTGCACCGCCATATTGCTGGACCCAAGGAGGCTGATGAGGGGGATGATGGCCCCGGCCGCTGCAATCTTCACCTGGTTGTCAGCATTTACTGACAGCGTCCTCAGAGCCCCCGCTGCCGCCTCCTGCACCGCCACATTGCTGGACCCAAGGAGGCTGATGAGGGGGGTGATTGCCCCGGCCGCTGCAACCTTCACCTTGTTGTCAGCATTTACTGACAGGTTCCTCAGAGCCCCCGCTGCCTTCTCCTGCACCGCCACAGTGTTGGACCCAAGGAGGCTGATGAGGGGGGTGATCGCGCTTGGTGCATCCACCTTCATCTGTGAAAGCAGCCCATATATGCATGTGAAGTGAGGGGCCTGGCAGCAACCACAGCATTGAAACAAACGATGGCAACCATCTCAAATGTCTTCATAAAATTGGAAGGAAATGTATGCTTGGGCAAGTTAGCTATTTAATATTAAGTGAATTCGGTGTTCCAACTACAGAAAACCGCTTAGGGTCCGCGCACCCCCAAAGAAGGATTTGTTTTCCTTCGCGCAGCCAAAATTAATTATAAAAACCGCCGCGCAGCGCCAACATTTTAATTTAATTTAACGTCTTGCAGCAGTTTATTTAATTAAACGACGCGCGTCACTGAAAATAATTTAAGTTTCCTCCTGCGCAGCACTCAGCCAGTGCAGTAAAACTCAGCTTAAAGTTTAAGCCCTCTTTTAATGCTAGGAAGAATGTAAACGGTCAGCCATACTCAGAAAAGTCGTCATCCTCCTCCTGCGCTGGTTCCTGGCCTCAGGAAATGTGTGGCTGTGGGGGCCCGAAACGTCAGCAGTCGTCAGCCCCCGTCTCTGCCCCCTGGATCGAGCTTCGCTATGGGGACTGGCATAAGAATCAGTCAACGGATGACAAATTATCAAACAGTCGCGCGCTAGCGCGCATTTTTTTTCACATTTGCTGTTTTAATTCATACTGCGCACACCCCTAATAAATGTGTGGGCACCTGACTGACACGCCGCGCACCGCCAATTTTTGAATGATTATTACCGGTGGCGATTATTTGTATAAGTTTACGAATAATTACTAGCGCGCAGCCGTGTCCGCGCACCCCAATAATCAATTCATCGTATCACTACGGTATGAGCGTAGTCTAGGCGACAGTTCGATATCCCAGAAAGCCCCCCCCCCCCTCTGCAATGGCTTGAATGCAAAATTGAACACCGTAGATTCAGCTAGACTTCGCTCAAACTTAGTTAATTGGCCTGTGCGGACATAGCTGTGCGCTCATAATAATTGAGAAATCGCCGCTGCGCAGTGTGTCAGTCAGGTGCCACACTGCGCAGCGGCGCTTTCCTGGGGGGTGCGCGCTATCAATAAAAACAGCAAATATAAGAATACCGCGCGCTAGCGCGCGTCGGTTTTTATTCAACATCCGCTAAGAGCTTCCCGATGTGACAAACCGTACATTCGTACAACCTGCTCAGTTCGCCAACGCCTCTCGCCTGATGTGGCCACACAACCGTTGTCAATGAACGGGACCATGCTCGGCATGTATTACCGTCGTTAACAACGGTTGTATGGTTTGTCACACCAGGGCAAGCGGCTCATTGCATCCCTGCATTGAGGCTGAATGCGCCAATGGAACTGAGTTTTACTGTACTGGCTGAAAGTGCTGCGTGGCCGGAACTTAATTTTATTTTTCCTGATGCGTAACGTTCAATTAGATCGATTGTATTGTAGCGTTAAATTGAATTAAAAAATAGCGTTGCGCAGCCGTTTAATTTGTGCTACGCGACAAACCAAATATTACTTTGTTTCTGCTGCGCAGACCCTATGTGGATTTACGGTTTATGCAGGGGGTATTTGCAACATTGTCCTTTAATGAGCCAAAGGTGATGGATGATCAATGGAGAAAAGAACTGCTAAACAGAAAGTAGCAATCACAAAATCAGATTGATAAATTGAGAGAGGCTGCTTCAGGAGTTGAGGGTCTTCTGGTTAAGTCCAAGGATTTTGAAACAAACTTTGCAAATAGTCCCACGTAATTGACTTCCAACACGTACAACAATGTCAAGAATCAAGCCTCACTTCCCCTGCCCTAGGGTGCCCGTATATATTCAGCCTGATGCACCCCTTCATCAATCTAGGCATTGTGGGGCCATGGAAAGATTCAAGCAATGTTTGATATTCCATATTCTTGTAGTTAGCAATAATACAACATCAATGCAACACTCAAGTGAAACCCACCTTCAGCAGGGTCAGCTCCTCAAGTTGGAGTACGACCCCAGCCGCCGCCGGCCTGCCTCCCTCGTCCGCAGCCCAACATTGGTGAATGAGCTTCATCAGCTCGGATGGGAATTCGATCGATGGAGGTGGCATGCTTGGCCTCACACCATTCATCACCTTCCTCCGCACGTCGATGTCCAAGGTCGTTCCATGGAAGGGCTTGTTGTCTGAGAATATCTCGTACAT
Organism: Limnomonas spitsbergensis; assembly: GCA_037349105.1. Lineage (NCBI taxonomy): Eukaryota > Viridiplantae > Chlorophyta > Chlorophyceae > Chlamydomonadales > Limnomonas > Limnomonas spitsbergensis. Next base: position 4,144,866 of record JAYJMM010000009.1, read on the forward strand.
CACCATCCCCAATGAGAAGATGTCAGCAGGAGGGCGCTTGCCATGGTCAGGCCACTCAAGCACCTGTGGAGGTGGGCATACAACACCGATGGGTACGGGCGCAAACTGCAATGGGCGGCACTCGATGCGAAGGGGATTCATGTATGACAGTGAGCTGTGGTCATATGGAACCATCCATACGGGAATGCAACACATGCTGACACGCAGCTTATGCAGGAATGTAACACATGCTGACACGCAGCTTATGCAGGAATGTAACACATGCTGACACTGAATTAATAGCATGGGAAATGTAAGTGTGGTCAGCAGCGACCTCGCTGTGATTTATCTATGTGGTGGTGTCTGTGATGGTCGTGCTGACAATGTAGTTGATGCTCACTACTGGTGCTTCTGGTGTTGTTGGTGCCCCTCATGCTATTGTTTATGCGGGTGTTGTGGGTACCGCTGCTACTGCTGGTGCTCCTAACTACAGACGATGCTTTGATGCGTCTGAAGTTGCTGGTGTTGTTGGTGCTGCTGATGCTGTTGGTGCACCAGTCCCCTCCCACCAGCGCACTCTGACCTCCTCCGTCAGCAGTCCCCCTCCCCCCAGCGCACTTTGACCTCCTCCGCCACCTGTCTCCCCTACCCCCAGCGCACTCTGACCTCCTTCGCCACCGCCCCCCCCTCCCCCCAGAACACTCTGACCTCCTCCGACACCAAGCCCCCCTCCCCCCAGTGCACTCTGACCTCCGGCGCCAAAAAGCCCCATTCCCCCCATCGCACCCTGACCTCCTCTGCCACCAAGCCCCCCTCCCCCTGCGCACTCTGCTGACCTCCTCTGCTAGCAGTCCCCCCTCCTCCCAGTGCACTCTGACCTCCTCCGCCACCAAGACCCCTCCCACCAGTGCACTCTGACCTCCTCCGCCGCCAGCCCTTCCTCCTCCAAGCACACTCTGACCTCCTCCACCACCAGTCCCCCCTTCCCCCAGCGCACTCTGACCTCCTTCGCCATAAGGACCCCTCCCCCCAAATGCTATAGATGGGCCATACTAGTGACCCACTTGCTCTATAGATTTTGGTTTTACTCTTTAATGCCCCGGCCTGTAGCCCCCACTCCCCCATTTCCTGACTTGCATCACTCCCTCCATCCCCTAAGACATAATCTCTATGTCCTCTGTCCGATGAATCCCACCCTACGAGTGTGGCATGGCCTCCACTCATAAAACAAGGGTTGCAAAAAGTTAAATGAGGGACATATTGTCAATTGACTGGATGGTGTGCCTTGTTTGCCCCATTTGTAGCAGCTTGGCTCACTTTGAGGCAATTTGGTAGGACGTGCACTTTTGTAAGGGACTGGACAATAAATGGCAGGTTTTGAGATCTTTGGTAGGGGACTGGGCAAGAAATGGTAGGTGCAAGCCAATTCTGGTAGGTCGGGGAATCATAGCCCTAATTTTTTGTAGGCTGGCCGAAATCAGTAAGAAAACCTACCAGTTTTGACCCCACCTACCTACCAAAACAGGGGGTTTGAGTAGTAGTGGACTAGTGGTGCGTGTTATGCTCCATACGTTTTTCGTGCTCTCCGTGCTTCTGATACTACAATCAAGAGCTTCTGATGTTGCAATCAAGTGCTTCTGATATTCCTTGTAGGGGCTCCTGATGTTGCAATCAAGTGCTTCTGATATTCCTTGTAGGGCTCCTGATGTTGCAATCAAGTGCTTCTGATATTCCTTGAAGGGCTCCTGATGTTGCAATCAAGTGCTTCTGATATTCCTTGGAGGGCTCCTGATGTTGCCGGGGCTTCTGATATTCCTTGTAGGGGCTCCTGATGTTGCAATCAAGTGCTTCTGATATTCCTTGTAGGGCTCCTGATGTTGCAATCAAGTGCTTCTGATATTCCTTGTAGGGCTCCTGATGTTGCAATCAAGTGCTTCTGATATTCCTTGGAGGGGCTCCTGATGTTGCAATCAAGTGCTTCTGATATTCCTTGAAGGGCTCCTGATGTTGCAATCAAGTGCTTCTGATATTCCTTGTAGGGGCTCCTGATGTTGCCGGGGCTTCTGATATTCCTTGGAGGGGCTCCTGATGTTGCAATCAAGTGCTTCTGATATTCCTTGGAGGGGCTCCTGATGTTGCCGGGGCTTCTGATATTCCTTGGAGGGGCTCCTGATGTTGCAATCAAGTGCTTCTGATATTCCTTGGAGGGGCTCCTGATGTTGCAATCAAGTGCTTCTGATATTCCTTGAAGGGCTCCCGATGCTGCAATCAAGTGCTTCTGATATTCCTTGTAGGGCTCCTGATGTTGCAATCAAGTGCTTCTGATATTCCTTGTAGGGGCTCCTGATGTTGCAATCAAGTGCTTCTGATATTCCTTGTAGGGCTCCTGATGTTGCAATCAAGTGCTTCTGATATTCCTTGAAGGGCTCCTGATGTTGCAATCAAGTGCTTCTGATATTCCTTGAAGGGCTCCTGATGTTGCAATCAAGTGCTTCTGATATTCCTTGAAGGGCTCCTGATGTTGCAATCAAGTGCTTCTGATATTCCTTGAAGGGCTCCTGATGTTGCAATCAAGTGCTTCTGATATTCCTTGTAGGGCTCCTGATGTTGCAATCAAGTGCTTCTGATATTCCTTGGAGGGGCTCCTGATGTTGCAATCAAGTGCTTCTGATATTCCTTGTAGGGGCTCCTGATGTTGCCGGGGCTTCTGATATTCCTTGGAGGGGCTCCTGATGTTGCCGGGGCTTCTGATATACGCAGCAGTGAATTTTAAGTTATTGGTGTTTCTGGCTATGCCAGTGGTTTTTGTGATGTTGCTGTTGTTGTTGCTCTTGCTGCGGGTGTTACGAGAGTGCATGGAAGTGCTTGGGCAGTGCTTGGGAAAGGCAGGCTGTCCATGCACTCACCTCAGCAGCGGCATATCGCGTGGTGTATGCATTGGGGGCTGAGCTGCCGCGACCGATGGTCATTGTGGAGGTCAGGTCGCCGCGGCTCGCGTAATCAAAGCCAGAGCAACCAAAGTCCGATATGGCACATGGGTAGCGCCCCATGTTCATGCGGTTCACAAGGATGTTTCTGCATGTCCCAGGATGTGGGGGAAGGGTGTGGGGGAAGGGTGTGGTCGTGGTTAATAGAGAGGGGCTGGGTCGATGAAGACATTTCAATATTTCTAGCTCAATATCCTCTCAACATCCTCTCAATATCCTCTCAACATCCTCTCAATATCCTCTCAATATCCTCTCAATATCCTCTCATCATCCTCTCAATATCCTCTCAACATCCTCTCAATATCCTCTCAACATCCTCTCAATATCCTCTCAACATCCTCTCAATATCCTCTCAATATCCTCTCAATATCCTCTCAACATCCTCTCAACATCCTCTCAATATCCTCTCAACATCCTCTCAACATCCTCTCAATATCCTCTCAACATCCTCTCAATATCCTCTCAACATCCTCTCAATATCCTCTCAACATCCTCTCAACATCCTCTCAATATCCTCTCAATATCCTCTCAATATCCTCTCAACATCCTCTCAATATCCTCTCAACATCCTCTCAGTATCCTCTCAACATCCTCTCAATATCCTCTCAACATCCTCTCAATATCCTCTCAACATCCTCTCAATATCCTCTCAATATCCTCTCAATATCCTCTCAACATCCTCTCAACATCCTCTCAATATCCTCTCAACATCCTCTCAACATCCTCTCAATATCCTCTCAATATCCTCTCAACATCCTCTCAATATCCTCTCAACATCCTCTCAACATCCTCTCAATATCCTCTCAACATCCTCTCAATATCCTCTCAACATCCTCTCAATATCCTCTCAACATCCTCTCAATATCCTCTCAACATCCTCTCAACATCCTCTCAATATCCTCTCAACATCCTCTCAACATCCTCTCAATATCCTCTCAACATCCTCTCAACATCCTCTCAACATCCTCTCAATATCCTCTCAACATCCTCTCAATATCCTCTCAATATCCTCTCAACATCCTCTCAACATCCTCTCAATATCCTCTCAATATCCTCTCAACATCCTCTCAATATCCTCTCAACATCCTCTCAATATCCTCTCAACATCCTCTCAACATCCTCTCAACATCCTCTCAACATCCTCTCAACATCCTCTCAATATCCTCTCAACATCCTCTCAACATCCTCTCAACATCCTCTCAACATCCTCTCAACATCCTCTCAATATCCTCTCAATATCCTCTCAACATCCTCTCAACATCCTCTCAACATCCTCTCAACATCCTCTCAACATCCTCTCAACATCCTCTCAATATCCTCTCAATATCCTCTCAATATCCTCTCAATATCCTCTCAACATCCTCTCAACATCCTCTCAATATCCTCTCAACATCCTCTCAATATCCTCTCAATATCCTCTCAACATCCTCTCAACATCCTCTCAATATCCTCTCAATATCCTCTCAATATCCTCTCAACATCCTCTCAACATCCTCTCAATATCCTCTCAACATCCTCTCAACATCCTCTCAACATCCTCTCAACATCCTCTCAACATCCTCTCAATATCCTCTCAATATCCTCTCAACATCCTCTCAACATCCTCTCAATATCCTCTCAACATCCTCTCAACATCCTCTCAATATCCTCTCAATATCCTCTCAATATCCTCTCAATATCCTCTCAATATCCTCTCAATATCCTCGCAACATCCTCTCAATATACTCTCAACATCCTCTCAATATCCTCTCAACATCCTCTCAATATCCTCTCAATATCCTCTCAACATCCTCTCAACATCCTCTCAATATCCTCTCAATATCCTCTCAACATCCTCTCAACATCCTCTCAACATCCTCTCAACATCCTCTCAACATCCTCTCAACATCCTCTCAATATCCTCTCAACATCCTCTCAATATCCTCTCAATATCCTCTCAACATCCTCTCAATATCTCTCAATATCCTCTCAACATCCTCTCAACATCCTCTCAATATCCTCTCAATATCCTCTCAATATCCTCTCAACATCCTCTCAATATCCTCTCAATATCCTCTCAACATCCTCTCAACATCCTCTCAATATCCTCTCAACATCCTCTCAATATCCTCTCAATATCCTCTCAATATCCTCTCAATATCCTCTCAACATCCTCTCAATATCCTCTCAATATCCTCTCAACATCCTCTCAACATCCTCTCAATATCCTCTCAACATCCTCTCAATATCCTCTCAACATCCTCTCAATATCCTCTCAACATCCTCTCAATATCCTCTCAACATCCTCTCAATATCCTCTTAACATCCTCTCAATATCCTCTCAATATCCTCTCAATATTTGTCTAGTTGTCATGTTTTTGCTAGCAAGCACAACCTGAGATGGTGTGAACATCGCACCAACCGCATGGAGGAGGATCAACTATACAAGCCATCTTGGGCCAGCTACATCTGCGCTAGTAGTCGGAGATTTTGCGAGGTTGAGGAAGACACAGCAGATGCTCCTCACTCAAAACAGCAGGTGAGGACAAGCAGGGTGCTCAAGGCGTGTCCATCCCTAGCCGATGTTGTTTATGGGACGGACGGAAGGCCCAATACTTAGCTCATCTCTCCCTCTCCCTCCCTTCACTCACCCCGGCTTGAGGTCTGCGTGCACGATGGGTCTCTTCTCGTATTGGTGGATGTCCCGTACCCCACGGGCCACTTGTAAGGTGATGTCCAATTTCTCCATGAAGCTCAGCTCGGCCTTCACCGGGGCAACAGATGGGATACTTTGATGACCTCGTAAACATTGAAACCTCATCTCATATAGGCTCACACACAGCAAGTGACCTACCTCTCCATGGCACACGTTCCAAAGCAGCACGGCCAGGGTGTAGTCGTAGCGCCTCATCACCATGCAGAACAGAGGGGGGTGACGGTCCTTGGCGACCACAAAGCCTACGTGTTATGATGGCATAACATGCTTAGGCATAAGAAGGGGTATGGTGGTGCATTAGTGCAATAGGTGGAAGTGCAATATGTGAGACAAATTATGAGCATGAGCGCGAGTTATAACTTGTGCAAGTGACGTTGGGACACCCCTTCACCTACCAATTGAACACTTAGTATAAATGAAACGCCCCAATCCTGAACGTTAGATTTCCTCGACCTATCCACAACTGAAACAAAACATTTCCCTCCTCAGGTTTTGAATAAACTGGGCTGCTTGCTTGCCTTGCCTTGCCCTGCCAACCCTCCATAGCTACACTGAAGGTGGCTTCTGGCATGCACCAAGGGCGCTGGGTATTTTCTATTTAGCCCTCCGAGGTGGCCTCTAGCACCACCAGTAAATGCAGGGAAAGGTGGCCACATGTTGCCTGCAGTGGAGTAATGGTCCCTATCTACTTCAACTTAGAGCCTCTCAACACGACACATAACGGCAGACAGGACAAGCACAATCTAAACCAGGCAGGGAAAACATCACAAAGGAGGCAAGAGGGGGCTCAGCGACCAGCAGTTCCAATTTCATTGCGCAGCATATAGGGATGCACCCCGGGGACCAGCTCGCGCAGAGCGGGCGAGCGGCAGAGATGGAAAGTTCAATAGGGATCATCAGGAAGGCCAGGTAACTTACGACTAGGTGACCCCTCTCCTCCTGTGTATGCATGGCTTTGGTGAATTTGTTTGATCCACATTTACCTGTTGGGCCTTCTAGTTCTTGGCTTGGTAGCTCAGAGTTTTGGCATCCTTAAGGCCTTCTATATCTTAGGACCTAATTTTTAACTGCTCGTCTTAGTGTAAAGTGTCTCTTCTGCCTTTTTTTTGTTCTCCGGACCCTCGGTTTGCTCTGCATGGCCGTTGTAAAAAAATGTTACTACTGGTTGCATGGATTGTTTAACAAAAACGAGCTGTCCTCATCAATGTGGGGCACAACATAGCTTTTTGCCAGCTGACAGCTTGGATTCCGCTCCAAGATTTCCGTTATGTCTTTCATTGTAGTGCCTTCAGTGTCCATGGCCCACGGAAGGCGTGGCTGCAAATAAACAGCCTATCGACATGGAGATAATTGTTCTGAGTGGCGACCATACCCACATAGGTTGCCTCCCTTCTAACTCCTTGCCTCCATACCTCCTTGCCTCCCTGCCACCCTAGTACCCTGCCACCCTAATTCCCTGCCTCCCCACCTCTCTGCCTCATAGTCTCCATGTCTCCATGCCTCCTTACCTCCCTGTCCTGTCGTATCTTCCCCTCCTACATTGTCATGCCATGTCCCCCTGTCCTGTCCAGTAATGTACTGCCATCCTGCCTTGCCCTCATGCCTTCTCCTTCTACCCTGCCATGCCCTGCCCTGCCCGGTCCTCCTGTACAGTCCTACCCTCCTGTCCTGCCTTGCTGCCCTGGTTTACCCTCCTGCCCTGCCCTGCCTTGTCCTCCTCTCCTCATACCCCCCGCCCTGCCCTCCTGCCCAGTCTTGCTCTCCTGTCCTGCTCTCCTGTCATGCCCTGTCTTGCTTTCCTGTCCCGCCCTATCCTGTCCTCCCCTGTTTGTCCTGCCCTTCCTCTCTGTCCTGCACTAGTATGTCCTGTCCTGCCCATCATTGATTCGTTTAGTGATTCTGGCCATTCGTTACTGGTTACTGAAAATCTGGAAATGAGCACCACAGGCGCACAAATTCCCGATTCTCAGTGTTTAACGCCAGGTTTCGGAATTGTTTTGGGACCGAACGACTGCTTTAGACTCCAAAACCAATAATTGTTCGATACGGTACCGTGTTTCGGTACGAGTCGTACCCAGTACCCACTAAATTAATCACTGCTGCCGACATGTCCTGCCCTCCTGTCCTGTCCTGTCCTGTCCTGTCCTGTCCTGTCCTGTCCTGTCCTGTCCTGTCCTGTCCTGTCCTGTCCTGTCCTGTCCTGTCCTGTCCTGTCCTGTCCTGTCCTGTCCTGTCCTGTCCTGTCCTGTCCTGTCCTGTCCTGTCCTGTCCTGTCCTGTCCTGTCCTGTCCTGTCCTGTCCTGTCCTGTCCTGTCCTGTCCTGTCCTGTCCTGTCCTGTCCTGTCCTGTCCTGTCCTGTCCTGTCCTGTCCTGTCCTGTCCTGTCCTGTCCTGTCCTGTCCTGTCCTGTCCTGTCCTGTCCTGTCCTGTCCTGTCCTGTCCTGTCCTGTCCTGTCCTGTCCTGTCCTGTCCTGTCCTGTCCTGTCCTGTCCTGTCCTGTCCTGTCCTGTCCTGTCCTGTCCTGTCCTGTCCTGTCCTGTCCTGTCCTGTCCTGTCCTGTCCTGTCCTGTCCTGTCCTGTCCTGTCCTGTCCTGTCCTGTCCTGTCCTGTCCTGTCCTGTCCTGTCCTGTCCTGTCCTGTCCTGTCCTGTCCTGTCCTGTCCTGTCCTGTCCTGTCCTGTCCTGTCCTGTCCTGTCCTGTCCTGTCCTGTCCTGTCCTGTCCTGTCCTGTCCTGTCCTGTCCTGTCCTGTCCTGTCCTGTCCTGTCCTGTCCTGTCCTGTCCTGTCCTGTCCTGTCCTGTCCTGTCCTGTCCTGTCCTGTCCTGTCCTGTCCTGTCCTGTCCTGTCCTGTCCTGTCCTGTCCTGTCCTGTCCTGTCCTGTCCTGTCCTGTCCTGTCCTGTCCTGTCCTGTCCTGTCCTGTCCTGTCCTGTCCTGTCCTGTCCTGTCCTGTCCTGTCCTGTCCTGTCCTGTCCTGTCCTGTCCTGTCCTGTCCTGTCCTGTCCTGTCCTGTCCTGTCCTGTCCTGTCCTGTCCTGTCCTGTCCTGTCCTGTCCTGTCCTGTCCTGTCCTGTCCTGTCCTGTCCTGTCCTGCCTCCCCTGTTCTGCCCTTACCTCCTGCCCTGCCCCGTCCTGCTCTCCTGCCCTGGCCTACCCTGCCCTGCCTTCCTGCCCAGCTCCGTCCGTCCCGCCCCATGCTTCCCTCATGCCCTTCCCTTGCGTTACTTCCTCCTGTCTTAACTTCCTTCCTCCTGTCTTCCCTCCCTCCTCCCTCCCTCCCTCATTCCTTTTCCTCCTGTCTTCCCTCCCTCCTCCCTCCCTCCCTACCCAATGGCCTTTGTACCTGTCATTCTTAGGTGGTTGCCTGTCTGGTATTTGTCCAAACTCAGGTAAGTACGCATAGTGTTCAGCAAGCTCTACATCCCCCTGCCATCTCACCCAGGCACCCACCATACAGTTCCACAACATGCTGGCTCTTGACCGCTGAGATCAGGTACGCCTCTTTCTCAAGGTCCGTTTGGAGCCCGTCGACGCTTGATGACGAATTGACGGTGAGCACCTTGATGGCGACCGCTCTCCCATCATAGGTGCCGTCCTTCACCACGCTGTAGCCGCCTGTCCCCAGGATGGTGTTGCCAACCTCCAGTAAGGCGGGGTCCAGCACCTTGCCCATGGCCTTCAGCCGGTCTGACACTGCCACCTTAATGGCCTTCATGACCCTGTGAGGGATGAATAACGCATGGCCTCAAACCCAGTGTCCAGGGTTGCAGACATGCATGGTGGACTGGAAATGCAGTGCATGAATGCAGTGCGGAAATGCGGTGCATACAAAGGATTGGAGAGGCACCAACACAGTTTTGATCAGCCTTGTCATGCCTTGCCCTTGTTTCCCTCATAGCAGCCGAGTAACATGCATCAAGTGAGCGAGAATGCCGTCGCTGATCTCACACCTACCCAGAGAAGGAAAGCTCTGCATCCGCACACAAGTTCCTCCTGGCCTTCATATCTGAAACGTCCATGAGCACCTGCACCACGCTGGCTTGCATGTCCTTGATCCCGGACTTGAGCCCAGCCATCTTTTGCTCCAGGGCACTCATTGTTTGCGCGCGCTGCTCAGCTTCATGGCGCAACAAGTTGGCAATGACCTCGTCTCGTGAGCGATTGCCGGCGTCCTGAATAGAGTGCACAGACTAATGTATCAAAATGTTCTCTTCCTTGATCCACGCCTCAGGGTGTGTATCTTTCTTTCTTTCTTATTAAAATGTTCTCAAAGTATTCCTGCCAAGTAAATGCAGCTAGCATACGCATAAGTTGGGAAATCAATCGATCGTCAAGCAGTCAGTATGAAGTCCAATATCTACTACCCAATCGGCCATGGTAGCACAATCCGGCAGAACATGTACCGTATTGTGCTGTATCATGCCGTATCGTGCTGACGTGCTACTATGCATTTGGCGGCAAGGTACAAAGATGTAGACTGTGTAGATAGGGGCGGGAAAGGACACCCAATCCCACTACCAACCTGTGCCCGAATTGTGCATGGAGTTTATATATGGTCATCACAATCAAGTGAGTGTTGGAGGGCAGAACTCAGGAAATAGGAGGGTCTCAAGACAGCCTTGTGCGTGTCTAGGCTGCACGAGCGCCGGCGAGCAGCACATAGCGGCATCCCAAATAAACATAATGCCATATTGCCATATCCGGTTATGCACAACCCACGACCATGTTAACTGCTCAACACACAACCATGCCAAATATACACCTAAATCAGTAAATCACCCATTCTGACCGCCCATTCTTACTGCATTTGGCCTCAGCAGTGAGGCAGCAGTCATGGCTGTCATGAGATGGGTCACAGTTTCGTTGATCTCTTGGTCCAAGGAGAGGAGCTGGTCCTTGAGAATGCTGGCTTTAAAGAACCGTATTATTGCGGCCTGGGAGGATAGGGGGCAGTCATGCCATATTTGACTGCTGGTATACATAAAGGTTCCTCTGCATGCCCCACATACCACACATTATTACATGAAGCGTTCACAGCATCCTATCAACATTTTTGACGTGTGTGAGGGCGTACAGGCAACCGAGGGTATGGAGGCCCGATGTCTATATTCTGCCCCCTCACCTTCGTTGTCAACGTCTTCTTGAACATCCATTTCCTGACCACGTCCAACACCTTCTCGAGTACATCGTTTAGCTTGTTTAAGGCTGCCTTGAGGAGATAAAGCTTTCCAGGGTGTTCAGCAAGCCTGAGTTGGGGCCAGGTGGGAATACATCACTCAAGAGGGAGTCCCTACCAAACGGCTCAGCAAATGGGATGGATGAAGGGCAAAGAATTAACAAGAAGGTAGGCCAAGCTATATGTAAGCACATTGGATCATCTAGTTGAATGTGCCATAGAGGTTCGGCCTCTCTGCTACCCACCAAGAATTGTCGAATCCCTCTTTGAGCATCACCACCAAGCCTCGCAGGTCCTTTATGCGTCCCCCCAACCGCTTGGCTGTTTTTTTGTTTTGTTTGACTTGCTCGACAGCCTCAAAGATGAGTTGCGCCACTTTCAGACAGGCGCCCACGACACTGCCGATGGGTCCCGCATGGCCAGCCACCTGCCAGGGCGGCAGGGTGAGCATAAGCATCGGTGATTCCTTTCATAACCATTTACTTTACAACCACCCAGCACAGGCCAACTAGGCAATACCTTCAATGTATGTGACCGGTCCAAGGCATGTCTGCGCACTGCAGCAAGGGTGATACAAGACTACCTTCCGTTGACCGGCAGGTGGTGTGTGATTTATGCAGCATGTTGCATGCATATATTCACCAAGGCGGAAATGTTATAGCATGCACTTTCTCTCACATTTGACAGGCCGTCAAGCACTCCAGGTAGACTCATAATTCCTGCATGATTAGGTACATGTAAGCATATTCTTGCATACAGGATATCATGCATATTCGACTTCAGTTTGCTGGACAAACACAACAAAGAGCCGCTACACAACAGAATTGCACACGTCAATGCAAAAATACAGTTTGTAAGCTTCTTACAGCTACTTAATAGACACAACCACATGTTTGACAGTATTCCTAAGAAAATAAACAATGAAGAGCTTTCTCAATAAAGGCTAAACTACACACTAGGGGGTAGAGTGGAAGCCGGAGACGTTGTGTGCCCAGTGAAATAGGTTGAAGACAACCAGATTGGAACACCATACTTTGTTTTGTCTATTCTGACAGTGCTGGCAAGGAGGGCCCTGGCAATCTGGGCTGATACCCTTAAAGGGGAAAAGTTACTGGTCAATATGTATCGCCGGTCAGTAACCTGACAGTAAGGACAGGGGGAGATGTTGGCCGGCAGTTGGGTGGACTGTTTTTAAGCAAACGTCGAAGACAACGGATGGAAAAGGTAGACTGGAAAGTGTGAACTGCTAGGTGTTCGTTAAAGACGTGGAGGGACATGGAGGGGTGGGATAGTACCAAGGACAGGAAAGAGGCACATTTTGTGTTTTCTAGAAAATACCAGGGCAGCCAACGATGATGAGGTGGACACAGGGGTGCGGGGATAGGAGTTCGGTAGCATGGGGTGATAACGTACATGGAAGAGGGTGCAAGGCAGGTATCGGGAGAGGGTCCATGATAGGTATAGAGAGGGTCCATCCAGCGGCGTGCAACAACTAAACCATTAGCATGTATGTTATGTGGGTCTGTGGGGGAGGCAGAACATAAAAGAAAACGTCCAAGCGTGCCCAGTATAATACGACGTTCCGAATGCCGTACACCAGTACTACTATGACGAAGGGGTAGGGTGGAAACTGGAAATGCGAGGGTTGCCTCCAGCATAACCAGCCATCGCGGCATGGACTGATGCCCGGACACTTGATGACGCCACACCAGGTGTCCAATATGGTAGGCAATTCATATGCATATCCCAACTTATACATACGTCCCAGACAGAGGCCAGCTGCCCGTGAATCAGCGATCACTCGCTTATCTGATTTGATAAGGAAAACATAATAGTATAGTGTATGTGGCTACGAACAGACAAACGAGGCCTCAAGGTCGTATGCCGGCTTAGTTCGGACGCGCCATATCCGTCGAGGGCACCAAATCGACCTTTGCCTGAAATCAAGCCTGGCTCAAACAAGCTTCAAATCATAAGCAAGTTGATTTCCTAGCTTCAAATTTGCAAATTACACTATATCGCGAAATTTCCGGCACCGGAACCGCATGTTGCCTAGTTTTGGACAGAGACCTCTGGTTTTGGACGTCCAGGGCGGGTCAGATGTATTGACACGTTTTAGGGGTACTGAGGTTTGACCCGCTGTCCCAACCTGGTTCACACTAGCAGTACCAACTGCAATTTGAAGTAATCTCTCTAGGAACTGCCTCGATCGACATGGTGTATTGCTACATCGTCAAGTGCTGTAATCAGCTTGCCATACACGGTTTATTGATGTCTGTTGGGGTATCATTTGAATCCGAATGGCAGTTGGATGCAAAAAACTGTCCCGTTGGGTACCAAACTTGCGGCGGCTGAGTCTGAAAAGTGGCCAAAACCCGGTTAAGGTAGAACCTTGGAATTCACTCCATACCTGTCTGATTGCTATGATGTCTGGTGATTCAGAGAGCCTGGGAGTAGCTCATTAAGACTGCCCACCCAATTTGCACCATTCCCCACTCCAGAGGCTGCAAATTTGGGGCAAAGGTGGCTTGTCAGGAAGCCATGCCCCTTGCCCCATGCAGCCCCTCAGCCATGCAAGCTCCCATATCACTGCCACTGAGTTCCAGAATGCCTGAAGTCAGGTATCCACTCTTTATTCACACATCTTGATTTTCATGTCCTTTATTCCAGGCCCCCTTCTTATCTGAGCTGAGCCAGCCAGATCTGCTGAGGACTGGTTTTGCGAGAGGATGGAAAAAACAGCAATGGTGGTTTCAGAGCCGCAACCCTAGGCTTGACATCAGGTAATACTTCAGTTATGGAGGCCAGCACTGCAATATAACATCCTCAAAAAGTAGAGGAAGGCCCCTCAGCATGGCCAATTTATCTCAAAACATAAATTTATTTGAGTTGGCGATTCTGTCAAGTGGACTTCTTAAGCCCATTGTGTTTGCGCTTGATTATCTCAAGGGACAGTTGGTGCCTACCAGTATTAGTGCACTACTAGCAATCAGGTTAAAGCACTGTCAATGTGTAACTGATATCAAGTCATGACCTAACCTCCTTGCACTGCTGGGCCTGTCCACGTTTTTACGATACATAGGACCCGCCCTGTCCGCGACCGGACCCTTCTGGTATAGGACGTACGGTCCTTTCTGGTTTTGGACGTTCCGCCATGTCGTATGCCTAGGTGGGACTGCTGGGTTCGCCAGACAGAGTATACAGAGCTGATATGCGGTGCTGACACGTGACGATTCTGCCTGGAAGTCGGGATAATGCGGCATGGCTGGGTGATGTGGCCAGGTACTCACTCACCTGGCGAGTCGTGCAGAAATGATACCTTGTTATAGCAGACGAAGTGAGTAGACAGTGAACTTCGTCATGTTCTGATGTACGTGTTCGGATCCTGGATGGGATGATATTGTCGGTCTTGATGTGTCTTTTTCTCAGCGCTGGCGCATGTCATGGGATGAAATAAGGCAGGATCACTCACGATGAAGCTCTCGATGTATGTCTCAGTCTCAATTCGTTGTTGTTACAAAGTTGATACACCCACAAACAGCTGTTTCGAAAGGGCCAGGCAGGGTGAACCGAGGGGAGACCAGAAACGCTCGTCGTTGGGGTTGCTGTGTAGCTCTGCTATCGTCAGAGACTTTAACTACTGTACCTCTCTTGAACTGGCAAACAGCCAGTTTACCGTAGCTAGATGGCAGCAGCAAGTATAGGTTACACGTGCAATGATGGAGTATGTATTCTGCGAACATCCGAGCATGACGGGGCGAATATGGGCGGCCTCCGGAACCACGGCGGCTTGGACGGACGGCACTGGCGGGTATTAGACGGTAATGTCCCCAGGGATTGATTTTACCTAGGACACTTCCAAGCTCCATGTCCACATGTCATGGAATGCAAATCTGGAGTCAGTGAGGGCGACATACACTTACCTCTCCAAACTGCCGCAACTGCCCTTCTCCACGTTCGGCCTAGCCATGGAAGGCTTTATTTGGGAATGGCACGAGTATGCTTGCATGCATGCATCCTTACATGCACTTGCATGCATGTCTACTGTGACGCGCTAGCATGCATGCAAATAGCATGCATGCATCCTATCAAAAACTAGCATGCATGCCCCCTGTGCTGCGCTAGCATGCATGCAACTATCGTGTCCTAGCATGCTAACATCCTATCATATAAGAACATGTATGCCTCCTGTGCCGCCCTAGCATCGATGCATCCCATGCAGATTTCCGTGCAACAACCCCTGCATCACGCCATGCAGACCTGCCTACACCAGCCCATGCACCGACCCATGTATTTCCCCATGCGGGCCTCCATGCATGGCCCTATGTGCGAGCATCATCTTATTATTTCCCTTTGGATCCCTTCAGCTACAGGCTGTGCATTAACGGGACAATGAAGACACAGACACGGTGGTCCAAAGCAACACTTTTAGCTGTTTGAGTTAGGGTTTAGGGTGGACGGTCAGCGGGTGAAATCTCCGATGCCCGCCCTCGGGCAGCAGCCAGGCCGGCGGGGGGCGAGCGGGCTGGGCACGGGCCGGTCGGAGCTGAGTGCCGGAGGAGACGGCGGTCGTGGCGAGGACAAGTTCAGCTTGAATGTGCTCGCTACCCCTGCTGTTGGATCTCGTGGCAGCGGCGGCAGCGGCGGCAGCGGCAGCGGCGGTGGGGGCGGAGGAGGCAGCAGTGGCGGATCAAGTGCGAGGAACAAGCTTGGGGACGACGGCGGCCTTGGGCAGTCAGCGAGGCGCAGGTGGTGTACATCCGAGGTGCATTGAACCCGGCCGCCGTACTACAGGTGTGTAGTACAGATGTACACACTGGTGTATGCAGTTCACGCTTCCATACATACCCGCTGTTGTAGTCAGCGAGGTGCAGATGGCGTACATCCAAGGAGCGCTGAACTCGAGCGCTGTACTGCAGGTGTATAGTACAGATGTACACAATTACACACTGGTGCCCATAGTTCAAATTCCATTCAGAACTTTAGTCACATTCAGCTAGGTACAGATGACTTACGGTACATACGGGGCGCGCTGAACCCACTACTGTACGGCAGGTGTGTAGTACCGATGTACGCACTCGTGTACTCAGTTCATACATGTATTCACACCTGTTGTTGCAGTGAGCAAGGGGCAGATGTGTTACATACGGGTACAGTGACCCCCCCCCTGCCATACTGCAGATGTGTCTACCTAATACACTAGTAATAGTAATACTCGCCTACATTCAGCTCCCTTTCGAGGACATCATCCGAACTTTCAACAGGCCGCTGCGGCCGCCCGCGCAACCAGCGTTGGCGTTGGCGCTGGCACTGGTACTCCCTCCCAGCCATCGGGCCCTGCTGATGCCCTACTTCTTTTGGCGGAGCATCTGATGCGTTGTCGTGTACCGCTGGAGACGCTGGCTAAGCGGTTGGACAGCAACGGTGACAGGTCGCTCTCCACCTCTGACCTTACGCGCATGCTCAAGGTGTGCCGAGTGTTGCTGTTGTTGCTGTTGTTGTTGCAAGAGCACTGCGTGAGGTTGGGCCTGCCAATATAGTATCGAGGGAGTTGCTCTTTTTCCAGTTGCAAGCGCACTTTGCACATTTGCTCAAGGTGTGCCTTCCTTCGCAGTTTGTATTCTTGCGTTTACCGCTATTACAAAAGCATAGTGCATGGTGCAACACCTGCAAATTCAATCTCTGAGGGGATATTTCACACCTCTGACCTCATGCACATGCTCAACTTTTGGCAGTTGTAGCTGTTGCCAGTGTGACAGTTGTTGCTGCTGTCAGTGTGGCCTTCCTTGCCAAAGCGGTACTTGCACTCTCACACCTAAGAAGCACGCCTGCCTGTACTGCCTCCCACCTGCCTATCTCCTGCAGAACGTTCGCCCTGACCTGAGTGACCGGTGGCTTGAGGGCTGCCTCATGCAACTCAAGGCACCTGCGGACAGCGACCACAATGAACTAATATTGATGCAGGAGCTGCGTACTGCATCACAGGTACGGGATACGGTACAGAATGCAGTACGGTATGGCACCAAACCCTAATGCGGTACGGTAAGGTGTACAGCATTGACCGTGGCCACAATGTGTGCATCCCAAAGCTAGAGCTGTGCAGTGCAGTGCAGGTAAATTATGCGGTACATTGTGGTATGGATTTAGTGACAGGCACAGGCTGAGGTACAGGCTACAGTGCAGTATGTTACCCTTTTGGGCTGTACGTCTCTGCTACCCCCGCTCAGCCCCGATGGCATCCACTATCGATTCCCCTTACCCCGGTCCCACTCATTCCCGCTCATCCTCAATGGCGACCCTTGGCAGTACAATCCTGCGTAGCCTGTGCCGTACCGTGCTGTGTTGAGCAGCCTTGGCAGGACAATATAGCTTAACCTGTGCCATATCATGCCGTCTTAAACAACCTTGGAAGTCCAATCCAGCTCAACCTTTGCCGTATCGTGCCGATATGCCTTTGCCCTTCCCTCCCCTCGTGCCTCCCTGCATTCCCCCCAGGCAAAGCAGTCAGATATTGCGGCAGTGCGCGCTCGGCTGGCCCAGGAGCCCCTGGTGTCCGCAGCCCCATTTGGCGCCTCGACCGCCTCGGCGGAACTGGAGTGGCGCCCAGAAGTTTCGGAGCGTGAGCGGCTGGACCCGACATACCTCATAGATGGCCTAGGGACCGATGGATCACCGGTGAGGCTTTTTGCTGTTAGGGGTTGGGGTTGAGCTCGTGAGGGTTGGAATTTTGAGATTAAGGTTTGAGCCTGAGAGGTTTGTGATGTCCAGGTTCTTTGAGGTTTAAGGTGGTGAGGGTTTAGGGATGGGCCTGTGAGGTTTAAGGTGGTGAGAGTTCAGGGATGGGCCTTTGAGGTTTAAGGTGGTGAGGGTTTAGGGATGGGCCTGTGAGGATTAAGCTGGTGAGGGTTTAGGGATGGGCCTGTGAGGTTTAAGCTGGTGAGGGTTTAGGGATGGGCCTGTGCGGTTTAAGCTGGTGAGGGTTTAGGGATGGGCCTGTGAGGTGAAGGGATTTGTCGATGAGGGTTTAGGGATGGGCCTGTGAGGTGAAGGGATTAGCTGATGAGGGTTTAGGGATGGGCCTGTGAGGTGAAGGGATAAGCCGGTGATAAGCCAGCTTTGTACTGTCTACTTGTAGGGTTACGCCAATCGGGATTCTGTAGTTTAGGTGAAGGATTAAGTCAATCAGTCTGTCCTTTTGAGGTTCACTCAGGGTAGAGTTGGAAAGGGGTTAGGGATGTCTGTGCGAGGGTTGTGCTGGTGAGGTTCAGGGTTTTGCCGGTGTGGGTTCAAGGATGGGCCTGTAAGGGTGAGGTTGGTGATGATTATGCTGTTGAGGTCCAGGTTTTGGCCTGTGAGGGTTCAGGGATATGCATGTGAGGGTGTATATGTTGAGGTTTGTGCTTCTGAGGTTCAGGGTTAAGCCAAAAGTTCTGTGTTGTTGAGGTTTCAGGGTTAAGCTGGCAAGGGCATGGGGTTCAGCTGGTCAGAGTTACGTATGAAGCTGGTGGGGTCTACTAGATAGTAGGGTAAGACTGGTGAGGGCTTAGGATTTATATGATGAGGCTCAAGATCTAGTGGCAATTTGGGTACCTGAGATGCGCCATGCTGAAAGGATGTCACCCTTTACCTGATGGCATCCTGGGCGGTTTTCACTGGGTTGATGGGGGCCTAAGCATGACCATTATGGCTGGTCGACCAATTACGGGCCTTACGGTGGCTGAACTGCGTAGCTGCATCTCATTCACCGTAATTTCGAGGAAAATCAGCTACTTTTACCAGTAAGGGACCGTAATTACCAGCACATTTTCTGAATTATGGCGCAATTGCACAGAACAGATGACCATGGTGGCTGGAGGGCATGCCGCAGGATCCACTAATTATATTATCGTGTGCTGTCGAGACGCTCACAGAATTACAGGAAGATTGACTTGTTTGAATTGTGCACACTCAGGTTCGGGGGACCTGAACGACCCGTTCGCCCTGGCACACTTCAAGGTGAGGCCCATTCGCCCTGGCTGGTAAGGTCAGGCCTGGCATACCGTACACTTGTCTTGCCTCCGCGAACGAGAAATAAATATCGTTCTTAGCCAAAGCGCGCTTCACTGTAGAATTGTTTTGACGTCTTAAAAGTGGCGTTTCCCGCCGAAGTTGGGTTTAGCATAAGGCGCGACGGCAAAGCAATATTATTTTATTCACGGAGGCAAAGGACGTCTACGGTCAGCTAGACTACTACCCCATATAGGGAGAGTAGGGGGCTACAACCCCATATAGGGAGAGTGGTACTACCCCATATAGGGAGAGTGGTACTACCCGATATAGGGAGAGTAGGGGGCTACTACCCCAAAGCTACTATCCCATATAGGGGAAGTAGAAATAATGTATATTTATGGGTGTGCAGGCTTCCCCTGCCCATTACCAGGCGTTATAAATGTGGACAGTGTACCTCCCTCCACAGACATGCGCAGCGGTCAGGTGTGGACAGTCCTGTAATCCTGTAATGGTATAAATCTGAGGGGGCGCCAGCCAGCAAATTCAACAATGTTTGTACCTCTATGCCCCCTGTAGGTCGCCCCTTAGAACGTGTCGGGCGACGACATTGGAGCCGCTACGGTGTATCTGCAGTGCCAGGGAGCGGCTTTCGGAGGACAAGGACGCCGCCACTGTGGGTTTTGGAGCTGATGCCTCAGCCCAGCTGGGCACCCCCTCCCCCTCCGCGCCCTCTTCCGCCTCCTCCCTGGCAGCATCTGTCATGGGCTGGAACGGGAGGCTGGAGTGGTCAGCCTTCCTCGCGGTGAGAGAGAGGGGACATAATACAATACCTGTGCCCTTGCCCCCATTGACCCTTTACCCACCCGTCACTTCTTCAACAGTGAATCAACCCTGAAGCAAACCACATGTGAGTGGATAATAAAACTGGGAGTAGCTGAAAAGCTCGACATTTTCACTCCTGAAGCCATGTATCCACACATATCACTCATTGCACACACCACACCAGGTGATCAGCAGTATGGAAACCAGCTCACTACAGATCCACACAAATCACTCATTTCACACTCCCCAATGCCCCCCCCCCTACACCAGGTGATTAGCAGTATGGACAAGAGCTTGCCTACAGAGCACCGGGATGGCAGCCCCGTGCGTGGCAGACCTCCTGGGCCCACCTCCGCGGGAACAGCGGCGCTTTCGCTCCTGAGGCAGTAGGCGGGGAACCTGCCACGTAGTGATGCCAACTACACCAGCAACAACCACATTCACCGCAACAACAGCAGCAACAACAAGATCAGTTACAGCAACCACAATAACAGCAACATCAGCAATCACGTACAGCAACGGTCGGGCTTCGGTGTGGATACAGAAGTCATAGACCCACCAGGTGTGAACTGATCAGGACTCACACAAGGGTATGTTGTTGTTGTTGTTCCTAAGTTGGGGCGTAGTTTTATTTATTTATTTCTGTTCCTAAGTCTGTAAGCTTTGTCAGGTCTGTAAGAATACTCACCCTTAACTCTAAACCCTAAACCCTAACCACCCCACTCAGGGACGGGTATGAGCTCTGTACCCAGGATTCCCCAATGGTTTGCAAGGTCTGCGGATACTCACCTGGGACCAGTGCCCAGGACTGGTACCCAGAACCTATTCTGAATTACGGCGCAATTGCAGAGCACGGCACCCTGCCCCAGGACTCGTATCTGGACTGGGGCCCAGGATTCCCCAATAGTCTGCAACGTCTGAGGATACTCACCAGGGACCCCGGACTGGGGCCCAGCCGCCCAGGACTCCCAAACCGTCTGCAAGGCCTGTTAGGTCTGCAAGGCCTGTAAGAAGACTCACCCGATAATTTCCAATCTTGCCTCAGGTGGCGGTAGACCCGCATTTGTGTTGAGGTGGCAGGAAGGATAAGTATAGCCAGATAGCATGTGCACGGCGACACATACGGAATTATCAAGGGGATATATAGTTCAATGACGTTACACCTCTGGGCCCTGCTCAAAAACCGGCTCGTCCGCGTGGGCGCCTAGGTAAAAGGGGCAGAAATAAGTGAGGAAAAGGGGTAACAAAGTGAAGGGACAGACAAAAGGCTGGAAAGGAAAGGCAAAAATGTTCCAGTCTCAGCAAAGGATATATAGATGTGCATGAATGAAGTGGCCGACTGCTCCAAGGAGACAAAATCAATGAAGGTTTTAAAAGGCAAGGCCAAGACCGATACCGGGTGGACAGACAAAATCAGTGCGCACAGAGACATGGCAGGACGTAGGCAGTTACCGGGAGACCGAAGTGCCCAGTGTCGCCCTAAGGAGGTGATGTGCGACCTTTTGGGACCAGAAGCACTCAAACAGGTAAGGGTGCTTCCAAATCTCTCACACAGGTAAGAGATTGTTTGGTTTGCCTGTTTAGTTACTCGGTTGAAAACACATACGCATCTGAACCCGGGTGGACTAGAGCATGTCAATGACGTTACACCTCTGGGCCCTGCTCAAAAAGGCACGGCCGCGTGGCCGCCTAAATTAAAGGTTGGGAATATAGAACGAAACAAACACCAGGACTCATGAACAAAGGAGGAAATGTGGGAAGTAAAGTGAAGGGGCAGACAAATGGCTGGAAAAGAAAGACAAGGAAATTTTCGCCAATCAAAAACGTCTACGCCTCATCGATATCTACCACAAATGAAGCGTATGCTGTTGAGGCCAACGCTGCCCTGATTGGGTGGTGTGCGGCCCTCTAGGACCAGAAGCACTCAAACTGGTAAGACTGTTTTTTTATTTTCTCGTTGGATTGAAAAATCCTGGAACTGGTTTGCCAGCCCCTGTCCTGTGCATCGAATGTTATGCTCCACTGGACTGAAATTGCTCATAAAGCTTTCATAATATTTAATAATTGTTTTGATAGAACAGGTCCAGGCCACCCAGGCCTAATCAGGGCTCACGGGCCCCGGAAGTGAAACGCTAAAAGCATCACGGCTCTGACGTCACACATTTCTCCCTTTTTACGACACATAAATGTACAGGGTGCCAAGGAGGATCATAATGCTTTAACCAACTTACCAAACTAATCCAAATGAACCAAACTAAATCGAATAAAGTGGCCGCTGGCTGCCGATCTCCTCGCCCTGCAGGTGCACGGTGGCTGGGTGCCCCACCTGGAGGCTGATGTGTACCAGGACATCGAGCTCCTCGGCTGAGGGAGATTTGTATGAGATGAGATGAGGGATCAAGAGTCTCAAAGAGGGACACGTACCATTTATGAGGGATCAAAAGTCTCTAAGAGGGGCACGTCAATGATGTTACACCTCTGGGCCCTGCTCAAAAAAGGCTCGGCCGCGTGGGCGCCTAACTAAGGACTTGGGAGGAAAGATGGAAAGAAACACAGAAGGGGGCAGGACAAAAGAAAGGAGGGAAAAGTGGGGCACGTGCCATTTATGAGGGATGGCGAGCCTCCAAATGGGTCAACTACCGGTACATGAGTTTCTCACATGGCCACATGGGTAATGACAAAAACAATTTGCATGGCGGCAGCTTCCTCTTTCAACTTTATGCTGTGGAAGTCGGACGCACCTATAGCAAAGGGGTTGCACTGAGCTTGTGGGCTGACTTTATACTATAGAAGCATGTTGTTGCCCTCCTCGGCCCCCACGGAGTGGTAAGATATAAGAGTGATGGCATACACTTTATGAAGAAGAGTAACGTTAAGGTACTGATCATTGAAAACACACTTTCTTAGTATCATACCCAGCCGCAGCAGCTTGAGGACATGGAGAAGGATGTTGAGATGAGAAAGTTACAAAATTGGAAAATTAAAAGACGTTAACTACTTAGCAAATAAACAAAATTAGGAAGTTGTCGGAACCTAGGAATGGGAAGATAAAAAGGAGGAACAAGATTATCATTAAGGGACCGCTGGTTGAGGACATACTGTCTTGAACAATGCATTGCAACATCACCTAATCCTCTACATGCTGTTAATACGTGGAGAGGCTTGCAGGCACTGTGTGCCTTCTTGGTGGTCAAACTAATCAGGAAATGAAACGACAACCGGGCAACACAGGGAAAGTGGATGAAAATGCATTGAAAGACCATAACCCGCAGGGACGTGTGAGGGTTAAGAGAAAAGTGCAGCATGGGCCGAGGCCTTGTTCGTGCCGTTTGTGCCAGTTTGTGCCACACAGCAGATATTAAAATGAATGGGGAAATGGATAAAAATACAGCGTTAGATGTCTAACGCGTTAGGGGGGGTCATGTTTCTGAGGGGCAAAATGGCATCCATAGGATAAACCTTGTGTTCACATTAGGTGAGCTTGCGACACAACATAAACTGGCCTTGCCTTCTACGTCGCTCTGCATCTGCGCAATCTTGATCTTATAATAAAAATAAAAATGGCGGCGTGCATGAGGGGGCGTACCCCTGACTGGCCATGCCTCGTACGTCGCTCTACATCTGCGCAATCTTGATCTCAAAAACAAAATAAAAATGACAATGGCGGCGTACATGAGGGGGCGTTCCCTTGACTGACCTTGCCTCCTACATCGCTCTGCATCTGCCCCATTTGCCCGGTCATGCCCCTCAGATGCTGCCCCAGCGCTGCCACCTGGGTATCCATGCCCACCTGAGAACACGGGACAAGCAAAAAGCAAGAATGGGTGCAATATTGATTTTGTCCTCAACGAGTCCACCCTCGGTGGGTCTGTCCGTGGCCGCAAAGGGCCCGATTGGATCTCAAACTTGACTCACCAACAGATACCGGCCAAACAGCATGGCTGGCCATGTATATGGCCGGAGGCCGGAGGCCAGGGAGTGGCCGAAATCAAGCCGAGCCAGGGCAAGTAAACAATGACTGGATATATATTTATTGTAGCATTCTGATACAGTTCAGCCACACTACCCAGTCGGCCGTGGGGGCTGGTGCAGCATTCCCAGCTGCTATAGCCGCCGGACGTCGGCTTGTCCCGTTTGCTCTTACAAGCCCAGTTGCGACCACCCCCCAAAGGTGATTTTGCGCACATTAAAATAAACGCTGGAGGGCATCTGTGCCCAAATCGGCTCAGTTGCTGCCACCCGGCAGCGCTTAAAAGGTGACTGTGCGCACATTTAAATAAACACCGGAGCGCCTGCTGCACCATGAGGTTCTGGAGCATGCCGGGCAGCGCGGCTCCCATCTGCTGACTCATCATCATCTGCTGGTGGTGAACGTCCATGAGCGACAAGGCGTCCAAGCCCTCGGACGAGCCAGCGAGCTGCAGACCCGACAGCCTAGGACCGTACGAGGCCTCCAAAGACATCACTGGATGCGGCCGGCTACCTCCGCTGGCCATGCTCGATCGCATTGCCGATGGATGGTGCGCTGCGGTCAGAGGTGCAAACCGCTGGCTGCAGCTGCCGATCATATCATATGGGCCTGCCACTGCTGCCGCCACTGCCGCCGCCGCCGCCCCGCTGCCGCGTACAGTGTTTCGATCCATGGTGACCCAGGATGTTGCCTTGGGGGCGCCGATCTTGATGCGCTTCACGAGGTTGTCGACAAAAGCCTGGTGCAGGGTTTAAAAGGGTGGGCTCAGAGGTTGAGGCTTTGTGGGGTTCAGGGGAGTGGGTTAGGGGTCGAGGTTTTGTGGGGTACAGGGTTTATGGCAAATAATTTGGGCTGTGGTGCTTTGGCACAATCCATGCAAGAATTTTCTTCACATACCAATACCGTCAATGTGCGATGCCTTCCTTGAATTAAATAAAATGTTTTTTAATTGCTGCCTGGAGGGGAAACAAGGGTTTCCGCCTAAAACTGACCATTGTTGATTACCATAGAACCGGGTTGGGTTTGCGCTCCCCAATTTGTTTGCATATTCATCGGAATCACCGTGCAGGATGAAACACATCACTCTGCACAGCGCAGCAGCGAGATTCTGGACAGCACTATGTTTTAAAGCACGCAGCGACGATTTTGTCTTTTTCTTTACTGGGGTCCGTGCGCACCGCCCGTGACTGACTGGTCCACGCAGCTGGTTCTTGAATTCAGCTTAAACTGCGCAGCTGGTCTGTGCACCCTCCAAAATAGTTGATCAATAGTAGAGCCAGCCCGATTCTACCATAGTATTTGAATGTATCCTTCACCCCTTTACAACGATACTCACAAGGCAAGGCAGTACACACGTACAGCAATACCATGTATCTTTCTTCAAGGATCCTTCCGGGTCTATTTCTGTAAATGTCCGAGTGGATCTCCGCCTCTCACTTCGAGAATACTAATTTTTTTGTGTGATGGCTTTGCTTCTGGTCGTCGGGTATAACAGCTACCAGGATCATGGGGCTCCCTGAATTTCACCTGTTCATGTCTAGCATGCCCTCCCCCATTTTTGCACGGCATTTATTTCCGGGTTTTTTTTCTGTCTCGATCTCACCTGGTAATACTCGTCTGAGTGTGCGATGGCTTTCCTGGTCAGCGCTTCTTGCACCTTTGCCGGCAGCTTCTGGATGATGTGCGTCGGCGGGAAGTTGCACACCTGATGACAGAAAAGCAGTGTCAGGGGACAGGGTTTGAGGTTGAGGGCTTAACCCACAGGAAATCTTGGATCAATAATTGCTTAACACATTATTAAGGGCTGTTCAATTTTATCATCAATACAGGTGAAAACTGGATGTGTGGTCATGTGGATACTCACCAGTAACTGACAGTTGAACAAGGACATGTTACAGGTACATTCAAGGTGAAAGGTATCAACATTAAGTGCAGTGTGTGAAGAGAAAGCGCCATTAATGCCTATTTGAGCTCCTGCATTTTTTTCTGTACCCGTTATCTCGCCCGTCTTTACTTTTTCTTCAGTCATTTTCAGGCCTCTTCAGGGTGTATGCATTTGGGGTGTGCACAACCATCTGAGACAGCATTCCAGATTGTCAATCGTTGTAAGCATACCGTACTCCAGGATGTCGGGCCGTTGGTGATAAGAATGCTGAATTCTTTACATTTCCTGATTTTTTCTCTGCTGGAAGGTTCCATGACCATCATAACCAACGTTGGAGATTTTTTTATCTCTAACTTACTGTGCATCTAGTTAAATGTTTCCGATTCCCCCCCGCCTACTTTGTCCCTAGGGGCGTCGGGCCATTGGTGACAAGAATGCTGCTTGCCCTTTTTACATTTCCTTATGGTTTTCTCTGCTCGATGGTTCCATGACTATTGTAACCAACGTCGAAGACTTCTTAAATTTCCGACTCAACTTTTTCCAAGGTTTTCATTTCCCCCTGCCTACCTTGTTCCCATGTATGTCGGGCCAGCGTGCCCCCTCCTTAGTCACAAAGATGATGTTGGCCTTGCAGTCCACCGCGGACTCCAGTTCCTTCATGCACATGCGCGCGCCGCATGGAAGCAGTCAAAGAGGCAAAATAAAGGAAGAAAGCTACGCCCCATGGGAGGCGTAGGTGTTATGGAAACAGCGCAGCCTGGGCCGAAACCACATCCTTGCCGATTCAAAGAGGCAGCGGTTGAATGCGGCTACGGCAAATCAAACATTACAAAATAAACAATATAATCTACAACCTGTGGGGGGCGTGAGAGTTGAGAAACAGCATAGCCCCGGCCGAGGCAACATCCACGCCGCTACTGTTTAGGGCTAAGCATTATATCTCTCCATTCCCCGGTCTTTAAAACCCATGGTTGTCAAAGGCCATGGAATGAACAGTGACTCACCAATGCGTTACGGTACTGCGAATCACACTCATCAAGGGGCGAGGTCATGAGGGGAATGAGTGAGGACATGAGTGAGGAAATGAGCCCACTCTTCCCATACCACCACCACCACTACCACTACCACCTTGCCACCTACTTTGAAACTGCCTCTGGTACCCGGAGATCCAGCAGATGCTTCCTCAGGCTGCTCCACACACACATGTTGACCAGCATCCGGTAGCAGGCCAGCAGTGCCGCGTCATTCCCCAGGAGCAGACCAGAGCCCTGGTGGCGCAGCGCATGCAGCTGGCGCTGCTGCGGCTTCAGGTCGTGGGTCCCCTCCTTCAGTGCAGCCTCCTCAGGGCTCATCTGGCTCAGGTGCAACACATCCAACAGGTGCTTCAAACGCCCACCTGGATCGGGGTTTGAGCACAGTGATGGGGTTTTGGGTATGCGGGCTTAAGGTGGAGGGGGGAGCATGAGATGAAAGAGGTCTTTGGGTTCAGATGAAGGAATTCATGTTTTTCAGGGTTTGGAGTTTTGTTAAGGGTGTAGGGTGTAGGGTCAGGTCCAAGTTTTAATTCATCCAAGGCCTGAAGATATAGCCAAAGAGGTCAGAGGGACAGAGAGGGCAGCCTTCGAATGGAGGTAAAAATGTCAAGATCGAGACCTCAAGCAAAACCAACGACAAGCGTATCTGGTCGATGTGGCCGTAGGGCGGCAGGGGCCTGCGTATCAGCTGCCTCCTGACCAGAGGCCCCTTGTGCCGCCACTGACCGCCGGCCAGCCAGCCATGTCATTTTGGGCATCGAACACAGGCCAACTTAGGTCTTTCCCCATCGTTAGGCTCCCGGGCGAGGTAGGAGTCCCAGCGACCCAGTGGTGGCTGCCTTGCGGTCGGTTGAAGGTGGTCTGGAATCTTGTGAAAATACTGGAATAAATAACGATGCGCTAGCTAGCCATGCACAGTGTGTCGGTGTCATGGATCTGCCACCTTCCAGGTATGGATCTACCATTCGCAAGCCAGATCTGACCACCTTCCACAATGTTATGGCTCTACCACATGCCAGGTATGGATCTACCGCTTGCAAGCCAGATCTGATCACCTTGCACAGTCGTGTTGCGTGTTGCTCGTTGAAGCTGACGGATTGGATCATCTGACTGTTGGCAGGGGGGCAGGTCATAAGGTGTTACAATTTGAGCCATCGTTTGTAAGATGGCAAGTTCGAAGTCAGAGTGAACTTTGGAATCGATGCATGGGACAGATGCCAGCAAACAGGCTGTTCGGGCACTTAACAAAGTAGGGCAGACAGACAACCAACAGCCCCCCTAGCTGGGCGAGCAAGAGCCCTTTCATAGCATCCATTCTCAACTGGATAGTAGTAGCTGGCTACCCAAATTGGGTGGATGAAGCACGCCATGCAATCAGCTAGGATTACCACACAAAAGATATCCGCAAAGCTCAATCCTTGTCCCTTACCCCTCTGGTGCAGTGTTTTGTCCCCTATCCTTCCTGCTGGTACATATGCGTTTTATTCACCTTAAGTACATTTGCCGGCCTCCAGATTAGCCCTCCATACATCCCATCCCCATTTAGACATGCGTCCAGGGCCTGCACCAGACTGCGGGACACATCGTGAGCAGCCAGGAGCTGATCCAAAACCTGCACAGGCATGGGCATGAGCAAGGGCAAGGGCAGGGGCAGGGGCAGGGGCAGGATCGAGTGCAGAGACGTCAGGGTCGGGGTCAGCATCGACATTTGAAACAATGAAGCGTGATAGGGCATAGATTAAAGAAGTCATATTACCAAACTCCGATAATGCATATTAGTTTCCCCTGCCCGATTATGCCACAATTCTTGCCGTGCATTTACCGGAGAGTTTCCTATCATACACGCTAGCCGCTTTGCCTATGGACAGGTTAAGACAGTGTGCATGATGGTCAGCTCTCCGACATTGTTGCATGAATGGAGGTCCTCCTGCATTGCGGCATGATGGGATCCCGTCATGCCATGATGACTGCCTGACACTAACCGGAGAGGAGAAGGAGCCGTAGATGAGCGCCAGCGTAGCCACGGCATTGGTGACCACTTCGGGGCACACTGGGTCGCGGATAATCTCCTGCAAAACGAAGAGATGAGGAAACAAATGTAGGAATTTGAGGAAATTATGAAGATAAGAAAATGGCTTTGTTTAAGTAAGGTATACATGAAAAAACGATATCACGCACAGAAAAAAAGGAACAATGAGACCAATGTAGTTGCAATCCAAGAAATAGCACACACAGATAATATACCCTTGGGCGTACCGGGCACTCAGAATTCCAGATTGGAGGGAATGAAGCTCGAGGCCAAACCCACAACTGCACATCAACTGCCATCGTTAGCATCAATGACTGCTGTGTCAGTGCATGTAAATTCGAGATGGTGGCCTGCCTAGTGCTACGGCCGATGAGGTGGCCTCCTTTATCCGTGCTGCAGGGCGTTCCATTTATTTATTTTTCTAACAGTGATGGACCCTTTAAAGTGACGACTTTGCAATCTGGAAGAACGGGTAATTCATGCACAGCGTGAAACATGAATCTATGAAACGTTTGACCTATCATTTCTTTCCCCCCCTTGCTCCCCTTTCCCCCCTCTCCCCTTAGTCTGCATGATGCCACCACTGACCATCATCACGCCCAACACTTGAACCTTTCCCTTCCTTCCTCCCCTCCCGTTCTCCTCCCATTCCCCCCCCCTCTCCCTCCCCCCCTTCTCCACTTCCCCCCTTTCCCCGCTCCCCCTTTCCTCCTCCTCATGCCACGTCCAGAGTACCACATCCCTCTCTTCTGCGACACCCCACTTCCCTCCCCGCTTCACACCTAACTCTCTCATGCCCTCTGAACACCCCACTTCCCTCCCCGCTACACACCCAACTCCATACCCCCCTGCTCCCCTCCCCACTCCCCCTGGCGCCCCCACCCTCCCCACTCCTCCTGGCGCCCCCACCCTCCCCACACCTCCTGGCACCCCCACCCTCCCCACTCCTCCTGGCGCCCCCACCCTCCCCACTCCTCCTGGCGCCCCCACCCTCCCCGCTCCTCCTGGCGCCCCACCCTCCCCACTCCTCCTGGCGCCCTCACCCTGCCCACTCCTCCTGGCGCCCCCACCCTCCCCAGTCCCCACTCCTCCTGGCGCCCCCACCCTCCCCACTCCTCCTGGCGCCGCCACCCTCCCCACTCCTCCTGGCGCCCCCACCCTGCCCATCTCCTCGCTCAGCAAGGACTCAGTCTCACCAGCTACCCACCAGCATCCAGCACCCCGCCCATCTCCTTGCCCTATAAGGACTCGCCAGCACCAGCACCAGCACCCTGCCCATCTCCTTGCCCTATAACAACTGGCATGCGCAAGGAGTGACTAATGACGCTGCGTCAGAGGTGCACGCTTGTCGGCTTGAGTTCCTGCGTAGCCAAAATCATGATGGCAGCAGGTGTAGGGCATGGTAGCACGACACCGCACGATACAGTAAATGTTAAGCCAGATTGTTCTACCAAGGTAACAGAGTATGGCACCATGTGGCGTGATAGGGCACAGATTAAGCCGGATTGATCTACCAGTCAGCAGGAGTTTCCAGCATGGATAGCATCACCTGCTTAGGTGTAGCTAACCTAGGGGTAATAACAGGCATGGCAAAATGGTGCAATACCAAAGGTGGCTGGGCGAATGACCAGATCTGACCATGCTGACGTGCGACTTGTTGGTTTTGCTACGTAATGGACACGTGCAGTGCTTGGGCACGTGCAGTGCACTGGAGCCATTGATGGGCATATGACCCTGTCTGACTTTTTTTTAAGGATACGTGCATGCATCTCAATGAGTGGAGCAACTGATATGCATGCACAGCAGTTAGGGGACAAATTGTAGGAGTAGGAAGGACTGAAGGAGTGCAAGTAACCCATCCACAAGCCAGGCAGGCGAGGTGCAGCACACTGTACACATGGGGGGAAATGATCCAGTGGTGCAACGCTGGTGGCGTCCATACCAAAAGGTTAAGAGGTCGAACCTGCCACACAATCTTCTCTCTCCCCCTGTCTAGATCGCCGGGTTCCATCTTCCTGGCTTCCAGCCCCCTCACATATACAGGAGGGTAGCATGGTTGCACCATGGTCCTGGCTGTGCATGGTAGCTGGAATTGAGCTTTGTCATTCCCCACGCAGCTGAGTGTTCAGCAGGGCCCAACGGGTATGCACCTTCTAAACCGTACACATACATGACTAATGCTGGGATGCAAGCTGTGCTACATGCAAAATTTACAGGCTTGCACATCAGTCATGGAAATAAACGACGGTAAGTCCAGGTCGGTAGCGCACTTGCGTAACAGAAAGGTTTGATTCAGGGGGGACGAAGCACATACCTTCTGAAGCAGTGGGTATCGGTATGCGATTCCCTGAATCGCTGGCCCTCAATCGGTTGACTCAGCCAAATAAAAGACCTCAACTACGAGGCAGCGCGGACGAAGAGTGATGGACACCAGGGACGGAAACTCGTGAGGGACCAGCCCTATCCCTGGCTTGGATCCCGGCCTTGGGTTGGTGCCCTTGGATGTTACTCTCTCACACAAGGGCATCGGGCAAAGGCTCCGGAGCATAGTGTATATTGCGTTGTGAGTTCCATTAGGCACCACTTCAGTGCGCGGAAGGTCGGCGTTCTTCATAGACCACTAAATATGCAGTCCATGCACACTACCGCACCGCTGCGCCCTCGTGTCGCCTCATATTGTCCCAAGGTGTGCATCCGCTACTGATCCGCCTGTTCATTCGCAACACTTTTTGTCTAAAATGGGAATGAGGCGATGCTTTTCGACATGGACAGGTTGGTTGCGACGCCCGGGCTCTTGGCCTCCGGGTTACTAGCCGAGGCCTAGGTATTCGAACACATGTCATTGCTGAGCCTGAGGTCATCTCTGTGACGACAACATCCAAGGACGATAATGCCCCAAGACTATCGAGCATATCAGGTGAACCTAAACCGCCAGGTGAAGGGAGATGCGTCAAACGTGCGCTGTTGCGTATGGGACTGTCCATACCTCATCAGTTCTTTACATGCATTTTGTTGGGTATGACCATCGCTTGTCTGTAACCTCCGAGGCTCTCGATTTCAATAGCGGCAAGCACTCGCCTGTTCCTGGTCGCCATACTTGTGGCCGGGTGACTAGTGGCCACAATCGACTACGAACGGGCCTACGTACTTTCAGCCTCTCAGTCGAGCTGATGGATTTTTGAACTCGCAGGAGAGAATCCGTGGGAGGACGAGAAGTGGCAGAAGTATAAATGGACAATTTACAGGGGAAAGGCGTACGATCTAACGCCATACCTGGCGAGGCACCCTGGTAAGAACCTAGCGCATCTCCATGCAGCGTCACCATGTTCAAGTCATTGCTGTCTGTCTAGATACGGCGCATATGCATGGAATTTGCTGATGGTTGAAAGCACCATTTTTCTGGAGGTGCTCGCCATCCCATGTCTTACCATACCAAGCATGGTCCAAACCTAGAGCTGCCAGTAAATACACAAACAGCATGGGTCCCTCCAGCCACGCCTATGAATCCAACCTGGCCTCCTTACACAAGCGCTTCGTTTTCTGACCTGAAAGCCACCTCCTGCGCGCCACCTTGACACTGCTTAAGGCCCGCTTGAGGCCTAACTTTGATTGAGCCCTGGCAACATGGCTGGCAGTGCAACGAGCCGAAGGCCTATGGGTTGCTCATGTGTAGCTGAACTTTAGCGAAGCCTTGAAGATTCAAACACTGCTGCATACAGGTGGACGATGGCTCCTGAATCTGTCCATTGGAAGGGACTGCACTGCGCTGTTTGAATCCTACCACCTGCGGCCAGAGGTGGCTGTGAAGATGCTGAATCGCTTGCCGATCCTGCCAGACTTCCCAGTCGACGCAGTGCCACGCTCGCCCTACCCCAATGACTCTGATTTCTACAACACCGTTCGGTGGGTGCCTGCTTTAGACAGGGTAGGGGGTAGAGCAGGGCAGGCAGTTGCAAGACATAAGGCAGTGGGTAGAGCAGAGCAGGGCAGGGGGTAGAGCAGGGCAGGGAACAGTGGGTAGGGCAGGGCAGGGGGTAGGGCAGGGCAGTGAGCAGTGGGTAGGGCAGGGCAGGGGGCAGTGGGTAGAGCAGGGCAGGGGGCAATTGGTAGAGCAGGACATTAGGCAGGAGGTAGAGCAGGACAGGGAGCAGTGGGTAGAGCAGGGCAGGGAGCAGTGGGTAGAGCAGGGCAGGGAGCAGTGGGTAGGGCAGGGTGGGTAGCAGTGGGTAGAGCAGGGCAGGGGGCAGTGGGTAGAGCAGGGCAGGGGGCAGTGGGTAGGGCAGGGTGGGTAGCAGTGGGTAGAGCAGGACAGGGAGCAGTGGGTAGAGCAGGGCAGGGAGCAGTGGGTAGGGCAGGGTGGGTAGCAGTGGGTAGAGCAGGGCAGATAGCAGTGGGTAGGGCAGGGCAGTGGGTAGAGCAGGGCAGTGGGTAGAGCAGGGCAGATAGCAGTGGGTAGGGCAGAGTAGTGGGTAGAGCAGGGCAGATAGCAGTGGGTAGGGCAGGGCAGTGGGCAGTGGGAAGGGTAGAGCAGTGGGAAGGGTCTAGGGCAGGGGGCAGGGGGTAGGGCAGGGCAGGGGGCAAGGGGAACGGTAAAGCAGTGGGAGGGGTCAATGGCAGGGGGCAGTTGCAGGACCGGGCATTGGGCACTGGCCTTTCAGTGAATTTTAGACCCCTAAAATGGATGGACATAGTTTGCTTGGGCACTTCAATTTGAACTGGTCCCTTGTTGAAGAACTCTTGACCAGGTTGGGCAGTGAGCATATTTGCTTTTCTGAAGACCCAGGAAGTGCACAGGACTGGAGGGTTTAGGACTCAGCAGGTTCAGGGTTCAAGTCCATGCCGTCCAGGGCACACCTGCATCCGGGAAATAAATAAATAAACGACATGCCCCGACGTGTGAATTAAAGAAGCCACCCCTTCAGCCGTAGCACTAGGTGAGCTACCATCCGGGACAAATGTGTCCAATGATCCTCTCAGGGAGTGTGTCTGCACTTCAGATTTAACAAGGTCGCTCAAGCTGTGAACCTAAGTGGGTTGGTATTCAGCCTCAGAGGCTCTTGAGGGCTCGAGGCGCATCTAATCCTGGAGCTGCCGCTTGTGAGCTACACCTGCAATGCAATTTAGCTGCTTCTCTTTCTTTCCTCTCCCCGATTTCTTTCAGTTTCCTCTTTTCTCCCAACGAGGCAGTTGGGCGCCCATGTAGCCGAGCCTTTTTGAGCTGGGCTGGGGGGAGTAACGTCACTCATGTTTCCGCTGTTGCTGCAGGGAGCGTGTCCGCACCGAAGTGTTCAAGGGCACTGAGATCAAGGGGGCACATCGGAGCGGCAGCGAGGGCGCTGCGCTGGCTGTCCTGGCATACGCTGCGGTGGCTTATGGCTTGTTTACCTGGGACGCCAACCCCTTCACTGGAGCCCTGCTTGGTGCGAAGGGCTGGGATGGGATGGGATGGAAGAAGGTTGGGCTGGGATGGAATGGGATGGAAAAGGCTAAGGTCAGTTTTCAGGTTTGAAAGATGGAGCTCTGGTGGAAAATGCCAACCCCTTCACAGGAGCCCTGCTTGGTGCAGAGGGCTGGGCTGGGATGGGATGGAGGAAGGCTAAGGCAATTTGTCAGGGTTTAGAGAGGGAGCTCTGGTGGAAAATGCCAACCCCTTCACAGGAGTCCTACAACAACCTGAGGGCTGGGTTGTGGGGGGCTGGGTTGAGCTGCAATGGGATGGGCTGGGAGATGGCTGAGGCCAGATAGTGAGTGCTTAAGTTTAATAGCGGTAGCCTAGTGAGATGCCACCCCCCCACTCGGCGCGGGGCTCTGGGTTGCGGAGGCCTGAGTTGAGCTATGATGGGATGGAATGGGGAATGGCCAGGCCAGAGGAACGAGTCTGACCCCCTCACTGGAGTCCTGCTCAGTGCAGATGACTGAGTTGAGCTGGTGCGGGCTAAGAATTAGATGGGATGGCTTGGGATGGCTGAGGCCAGAGAAACAAATGCTTCGGTGAAGAGAGGGAGCTCTTGGGGGGATTACCTAGCCCCTTCACTGGAGTCCTGCTCAGTGCGGATGACTGGCTTGACCTGGTCACAGATGGGATGGCTTGGGATGGCTGAGGCCAGAGAAACAAATGCTTCGGTGAAGATAGGGAGCTCTTGGGGGGATTACCTAGCCCCTTCACTGGAGTCCTGCTCAGTGCGGATGACTGGCTTGACCTGGTCACAGATGGGATGGGTTGGGATGGCTGAAGCCAGAGAAACAAGTGATGAAGTGAAGAGAGGGAGCTCTGGTGGGATGACCTAGCCTCTTCTCTTGAATCCTGCCCAGTAAGGATGACTGGCTTGAGCTGGTGCAGGTTAGGAATCAGATGGGAAGGGTTGGGGTGGCTGAGGCCAGAGAAACAAGTGCTTCAGTACAGAGAGGGAGCTCTGGTGGAGTGACCCAAGCCCTTCACTGACGTCTTCCTCAGTGTTGAGGATTGTAATCAGCTTTGGGGCCGACAGCTGCAAGTGCCTGCAAATGGGCCTGTCCCGTTGCCGCTTGAGGGTAGGGGAGTAACGTTGGCCTGCAGACACCACCCCACGAAGCATGGCTGGCTGTGCATGATGCCTCTGGCGGGACGCTAGGTTTAGCTCAACTCCAGCTGAACTGAAATCGAGCCATGCGAATAGGAGAGCACATCATATGGACTGACATAAAATTGCCAACAGACCAATCAAGGGGGGGAAATGGAGGCTCTGCGTATGAACTACAAATTCTTTTGTACCAGACTGAACATCCAAGGTATACAAAATCAGAAAGCGAGATGACTAAAAGGCCAGCATGATTGAAGTTAAATCAATCTGGATAATGCGCTGATGCCCCCCCCCCCCCCCTTCCTCCCTTCCTCCCAACCCGGCCTTCACCTCCCTGATCCATGTGCCCTTCCTCCCACTCTCAGGCCTGGCTGGTGCATGGATCGGATTGACCATTCAACACTGTGGGAACCACGGCGCCATGTCCACCAATCCTCTGGTCAACAATGCCTTGGGCATGACGGACGACCTCATCGGCGGGTCCTCCTTGATGTGGAGATATCACCACCAGGTGGGGGCAGAGGGGGAGGAGGGGGGCTAAATGCTGGAAGGGGACCAGCATTGCCCCCTGGTGCATGCTAACATCCCAACAGCCTTTATCCATTATGAGGCACCACCACCTTACTGCGATAGGGATGGGAGAGATGAACAATGCTGGCTGGGCAGGCTGGGAGATGGGCAACCCTGGCTGAGCAGGTTGGGAGATGGGAGGAGGGGGGCAAGCGACGCTGACTGGAGCACGCACGCCAACCACGCGACGCCTTCATTTCATTGCTGTAAGTCTATTACCGCGCATTTGAGCTTTCAGCTCCTGTCCTGGCGGCCAACCTAAGGTGGTATTGGTTGCGGGTCTAGGGTGTAGCCTGCAAAGTGCAAACCCTAACCAACCAAATCTGGTACTGGCTGAGGGGTTAAGCTGAGCTTTCGAATCCTAACCAACCCATTATGGTATTGCTTGAGGGCTTATGGTCGGGGCCTGCAAAGCCTAACCAACCAAAGCTGGCCTGGCACGCCTTCAACCTACTGGCCTGCCTGGACTGATTTCTGCGAAATGAGAGCAGACATGTCCAACTGAGGTGCCCTGTCCTTTTCCAGCTCCCTGTCCAGAATAACAACCCCCCTGCCCCCAACTCTTTGCAGATCTCATATTTCATCCATTGCGGTCATGAAGCACTGGATGAAGGTGTAACCAACACACACACACACAAAACACCCTTCCGCTTCGCAGCACCCCTGCCTCTAATCTGCCCCCTTGTTGAACATACACCCACGAGCAGGTGTGGCACCACATTCACTGGTAAATGACAATGCACTTGTCGAGCAGTCAATAGAACCCCTGCTGCATAAGGCCGCCGCCTTCCTGCCTTGTTGCCGCTGCCCCCCCAGCACATGCACCCCTGCACAAGTGTTGCGCGGCATTGACAGATAAATGATGCCGAAATAGACGAGCAAGGAATGATGGTGTACCGCCAACTGCTGTGCTGCGCCCCTGACTCATTTCAGCACCATCCCACAGACGCCCCTGTGCAGATGGCGCATCACATACACTGTAATGGCGACACTGCGTACGATCAGGCGATCATCGCACTCCCCATGCCGCCTTTCTGTACTCCTACCTCAAAGCAGCATCATCCCTTGAACATGCGCCCCCGTGCAGGTGTCGCATCACATCCACTGTAATGACGATGCCCTGGACGAAGACGTCATCAACGCATTCCCCCTTCTACGCTTCGACCCTCGATTGCCAAAGTACTGGATTCATCAGTTCCAGCACATCTACATGGTGAGGGGGGCACATGAGCATAGCTGGGGCAGTCAGTAGCTAAAAATACCTCCAACACAGCGGCATAGTCCTCAATATACCCAAGCATGGCCAAGGTACAGGATTGATCAGATCCGGCGCATGTTTATGGCAGGGGCACATGAGCATAGCAGGGCAGTCAGCAGAAAGAAATACCACCAATACAGCAACATAGCCCCCAATATACCGGTACCCGAGCATGGCCAAAGTACAGGATTGATCAGATCCAGCACATCTACATGGTGAGGGGTGCATGAGCGTGGCAGGGGCAGTCCGTAGCAAGAAGTGCCTAAACAGCAGCATAGCCCCCAATACCGGTACCCGAGCATGGCCAAAGTACCGTAGAACCACTTTAGCTCCGCTCGTAATTAAATAATTATTGGGGTGCGCGGACATGGCTGCGCGCTAATATTAATTCAAAAATTGCCGCTGCGCGACGTGTCAGTCAGGTGCCCAAACAATTATTTTGGGGGTGCGCGGTATGAATTAAAAACAGCACTTTTTACAAAATTTTGCGCGCTAGCGCGCGACTGTTTGATTCGACGTCCGTTCAGGCAAGCTAAAAAGCGGGTAAGGGAACTGGAGGATCAGGGGGGTCAGGGGGATCTGGAGGATCAGGGGGGTCGGGAGGATCTGGAGGATCAGGAGCAAGAGGAGCAGGTGGAGGAGGAGGAGGGGGAGTGGGAGGAGGAGGAGGAGACGGAGGAGGAGGAGGAGGATGACTATGTTGACCTTTGCTGACCGTGTACCGGAGGAGGATAATTATATTGACGTCTACTGACTGTATACCTCAGGTGGATGAATTTTGACTACCGTATTATGACTTTTGCTGACTGTGAGGGTGTTAACTAAGTATTGCTGTACTGGCTGAAAGTGCTGAACATTGACAGGATTCGAACTGCAGACCAGGGTGGACTGCTAAGTTACGTAGTACCACTGAGCCCCCCGGGCCCCAATAGCCACACGTTTCCTGAGGCCAGGAATCGGCGGAGGAGGGGGATGACGACTACGGAATGCGGGTCCAGCTAGCATCAAACGAAGTTGTAACTGAGTTTGACAGTACTGGCTGAAAGTGCTGCGCGGACGAAAATTTTAATTATTTCCAGTGATGCGCGATGTTTAATTAAATTTCGTGCTGCGCGGCGTTGAATTAAATTAAAATTTCGTCGCTGCGCGACCGTTTTTTAAATTCTTTTTGGGGTGCGCGGCCGAAAATTAAATTCTTTTTTTGGGGGGTGCGCGGAGCTTAAGTGGTTTTACGGTACTGGGATTATCAGTTCCAGCACATCTTCATGGTGAGGGGTAAATGAGCATAGCAGGGGCAGTCAGCAGATAGAAGTACCCCCAATACATCGGCATAGTCCCCAACATACCCAAGCATTGCGAAAGTACTGGGTTGATAAGATCCAGCGCATCTACTTGGCAGGGGCAGGAAGGAGCACGAAGTTCCTCCCAAACACACACCTTAACCTGAGTTCACCCGAGCAAATGCAATGCAGCAGATGCCAAGATGGTCTTTTTAGGAGGCCGTGATAAGAAATGAAAATAGTACCCTGAATGGAATTTACCAGAGGAGTATGCTGTAGAATTGTCTTCTCTGTTTTCCGTAAATCTTGTCATCTGTTTCTGAATATGAGGAACAAAACGGACCAGAAGCCTCGGCTGTCGATATTTTTTATTTTTCACATACCCTGCCTCCCTGCTGTTGCTATGCCTTCTGCTATTTTTTTTTTGCTGTGGCTTTCACTCCCTTCAGGTTCTGATGCCTTGTCTTCTCCTGCTGCTGTTTTTTCCATTTGCAGTGGTTTACGTTCCCGCTCATCACGTTCGTCTTCCAATTTGGGGACCTGAAGGGACTCTTTGACAAGCGCACGGTGAGTCAATTGCTATTTTTCAGTTTAGGAGTTAGGGTTTAAACCATAAACCTTACCTCTTTGATAAGCGCACCGTGAGTCCATTGCGTTTTTCAGTGCATGTGATATCAAGGGTACTGACAGGACCATTTTCTTGCAACTGGATGCAAGTAACTGAAGACTATGTGCGGGAACTAAGGCGGGAACTTCCGGGGTTATGTGTCATCAATTTCCTGTGAACGGCACAGTCAGCCACTCAGCCCACAGCCATTTGCAGCCGTTATGAGGTATGACTGGTATGGCAGAAAGGTATCGAGAAATATACGGACTGCAGCAAAACGGTACAGCGAAAAGAGAACAGGATTTTGCGAAAATCCTGGATTTTGGTGGTTTGGCGCCCTCTCATATAGTCTAGGTTCCCCCAAAAAGATCATTGAGATCACTTCCGCAGATTTAAATGCCTCTGGGTTTTGTCTTCCTTATTATGTTGCCATCAGGGCCAGACTGGGTTCCTAAGTGATTTGTTTTTGATGTCGCCAATCTCGTCGCCTGGAGCAGTGATTGATCTACCGCCAGAATTTACCTTCCCCTCCTGTTTTTACCTTTGCCTACTGTTAACCTTTTAAGCTGCTCCTCCCAGTGTAGTGCCTCTCTAAGGGTTATTTTGTGGTTCTCCGTTCCCTCCTGTTTCGCTCTGCCAGGCCCTTGGGTTCACTTAGTATCCACAACGACTGATTGCAACTCGTCCCTGCCTGCAGATTGGTGCCTCCCTGTATGGGGCCTCAGACTTCGAGAAGGCCGGTGTGTTTGCTGGCAAGGCAGTACACTACGCACTCCTGTACGGCCTGCCATGGATCTTGCACGGGCCGCATGCGGCACTCATCGGAGCGGCCACCTACTACGCTACGCAGGTAAACGAGGCTGAGGAAGGGGAGCTGGGGGGTTATGTTCCCACTGCTACTCTAAACGGCTTGCCATGGATCTTGCACGGGACGCATGCGGCACTCATTGGAGCAGCCACCCATTACGCTACGCAGGTAAGCTAGGCTGAGGAAGGGGGGCTGGGGGTCATGTTCCACACTACCACACTGCCACACTACACGTGACAGGCTGAGATCTGTGCTGAGGAAGGGGGGCTGTACTGATGAAGGGGGGCTCGGGGTAATGTTCCACACTACCACACTGCCACACCACACCTGAGAGGCTGAGACCTGTGCTGAGGAAGGGGGGCTGTACTGATGAAGGGGGGCTCGGGGTAATGTTCCACACTACCACACTGCCACACCACACCTGAGAGGCTGAGACCTGTGCTGAGGAAGGGGGGCTGTACTGATGAAGGGGGCCTCGGGGTAATGTTCCACACTACCACACTGCCACACCACACCTGAGAGGCTGAGACCTGTGCTGAGGAAGGGGGGCTGGGGGTTATGTTCCACGATGCCACACTACACGCGACAGGCTGAGACCTGTACTGAGGAAGGGGGGCTGGGCTGAGGAAAGGGAGCTGGGGGTAATGTTCCACACTGCCACACTACACGCGACAGGCTGAGACCTGTGCTGAGGAAGGGGGGCTGTACTGATGAAGGGGGGCTCGGGGTAATGTTCCACACTACCACACTGCCACACTACACCTGAGAGGCTGAGACCTGTGCTGAGGACGGGTGGCTGGGCTGAGGAAGGGGGGCTGGGGGTAATGTTCCACAATGCCACACTACACGCGACAGGCTGAGACCTGTGCTGAGGAAGGGGGGCTGGGGTTAATGTTCCACACTGCCACACTACACTCAAGAGGCTGAGGAATGGGGGCTGGGGGGTAATGCTCCCACATCTACACTACGCCTGAGAGGCTGAGACCTATGCTTGGGTATAGATGTACTAAATAAGGATATGGCCTACGGGCAACATAAGGACGGTGCTACGGGATAACGTAAATGTGAAGGGAAAAAGAGACGCAAACAGGACATACAGTTGAGATCAAGGAGAGAGGGGATCTGTTAAGTGCTTGAAAATACTGCACATCTGGGGTGTGTTAGGGGGTAGGGGGGACTGTGCTTGAGTTCTCTGCTTGTTCAGCTGCCGGGCGTGACTTGGTAGGGGAAATATTGCAGATAGTCGTTTCGGCCTGTGCCTTGACTTTTTTTCTGGCTACGGGTGCACCTCAGGCGGCTACCTTGCAGGTGCCAAAGTCCTGATTGGGGTTAAACCCTGACACAGGCTATTGCACCATGGCTGGTGGCACCTGGGAAATCCGGCCAGAGGGCAGGAGGTGGCTGAAATGTAACTGGCTGTAACCGCAGGGGGGGACAAATAACTGCATCTCATGCATGAAACAACTTGATCATGTGCAGCAAGACAGCAAAACTTGTTAAGTCAGCATACCTGAATCGTATTGATATCGGGATAGTTTAGGCAATGCTTGTGCCGTAGCGTACGCGCTTGCTGAATCAGCACCTGGATAAGTGCAAAGTCTGACACCATCAAATTTTGAAATCCAAAGCCGAATGTCAACGCCCCTCAGCATGACCTGTCAGATATTTTTGTATGATTATGTTTTTGGCCTAAATAACCGTGCGACAAAGCAGCGTCTATGAAAGGGTATGAACACTCTGTCCGCAACATAGGGCAGGCCAATTTACTACCGTACATTTGATTTGCCCTCCCTTAGACGTGAAAAATGATATATTCTGATGCTGCCCTCATATCAAATGACCAAAACTCTTAATTTGTAACTGAAATTCGGCGTTGGCATCGAATCAGTAAATCCATGGATCCCTCGACCCCAAACATTGTTAATTATGAGGGAAGAAAGCCGAAAGATCGTTTCATGCTACCATGATGTGCAGGCTTCGAGCGCTTAAATACAAGAACGCTTCTAAAAGCCCAAAAGATTATATCTAGCTACCACGATATGCTGGGTTTGAAAGCTTAGATACAAAAACGTGTATGAAAGCCCCAAGCATCATATCGTGCTACCATGATGTGCAGGGTTTGAAAGCTTAGATACAAAAACTTGTATGAAAGCCCAAAAGATTATATCGTGCTACCACGATATGCTGGGTTTTTTTTGAAAGCTAAGATACGAAAACGTGTATGAGAGCCCCAAGCATCATATCGTGCTACCATGATGTGCAGGGTTTGGTGCCATGTGCAGGGAGTGGTGCTGGTGTCCACGTTCGCTGTCTCACATAACCTGCCGGAAACCAAGCCTGTGGACCCGGGCCCAACCCGAGACAGCCTAACGGAAGGCACCCTTGAGCGCGACTGGGGCGAGCAACAGCTGCTCACCTCAGCCAACTGGGGCGGCGTGATCGGGAACTTCTTCACCGGAGGCCTCAACCTGCAGGTAGGGAGTGGGGGTGCATGGTGGCCCTCCTGCAGACCGCTTTGGCCCAGTGGTGGCTGCCGAGCAGCCTTCCAAGGATGGGCTGGTGCGCACTAGGAAAACTAACCCTGAACCTTGGGACTGGAATAATAGTAGGTTGTTGATAACAGAGCAAGGGAAAAGAGGTGAGGAGTAGGTGCGCATGGTGGCCCTTATGCAGTCCCTTTTGGCCCGGTGGTGGCTGCTTGGCAGCCCTCCAAGGATGGTCTGGTGAACAGTCTGGTGCGCACTAGGAAAGCAAACCCTGAACCTTGGGGCTGGAATCATAGTAGGCTGTTGATAACAGAGCAAGGGTGAGGAGTAGGGGTGCATGGTGGCCTTCATGCAGTCCCCAGTGGTGGCTGCCGGGTAGCCTTCCAAGGATGATCTGGTGAGCGGTCTGGTGCGCACTATAAGAACAGCACTGAAGCTTCGGACTGGAATCTTAGTAGGTTGCTGATAACAGAGCAAGGGAATAGAGGTTCGTGGAGGGTTAAAAAACCTAAAGCCTTACCTTCAACCTTCAACATTTTGTGGCGGGGAAAAGTTGTGTTTGTTTCAGGGTCCTTCAGCTTTAACCTTGTCCATGGTTAGCAGGGCGCGGTGCAGCAAGTTGTCAATGTGGTCTAGTGCTACTGCGGAGCGGGTGGCTTCC
Source organism: Limnomonas spitsbergensis (assembly GCA_037349105.1). Classification (NCBI taxonomy): domain Eukaryota; kingdom Viridiplantae; phylum Chlorophyta; class Chlorophyceae; order Chlamydomonadales; genus Limnomonas; species Limnomonas spitsbergensis. The sequence goes on from JAYJMM010000009.1 coordinate 4,187,657, forward strand.
TTAATCCAGCCTCAAGGCATATTCTTGACCTATTTATTTGCCAGGGTGTGGTTCAGCAAGCCATGCTGCTAGGGGGCCTTTGACTGAGGCTGGTGTAAGCTTGGTACGCATCAGCCGGCCCCAGTCAGGGGTTCAGCTGGCACCCCTGAACCCCTGACAGTCAGCCAACCCTGGGTTCAGGGGTTCAGCTGGCACCCCTGAACCCAGGGCCGTAGAGGTTAAGGGGTGCCAGCTGAACCCTTATGGCCTCCTTGATGGCCGTAGGGTTCAGCTGGCACACAGTAAAATAATCACTGTTAGACATGGTTTGAGTACCCATTCCACACAAATTGAGTATGATGAGGTGGAACTTGTACATTGGAGGCATCTTGCTAAAGAACCCTCTGCACAGATTGAGCATCACAGGGTGGACCTCGCAAACATGCTTTGTGGCCAATGTACCTCTTCTTTGCAGATTGAGCAGCACCTGTCGGAACCTGCCGTAACCTAATGTTGCCAAGGTACCCTGTCTTCACAGATTGAGCAGTACCAGGCAGCCTATATGGCTATGTTCCCCTTCTTCGCGGATTGATAAGCACCTGGCAGAACTCACCATCATACAATGTGGCCTATGTTCCCCTTCTTCACAGATTGAGCATCACCTGTTCCCGGCGATCTCGTTCATGCACTATCCGGCCATCGCCAAGATTGTTGAGGACGAGGCACTGAAGAGGGGCCTGCAGTATGCAAAGTACGATACCCTGCCGGAGATATTTGTGCGGTTTATCGGGTAAGCTGCTGCTGGGGCTGTGGTATAATGCTGCTTGCATGTATGTGTCATGGACAAGAAGAGAATCCGCTATGTCCCGGACGTTTTCCCGCCAAATTCATGGGCATCTGGTTTTTGTTTTGTCTCTCCATGCACATGCCAAGAGTAACTCACACGGAATATGCTTGCTTTCTTTAGTTAGGCGCCCACGCGGCCAAGCCATTTTGAGCAGGGCCCAGAGGTATAACGTCATTGACTGATTATGCTTGCTTTCTCACCTTTTTGTTGGCATGGTGACATGCAGGTTTATGAAGGACGTCGGCAGTGCCCCAGAGATGCCATTGAACGAAGGAGCGCAAGCAGAGATGCTGTCCAGGCTGTAGAACAAGTATTTTTCAGTCCACTCAAGTGGTTTCATGCAATTTTGTAGAGCGCTGTTATTTCATGTGGGACCAGATAGATTCTTGAGAGAGATACGGACCGTTAGTTGAGAGCTGAGTGTGGGTTGTGAGGTGCAGGCGGGGTTAATTATATGATTTTGTGTTTGAGGTCGAGCGATGCGTGAAATATTTTGTGCCCCAGGTTGATGAGGATGAATCGAAATCCAGGCTATGCAATCAAACTTCCCTGTGACCCTCCTGAAAACCTCGAATCGGTTAAGATTGTGCTTCTGTAAGACTTGTTCATTTGACATTCGTTCTCCCACATGTTTGCGCCCAGTGTTTCTGTGTTTCTCCGTCCTTAGATCTCAACGTGTCTTGGCTGTCCTTTTGTTTTTCTGTTCCCCCCCGTACTCCCATCTCCGGTTGTACTGACTGTTCTCTGCCACTGGTGTCTTCTTTTACCCTACATGTCCTACATATATTTTTGATCCTGGTGCGGGGGGTGGGGGCAGCAACCCCAGACATATCACATATACTTTTCCCGGGGGTGTGGGGGCCGCAGCACCTGCCTTAAGCACTGACTTCAGTCAATGCTGTTAAGTAGGGGGGCGAGGACGGCCACCTCTGTGGTGCTGGTTAGCGTGGGGCTAACTTTTGTGTGTGGGTTGTTCAAGGGTCTACCTCTTTAGGAGGTGGGTTATTCCAAGCATGTAAGAAAATATAACATAATAAATTCGGAGGGGACATATACCCCATAACACTCGAGCAACACACGAGTCCATGTTGTCCTGCCACTAGTGTTGTTTCCCTCTTTCCTCCCAACTCTTTTTAGTTTAGCGCCCACGCGACCGAGCCTTTTTGAGCAGGGCCCAGAAGTGTAACGGCATTGTCATGAGTCCACGGCCACCGACAAGGCAAGTTAGCTCTGTTGCACAGGACTGATGTACCAAGGATGCGGCCCAAGGAAATCGTCTGTGATTCCCCCTTTGACAAAATCAAATCGTCGATTTGTCCTACCCTGCGAAGCTATGGACCAGAAATTGATGGTTATCCTAGAAGAACCTGGTTTTAAGGGACTCAAAAGTTGATCGGAGTTGAGCTCAACCTCCCCACAACTCTTCATGGCAAAGGGGGGCGGTCCGTGAATATGGCCATAGCCTGGATTTCCAAGATAGACCCAAGAAGCAGCAACCCATACCCTGCCACTGCAGGGTGCGCTCAGGGTACGCTCACAGACGGTCATAAAAGGACTGGCCCTGTACCTTGCACCCACGGTATCAAGCAGGGCCGCCCACTCAGCCCCCTCCTCTTCAGTCTTTATGTCAGCGATCTGCCGGGCAAGATTGCAGCCTAGTGCCCAGCAGAGGGCATTGTGCTGAGGGCGGGGCGAAGACTCAGGTGCCTCTTATATGCTGACGATCTTTCCCTGCTAGCCAGCAGCCCGGCAGGGCTGCAGCGCATGCTAGATGCCCTGCATGAATATGCGGCGGGCAAAGAGCTCCAGGTCGACGTCGAGATATTGGAGTATGGCAGCCGCTTAGCAGCGCAGCGCTGGCAATTAGCCCATACTTGCGTGAACGGCCCAGATAGGATAGCGCTGAAGCGTGCCCGGGAATTCAAGTTATTGGGCATCATCCAGCAAGGTAGAGAGGTGCCTTTGGCTGCTGCGTTGCAACGTGTCCGCCGCATGGCCGCCAAGGTGCGCCTCAGGCATCATCTGCCTACACGCATCCGGTTGGCGTCTGACTATGCAGCGCCTGCGGCCAACTACGGTGATGTGGTGTGGGCCACTGATCGTCTCAGGCCGCGGCATTGCTTCAAGAGCAAGATGCACTCCAGCTTCGTCCAGCATCTGCGCCCGGCTGCAGGACTACCTCCGCACGCTGCCAGTTGGAAAGTCATGAGGGAGCTGCAGGACCAGCCGTTACAGCGAAGTCGTTGGCAGCATGTAGTTCGCTTCTACAACGCAGCGGTCGCACGAGCAGCACAGCAACACAGCCCACTTACGGCAGCAGCCATGGCGGCCGACATGCACCTCGCTGTCAGGCAGGGCACCGGGCGCAATTGGTGCAGTGAATTGCTAGGTGCCTTGCTGGAGCTGGAGCTGGGATCAGCCATCCCCAAACTGCGTCAGACAGCGACTGACCTACAGTCGCCACCTGTCAGAGCGCTAGTTGATGTAGCATACGAGCGGGCGCAGCTGGATACAGCTGGCAGAGGGGACCCAGAGATCCTGCCAGTCAATAACGTTACACCTCTAGGCATGCTCAAAGCTCGGCCGCGTGGGCGCCCAACTGTTCAGAAGGGAGTAAAGAAGGAACTAAAAGGAAGAGAGGGGGAAAGGAACAAAAGGAGATCCTGCCAGTGAACACAGGTCTGCGGTGGCCTACCGCACCTGCTTTCAGTCTAAGGAGGGGGCCGTACCGGCACAGGCAGGGGACGTACCAGCCGAAGGGAGTGGGCTTGCGTGCGCACAAACTTAAGGCTGCGGCTTGGCCCCGTCAGCACGGCTGACACTCAAGGACGGCGCAGCGGTCAGCAGCGTGACAGACGGTACTGCCAGCGATGTTGGGCTAAAGGAGACGGCAAGCATGTGGAGGTTGCGTTGCATGCAGGCTTTCAATGCCCCTGCGTGCTGGATTACGTTAGGGAGTGGAGATGGGCACGTCCTCCGAACGGTCTAGAGACTTCTTTCAGTTTTACCGGGGTAGGCTTGAGTGGGATGCCTTGGCTTTTGCGCAATACGTTGTAGACCGTTGAGGCGTAGACGTTTTTCAGAGGCTGGAACTTCCGTTTTCTTTTTTCCAGCCTTTTGTCTGTCCCTTCACTTAAATTCCGACTTACTCTTCTTTTCCTGCCCCTTGTGTTTGTTTCGATCTTTCCACCCAACCCTATACTTAGACGCCCATGCGGCCAAGCCTTTTTGAGCAAGGTCCAGAGGTGTAACGTCATTGACCCTGCCTCTAAGGGCAGAGTATGGATTCCTGCCCCCAGGATGATTTTTCTTTCTCCCGACTCTTCATTCTACATCCCTTCTCCCACAGTTACCATTGGGCGCCCACGCAGCCGAGCCTTTTTTAGCAGGGCCTAGAGGTGTCTTTCATTTCCCCCGTGTTAAGCTTTCTTCTCCCTCAACCTGATAGTTGGGCACCCACGCGACCCAACCTGTCACCAGCAGGCTCTAAAACTATGAGTCATCAGGCCTGCTCAGCAAACCAGTCAAACATGGATCGCCCAAGCATGGTCCATTTGCGAGCAACCTAAGACATATTCGCAACCCCTACTACATTGACACCATCATATACCAGGTGGTGTCTGAAGTCACCACTACCGAGGGCGACCGCCTCGGACACACCAGATGCGTTTAGAACAGTGCATACCCGCTGGGCCCTGCTGAACGCTCGGCCACGTGGGGCTGGTAGGGAATGACTGTGCCCAATTCCAGCTACCATGATGCACAGCCTGGGCCATGGTGCAGCCATGCCATCCTCCCACACACCAGATGAGTAATCAAGCCAGATCAGCTAGCAAGCAATCCAATCATGCATCACGCAAGCATGATCAACATGCAAGAAACCCTAGAAGCGGCCACCATCATTGTTCGCTATTTTTGTTGTACCTGCACATAGCCTCCTAGTGGCCACTGGCACCAAGGACAAGTTCATAACAGTGCATACCCGCTGGGCCCTCTCTAGTGGAACTCAGGTGACGTTCTTGGTATTCTTTGCCTTCCCGGCCTCTCCTTTTGCTCCTTCCCCCCCCCCTCTTCCTTTTAGTTTATTTTTTTCTCCCTTCTGAACAGTTGGGCGCCCACGCGGCCGAGCTTTGAGCGGGCCCAGAGGGGTAACGTTATTGACCCGCTGGGCCCTGCTGTATGCCTGGCACCACGGAAAAGTCAAACCTGCATGCTAAAGCCCCCCTCCCTTCAACGTCAACCCTATCACTAGCAGGTCCGTCATCCACTCTCTCAAAAGTCAACCAGGCTACACGATTTAGCAAACGGCATTGGAAACGAAATTGCGAGCGACATTGCGCCAACAAACGGCAGAAGACAGCGCAGGCCACACCACAAAAGAATAGCTTCGTCCTTATCACTAAAGAGAGCCTGGGCCTCATCGCTGAAGATAGCATGGGCCTCAACGCTCAAGGAGATAAGACTCGTCGTCCCTCTTCTGTTTCCGGCGGTTAGCCATGCCTGCTGCTGCACCACCCGCCGCAAGCAGTGCCAAAACCGGCAGCAACAACCGCATAACCTTCCGCCTGCAAACCGAGATACCAGGGCAAAGGGTTCACTTAAAATATCCAACCCTAGATGTAACCCCCCCCTCCCCTGAAGTTGAACCTGCCAGGGTAAAGGGCGAAGGGTCCAAGATGCAGGGTTTAAGGACAATGGCACAGACACACAATTGCAGATTAGACAATTAATCCTCTGCCTCCTGAAGCTTAACATGCCAGGATTGAGGGTTTATTATTCTGCGGGCTTAAGTGAAAAATCAACAACTGCCATCCAATGCCATTCGCCTCTCACCCCTATTTCTGCGACTGCACGTCACCAATCCTCTCAGGCGGAGTCAATTGTCCCCCAGCCGGGAACTGGGATTTGTACTTGAACTAATTGACAGCCACCCAGCGCCTTTCAGCTCCCAGGCCCCTTGCCTTGGGCCTTGCATCATCACTCTTATCTGGTGAAGTCAACTAGCCTTCCCCCCAGCCGCAGACCAAGAATTTTAGCGTAAACAGCCACACAGCCGTGTAACCAATCAACACAACCAAAGTGGAAAAAAAGCATCAAGTGATCCACCGTTCGTCAGCTCTCAGCCACTCAGACTTTGCCCTAGACTTGGCATCGCCATTTTTCTGAAGAGGAATCCGGCCCAGGTCGAGGCAAGTTCTCGATCAGGGGAATGGGCATTATTGCAGTCAATAAAAAATGTGAAGAAAATGGCCATCCATATTTATTTTCCATCCGTCAGCCTCTCACCCTTTTTTCTTGGGCTTCTCATCACTCTTCACGGGTGCAACCTGGCCCAAAGCGGAATCCTCAGGGATGGAGACCGTAGCTGGGTGACCTGAAGGGCAAGGTGGCATGCCATTCATTTAGGTCGACTTGAGTCGTGACAATTAAATGTTATTTTCGGATGCCCCGGGAGGCATCAGTTGTATAAATTAGTAGGTCAAGGTTTATTTCCGACGCCCTGGCTTTATGGGGCCAGGCGACATGGCAGAACATGGATGTGGGACATTCTTATGCCAGGATCAGAGACGAGAGATTTTGACATGATCAAAATCTCGTCTCATGTCGTTGAGTTGGATTGAGTTCATGACATCAAACGTTTTTTCTTTTCCACCGAATAGGCTACGAGGCATACTAGGACTCAAAGATGTGAAAGGCAGACTCTGCAGCCCTCACCCCAAGTGCCACAGGGGCGACATTGCAGCTCTCTTGCCAACAGTGCTTCTCTTTTCGAGACTCAGCTACAAGTCAGCTACACTCCGGCCTGTGGCCGAGATCCCCATTTCTGGCCAGCCATGTTGCTTCGACCACCAGTCGTAGGTCAGCCCATTTTTGGCCCCTATGGGGCCTTGGGCGGTCGCAGGGCAGCCTGCCAAAGGTGGACTCATAGCCAGAAAAAATAACACTGCTTGCCAAGAGCCATAGGGGCGACATTACGGCCAAAAGGTGATTGTCTGCCCCAAGGTTCTTGAGGGTAGACAATCCCCGTTCAAAACTGGTGAGTGGTTAACTCCCCACTGCAATCCAGCTATAGACAGAGATGGCGACAAGGCATGGCCTGAGCCCCCCACAGCTAATCGTCTTCGAGCCCCCAACTGCCGTTCTTGATCATTGAAAGCATCCTTGGCAAAGGCTTCGTCTATCATAAATCCGAGAATTTCACCTCTGACAATGAAATATAAATGTTCCCGACTGTCCCTCTTAATCATTACTCCAGTCCTACAGACCAGCAAGATAGGCCTGAGTCCTATCGTGCTATTCCATGCCAATGTATTCAGGGCGATCTCACCCTTCCTCTCCAATTCCTCCGCATCCTTGGCAAAGTCCATGCAGATTCGGACGAAGCCACCGTCCCCGCCCGCATTGGGTTTGAAAAGCTCAAAGTACTTGTCGATTGGCGCGGCATCCACAATATCGTTTACGTAGATACCTGCATGCAGACACGTCTCTGATGTGTGAATTCAAGACATGGGCTAAGCAGCAAGGCTTGCTGAGCCCGGCCCTCACAGCCATGAACCATGGTGCAGCACTTCAGCCAAGTCCTATCGTTAACGTAGACACCTGCATTCAGACACGTCTCCGATGTGTGAATTCCAGAGATGGGCTTCATGCAATCCATACTTTTCGATTGGCGCCGTCCAAATGTTCTTCATTCAAATGCTTTTGGGCCTAAACACGCGTGAGGAATGTTTGAATTCCAGTTTTCTGTGGACATGGGCATACATGTCACACTTGAAATTTTAAGTTCACGTCTGCCTATGGGCTTCGACCAGTGCTGTGCCATTGCGCCGTAATTTATCTTTTGTGTAAGTAATTACGGCCCTTCCCTGGTAAAAGTAGCTGAATTTGCCTTGAAATTACGGTGACTGAAACTCTGGGATTGAGGGTTTAAAAAGCCAGGATAAACTTGCGGTGCAATAACAGAGGTGCCCTTCCTGTAAGGTGTAGGTCTAGCAGGCTAACAGTCAGTGCACACAGCACTGGCAGACGTGCCCTTCATGTAGGGGTTTTGGGATTAAGGGCTTAACAAGCCAGCATAAACTTGCTCTGCATTGACGGAGGTGCCCTTCCTGGAAGGTGTAGGCCCTAGCAGACTAGCAGTCAGTGCACACAGCAATGACAGACGTGCCTTAATGTTGGGTTTTGGAATTAGGGTTTAAGATGTAGGGTCTTGCAGGCTAGTACGTAACCCCACAATGACAGACATGCCTTTCTTCTATGGATTAGGTTTTAAGTTTCTAGGTTCAGGTCCTAGCATGCCAGCACTCACCACACGCGGCAATGACAGGCGTGCCCTTCTTCTATGGCTTAGGACTTAGGGCTCTAGGTTCAGGTACTGGCATGCCAGCACTCACCACAAGCCGCAATGACAGACGTGCCCTTCTTCGTGCCCTGATACTTCTCCCGGCACAGCATGATCCGCAGCTCATTGGCGCCTTCTTGAACCTCTCTGTTGGACGAGGGGGTAAAGGTTTCAACATGATCAGTCGCAGGCTATCGGATCGTTTCTGGCGAGACAATACATCAAATGATGGGGAGAAAGGGAGCACTTTCCAAAAACACTCGAGTCTGAAACCGTCCCCAAAAGATTCTTGAACCTCTCTGTCGGATGAGGGGTTTAAGGTTTGGACATGTTAAGCTGCAGCCTATTGGGTCCATTCTGGCAAGACATGTATGATATGTAGCTGAGTCACGAAAAAAGAAACACTGCAAGCCGGCACTGCTCACTCTGGTTTTTGCTTACTGTCCTAGTGTATCAAGTGCATGTACCGGTTTACGGGCACATGTCCCACGCATCAAATGTGATGCTCTGATGGACTGTAAAAACTTCACGAAACTTCACACTAATGTCATTGCCCCAGACTGGCCTCCTTGGTGTAAGGGAACATCCTCCTCTTCCAGTCGGCCAGGGCACCTTTTGAGTACCCTTCCCCCACAACAGCCCATCCTGATACAAGGGATCATCCTCTACGGCCCATCAACCACTGCACTCTCGCGTAACCCCCCCCAACGACCCTCTCGGGCGCATAGGAGCATCCTGAACTGCCAGTCGGCCACTGCATGACTGCACCCTTGCTCAATTTCCCTGCCACAAAATGGAACTTCCTCTTCTACAAGTCCGCCATAGCATACTCATGAACCCTTCCCCCGTCATTCCTTCCTGCTACATAGTAGCATCCTCTACGGCCACCGCACCACACCAAAGTGTGCCCCCCCAACAGACTTTCTAGCTGCATTGAACCCTCTTCCACCTCAGCGGCACTTCTTGTCAGTCCCCAGGCAGCCCTCCCTTCCTACCAGCACCCCTTCCTGCTTCATAGTAGCATCCTTTACAGCCACCGCACGACACCAAAGTGTGCCCCCCAACAGACTTTCCAGCTGCATTGAACCCTCTTCCCCCTTCCACCAGCGGCACTTCTTGTCAGCCCCCGGCAGCCCTCCCCCCAACACCCCTTCCTGCAACATAGCAGCATCCTCTACAGCCACCGCACCACACCAAAGTGTGCCCCCCAACAGACTTTCCAGCAGCAATGAATTATGGTCCACCTCAGCAGCACATTGTCAGCCCCCAGGTAGCCCTTCCCCCCTGGTAGACCTTCAGCTACAAGGGAACGCATCCCCTGCCTCCAATGCACCCTCATGTTCTCAGTGACAGCCATCCCGCCTAGACCCTGCCATCCAGCAGACCTCCCCCATCCCCTTGTCTCACATTTCCCGCAGCACACCTCTTAAAGTTCTCCATACGCTTACCGGTATCTCCTCTTTCACCCTCGACCCAAATCCTGTAGTTCTGCATGTGAATACCTCCTCTTTCAACTTAGCCCACAGCCTGGAGTCTCCACATGCCTGCATCCTGCGTCATCCTGGACCCACGTCCTCAAGTTTCCATGTGAACATCTCCCCCTGCACCCTGGACCCACAGCCTCAAGTTTCCAGGTGGACATCTCCACCCTCAACCTGGACCCTCATCCTCAAGTTCTCCATGTGAACATCTCCCCCGCACCCTGGACACAGCCACCTTCATTTCTGTACTCACAGCTTCAAATTCTTCCACATGGTCATGATTCCCCCCCTCGGCAGCCCATTCTCCTTCACTTATCACCCTAGACTCGAAGCTTCATACTTTTCCAGGTACTCATAACTTCAAAACCTCCCTCCATGCATGGCGTTCCAATGCCCTGCCCCTCCTTTCAAACCGCCACCCTATACTCATAAATTCAAGGTCTCCCCCTGCCAGCCCTTCCCCATCCTCTCTTCAACCCACCCCCTGTACTCACAACTTCAAGTTCTCTCTCCATGTGATTGTCTCCCCAATTAGCGGCGCCTTCGAGGATTGTGCCTGCGAACATAAGTCGAACATGTTGTTTGTACTCTTGAAACGGTTGATACAGCAGTGGTTCATGCTGCTCATATTATTCACTGGTTGCAGACAGCTGCTGTCGGTACATTTCTTTACATGAATGTGGCTTGTTTAGAAGGTCCATGGGATCATCATGGTATTCCAGCCATGCATAGGGCAGACTTGCAAGGCCGCAATGAACCTACGGCCCTTCTCAAATGCACCACCCAAACTACAGACATGCCATGCAATTTTCAGCAAGTATGCCATGCAGCAACCGCTTGGCAAAGTCACCCATGCAACCACTAGAACAGCAAGCATGCCCATGGAACCGTTCAAACGTGCCCATGCAACCATTCAATCAGAAAACTGGCCCATACGCCACACATTCCCTAGTGTGGGCGTGCCCATGCAACCACCCTTTCGGAAACATATCTATGCAGCCACCTATTTGGCAGGCACACCCATGCAAACACCCTTTTCGGCAAACAAGCTCATGCACACACCCAGTTTGCACGGGGCGCATGGATGCTTTAGGGTGCCTGAGCTTATTTCCAACATCCACACATGGAGAGTTGGCAATACCAAGCATTAATGCAGCATAGGCCTAGGATCTTCGTGAAGAGATCGAGGCGTTGGGAGCTGGTCTAGCCTCCTGCCCCCTTAAAGAGATACCGGAGAAATCTGCAGCAGTGGCATGTAAGGGTAGCACTGGCACCTGGCCCCAAAGAGTGATTTATTTTGAATTTACCTTGATGTTGTGTGCTCCTCCCCGGATCTCAACTGCAGCGCAGGAGAGGGGGGGCATCGAGAGGCATGAGCTAGGGCGAGGGCCGTCTGGCGAGAGTGAGCGTTGGACATATAAAACAGGGCATGATGCAATACAGATGGCCTAGGTTGGCTACAGGCAGGCGCGAGGACGCCTGGTACCGGCTCGATACTTACAACACGTTGGTGGGGAAGGGAGATCGAGGAGAGGGGCAAGGTGTCAGCAGGGCAGAGCAGTGTGATGGGTCTTGCCCAGAGCTAGGTTGCGAATCAATTTCATAATCCTCTCGCTGTATATAGAGTAGGGATTCTTGGGTGTGTGTGCTCGGTCGCGAATCAGGAGGCAGCTGTCTGCCCATGCGTGTCGCTGGGGCTCTAGAGCCGAGCACGATAGTCGCCCGCGCCAAACAGGCTGACGAGGCTGACGAGGACGGTCCGAAGCATCTCAAAATTTCAAAGGAAATACAATGACGAGAACTTCAGATGCCAACCCAGGATGTCAACAGTTGCACTCCCCCTCATGCCGATCCATCCCCCCCAGCGACTCCCTTCGGGCACCCTTCCCACCCCTCCTCTCGCACCCCTGCAAATGTTCCCCTTGGCACATAGCCGTTTCCGACGTAAAGTGCGACATCCCTGCCTCCCCTGTCCCCAACGGTGCCTCGCACCCTTGACGAAAGCCTCGAAGGTAGTGGAGGAAGAGGTGTCCCAAGTGAACTGATCGTTGTTAGTCTTGCCGCTCGCTTCTTCCACCCGGATGAGCAGATGCCCCCGAATTCCCGTTTCCGCAGGTGGCATGGCGCAGCAGCTGGTCTGAGAGGTCGTCGTGGACGTCGCGTCTCGTTGCCGATCGGGTGGAGCGGGGGTATGAACTTGGGTGTGGAGGAGGGGGGGGAGATCTTGGCTCAGTTTCAAACAGGTGTGGACACCATTCAAGTGTGGATACCAGCGACACCTGGGGCCCGATCACATTGGGGGTGATCCGAGCCAAAAGTGGGCGATGTACAGAATCCTAAGAGATGATCCTAACTCGATCCACACTAGAGGTGCGAGTTGGGCGCGAGCTGGGCGACAGTGTACTTTTGTGTACATCTAGGTTCATTTCAGAAACGACCTCCCGAGGTAGTGTTGAGAAATGAGCCAAATGATCCTGCATTCCTGCCACGCTGGCTGCCACGCTGCCACGCTGGCTCGGTTCAGGGTTTACGCAAACTCAAACTAAGTCGATTACGTGCATTATTGTCTCATTCGTTTACATGGTTGTTATCTTTTAACGAGTGTGATTAAACAAAATGTTTGATCGAGGCGGAACCATGCTGGACATTGTCAAAATGGAAAGTCTCGGTCAGTACGAGCTCTGGTACAAGCTCGAGATCCCTGAGCGATTTCTCTTGCGTTCACAGCAGCATTGACAAGCGCGCCACGACGATCGTGTTGTGCTCATAACAGAAGTTGGCTGTGAACTCGTCTGTGGCTGGCGGATTCCTGCAAGTAGCTGAAACTGGCGAGAAAGAGGGCAAAAATAATCCTGCCTAGTTCCACACTTGGGCCGCAAATGATCCCAACGAATGGATTGGGGCCAATGTGAACGCGCCAGCGTGGCAATATCATTTGGATCATTTTTCAACACTACCTCGGGAGGTCGTTTCTGAAATGATCCTAGATGTACACAAAGTACAACGACTAACTGTCGCCCAACTCGCGCCTCTAGTGTGGATCTAGTTAAAATCATCTCAACATTCTGTACGGCGCCCACTTTTGGGTGTGGAGGAACGGGTGGAGGAACTTTCGAAAGGGTGGAGGGACGCATTCTTTTCCGTGGAGGGGACTATTGCGCTCGTTGCCAGCGTGGCCGATATAAATTCCGCGTCTTTTCCTTTCTAGATGACGTTAATCGCAATTTCGTTCTTTACCTTGTGATGCCTTTCCGGCGATTTGGCGTGGATGGGGGCAGCAAACGACGGCTCTTTCGATGATGGAGCGAGCGATCTGCAGTCACACAAAACAGGGAGCGATCTACAACCACAAAAAAATGTGCTACTTCCATAGTCGGTCTGTTACAGCCCGTTTCCGATTGACCCCGGAAAATTCAGCCAAATCGATCGATGGGCCCCGGAAAAATGGGGTGGTCGTTTCCAACTGATGTCATGAGACAGAATCTCGCGATTCCCCATTTTCTGTACGGTGTGTGGACAGCTGTATGGTGCCGTCTTTCTTTTGTGTGTCACATTTTGTGGGTACTGTTCTTGTGTTTCATGACCAAGATGATATGTAGGGTTCGTGAGGCCGTTCAAAGAGAACAGCATCTGTTGAGGCTCCCAAGCATTCTGATACGGTGTGTGGCCAGGATCGTCCCAACGATCGCCGCTTCCAAGGCCCAGCATCGCATCAGCATCCGGATCAGTGCTGTGCTTCCTCACGGTTCGTGAAATTACGGTTTGCAGTGACGGTACAATTTGCGCGCAATTTACCAGGACCGCCCAGATTACACCGCAATTACTGCAAGTTGCTTTCGGCGTAACCACAGACGAAACTCTGGTTACGCACCACAAATGGGGTTTTCGGCTCGGAACCTACCCGCCAATTGACGAAAAGTCATGGCACGTTAACGTGGAAGTTGTTCTGATCTTCACGATATCTTCCTATGAGTTGACGCACAACGATCCGCAACTTCCCACCTTCAAAAATGAATGACTGATGTCCCCAAAAGACAGAAATCTACTAGAACGTGCTTGCGGTCTAGATTACAGCTCGCTCTTAATTGCGTGCAAGCTAAAAAGCCTTACTTGCGCGCAATTACGTGTTACGCCGTAATTGACCGTAATTACTTACACAAAAATCGGATGACGGCGTAATCGCACAGCACTGATCCGGATCATCCATGGCAGTCGGCGCGTTACCAATAAGCACTATACGGCAGTCGGCGCGATATCAGCAGAAGAATTCTAAGGGCCTTGCCAGGTGGACAACGGAAACACCCCGGATTTTTTCCGAGGAGGGGGCGGGGGGGCAGATATCGATCTCCCTTAAAAACGTACTTTTACTGTCCAACGTTTCAGTCAAATGACATGGCCCTCCGGACCCTGAAACCCTCTAACGCGTTAGAATCTAACGCTGTCGCTTACGACAGTCACCACCACGCCCTCTGCCTCGGCCTCGATATCGGCTCCTTACGACACACCATTCTTATTTCTTTGCCAACGTTGGCAAGTGAGTGACGTCATTTTTTCCTAAGTCCGTCATCTTTGAAGAGGAGCGCATGCCATTAAATACTTGCATTACTTGCTATTTATCGACCTCGATTCCGATCGTACCAAGTGCCCAGAGGGCCTCCATGGAAGCGAGTGTGTTCCAGGCGAGGGTGGACTAATCGCTGCTGCAGCCCATCCTGATGCGCGATTATCTAAAGCTGCAGGTACTACTTTTACTGGCATGAAGCGTGCCTGAACCTCTGCCTGCTACAAGAGCATTCACTGCATTTTGGTGTGCAGTTTCGGCCCACATGCACAGCATTGAGCCAGCTAACACAGCATCTCACCCTTTTGGGCAACATCTTGCATGCATGCGCAGCTTCCACCAGTACTGACAGCCCCCGAATGCATGCCCAGCCCCCTGCATGCATGCACGGTACCCCGCCCGCTTGCTCTGATGGACTGTAAAAACTTCACAAAACTTCACCGCTTGCATGCACAGCTCCCACCCACATACACTCTGCCTACATGCACACACCCCTGCCCACATGCACAGCATCCCGCCTGCTTGCGGAGCGCCCCACACGCCTACGCATTCCTTGCATGCACATGTCCATGCCTGCATTCACAGCACGTAGCCGCGCTCGCGACCCTCCACATGCATTCTCAGCTCCTTCCCACATGCAAGCACCCCGCCCGCATGCACACTACCTCCGCTTGCACGCACAGCCGCCTGGCGCCTGCCAATATGCTCTGCACCTCGCCCTCACAAACGGTATTTCAACCACATGAGCCATGCCCTACCCGTGTACACAGTCCACACCCCCATGCACATTTCCCGCACGCCCGCACGGCCCCCCAGTCCCCCATCGGCTTTCACTGCTACCCACCCATAGACACAGCCCGTATGCACAGGCCCCCACTTGTATGTATTGTTACTCCCATCCGCTGGTACTGCCCCCCATCCCCATTCACATTCCGCATTCTGCAGACCCCCACCTGTATGCCATGTTACCCCCATCCGCCCGCACGGTCCCCCATCCCCCATCTGCAAACACTGTTATCCACCCATAGGCACAGCCCGTATGCACATGCCCTTATCTGTATGCGCAAGTCCCGCCCAAATGGGCGGCTCTCCGCCCGTATGCGCAGCCCCACGCTTGCACGCACAGCCCCCCACCCGCATTCCTAACTTGTAAGCTATGCGTCCCGCCAACATATGCAGACTCTCGTCCACGTGCACATTCCCGCCCGCCCACACAGTCCTCCACCCGCATTAATTGTTAACAGCGCCCTGCCGTATGTGTAGCTCTCCATTTGCATTTACTGCCCTACGACCGTATGTTTGTACAGCCTGTCTGGATGTACAGCCCCCGTCCGTATGCGCACAGCCCGTATGCATATTGCATAGACCATGGCCAGCATGCACAGACCCGAGCTTGCATGCACATGCATGGGTCACTGCATTTAGGCGGGGAATGTGCATTCGGGCGGGAATGTGCATCACAGCAACCCGTCTCACGTGCAACGCATGTCGGCATGCTCATGCCCCTGCTCGAAGCTGTTAGCGAGGCAGAGGGTTGTGAGGCAGACTCTTTAGAAACAGCAAGCCATGTTGTACATTTATTCATTAGCCGAGACGGGTGCAAGCTCCATTGAGAGCTTGCATTTGAATGTGTTATGGATATGCGAGCGGCTAGCGGAGTTCTTGCGGTATGTGGGTGTGCCATTCAGAGAACCAGCTGCTATCATGGCCACCCCTCCTGCCCCTACAGCCCATGTAGCCCATGCAGCCCCATCAGCCTTCCTCCCCCAGGTTCATCTGAAAAGAGCATGTCCGCATCAGTCCAGGAGGCAGCTCTTTACATTGGCACTAGCCCAGAAATCTTGATAGCTTTTGTGCAGCCTTTGGGCCTAGATGGAAGGAATTTGGCATGGGCCATCTACCAGACTAACCCCTAGGTGTGGAGTCGACCAAGTTCGCAGTGGGTGTCATTGCATGGTCATGATGCGCAACCAACCTGCTCAGTCGGTTCTCATTCCCACCTTTTATTTTGTATGTTTTAAGCGGAATCACCATGCAGATTATAATGCCTAGCCATGCCCTTTGTTTCGTGATGTTTGAGGCACCTTCATTTTGCTTGATACGCACGAGACATGCCTCTCAAGTAGAGGCTTTGAGCGGGGCTTCTGACTGAAATCTTGGTTTCCTGTTTTCCCCTCGAAAATTGTATAGTTCAGGATTCATGTGACGGTATTACGGCTTCAGATTTATTTCATCACAATTACGCTGATTTGCCCCAGGTATGCCACTCTAGGAGACCCAAGCAAGGCTGAATACTGAAATTTTAATTATGCTGATGCACCCTAGACATGCCACTCTAGGAGACCCGAGGAGGTCTCTAGACTGAAATCTTAATTTTGCTGATGCGCCCAGGTATGCACCATAGGAGAAGTGAGCAAGGCTTTAGACTGAAATCTTAATTATGATGATGCGTCCCAGGCAAGCCACTCTACGAGACCCAAGCATGGCTCAATACTGAACCTTAATTATGCTGATGCGCCCTAGACATGCCACTTTAGGAGACCCAAGCAAGGTCTTAGACGTGAATCTTAATTATGCTGATGCGCCCTAGACATGCCACTCTAGGAGACCCAAGCTAGACTCAATACTGAACCGTAAGCATGCTGATGCGCCCCAGACATGCCACTTTAGGAGACCCAAGCAGGGCTCAATACTGAACCTTAAGCATGCTGATGCGCCCTAGACATGCCACTTTAGGAGACCCAAGCAGGGTCTTAGACGTGAAGCTTAATTATGCTGATGCGCCCTAGACATGCCACTCTAGGAGACGTGAGCAATGCTGTACACTGAAATCTTAATTATGTTGATGAGCCACAAGCATTGCTATTTCTGTACCTTTCCACTTTTCAATACCAGTCATCTTTTGGATCTGAGTCACATGTTGGGCATTTTGTGTGGGGGGTCTCACTTATATCTCATTCCCTTGTAACATACATTGCAATTAGAAGGGAATCTCCATGTGCACACACTGTCGATTTTCAAATTGATGCCAACAAATAAAATCGCGGAAGTGTGCATGCATGTTCAGCATGACTGAGTGACAGCCCACATTATTCATCAAGGAAACCGCCACAGCTCACCGGTCGATTCTTTGCTTCTTTGTGGTTTATTTCAATAAAGTTTCCCCCCCCTTCCATTCCACACTGTTCCGTGGTTATGTGTTGGGATGTGTGGAATGGGGACACTGGATTTGCTGTTGCCGCCCTAGTTTGCTCGGTGCTTGAGCCTGTTCGCAAGCGCACTCTTCCAGTCAAAAATCACCCAAATGTGATGCTTTGCTGGACACAAAGTAATTCACGACACATCACTAGGTTCTGCCATGATGCACACCCTGGCTGAGGGCCACATCTTTTTCTGCACTGTGTTGCTGGACCTCTCCCGCTCTCCCACCACAAGCATTACACATACACTAACACCAAAACATCCTTGCCACAGCAAGGGCGGATGAAGGAGAATGCGGGACTTGAAAGCAAGGGTTTAAATGTTAAAAAATGCAGAGGAAGGATTCAGAGGCTGGCCTACACAACCGAACACATGATACCCTATATGAATTTAAACAAACAAAGCATTCAGAGTTAACTGCCAAACTGGTTAAATAATGGCGGGATGAATACGACTAAAGCGATGAATGCTAGGCGATGATGGGTCGCCATTTAACTAGTCATGTAATTACGTTAATATGCTGTCTTGCCTGCACTCCATACAGCAGGCTTTAGGGCCATTCTCAGCCCTATGAGATTTACCCCCCCCTGTCTTACTTTTCAAACAGTTACAACAAGTGCCGTGTGAAAAGTAAGGTGGGGGATATAAGCTCAGATCAGAAATAGCAACCCCATGAAAAAGGTCCTTAAGGGTCAAGGTTGCATGTTCTGTGGGTTAAGGCCTGGGCTTAATGTATTTAGTCTAGTGTTTAGGGTTTGGAGGTCTCCAATATTTCCTCCCACCTCCCCCTCCCCTCCCACGCCCTCCTCTAGAGAACTACCCTGGGCCGCTGCACATAACATTATTTCGAAACTTGGAGAGCGGCCCATCTCATGAAGTCTCTTACGCGGGCGCACTGAGGGACTCAATCATCCGTCTCCCAGTTCCTGATTCGGCCATGGTATGTCCCTTCACCAGCGTCAGGACTAGAAGTAGCTTCGGCCACCTCGTCAAGATGTACCTGATCAACATCAGGAGCCGAATCAGGGTTTGTGTTAGTGCACTACAAACCACCTCATAAGGACCAAGCTTGCTTTGAGTGACCTGCTACACCCAGTGGCCCAAGCAGCAGGGTTTACTGCATGCACCAGGCCCCCCTTTGTATGCCATGATGTAGCTGCATTTTGGCACAAAGAGGTGCACACAAATTACTAACGGGCCAGACTGTAGGGTGAAGAGGGTTTATAATACATTGTGTCATTTTGGAGAAGCAGGGTTTCAGAGATAATGTGGGGTGAATCAAGGGCGGGCAAACAGACAGAGGAGACAGAGACATTATTCTATACACATGCACTGCATGTACATAATTTACCGGAGGACATCGCCCTGTCGTAGCTCGGTCTGCCCAGCTCGCCACATTTCGCCGCGAAGGTGCTTCAAGGCAGCTTTGGCAACATAATGTTTTTCCGGCGCGTGCGTGACAACGTTACGCACAAACCTGTGACCATGGAAAAGGAATAGGCTTCAGGATGCTAAGTCGAGAGCCCCATCCATCCCCGTTTCTGTTTAAAACCCTGGACCTCAGTTAATACACAAACAATGCCGTATCTTGACAGCCCAAAGATGAATATTAAAAATAATAGTGTTTGTTCTGACGACATAAGGGGGGGGGGGGGATTTATGACTTGCGCCAACGTCCTAGTAGTCCTATGTTGTAGAGCTTGACAGCATTTCCAATCTGGTTTACCGTAGAACCGGTTTCACTTCGCGTTGAATTATTTACTTTACGGGTGCGCGGCCAGTCAGTCATGGGCCAAAACAATTGTTTTAGGGGTGTGTGGAGTAGTTTACCCGTAAGGATGGTTTACCGGTTAGTATACTAACTAGGAAAGAAGTCGCGCGCCAGCTTGCGAATGATTGATTGGACATCCGTCCATTGCTTGCTGACCATCGATGGACAGTTCTTCCAGGCATCAAACCAGATTTTGTTTGAGTTGACAAACGTATACGTAGTGGCTATAAGCGTTGCGCGCAGTTCATTTTGCACCAGTGATATAAGCGTTGCACGGACCTAGTCTATTTTTTCGGACCGGCTGCGCAATTCAGCAATTCACTATTTAAATTTATCCAGCCAGATCTGGAACCAAAAATAGTGTTTATGATTTACGAATTGGATGATAAGAAGACTACATTTGAGTTGTGTGTGGAAATCTTTGACTTCCAGTTTTGAACTCAATGCCAGCGCCAAGGCCATTTCTACGCATTGTCAGCGTCCCCTTCTCCTTGCATAAATGCAAGCTGCATGTTAGTTGTTGAACCTGCTGGACAACATTTCCAACGCGCATGCCCAGCAGCTTGGTCGACCTTTTTCTAAAAGAAAAAAACTAAATCTTACAAAACACGATCACTTATGTGCGCCCCCCTTTAATCCTCATGTTTTAAAATCTGCACTAGGCAATTACACCGTTATTGAGTGGGTCAGTTGTGAGAGCAGTAATTTGGGAACAAAAGAAAATAGTGGTGCCTTGTTAAACCGTAAGAAGCACCTGCACATTCTGGCAGGGCTGGTATATACCGTATATTCTACCAATATATACACGTACATACGTGTATAAGCGTATATACCGTATACGTACATGAGGACCTCAAAATCTTTAAAAACCTTAAACCTAGGACATTTCATGCCTTGACCTCCACCTATCACTACATCAATAACAAATCTGAGCTGACTCACGTCAGCCTGAAATTCAGCTGAAATTCAAGTATCGAGTTCGCAGCCTCAGGGAACAGACATTTGCCGGACATGCGCAGCATGATCAGCGTCAGATCGTCAAGCCCTTTAGGCTACTGGCAGGCGGGCAGCCAATTAGTTGTCAGCAGCTGAGCATCATACAACAGGACCAGCTCCTCATCATGATGGGTCGTTCTCCTTATTTGCTGCCTGACGCAGTTTCAGCTTTCTCCACCTTTCTCATTCATATCGATCAGTATCACACAGGCGTCATGTGGGGGTGAGGTTTTAACGAGTCTGTACAGCTTGGCGATACGCGGGGGTAAACTAGATCCCATCAACAACAAATGCTGCTTATTTGTATATTGAAAGCGATTGAAAAGAGAAGAAACGAGTACGCTGATGCGGCATGGATTAACGAGCAAATGTGCAGAGCCGAACAGGGTGCGCACACAATTGAATTTTGTCTATATACGCATTACAAACATATATGTGTATTTGGAACTCGGATATACATTAAGATACGGTGTATACCGTATACGTATATTTGTATATTTCCATACACGCCATCGGCCAGCCCTTCATATCGGTAGTCATTCCTGCTGTGACGGACATGAACGGAATGGTTTCTGAAAATCAGTGACATGACCATAAAGCCATGCCCTCCTTGTTCAAAATTGCTGATTTGATTGGCACTGGCGATGGGTAAGAGTCTTGATGACAGAAGATGCCCGTAAGCAACTAATAAACAGGGCCCGTATGCGCTCCGTATAGAATGGCCCTAATCGTTTATCCCAAACGGCCCTATGAGGTTTTATTGGTAGCTTTCCTCCTTTATAATGCATTTACGTTACAGTACTCACTTGAGCAGCCCACGCACAAAATTCCCATTGTAAAGTCCCCATTCTTCTTTTGCAGAGTTTGTGGACTTCGCCACTTTAATAGCTGTCCAGACATCTTTGTGGACCATGCGACGCCAATCATCTCCTTCGTCCCACAGATGGCACTTCAAGGTCTCCAAGTAGTCACTTTCGTGATGCCTACACATGATAGTGGATGAGTATCAGCTAGGGTCCAACAAGCAGAGGTTGCAATCTGCAAGATAGCCAGTGATTGTGCGGGGCAGCACATGCGCAATGCACATGGCAATTGATTTACACTACCTTCAAGTCATAAGACATGACATTGCGATGAAAACAGAATTTCAGCTGATAAATGAAAACCCTTAGCAGCAAAAAAACACGCAATATTTACTCGTACAAATGCCTCTATGGCGGGCCTGCGCCGAACTTCAGCACAAACTAATTAATAGATGTTAGATCCATCCAGGATGTTATGGGGGAAGGCCGTTGATGCTCGCGGAATTCAATGTGCAGAAACCCGGCCAATATGGTGGGCTGATTGCAGCTACCTTACTCCATGCCAAGTCTGTTTTACACAGCTGCAGGGTCACACAAAGATTCAATGTTTGCGGTGCAGGTGCCCCTGGCTGTTCGTGCCCCCATCGGCACCCCTTGAATTCCCTCCAGGTGTAAAAGGACAGCCAATAGGCAAACATGGTTCTTTGTTAAGTCAAAGACTACTCCCAGACGAGATTCACCTGTCGGCTTTTCTTGTGCAAACAAAAATAATCATGGAAGGGCCTGCCAGCCCCCTGCTCATTACTCTTGCCTACCAATCCTCATCGATCGCTCTCCCACTTATTATACGTCCAGTTGCCATGCGACCCGGTGGGTTCTTCTGTAGACGTCCACTATGGTGCATTCAACTCACATGCCCCCTGAAGCCCCCTGCTGCCTCCACAATCACCTCTTGTACATCAAGGGCCTACCGACCCCTGACTTTCCCTTGCCCAACCAATTCTCTTACCTGTCGTTTTTCCAGGTGGCGCACGTTTCATTCACAAAAAGAATCAAGCTGGCTTCAGTCTCCAGCTGCCACTGGCCGTCGAAGAGGGGCAGGCGGAGGAGGTCAGCACACGTCGGCCGCTGATCCTGCGGCGCTGTGTCAATGTATTGCAGCACCCTTGCGAGCACCTCCACCAGGGCCCACTCGTCCGCAGGTGGGTCTTGGCCCTCAAAACCTTGTGCATCAGCGTATGGTAGATGGCAGTTTGGTGGCCGCAGGAATGATTGCTTGCCAGAGCAGGTTTGTAAACAGTCAGAAAGCATTCCATAGTGTTTTTTATGCTCATGCTGAAAAATGATTGGTTCACGATGCACTGCCTTATGGACATCTTGAACAATTGGCAGTGCAGCTCGTAACCATCCCCTTTCAACAGTTAAGCAGGGAGACTATGAAGAACTGTCCATGCTGAACATGGTTCGCCTGGCTAGAAACGTCCATGATATAGGGCAGGAACAGATGACAGAAAGAGCAGGCTGATCATGAAGGAGCCTTTGCAGCGCTCACAATTGATGACCATGACAAATCGCTTACCAAGGTCTTGATTCACTGCCGACAAAACAAGTCCTTAACCCGAGCAAAAGCCTCAAACCCGTGTCCTGAAACTGCGATTCAAAATCCCTGACTCATCATTGCCTCTTAACCCATAGCCCACAACATTTGAACCTCAAACAGCCATTTCTCCCAAGGCCCCATATATCAAACCTCGTTTCCCCAAACACAAATCGTAACTCCTGAGCCCTGTACCTGTAGCCCTGACCCCTCAAATCAAGGAAGTGGGTGTTTGAAGGCTCCCAGTCACCTTCTTGAAATATGTTCAATTCCTTGTGTCCTTCCTGTTTGTGCCTCCCTCCGGAGTAGGCGAAGCTGAAGGTGCGGCCCCATGCAAACACGTCACCGGCAGACGATTGCACATCCGCCGTCCCGTTGTCTGTCCAGTAGGGGCCTCCCGGGGCCAATGAGGGGGCAGCTTTCGACACGAGGCCTGAGGGCAGGGGGGGGGGGCATCCTAAATTGTACGCGTAGTATGGTGCTCTGTTTAGTCAGTTGCATTAGTTGGGTTGTTGGGGGTGAAACGATTTGGGCGTCACAACACAGGATGATGCCTGTCTGTCCTTGCATGACATGCATATATGCCAAGTAGGTACTTGATATGACGGCATTATTATGGTCAAGTGTGCTTACAAATAAACAAATTCACCTGGGATGTCCATGGGCATCTCATGTACCGCCAGCCGCGGCTCAAACAGCTCCCCAGCCGCTCCACCGCCATTTGCCACAAAGCTGTGAGGCGACACCTCTCCGTGAATCCATGGCTCCCCGCTTGAGTGCAGTATGGAGAGGGCGGCCAGGCTGTGCCTCCCCCACTTCAGAACCTGCGCCCTCCTAGACTTGGGTGAGTTGTTTCTGCTTTCTGGAGTCAAGGCCCATGTGAAGAGCGTGATAGACCCATGGGGCCTGACAGTAACCTGCCAGTACTTCCCAACATTGGAGCCAGACTCGGACTGGGAGTTGCCCGGCAGGGTAGCAGATGCACCACGCAGAGAGGCCAGGCTGCGAAAGTCTAGGTGCGGTTGCATGGCATACAAGTTGGAAGAGCCGGAGAACACATTGTAGGCCTTTTCTGCCTGCACCAAGGAGGTGTGCTCGAGAGCGCGCGCGACGACAGGCATGCCGTTCTTGTCAGGGGAGCCGTTGTTCACAATATGCCCGCGGTAGGTGTCCGTGCCTGAGTTAGATCAGCAGGGCAACAGATAATTTTGAACTCCCCATGGCTAATCAGGTGTATTTCAGGATAATTCCAGGTGCATCAGAGGGAAATTCATGTACTTATCTGCTACTTGTTGGCCTGCGGCCAGAGAACCCATGCCCGGCCAGTCAAACTGTAAAGGCATGTGTCCGTAGGACCTTTAAATTTTCGCAACAGCAAGCCCTAGGCGGCCACAAGGCAGCGTATTGAAGGTGCAATTGTGGATACAAATATAGAACCTGGCAGCTAACACAATATGTTGTAGGCTGCGTTGGCTGAGGCGGGTGCCCAGTCAGGGTGGGGGGAAATCAGAAGTAGAGAAGTATGTATGCCTAGTATCCCTGCTTCTCATGCTTCCTCGGAAGTTTCACACATTAGCGTATGTTTTCTTTCAAATATCTGCAGCATACCCTATCAAACCCATGTGGCCATGCGGGTCCATGCCCATCAATCGAAACAGCTGCAGACGCCCATCAAACTACAGCCACCGCTCCCAGGTTGGCCAATGGAGGACCAGCATGGATGATGCCGTTGTTACTTTTTATTCTTTAGCTCTCCTGGCGCCCGCAACTAGTGAGCTAAAGCTGTGGAAAGTCTTACCCCTGAGGTGCAGCGGAGGGTCCTTGGTCAGCACCAGGCCGCTGCGTGGCGGCGGGGGGGGTGCCACTGGCGCCTGCAAGACGGATAGCTGATTAGTAGCCTGTGACAATAATGTTTAAACTGTTAAACATAATTCTTTCTGGTAACTAATGAGTGGCTGTCTCCCACAGTCTAACTTGTGGGAGACAGGTGGAATCGCTTCTTCTGGAAGATGACAATCAAGGGCCATTTGTCTTTCGGCAAGTGGGTTGACTACTTGACTCTCCACTGCCTAGTGCTTGGTTGGCCAGTGCTACCAAGCCTTGTGGCCCCCTTGTCCCCCCCTCCCCACACGTAAATTCCAAAGGCTTGATTACGGTGAACCAAAAATTGAACTGCCACGGCTCACTGATAGTGGCCTCAGTATTAGAGTACGCTAGCTCCAAGCATGGGTCTCCCATTGTACCCATTGTGGTCAAGATTAGTATGGCTGAACTGCACCCAAAACATGCTGACATAGCACTAGTAGCCATGGGGCAGCCAACAAGAGAGTAGTTTTACCTGCATAGGGACTCCAGGTAAGAAGGTCGTTGTCTCTGACCCCTCTGACTTGATTTCAGGCTGGAATGCTGGTCGCTGGCCTCTCCCGCCACCAGTAATAGGAGGAAGGGCATCGCGCATTGGGCTAGAAAGTCTGCCGCCGCGGCCCCCGGATGCTTGAGGGTTGAACGAAGGCATAGCCGAGTTGAGCGGAAGCACGCGTGAGGAAGGCAGGGACTCGGCTGAGGAGGCAGGGATCACAGAATTGGACTGGTCATGCGTCTGTGTTTCGGCGGCCTCAGCCTCTTCTGTTGGAGGAGGGGGCTGTGGGTTTTGCGCTCTGTTGTGAGAGGCCAACAAGTTGCCATCAGTGTCCACCTGGCCCGAAGACGGGTTGACCTGATTTCTCTGCCCAAAGCAGCAGATTCCACACCCAGGTTGACTCTGCAGCAGGCAGAGGTGTGCAGGCCAGCATTGTGAAATGTTTGAACTGTAAACAGTCCAGCTGAGCGTCCCAGTGCATGCAAGGGACAGTTTAAACATGTGCCCACAGACCGGGTATAGCTCTAACGTAATAAGAAGAGGAATTCGTCAATAAGCCACTTTCTCTGTGTATCACTGATAGTAAGGCCTAATACCATACATAGATGTGCAGTTATGCCGTCGATCATCTACTGTGTAGTCCCCTTGCTGGGTCAGTTCTCACGTACGAAAGGCACCACTCCCTTGACCACTGGCATACTTAGTGCTTGGCATGTCCTTGCTGACCTGATGTAGTAGACTTGTAAGTGTCCCGGCCCTCATCTATCAGCACCCATGTCCACCAATCCATACACTCATGTGCCCCCCTTAACAATGTTGTCTGGGCACTTTGCCACTCCCTACTCTTTCTGTCTTTACAGCTCTTTTACAACTCCAGTCCCGGAGCATTTGTCTTCCGGGGAAAGTGTGAAACGCATACCCCGGAAATTTCCATTTCCGGGACATTCCACCTCCCCGAAACCTCCAAAGTCCCCGGAAACGTCTAAGGCAAATTCAATTGTCTTTATATATGGTAAGGTATCGCCACACGTTTCGGCCCATGAACTTTTCGGTCGGTGGTGGGGCGACCATGGAGAAACTGTGCGTTCTGCCCCGCCCCAGCAAGGCCGCGTCAATCTATCAGGCTTAGTTCGAACTTTCGAAGGAAGGGGTCTCGCTACGGGGTCGTCACGTCGAAAACCAACCACACAGGAACGTTCACGAAGTCCATGATACCGGTACCTTTCACGCCCCTGTCTGCTGGTTCATCACGTATCCGTCTCTCCCCGGCGGGGTGCATAATTCGGGAACAGGTTGCCTATTGAACGCGAAGGTGGATAAACCCGCCATCGGTTCTTAAAGGTATCACAACACTGGCCACCCCTCCATCCAGAGTTCCAGACATACACTGGACAATCATGCAGCATTATTAGTTGCAACCCAACATACAGCGATGATTTCCAATCACCTCTTGCTCGGCATGTCCGTGGGCTCGTGCCTTATCAGACGGACTTTGGCAACACCCTAGAAGAGCTCCCTTGATCTTGAGCAACATGTTGAGGACTCTGAGGTTGCGATACTGAGGCACGTGGGGAGGATGAAGTTGCTACGGCTTCATGATCATGCTCATGCGATGTCTGAGAACTTGTCAGTGGAACGAATACAGTACGTTGTAATATAAAAATCAGAAGCACACGAACAGCGTGGGACGGAGCGGTTCATGCGGACAGATGAACACGCTTCTCTTCGAATGGGCTTCGAATAATGATTTCTGGCTCTAGCCAAGCGTCGCATCCCAGATAGAGATCGTACTTCGCGGATGTGTTTGTTCCTAGTCGTATTCACAGTACAGTCTTGGTGTACACGTGTCAACTTTCAGATAACAGCCTGTTTCTGATTGACTGCGGAGAAAAAAAATGTACGACGGTCTAATGGCCTGCGGAAGAGTTCCGCATAGGTCGTTTCTGATTGGACCCTGCGGAACGAGACCGTGCAGGGTTCAGGGCGTACTGTGGTATTGCCGATTGTGTGCACATTATCCCTTCATTTATCTTTCTCTTCACAACGTTTCGACCACATCTCTTCCTAATAACAATATGCCTCCAATGGCTGTCGATACCCTCGGTCTTATCCTCGAAGGTTCGTAGAAGGATGCCTGACGCGGCCTTTATCCAGGGTCGCCGCCACGGCCACTGCCCGATAGGTCCATGGACAGAAGAATATAGGGGTTCTTATATATAATTAATGTCAATTCGAAGGCCTAAAATGTTCCGCAGACTGTGGAAGTTCCGAGGAGGGGGGGGGTCCTCGGAAAAAAGGCCGCACGTGGGTCTTCTAAAGGTCTGTGGAGCAGTTCCACAGACCCCGTTTCTGTACGACAGGGCCTGCGGAGGAGTTCCGCAGTCAATCAGAAACAGGCTGTAAGTCTGCCACTCAAACTCTAAGGTCGTGTTTCCACTGGTATTCTGTCGGGCAACCGACACGGTTTAAGGCCCAATTTCGACCCAACTGCCGCAAACCGACACGGTTTAGCCTTTCTGAAACCACGCATTCGAGAATAGCCTATACCTCGTCGATGACCAGGTTTAAGCTATTCTGTGAGTTGGTTGCCTCTTGGTTTAAGGAACCATCTCAGCGCGAAAGATCGTTCGGCATTAAAGACGCCATTTATATAGCCAGATCGAAATAATCGGCGACACTTGTGGTTCCGAGGTCACGAATCGTCGCAGAACGTCTCGGCGCCCCTAGATCAGACCTCTGGCGGCAGGAAGTTCGATGTGAACTTCCTGGATTTCAATGGAAACAGTTTTGGAATAAGGCGTGAAAAAATCACGGGTGGAGGAACTTTCGAAAGCGTGGAGGAACGCATTATTTTCCGCTGAGGGGGGGGGCGTCGCGCATCAGCTAAAATAATGTTTTTCCATCCGCGCAGCACTTTCAGCCAGTACAGTGAAACTCCCTGGCCAGTTCCTAGCCTCAGGAAACGTGTGGCTGTTGGGGCCCCGAAACGTCAGCAGTTGTCAGCACCCGTTTCTGTTCCCAGGAGGTTAGGCGTAAGGACCACTCGACGGATGTCATATCAAACAGTCGCGCACTAGCGCGCAGCTTTTTTACACTTGCTGTTTTTAATTCTTAGCGCGCACCTCCAAAATAGTTGTTTGTGCACCTGACTGACACTCCGCGCAGCGGCACTTTCTGAACTATTGTTAGCGCGCAGCCATGTCCGCGCAGGCCAATAATAATTAAATTTGAGCGAATTATATGTGGTTCTACGGTATTTAGGAAAATACTAAGTCGATAATGACGCGAATGGATGCCTCCCTGATTTTCGGTCTTTAAATCTGTTGCAGGCATGTCAGGTTGGAAGATGGGCTTTAGAAACCGCTATAATTGCTCATTTAAGGGTTTAGGTTCGGGTCGCGTTAGGGTCGAGCGAACTCTGCCATGGAGACAACGGACCATACTACCTCAATAAAGCCTATTTACGGGCACTCTTCTCGTCATAGGTCTCCCCGAGAGCCACATGGGCGAACCAGGCGTCTGAATCTCTTAATTATATCAATAGGAAACACATCATGAATTATAATCCGGGGGACTGGTCAGACCCCCTAGGTGACAGGGGTCTTGTCGTGCGGCTTAACTACATCATTAAAATCTGGGATTTTCGCCCTGTGATAGCACAGTAAATGTTCCAACAGCGGTACCGGTATTCTTATCGTCATGCAACATGCATTATTGCGTTCCCTCCTATTGTCGCACCATAAAGCAGTAAACGGGCTAATATGGTAAACTCCGGAATCTCCGGTAAAGGCGCCTTAGAGAGGTGTCCTTCTACTCATAAACACGGTACATTACCGTACACACAGACTCCTTGTACTTCAGACAGGAGCTGTAACTGGCTACTGTAAGGTTCAGCCCTAGCAGGAAGTCTCTCTGCCTAGAGGTAAGGCCTGGGTGTCCCTGTCTTGAGGGTACCGCCCCCACTACTTTACTCGCGATGTGCGCTTCAGGTCCGTGGCGGACTTCTTTCCTCACGGCAGTGATGGACGCCTACGGGCAGGCTCAGTGACTCTTCACTGGCTGCGAGTGCTCAGCGAGTTAAGCAGCTAACTGGTTGTTTGTATGTATAGCAATTGACTAAGGTAGCATAGGCCTTCTGGCCGTCTGGGCGCGATCCAGCTGGGCTATGTTAAGGGCACTTACCGCGCAACACGCGGTGAGGTAGACGGGACGTAGTCTGCGTACTTCTTCTTCGGCAGGGTCTCGGTTCTCTACTGGGGTACTTGTCTCCAGCTAGATCAGCTGATGCTGAGCTAGGCTTGACTCGGATTAAGGTACTGACTTAAGTGAAAGCTGCTGGTCTCGAAGACGGCCGGTGCTTGTTACAAATAGAGGTCTGTCCTTTAGAAAGGGACGAAGTAACTAGCCTAGGCAATTGCCGGGATACAGGGACCCGGCAGGCCCAATTCAGAGTACGGTAGAACCTGTCAAATCATCTTGCGTAAGCGGGTTTCTAGGTCTCAGCTCAAACCCGGAGACTCCGCAGAGAAGCTGCGGAGGCTCCGTGGCCGCTAGTGGCGGCTCCAACGGTTCTGTCACGTATACGGTAATATACTGTGACAGCTGTCGCACCATAAAGCAGTAAACGGGCTAATATGGTAAACTCCGGAATCTCCGGTAAAGGCGCCTTAGAGAGGTGTCCTTCTACTCATAAACACGGTACATTACCGTACACACAGACTCCTAGTACTTCAGACAGGAGCTGTAACTGGCTACTGTAAGGTTCAGCCCTACCAGGAAGTCTCTCTGCCTAGTGGTAAGGCCTGGGTGTCCCTGTCTTGAGGGTACCGCCCCCACTACTTTACTCGCCCCCCGCTCCCCAGCGTTAAGCCCTCCGGGCATGCGCGGGGAGCCGGAAAAGGGGTGGTACTGAAAGAACTTCTGGAAAATTATGTACGTAGAAGCTCAAATCGTCTCAGCAAATCTGCCTGGTTCAGGACTTCTTCAAACAGAACTAAAAAAAGAAAAAAATCCACCGAGTCTCAGCTGAAGCGCAACGCGCAGAATCCTACAAATTCAAGCTGTTCAGCCCACTACTGGCTAGCAAACAGAGAAATTTCAAAGTTATCAGGCCAAGCTAAGAACAACCGCTGCTCTCGCCCCACTGCGCCATAGCCGCCTGGTCTTCAATGGCCACAGGAATTGTGCGCCGTAGCAGCGTGATCCGCCCCCTACTGTGCTACCATTGCCCTAGTTGACTAATTCTCCTCGCTCATCATCGTCATAACATATGTACTACCGTAGCCTTGCTGCTATGGTGTTTGGAGAAACCAAATTTTCACTATGCTGCTGCGATAGATTTAACTCCACTCCTGCATCTTCCGTCTTTGGTCCGCTGGCTGCCGGCCCACTGCCTGCCGGGTACTAGGACAAGCCACGCTGCGTCTGCATTCCTGCTCTGTAGGCGCCTGCCCGTTCCTTGCCAGTTACGGCGTGGGTGACGTCACGTGCTCAGCGGCCTTGCCGCTCTGGGCTCGGCCTCAGGTCTCGGTAAGCTCTTCAAGGGCTGACTCCTCTTCCTCCCTTGCTGCTTCTTTGGCCACCTTGGCCCCTTCTTGTAACTGCTCTCGGGGTGACATTGGCCTCTCCCCGGCCAGTGGTGTACGAGATGTCGTACAATCCGTTCGCCATTGGTCTTGCGATGCCCCGCTCCATTTGCCTTGTTGCTGGGTTGGTGGCCATGACTTCCACCTCAGGCCTGTCCATGACGTTGGCCTCCTGGGCTGTCCTGGCAGCCGCTCTGGCTGCTGGGCTCGGCCTCCCCTGGACCTGCAAACTGCGATCTTCTGCAGCGGGTCCTGCCCTTGCCGCGGGCTCAGCTCCCTTGTCCTTAGGCGCGCAAGTTGGGCACAACCACTGGCCCTCGGGCACCTCCTCGAGTACTGGTACCAAGCAATCCATGTGCCACCCTGTATTGCAGGCATCACACAAAAGCACCACCTCTCCGCGATCAGGCAGCTGGCACACCTCGCATGACAGGCTGTTATTGGGTCTGGTTCCACTGAAATCAACCACTCCCCTGAGGTTGGGCAAGTGGCATGGAGAACAATTGACAGCATTCTCTGTTACTGTGAGGCCATCTGCCCCCTCCAACACCAAGGTTCCCGTCGCCCCCAGTGTTTTGACCCTGAGGATCTCAGGCCTGGCCTTGGGATCGAGGCTACGTCGCTCTGATGAATACTTCACATACACGTAATCTCCCTCTGCAAAACGCCTGACCTGGGGGACAAACCCTCCCCCACGAATGCGTGCATATCGCAGCTTGTCGCGGTGCTGCGCAATTTTTAGATGCTCACCCGCGATTGGCAGTGCCTCTTTGATCCTGGCCACTCTGGCCAAGAGCAGGTCTGCTGCCTCCTCTGCTGTTGCCACCTTGGCTGTGCTCCAGAGGTCCGCCCCCACTCTGGAGGGAAAGGTGGGTCTCTGCCCGAACAGCACCTCGTACGGCGCCATGCGCGTGGCCTGCTGCGGCGAGCACCGGAAGCCTAGGGCTACCCAGGGCACCATCTTGTCCCAGGACTCGTCGCTGCTGCCCTCCTCGCAGCACTTGCGCAGGCCTGCCTTGAGGGTCTGGACAGCCCTCTCTGATAGCCCGTCTGCCTGGGGGTGGTTGGCAGAAGTGGTGCGGTGGTCAATGAAGCAGTCCAACAACATGTCCTGAAATTCACCCTGGAACTCTGTTCCCTGGTCTGTCACCACTTCTGCGCATCCCCCGAATCGTGCAACAACATTTTGAAAGAACGCTAAGGCCGTCACATCAGACGCCTTGCTTGGAATGGGGATCAACTCCACCCATTTGGAGTAATGCTCCACACAAACCATCACAAACCGATTGCCCCTGGAAGTGGTCGTAAATGGACCACACAGGTCCACTCCCCACCGGAAAAACAACCCCTCAATGGGTAGTGGGTGCAGGTTGGGCTGTATGTGATTGAATGTGGACGCCCTGGCCCTGTCACACACACCACATTCCTGCACTGCCTTCTTGACTGCTGCTCTGAGCCCCCGCCACCAATGCTGCTGCATGACCATGAAGGCCGTGCGGTGGCTGCCAAAATGGCCCGTACCGGCATGGGCTGTCTGGATCACTGCAAGCCTGTCCTCTGGCCTGGGCACCACACAACGTCTACCGTCAGGCATGAGTCTCATCAGCACTCCTCCCCTCTCTGATTCCCACTGGAATGGCGCAGCTCTGCGCTGTATTCTGGTCTGTTCTCCTAGCTCTGTTCCCTGAACAAATGTCTTCTCACGGAGAAACCTCAAAACAGGTTCATCTGCCCACACATCAACCCTGACCGATGGTCCTGCAGGGCATCCTAGCGGGTCCTTCTCACCCTCTGTGTCCCTGGTCACCACGATTTCAACATCAACTTGTTCCTCAGGCGTGTTCCCACCTGGTTCCTGTGCCGCGTCGGCCCAGTCTGCCGCAGCCGATTCTCCCAGGCACTGCCTGAGTGTATGACGCGGCCACTTCTCCGCTGCCAGAGCATGCGTTTCCTGCAGTAGCAAGGGCATAGTGGCTGGACATCAAAGTTGCACCCAGCACTGGGTCCCTGTCCGGGCCTGGCAGCCTTGCCCTGCGTTTCAATTCCTCTGGTATGATTGTAGCACACTCAAGTGCCACATTGAGCCATGCACCCAGTGCCCACGAATCCATGCACCTGCCCAAGGCTGCCCTCCTGGCTGCCTCTGGGAAGTCTGGGCGCGGCAATGTGGACCCCACAGCGTACCCCATGGCTCGCTCACGCTCGTTTGCGTTGGGCTCCTGCAAGTCCCCCATGGGTCTGTACACCATCCCATTTTGCCCGTTTCGAAAAGAATATGATGAGGGCGTGGCCATCAAACATGGCAGCACCTTCCTGGGCTGGCCTGTTACGTTGATGCGGTACCCCCCATTGTCCGGACATGAGACTACCTGGGCCTTGTTGCCCTTGTCCAGAATGTCGTCTACTATCCCCTCGTGGGGTCTGGTCGACGCACGAATCACAAACTCAATATCTGCTGCAGGGGCGATATTCCCCCAATAGTTGCGGGTGCGGTGGGCGTAAGACCCCACCTGCGCTGCGTCAAACAACGCCGGTGTCCCCAGAATCCTGCACACCTCCTGAAAAGCCTCAACACTGGCCTTCACACTCTTCTGATTCAATTGCATGGCCACATTCTCAATCAGGTACGCTGGCGGCCTAGGCCCCTGCAGGAACTGTAGTGTACCCAACAGCTTGACTAGCGGGAAGAAAGACTTGCTTCTCTCTCCCGCGAGCCCACGCCCCTTGCCAGCTGACGAGAGGTCCTGGCACTCCCAGCCTGCTACCATGAACCACTGGCGCCCCCCCTGGGCACCCGCCTCCTTGAGGTGCTCCGCCGTAATGGCATACACATCTTGGGGCAACGCTCTGAAAGCCTTATCAAACGCTTTGACCGGAAGCAACTGAGGGTATCTCCTGTGCAACTGCAACAGGCGACCCCCTGCGATCTCTCTGACTTCCTCACTGATATCAGCATACAAGTACTGCACCACTGGGATACCTGCCCTGAGCACCATTTCCAGCCCTGAGCACATACCTCCAAAGGGCTCGAAAATGACGACTCCCTCGGTCTCCATGGCCCGCACAGCCCCACTCGACAGGCAAGCTGTGTCCAGGCCTGCATGTAAATGAGGGGGCGTCACCCGAGGCAGGTCAGCAAGAACATCACTGATCATTGTCCTGGCCCGCTCCTTGTTGCTGAATGCCTGTTCTGCCGTACTGACAGGCTGCGCCTGCTCATCATCGTCAGTGGCGGCAGAGGATATCTCCTGCCCCACCTGCGCTGTCACGCAAGCTGCCTCTGCAGCTCGCAACATCTGTACTCTCCTTCTGCCCTCCTGCGCCATGCGCACTATCTGGTCTGCATGCCACTGGTTCACTCTGCCCAACCCCGTGAGCAAAGCTACTTGTTTCCCACCTGCCTCCTCCTGGACTGCTGGCTCGGGAGCGGCTGTGTCGAGCCTGGCCCCTGTGCGGTCAGCTGAGGATGGGAGTGGCGATCTGGACGGGATGTCCGCATTCTGGTGGCATGCCCCTGAGCGGTGGACAATGGTAATGTCCAGTTCTTGAAGCATGAGAGCCCACCTAGCATGCTGGCCCACCAACGTCTGATTGTCCATGAGGTAAGTGAGCGGCTCATGGTCAGTGATGAGATGCACCTTGCATCCAAACAGCATGTGGCGGTATGTGCGTGCTGCATACACTGCGGCCAGCATCTCCCCCTGGAACGAGGAATAGTTCCTCTCGCTCTTGTTCAGGGATCTGGACGTGCATGCCACCATATACTCCCGCCCGCTGTCGTCACACTGCCCTAGCACGGCGCCTATGCCTTGCTTAGAGAAATCTGTGTACAACAGAAACGGCCTTGGCGGCCTCTTGCCGTCTGGCCCTGTCCCACTGTAATCTGGTCTGCGCAGGACTCTTCCGCCCTCGCACATCTCTGTTTTGATCAACTGGAACGCCTGCGACTGCTCTGGCCCCCACACAAACGGGACCCCCTTGACCAGTAATGCGTTGATGCATGCCGCCTTTTTCGAGAAATCCGGGACGTAGCACCGGTAGAAATTCAAGAATCCCATGACCTCCTGAATGTTTTTCACCGATGTGGGCTCTGGCAGCGCCATAACTGCTGCTATCTTGGCTGCGTGCGGCGTGAGCCCCTGGGCCGACACATTGTGACCCAGGTACTCTACTGTTGCACACCCAAACAGGGACTTAGTTGTCGGGGTGCGCCCTTAATCCTACACTGTGGAGCATGTCCAACATCAGCTCCACATGCCTGATGTGTTCTGCCGGTGTGTCACTGTACACTAGCAGATCGTCAATGTATGCCACGCAGAACGCACTCAGGCCTGCCCTGGCAATCTCCTCTTCCATCATACGCTGAAAGAAGGGAGGCCCATTGCGCAGACCGAAGTTGAGCTTTGTGTACATGCAAAGCTCAGGTCCCATCCAGAAAGCTGTCTTAGGCTGGTCCTCGACCTTTATAGGGATCTGCATGAACCCCGACCGGAGATCAACCTTGCTGAATATCTTGGCAGTGCCCAGGTTCTGAAAAATAGTCTCCATCCTGGGGATTACAAATTCCTGCTTAGCCGTACGCTGGTTTAACCTGCGCATATCGTGCGCTATCCGATGGTCTGTCCACTCCCCCGTCTCAGCACTCTTCTTGGCTGCTACTACTGAGTTGGCTGCAAACTTGATAGGCCCCCCCTGGGGCACCTTGACTACTATGATGCCTGCCTCAATCATCGGTTGACACTTTTCCTTAAAAATCGCCGCCTTAGGCGGTGGCATATCCCTGGACTTCTGAAAGCACGAACTGACCTCGTCTTCTAAAGCCAGCGTAAACTCACCCTGCGTGCCGCAGTAGCCTGGTAGATCCTCCATGGAGTAAGCGAATGCTCCTTGGCGATCCCGGAGGCTCTGCTCCAGGCTCTCCTGCTGCTCCGCAGTGAAGTCGGGGTGCTGGCCCAGCAGCCACCCCTCCTTGGTCTTGACGTACTCCGCGGGCGGCTCCACTACTCCCCCCGGCTGGAACATGTCGATCATCTCAGCCGCCTGCGGGTCGTCCTCCGCGGGCGGCTCTTCCCTGCCAGTGGTGTTGCGGCTGTGCCAGCTCTCCTGCTGGCTGCAGGCACCCCTCCTGCTGGTACCCCCCATGGGGATGACTGCTGGCGGGCGCAACCATCCAGACGACAGCTTCGCTGCTGCCTCTTGTCCAGACACAAAAGCCCCTTGGCCTGCTGTAAATCCTCGTCCTCGTACCCCCTGCTCGGTGGCTCGCGCCCCCGGCACACACACCGACAGCAGGAGCCACACCAGTATCAGCTGGAGCGTCCCCGTAAGGATCCCCTTAAATGCTGTACAGGTGAGGAGTCCTCTGCAAGCTGGCATCTTCCTCGTGGGTTGCTGCGGTAGGTGCTCTGTGGGCTGTACGCATGGCTCTGCACTCTGCGCTGGCCTCTGCTGCCCCCTGGCCCATGTGATCTCCAGGTCTACCTTGCTGATCCTGAGTGGCAGGACTGGGCAGTCCATTCCTGGCCTGCTGCCACGGTTCCTGTCCGCGGCTGCCCTCTGCGCCTTTCCTGCGCGTCGCCTAGCCTTCTTTGACTTTTTCCCCCGCAACTCGGCAGTGTCAGCCCAAGCCGCACCGGCCCTTTCTGGCCCTGCTCCTGGGATCTGTCCTGTGCTGCCTTGTGCCAGCCGCTCCTGCCTGTGAGTGGCGCGCTGCACCGTCTTGCTGCTGCCGGCACCCGCGGGCTCCTCTGGCCCACAGCCCTGTCGCATGGATTCCCGAGCGCTGGCAGCCCTCCTTGCAAGGTCCTCCCCCCTGCTGGTTCGGGCTTGGCTGCTGCGGCTGTCCGACGGCTGTTGGGTGTCCACTCCCTTTGCTCCCATCGTGTTGAGGGCTGATATTCTCTCCGTCAGCTCCTCCTGTAGCTCCCTGACCGCCCTGCTGTAACCTCCCATCCTGGGGTTTGGATCGGGCTGTGGCAGCATTCTGAGTCGGAAAAGCAGGCTAGCCTCCTGGCTCTTCCATTCCATCTGCATCCCCAGCATCAGCTCTTGTGAGGCTGATCCTTGCTGGGAACGGGCTTCCGTCAGCACCCCACTCCTCTTCCGACTCTGAATCCTGCACCAGTGATGGTGGCCCTTCCGAAGGGTCTTCATTTTCCTCTCCTAGCAGCCCCCTGCCCTCCTGGCGGTGGCGCAGTTCTGTGCTGGGCCTTGGCTCCCCGCTGTCCAGGTCTCCTGCAATTGGTCTGCTGGGGCTGTCCGGGGGTGTCTGGGGCTCCGCCCGATCCCCGGTCTCAGCCTCCAGGGCTGACACCTCCATGTCCCCCATGGGCTCCAGCCATTCCCATGAGGATGCGGCTGCCCCTAATGTGGTGACGAATGCTGGCTGGTTCCCTAGGGCTTCCAATTCCTCCTCAATGCCGACCTCCCCTGCTCCTCTGAACAGGGGGTGCAGCGTGCGCACCCCTGCCGGATGCGCCTGTCTCCACAACTGCATTGTTATGGCGTCTGCCTGCCAATAGGGTAGCACGCTGCTTGCCCTGTTGTCGTGCCACGCTCTCCTCTCCTGACGCACCCACTGGAGCACGCATGCTTCCAGCTGTTCCACTGCGAATGGCGAGCGCGCAAGCTCCTCCTCTCCTTCCCACATGGCTCCCGATGCTGGTGTCCTTTGTGGCCCGTAAGGCCAGGTGGGACAGGCTGTTATGGCAATAGGAGCCCACTGCTCCTCTACGCCCCACACGTGCCGCATGGCCACTGACAGTTGTCCTGGAAGCAAGGCTCGCTGCAGCGCCAGAAGCATGAGCGTCCACACTGTAGGATCTGCGCCCCTGGCGTATGTGTAGGCATGGAACTCTGCCTCATCCACCGACTCGCATTTAGTGATTGCCACATTGTCCTGGTGCCTTGCGAACAGGTAGACGGGCTTGTCGTCCTGAGTGGCGTGCATGTGGACCCATGCTGCTGAAACAGGTACCTCCCCATCTTCCACCTCCTCATAGTAGTAAGTTACTAGCTGTTGGACCGGGATGGCTGACCTGGCCTCCCCGGGTGCCGGCCCCCATGGCACTGCCTGTCCTGCGACCATCCTGGGTATGACAATGGATGCCTCAATGGTCGCCTCACACCGCCTTTGCCTGCCTGGATGGCACAGCCCTGCCCCAACTGGGGCCTGCTCTGCTGTTTCCTCAAATCTCTCGTACTCGCCCATGGCTTGGACTGGCACATAAAATGCGCGGTCTCTGAGAGCTGGGTGCCCCATCAGCTGATGGACACAATCCATCGCCCACGGCGTGCGCATGAACCCGGGCTGCGCGCCCTGCCACATCCCCTCGGCCCGCGTAATGTCTGGCATGTCCGGGTGCGCCCAGCCGGCTGCGTCCACCGCTGTGATGCCTGCTGTGATGGCTAGACCCACCATCTCGCTAACGCAATATGCATAGATGGGGTGCCGCGACCATCCCCTCTGCATATAATCTGCCATATTTGTGCTGGGCTGGATGTATCCTTTGAGCGCAGCGCCCAGCAGGACAGCTGTCACCGCGCCCCACGGGAAAATCATCATGGCCACTGCCTGCATGGCTGCTGCTCTGTTAACACATGTCTGCGCCCCGCCTCCCAGGAGCCTGTGGTTTTGCAACCGACATGGCCCGTCCTTGGACTGTGCTGGCATAGTCAGCATGGCCATGGAGGTGGACGCCTCTGGCATCTCTTCCCCCAGGCGGAAGTACTGCACAAAGGGCTCGCCTGCTGGCAGTGACGGCGGGAACGGCTGTACGTGGACACGTTCTCTGCTGTAGGACCTGTCTCTGCTGAAGGACTGGTCAAGCTTGCTGTCCTCGCCCCTTGCGTCAGACCTCCCTCCCCTTTCACTGCTGCGCTGCGTCTCTCCGTCCTCGTCTACTCCTCCCCAAGCATTGCACCGAGAGGTAGTGCTTTTATGGGTCCTAACGGGCCCCGCCAGAGCTTCCAGCTGGCTCCCTGCTACGGCCCCTCTGGCCGCTGGGCATCGAGACACCACGCTGGTCGGCTCCCTGGTCCCGGCGGCTGCTCCCGCTACCCCTCTGCCTGTGTCTTGGTTGCCCTCCGGGGTACCTGGACATAACAGGGCAAACTCTGCCTCACGCAATGATGATGGTTCTCTAGGTTCATATCTGCCTGCTGACAAGATGGAACCGGAATCGGTCTCCCACCCGTCTACGCTGTGCTGGGGTACTGCCTCCCGCTCGCGTCTCTCAAACTCATCCCACTGTTCATCATACGTGTCCCATTCCCTGTCTAGGAACCTCTGCAACAGCCCTGGCCATCCTTCACACGGAGCTGGGCACCCCCTCCTCTGGAGATCCTTCAAGAATTCCATCGCATGTGTCACAGATCTGGCCGACCCTGCTGGCATGGTCCCATAATGGTTCATGGCCAACGCCTCTACTGCCATTGTCCAGTGGTTTACCTGACTGGCCACCTGCCCTTCTGGCACCCTCTGGTGAGCCACCTGAACTGGTCCTGCCTGACTGACCTCAGCCTGGTATGTACCCTTGTCCTGGCTAAATGCCGCTGCTGCCTGCTGGCCGCCCCCTTCGCGGGGTGTTCCCATAGCCGTCTCGAAGTCCCGGCGCCTGTTCCCCTCGGGTACCTCCTGGCTCCTGCCGGGCCCCTTGGCTCCATAGCCCCGTGCTGGGCCTGCATGTGCCCCTGGCCTGTCGCCTGTTAGCACGGCCTGCTCAGGGTTGGTGCACTCGTTGGCAAAGTGCCCTGGCTGGCCGCACTTGAAGCAGACTCCACCATGGCGGGGTCCTAGGTTACGCTTAGGCTCTGCCATCCCACTGCCTCCTGCCTGGGCCCTGCCCGGCGGACTCAGGCCTGGGCCTCTCTGGTGCCCCGGCCCCTGCCTGTAAGGCCTGGCAAACTCCTCTGGTCGCCGCTCCCTGGACCTGCCCCTGGGCTGTTCCCTGCTGGGTGACTGGTGCCTGCGGTCCCTTTCGGGAGACTGCCGCCTGCGGTCCCAGCCTTGCCCTTCGCTGGTGTTGCACTGCTCCTTGCCCTGCCGCTGGGCCCTGGCCTCCGGTGTTGGCACCGTCCCGCGACGCTCCTCACTGATGGCCCTTTGCGCGCTTCTGCTGCGCTGTCGGAGTCTTCTGTTCCCTGAGCCGCTGGAGCCGTTGCTCCTAGCTTCCTGCTGACCCGCAGCCTGTTGTTGTTCTCCCTGCGGCTCCCCCTGGTCGGAATGCTCGCTCTCCGCGTTTGATAACGGGGACGGGGTCGCCATCATTTTCCTGAAGTACCCCGCCATCTCTGGGTCCACTTCAACTGGGAGCGGCTGCCCGTGGTTTGGCAACCCCCCCAAGTGCTGTGTTCCCAGGGCTTCCTGCAGCTTGGTCAGCTCATCTGCACGCAGGATGTACTGCTGATGGACCTCTGCCATGGCTTGCTGAGCATCCTGGATGCTCTTCCACCTGCCCAGCTGGCCTCCTAGGTACTCGACGATTCCTGCTGCCTGCTTCCACATCTGTTTTTCTCTCCACTTGAGAGCTTTTTTCAGCCCGTCAACTTGCCCGGTCAGCCTGCCGATGTGCCCGTCTCTACTGCTGGTCCCTGGCTCTGGGACCTTTTCGACGCTGCACTCCTGCTCCTCCTCTTCCATCTCTTCCTCCTGCGCCTTGCTAGCGCTGCCGCTTGCTGGTTGCGCAGTAGGCCTTGCTGCCCTTGGCTGCCCCTGCAGCTGCTGCTGTTGCGCCTGCCTGCCATCGCCGTCGCTGGCCTGTTGCACACTAGGCCCTGCCACCTGTGGTTGCCCTTGCAGCTGCTGCTGCTGCGCCTGCTCTCCCCTGCTGAGCACTGATTTTACTTGTGCAGCTCTGTCGGCTGCTGCTGTGCCATATCTCCTCTGCTTTGCGGCAGGCGACGCTGCCTGCACCGCAGGCGCTGTTTCTGGGATCCGCGAAAGGACCTGAATCCTCCTGTCGCACTCCTCTGCCGAGTGCCTGGCTGGCTTTCCGCACAAGGCGCACGGGTGGCTAGGGCATGCTGGCATGAAGCCCCTGACAAACTCTCTCTCCTTGTCAGAGATTCCCGCGGCTCTGCGCGCTCTGGTCACCTCCTCTGAGGTTGCTGCGCCGGCCTCTGCCACTGCTGCCTCGATTGGCACCAGCCTTTGTCTTTGTAGCCTGGGGTTGACCGTGTTGCCCGGTCCTGCGTCCTGTCCAGCTCTCATAGCGGCACCTGCGCGCGTGGCCATGGCATGCTGTAAGAGCGGCTCGTGCTCTGTTTCAACTGTTGCAGCGGGCCACCCCTCTCTTTCTGCGAATCCACACTGGATTCCTGCCCATGCCACTGCTGCTGCCTGGTACCCCCCTGCTGGAGATGCCCGCATTAGTGGCAGCGTAAGGTCCCTGACCCCTTGCGCTCTCTGTGGGCCCTCTCTGGGTCGTAAGGTCAGTCTTCCTGCTGCCTCTAATACCCCGTTATACTTGAGGAACTCCGGGTTCCCTACCAAGTGCTCATATGCGTCTGGTGGCGTCTTAACGACCCTGACCACCGTGGGCTCCATAATGGCATTGGGCCCCCCATATCCATACACCACATAAATGAACAGCACTCCATACAGATCTGCCCCTGCATTGTCTGTGGTACGTATCTTCTCATCTGTACGCACCAGCTCCGCCCCCATGGCAACTAATTGCTCTGCAATATTGACAGTGATGACATGGCACGTGCATGCTGAGTAACACCAGGACCTTCCCTTTGACCATAAGTCCCACACACTGCTCCAGGTTGCTTCTGTCATTTTTGAAATACTGCAGCTGGGGTGCAGCTGTCATCGTTCTACCCTCTGGCCTGGTGTTACTGGTCTCACCCTTGTAGTCGTAGTTGTCTGCCTCCATTGGCATCGTGGTGAAAGACAGCGCTGAGAGCCTCTCGTTCAGCTTGAACACCTGTAAGCGGATGTCGGACATATCGTCAGCTAGTTTACTCAATACCAGCCTCTTTGCCCCCTTCCTGGAGGAAGGTTCCACGAATCCTGGCACCGGTTCCTCCTCCTGAAAAGGTTCTGGCCTAAACGACTTAGGACGGGCGTTATGAACCGCCTGTTTGAAACCCGCAGGCTTGGGTGCCAGCCCAACCTGCGTCATGAGTGCCACGGACTCGCTGAGCATCTCTGCCATGGTCTGGTGCCAGCCTTCCGGCTCAGCCTGCACCGTTGCATTGCTGAGATGCGACACGTGGGCCGCCTGCTGCGCCTGACCCCCCTGGCCAGGCCCAGGCCTTGGATACTGCCTATTGTTCTGATTCCTTTCATACGGCCTGCATGCAGCCTGTCCCTGCTGCGGCCTTGGCGGTAGAGGGTACTGCTGTTGCTGCGGATACTGCTGTTGCGGCGGATACTGCTGTTGCGGCTGTCTGGCCGGTCCAGGTGTGATGTCTGTAACCAGGGGCATAGGCCTGCGCTCATCCCTGGCCCTGGGCGTCCTACAATCCCTGGCCAGGTGCGCCGTGCTACCACATTGGTAGCATGCCTTGGCTGCTCCCAAGGCGCCCTCTGCGCTGTAATTTGCCGTCCCTGTCTGGTCCGCCCAGGTAACTCCTCTGGGTTTACCATCCACCCGCAACTGTGGTACTGCTGCTGAGCCTGCGGGGTGCACTACTCCCTCAAGGCGTGTCCGCATCTCCCACTGTCCCGTTCTCTCTTTTCTGCCCCTGTTGGGCTGTGTATCTCCCTGGCCCGGCCCGCTGTTGGTTATTTGCCTGAAGCCGGTCCCTCCCAGGTCACCCATTTCCAGGGCAAACCTCTCCCACAGCACCACCTGCTGTGTGAGTACTGCGATCTGGTCTTCATCGTTCATGCTGAGGTACCCGGGCACCGTCATGACGAACTTGCTCAGCTTGGCTCTAGCAACAGCTGGGAGTCCGTCGTGGAACATGCGCGAGACAGAGTGGCTTCTGCCGAAGTGATCTACTGCATCCCTTGAGATCTGCAGCAACTCTGCCGTTGTCAGCACTCTGTGAGCAAATGCTTCCACCGTCTCTTCTGGCTTGACGTCCGGATCTAGAGTAGTCTTTACTCCTAGCCTGAGGTTGGTGATGGCTGTCCTCTCCTCTGAAGTTGGTTTTCCCACTTCCGCCTGGACCACCCTGATCCACAAAGTGAGCAGCGAGGCCTCGCAACCCTACCCCTCTGCTGGGGCGATCCACTGCTGCCCGATCCGTTCCACTTCTCTGGCAATTCTGTTTCCTGCGTGGGGCGCTGCCCTGATGGCTGCCATCAGTGGCCCCATGCTGGCCGGCTTGCTGTCCCACAGCTTGACCAGCGACTTGATAAGCAACGTCATAGCTGACGGCGACTGGCATGATCCAGCTATTTCACCGGCCACCACAGCCAGCGCTGGCTGGTCATCCGACATTGCCAGCCTGTTGTGCGATCCCCAGTATCCACACGCCTGGCAATACTTCCTGGCTGCAACTGCGCCTGGGTGTGACATATCCAGGACTGGTACGTTGCCTTGGATGGCTGGGATCTTGGTGACCTTGGCTACCCCTGCCAGCTGAAGGACCATCTGCTGCTGCAGCTGCAGGTTCACCCTTGCCTGCTCCCTATCGAGCCTTTTCATTTCCTGGTCGCTGGACTCCTGCCTGGTTCTTGGCCTGCGCCTGTCCGCTCCCCTTGGATCTGAATTCGGTGATTCTGAGCGCGATCCATATCCACCTCCGCTGCCTCCTGACGGGCTGCGTCCTGGACGGTATCTATCAAATCTGTTGTCATTGTCCTCCTGATCATCCCTTGATGGCTGTCTGCCTGCTCTTCCTGCGGAGCTTCGACTCCCGTCGCGCGGCTGCCTCCCGGTCTCACTTCTGCTTGGTCTGTCGCTCGACCCGGGTCTCCAAGGATGTGCTCTGCCTGGTCCTGCCTGCTCCCTGGGCGGTTCCTGGCTTTGCCGATCCTGCTGTGCTCCCCTGCTGTATGCATTGGTTCCTCTGGGTTGCTCCTGGCTTTGCTGCCTTGGCTGTTCCCAGCTGTCTGCCTGCCCCCTGGGCGGCTCCTGGCCTTGCCGCTCCTGCTGTGCTCCCCTGCTGCATTCATCGGCTCCTCTGGGTTGCTCCTGACTTTGCTGCCTTGGCTGTTCCCAGCTGTCTGCCTGCCCCCTGGGCGGCTCCTGGCCTTGCCGCTCCTGCTGTGCTCCCCTGCTGCATTCATCGGCTCCTCTGGGTTGCTCCTGACTTTGCTGCCTTGGCTGTTCCCAGCTGTTTGCCTGCCCCCTGGGCGGCTCCTGGCCTTGCTGGTTCGGCTGTTCCCTGTTGTATCCCTGCTCTCTGGGTATTTCCTGGCTTTGCCAGTATTGCTGTCCTTCACTGCTTGCTTGCCCCCTGGGCTGCCCTCTGTACTGTCTTCCTGGCTGCGTTCCTCCTGTGTAATTCCTGGCGAAGGAATCAGATTGCGTTTCCCCTCTGGCTTCCTGCCT
Source organism: Limnomonas spitsbergensis (assembly GCA_037349105.1). Taxonomy (NCBI): domain Eukaryota; kingdom Viridiplantae; phylum Chlorophyta; class Chlorophyceae; order Chlamydomonadales; genus Limnomonas; species Limnomonas spitsbergensis. Next base: position 4,231,633 of record JAYJMM010000009.1, read on the forward strand.
TCTTGATCCGCTGCTGCGCACACTGCCTGCTGGCTCACCCTGTTGCGCTCCTCTTGCTGCTCCTTCTTGCCTGTTCCTCAGGAATTCCTCAATGTTATCCAACTGGGTTTCCTGGCATGTGTTCTCTTTGTCCTCGACGATGCGCAGGAGTGCATAGGATTCCTGCCTGGTTGCTCTGCGCGTTGCTACGCCTTGCTCAGCCATCCTGGCCAGTGATCGGCTAGTCAACTCCACTCTTTCGCTGGCGGCTGGGCTACTGGCCCTGGGTTCTTCCCTGCCCCTTGGCCGCCCCCTGAGGCTTGGCTCACTGCTGACCTCAAAAAACTCCGATCTGGGTGTCGGTGTTGGCGCGGACCTGGCCTGCTGCTGCCACCTCTGGACTTCCCTGAGATCTGCAGGTTGTTGCGCTGCTGTTTCGAATCCTTCCCACACCTGGTCCTCCTCATCATCTGGTTCGGAAGCGTGCTCCACTGGATGTCCTATCACCTCATCACACCACTCATCTGCGAAAGCCTTGACAGCTAGGGCTGCTTCACGTCCTACCCTTCCCTTGGACACCTGTCCAAGGGCGGCCAACAGCGCTGCTCTGTCCTGCCCTGTGTGGGACATACCCATCATGGCCTTTGTTGCCCATCCCTGCAGAGGGGGGGTTCTTGGGCCCCCAAGCAGTAAGGGGATGGGCCCTGAACTCCTCAATGGCTGCTATTTGATCCTGGAGTTGCGAGAACGTCCTGGTGCATATTTCTTTCCACAGGTTTGTTGCCCACTGCAAAAGTCCTGCCCAGCCGAGCGGCTGCATTTGCTTCTCTGGCTCTTTTTCGACGCTGACTTCTTCCACTGCCCTGGAGCGCTCTGGCTCTCTAGGTCTGGCATCCTGCGCCTGCGCTGGTCTTGGAAAAAATCCATGCCGGAATCCCTCGTCGCTGCCGCCTTGCATCTGGTTGCTAGATCCCTCCTTGGGTGTCTGCACAGGTCTGCCCACACTGGGCGCAAACTTGGACAGCGGTGTCCCGTAGACTGTGGATCCCACCCCTCTTTTAACCAGCACCTTGCGTGGTCGCATTGGCTGTCTTTGGCGCAGTCCTGTCACTGGCTGCCGTTCCTTCTCTTCTTTTATCGGCTGAGGCAGCTCCTCCTCAGATATTAGGTCAGCCCACGGCTTTCCCACTGGTACAGCTGACTTTTCCTGTGGTTTCCTGCTGCTCCGCGGGACCTGCCTGGTTCCCGCCGTTTGGATCTCAGCTTCCATGCGTGTGACTTCTGCAAGTATACTCTCAATTTCCATGTCCTCTGCTTCCATTCGCTGTTTGTCTGGGCAGGTTTTATCCTTGCCTGCAACCCCGCCTGGGGCTGCGGCTACTTTGGCCCTTAGATCCGGTTGGCTGGGCTCTTTTTTAACCCGTTGTGCAACACTTGCCACCCTGGGCAGGCTCTGCTGCGGCGCGGCCTCCGGTTCACCTCTCTGTCGCGTGTCACAGCTCTGGGACGCTTCCGTTACTTGATCCAAGATCAGTTCTGGAGTTCCCGCTTGAGTCTGCCACTGCTCGAAATTCAGACTGCTGTCTGAACCAGCGGGCAATGGACCCCCCCCGACCAATGCCTTTGCGCGTTACGAGCACTGCACCATCTGCCTGCGCCCCTGCCTCTCTGGGCGGTACGCGGCCCGGCTCAGGCACCTCTGCAAATGGTTCCGCTGGCCCTGCCAGCTTCTCCGCCATTAACAGGGCTTCTGCAGCCATCTCATCACTAGCTTCCATCAGGTTTACACCCGGCTCCAGCCCCCTCAGACGCCCACTTCTCCTTTGGGCGTCAGGGTGCTGGTGCCTATCGGGATTTAGATCTACGTCTGTCATATCTACAGGCAATTAACGAACCGCACGGTCCTGCAAGCGTGCTGGCGACACCCTCTACAAGATCTGCTAACGCTAGGCTTCTGCTCCCTTGTTCCTACTGCAATCTGGTGAGGGCTTGCAAGTCAAGATCGGATGGCAGGTGCAGCACTATGCAGGTTAGGCCTCGCCCTCCTGCTTTTCTGCTCACTAGTTTTAATCTGGCGGAATCCTCCTTCGCCCTTTCAGTTCTTCCCACCTTGCTGGTCGGGCTGCTTCTAGATGTCTCGCGTCCCGCGTGAATGTCACACGCCCTGCGTGGATGTTGCCTCTTGCGTAGTGTCCGCTCAGCTCTGCGTTCCTGCGGGGATCCTTTGGCACACCCACAAGATTTCAAACTTGGATGTTCTATCCACAAGTTCACTTCTGTCAATGATGAAAGATTGGATCCACCTGATCACAATCTGCAGTCACACAGGAAATTATCTGCTGGGTGTATAAATCCACAGCCAGATCTTCAAGCCACTCCTGGACTCAACACTAAGCTGCCACGCTCAGTGATTCTCAGGGTTTAACTTGGCAACCTCTCTATGGAGATTACCACAGCAAAGTGCAGTTCAAATGCTGTCCAAGGTCGTTTGCATGCAAACAAATTTCCAATTTCGCTGCACAAGCACCTTTAGCAGGAATTGGCAAATTAAGCTGATCAGGCTAAATCCACTTCGTCCCTTTCTAAAGGACACGCGATGTGCGCTTCAGGTCCGTGGCGGACTTCTTTCCTCACGGCAGTGATGGACGCCTACGGGCAGGCTCAGTGACTCTTCACTGGCTGCGAGTGCTCAGCGAGTTAAGCAGCTAACTGGTTGTTTGTATGTATAGCAATTGACTAAGGTAGCATAGGCCTTCTGGCCGTCTGGGCGCGATCCAGCTGGGCTATGTTAAGGGCACTTACCGCGCAACACGCGGTGAGGTAAACGGGACGTAGTCTGCGTACTTCTTCTTCGGCAGGGTCTCGGTTCTCTACTGGGGTACTTGTCTCCAGCTAGATCAGCTGATGCTGAGCTAGGCTTGACTCGGATTAAGGTACTGACTTAAGTGAAAGCTGCTGGTCTCGAAGACGGCCGGTGCTTGTTACAAATAGAGGTCTGTCCTTTAGAAAGGGACGAAGTAACTAGCCTAGGCAATTGCCGGAATACAGGGACCCGGCAGGCCCAATTCAGAGTACGGTAGAACCTGTCAAATCATCCTGCGTAAGCGGGTTTCTAGGTCTCAGCTCAAACCCGGAGACTCCGCAGAGAAGCTGCGGAGGCTCCGTGGCCGCTAGTGGCGGCTCCAACGGTTCTGTCACGTATACGGTAATATACTGTGACACTATCCATGGTTACCCAGTACGACCGTTCGGGTCCAAATCCCGTACCGTTCACCGTATCGTATCGCACCGTTTAACAATACGGTACTGTGTTAAAACACCGTGTTGGCCATTTTCTGTCATTTTGGCCGTACCATGTTCGTATCCCTACCGTACCGTGTCACCGCACCGTATTTCCGTACAGGGTAACCCTGCTCCTATCCTTGCGGTTCCTATGCATTTAAGCGCTAGCGACGCGCCAGCCTCCCATTTCAGGTACTTTGCGGATTATCCCTGTGGCTTCATAAAAAATACTTTTGGGCCATGCGGTTAAAAATAATCATGATGGCCCAGTTGCAAACCGCCAGCACTTCCTTTTGATTTGCGTGGATAGCCCATTATTGCGAGCCCAGTGGTTTATGGCACTAAATCCTACCAAACGAGTGTATTACAATCAGTGCTGTGCTGTTGCGCCGTAATTCAGAAATCGTGTAAGTAATTACGGTCCCTTACTGGCAAATGTAGCTGAATTTGCCTTGAGATTACGGTGGATGGAACTCAGCTTAGCAATTCAGCCACCGTATGGACCGTGAAAAATCGGCACACTATATTGCAATGCTCTTTGCACTCCGTCAGTTGATACCCAGCAAAGGCGTTACCATGATTCAATCCAATAAATAATTCATTGATGTCTCATACCGGTATGGCGCCTTTTCAAAGCATGCTACCCCACGACTCTCATCACACTCAATCCAAGAAACTTGGTTTCTACTTTTTAGACAAGCCAGTACTCCATTGATATTCGTAGTCATTCCAACCATGGGCATAAATGCATGTGGAAACAAATACAACACGGCATTTCATAAATTATCTGCATGCCCACAAGGTGTAGACAACCATTTCCATGCCGGTACTAGTAGTTCATGCCAGCAGGCACATATTCATAACGACAAAAATACATATGGGCCAGCAAAGGTCACGGTCGAGTTAGTTGTACTCGCATCACACCTCCGCGCTATGCCCACCGTCAAGCAAAATGATTGGGCATTGTGGCAGAAGGCCCTATTACAAGCATTTGTCCAATGCTGTTCTCTGAAATGATAAAATCTGAAAGGCTATAGATGGGCTGATGCATGGACTGTTCTCCATGCATTTGCAAGGGGGACCCCAAATCACTATATTTTGTCTAGTCAGCATCATGTGTGGGAAGAAGCCCAGACGATGTCAGCCTGCACTAAATATCATTCTTGTTGTTGCTACAGGTGACAGGCAACATATCAATCAATCAAATAATCTACTTCTTCTTGTTTGCACCAGTGGTGATGGGCAGCAGTCCGTTCATAACGAGCGTATCCTGCATCCTGCCGGCCATGACCTTGTGCATGTAGTGGGCGGGGTGAATGCCATCCCTGCAATCAGCACATGTTTTCAAGATCTCAGTCGACTTATAGCTGGATAAGGAAAATGAAAAAAATCTGAATGATGACTGAAGGGGTGGGAATGTCAAAATGCATGCCATTTTTGCAGGCATAGTTTGCAATTGCTGAAAGAGCAGGGGAGTGGTGGGAACCGGTGAGAAAACAAATCAGAACAGTAAGCCGCCGTAATCAATTATCATGTGTCTTCTTTTTCTCACGGTAACGTCGTAGATGTGGCTTCAGCCCAGGCTGCACTGTTTCCTTAACTCTCACGCCTCCCACAGGGCGTAGCTCTTTTTCTTTCTTTAGCAGGGGAGTGCAAGGCAAGGTCGAGACTCGAGGCAGGTCCCATGAGAAAGATGGGTTGGTCCCTTAGGTCACTGAACATCACAGCCCTCCCCGCTTCAATAAAACCGGACGAAGGCCTCACACAAATATAGCAGTTAACACTGCCACAGATTGAGACCATCATGACAAAAGGCCCTTCCAATATCTGCCAGCAATGCACGCTGCTCAGGAAGAGAGGGAGAAGACATGCAGGGGCTTGCATGTGCACTTATCTTCGCCTCACCAGAAATAAGTAAGAAGTAGAACTACGCATGCTTTCCAATCCTTCGTGCTTATTAACGAATCCCTAGGTATAGGCGATCCCGAGGGACCTTCCCGTACAGGATACGCGCATTCTTCACGTTGTCATTGCAATTGTGGATCAATCACTCAACCTCACCATAACAGGTGCCACAGATGTAGACCCACCTTGACAACGTGACGTCCAGACTTTTTAGCCTACAAATGTCTGAACTCTGAAGCATGTGGAAATATAAAACAAAGTCCTCATTCGTCAAGGAATCTCACCAGAACAGGTAATGGTTGGCCTTGCCACAGATGGAGACCAGTGTGACATTTGGGATGTTGCTGTTGAAAGGCGGGTTCGTCACCATGCAGTTGGCAGTGACGTTCTTCAGGCCGTAAAACGAAGGATCCGCGACTGCAGGAATCAGGGTTCCAGATTTAGGGTTCAAATCATGCAGTTGTCATTGAAGTTAAAAAAACTATAGATCTGCAACTGTTGAGGAGCAATGCAGAGGGTTGACGGCTGAACTGCTTCCCACCAAAGAGGATGCAGATTGATGAGCAACTGCAGCCGTGGGGGGGCGGGGGCGGGGGGGCTTTTATTGCGGTACAGAAAAATACGTTGGGGGATATCCATTCCTTATCTGGTGCTTGAATGTGGGGCATGGGTGCAACCTGATTGTCCACTCCTCACCCATTCTCGATTTCCACCCGATTCTAACTCGATGGTGTAGGTGAAAGCTTTTCCTCTTCAACTTACGTCATTGGGGGTAAAAGATTCCAATACATCTCGAACTCACCACCACCCTTGAGGCCCTGGCCTGCTTTAGTGAGGATCCAAATCAAGGGCTCTTATCGTGACTGCTTGACATGCCCCAGACCTCCCCCAACCTTCTCCACCCTTGCTGCATTTAACCCACTATAGGGCCTAGGACTAAACTGCAACATAACCTGCCCCTCCTACCCCTGGCTGCGTCAGGTCAGCATTTCGGATTAAGGCACAACCTTAGCTCGTGCTGTCAGTGGTTGCGTCAACTTTGTAACAACAACCTTAACTTCCCTCTTGACCCCTCCCAGTGGCTTCATTTCAACCAGCTTGCTGCCAAGGGTTCTCGTGTCTTCCTTACTTCCTTTTCCCCCAGTTGCTGAATCTCACCCAAAAGAAACTCCTCCACCCCGGCTACATCTCACACAGGTGAGCAAGCAGGATCAAAATACGACCTGGTCCATCCACCCTCAATGCAATTCACCCGGCCCAAGTATAATCTTGTGCACGTGGGCAGAGCGTTACCTACTTACCTCCTCTAATTCCCCGTTCCTATCTCATTGGCGTCCGAGGTGAGGCCATGCACACTCAAAAAAGAGACCATGCCACATATGGACTTCGACGTGGAAGGGGTGATGCCGGCAGACCCAGTTCAACCCTAATCTCTGAACCCTGGCTGTGCCTCACCGGCATCAAAGATGAGGGCGTGCACATCAAATAGCGTGAAATTGGCGACGCCTGCAAACTTGATGTTCAGCGCCAGAACCACCTGCTCGCAGAGATGCAGCCAGGGGAAAGAGGGAAGTGAAATTGTCACCAACATTGCTGTTCTTCACTACTGGCAGTACCACTTAGATCATATAATGGGGCATCACATGGGGGGCATCAGGAGTGGGCTTCACAAGTGTGACATTATATTTTCACCGCAAATTAAATAGGGATGGATCAGGAGTGTGATTCGAAAGAGTGATGGGGGGGGTTAGCATGCAGGCCTGTTGCTGCTTTGGCCCACAGCGGGACTAGGTGCTGCTTTTACCCACATATATGGGGTTCTGCATCTCATATGTATGGTTTTCAGTCCAAAACCTGAACCGCTGCACCCCCAACCCTCGACATCAGCAGCCCACACTACCTGGTTGATGCCTGCGTTGAGGCCCTGTATGGCCACATTTTGTTGGGCACGCGTCGTCGCATCCACCGTCTGCAGCATGAACGGCGTCTTGTCAATGGGCGGGATGTTAACAACAATGACGTTCTGGACGCCTGTGAGTGCCACCGCGGACGCAAGCTCGCCAATGCCTGTAACGATGCCGTTGAAGAACTGCAGCAGCGCGGTGTAGTTGGAGGCAATCTCCGGGTGCTCAGCCAGATAAAGGAAATCTGTGAGGGGGGCATGCAGCATTTGTTTGGACAAAACACTGTTTATGATCCATTCTCCATGGCTGAATTCTCCCCAGGCTCAATGGCAGCGGCAGGAAGGTTGATAAACTGCAGCCGAGCCTCTAAACAGTTTGCGTGCATCCTCCCATCACCATTTGCAACCCTCTCAAATTATGCCAGGCAGACAAAGTGTGCACCCCTCCCACACAATCCGCCCTGAACTCATCCAGGCAGACAACATGCATGCAACCTCCTCGCCGTGAGCACCAGAGTTGCCCAGACAGACAAAATGCATGCAGCTTGCCCTCTTGCATGCAACCTGCCCTCCTTATTACAAAATGCCTGAGCCCGCGCCTCACCGTTGGATCCAAACTCGATGACTGCAGCAGAGGGCCCTTCAAACGGGCCGTAATGCTGTAGGTGATCTTCGTAGGTGGCAAGCTGGGTCATCTGCGCAGCAATCAAGCACAGATGTGTGATGTACAAGTGTGACTACGTGGTAGGCGACCAGCTGGTCCAAATGCGCAACACCATGTGTGTACACATGCACAAGAGTGGACACATAGTGTGAACAAACTATCTTAATACAAATGGTTTCCACCGCCATTTGCCGCCCTACAGAGCAGCGTATCCTACAAAACAGCCCGAGTCTAACCAAAGACACATCTGATAACCATACAATCTGCATGTGTCTCTATGACTGACTGAGCATCTATCGCAAAGTGGACATCCCTTTCCCCCCTGACACTCCCTCGTCTTGCCGAGGTTGCCTAGCGCAATGTCATTGACATACGCAGGCACTCTCAATCTCAAATCAACTCACCCCAGTGCTAAGGGAGTCTGGGACATCGGTGATCATGGCTGAGCCCCGTGCGAACGATGTAAGCTGTACACCAGTGTTCTTGGAGAGGTATATGCTCCACACTGCATAGGGTTCAGGGTAAGGGCTTGAGTAAAGTGTTCAGGGCTAAGGTCCACACTCCTGGCATGGGGCAGGCATCATTTTCATCCAGGGGGACTTGTTGGTGTGCTACTGTACTGGCTCCACACTTAAGTCCATAATGGTCCACACACATGGGATGGGTCCAGGGAAATAACTATATCCAATGAAGAAGAGTTAAACAGATCCGTCATAGAAAAATGACGGCACAGAAATCCTATGTTTGGGGGAAATGTTTTTTGTTTCCGCAGCAGGCATTCGTAGGACTCAAGTATCACGAAAGAATCCCGAAGATCGATTAAGAAACATACTGCTGCGAGGCACCAGCAATGCCAGTTCCCCTCCACGTGTAAAGGCGGCATCCTTGCATGTCCTTCCAGCACACTCTGAACCGCCATCCTCACCTTTCCTGTCGGTAAAGCGACCTGCAAAATAGAATGAGAGGGGAGGAGGGGGCAGACAGGAAGATCAGACCTAGGGGAGGAGGCAGTTCATACAGCAAACGATTGAGGTGGGCAAGCGATAGAAAAAATACGAGTGCAAATAGAGCATCAGCGTTTGAGGCACAGGTAGGTGTGTTATTTTTCATGGCAGCCTAGTACGGAATGTGCAGCATGGTTGAGAGCTACAAATGGAAGAATAATGAATTTGCCTGGACTTTGAAAGGTGTGACGCCGGCTGCCCAACCCTACAAAACCTGAGACGCTAACATAAAAAATCCCGGGTGCACATGTGGCGCATGGTGTGCAGATTGACGGAAAATCCAACTTGCTCGTCAGACTTTGAACCGTTGGCTGTTCAGCCCGGTGTACATAAGTAAATTAACAATCCATGGTCCGACCGCATCAAATCAGCTTATTGCAGTCAGCGCTCACTCTCTCTTCCTTCACTTCCTGTGTAGGCTTGCTGCCCACAGGCCCGAGCTAGTGTGCACCATGCTGCAGGGTTCTTGGCTGTTCAGCCCGATGTACCGCGGTATGCCATAACGCGGCGCTATCAATTCCAGCAATGAACCCATTGCAGTAGACTGTGCTGCAACAACAAGTTACCCTTACCTTGGCTGTATCCCAGTTTGTAATAGGGAACTGTCTTGTTGTTGACGCTCCAAAGACCATGGGGCATGCCTGGGCCGCAGGAACATAAGTAGGAATGCTCAGCAGCAAATGGCAAGGAATAGGAGAGAGGTTCGCAGGGGGGTTATAAATAAGTAAACGTTGTAAAACACATATTAAGTTGTGTGTAGTGTGTAGCCGCATACAGTTCAGTTAGAAGTATTTGTCCCTCCTGCTGACACTTTCTAAGGTCAGAATAACCAGGGCTGCTTCAATCATTTCTGGCAGCCTTGGCATGGATATCGTCTTCAGCTTGAATGCCACAGACAGCCATCAAATTTGAGTGATGCCTTATTGATCAGATAATGCCAAGTGCAGTCCCCTGCACGTGACATTTCTCTGAATCTCGACATGACATTTCGTCCCGCACCCACCCTGCCCTCTGATGTTGGCTCGCCCCACGGACAGTGGGGCACCCTTGGATGCGGCGGGGTAGCGAAACGCATTTAATATCCTAAACCAGTAAATGTTGTTTATGCAAGTTAAGCACTGTACCTGCGTCAGAAATGCTGTCTCCGAAAACTAAGAGATTTTTGATGCAGTCGGCGCATGTGTCGTGTGGGTGTGTCAGCAGTCCGCGAACATGGCCACGCGATGAGGTAGCGGGCGCCGCTGAGCCTGCCAGCAGGAGCACTGCCAGCAACAGTGCAGATGTCGAGATCATACCGGACGTGGAGGACGCGGGTGAAGCTGCCATTATGTACAGCACCGTGGCCGTGATGACCTGGATAAAGTAAGGAGAGCAGCAAGCCTTGAACAGTGTGTTCAGATCTGCAACAATGCAGTTTATGCCTTTTAACACAAAGTAGCTGCCTCGTTATGGTGGTTGGTGTGGGACCAGGTGTGGGACCCTCTTGTTGTGGGGGTTTACCTGGTTGTACTGGGTTAGAAGAAATCAGCGATCGTGCGCGATTGCCTGTAGACCTTTTGGTTGCAGTTGCTGCACGATGTTGGCCAAGAATTGCTGGATCTTGAAGACTGATTCAGAACTGCGGCTCGAGTGCCTGATCTTATAAAGAGGCCAATGGGACGTCCCTGTCTAGGATACAAATCTAGCAAGGTGTTGAGAATAGGAGGAAGTGCATGTCTACCGTTCAAGGGCCTGACATATCCCATGTCTAACCTGTTCAAAAGTGACGCGTCGCTGCTCGGTAGCTACGGTACCAAGGATTCGTGCTTTGGGATCTGCTGGTGAGATCTAATACCGGTATCCTGTCCGCTTCCGCTTCTTAGCAGCTGCACACGCTCGCGCGACACTTCATGCAGGGGCGACTACTAGCTTCAGCTGCCCCTGCATAATTTAAATCGACAGAAGTATGACACCACACAAACTTCAGGAGCGGTTCCGGCATCTTGTCCGCATGAGGCACCCACCCCCTGCCCAGCACTGCTGCTCAATCCAAGTTCAAGTTGACCAAGCAAGACAGCCGGTGGGAGAGACTTCTGCCCACGCCGGAAGTGCCAACTGCCAGCTAGGCAGATAGTATTTCAAGGATTTCAAGGAGTGCCCGGTAGGTATCGATATACCGGTAGCGGTAATGAAAGACTGTTTCCAATATTCCATAGGGCCTGAGGGTGAAATTAGGTATCTGGTTACCAGCACTTTTTAACAGTAGAGCTGTTCATGAATTAATGCAGGCCCATTCCCTCACATTATACACGTGACGTTTCTCACCAGTTTTTGACTGACCAGCCTCCTGTCAGTGTGTGCATCTTTTTCCTTACCTAGAAAACAAACCAGAGACCTCGCGCCACTGAACAGTGAGCACAGGTATGCAACATCATATAATATCTGGCTTCAGCCGACAGCGGGCGCCCTGCAGGCGCACTCAAGTATTCAGGGTCACTGGTACCTCGTGACACTGATACATAGTGCTGATGCCAAAGATGTTGGGCAAGAGGTGATGGCGAGCATACGGAGGACGCGCTGCATGATTTCAGCCAATGCCCTAGCACCAAGGTGAAGCTACGGTAGCTACACGAGCGTGCTTGAGCAGGCCCACGGGGGGCGCCACAGATTTCTAGGAGTTGAACCTGGTCAGTTATGGGTAGGATGCCCTAGCTACAATGGAGAATGTGGTTGACATCGTTGAGGGCTACACCCTGCAGAGGCAGGGGATTGGGGAACATTGGCGTTCCTGTCTTCTCGGGCCTTGTCATTGTCCCATTATCGCACTCCCTTTCCATATTTCACCTTTTTATTCATCTGCCCCCCCCCCCCCCGCCTGTAACGCTTCCTACCGCTGTCCTTTTATCCCAATCAGGCAGTTGGGCTCCCACACGGCCGACCCTTTGAGCTGAGCCCAGAGGTATCATGTCATCCTCAATGTCTCCATGCCAATGGAGCTCTTCAAGAGTATCGCTCTTCAAGAGTACCAGGACTGGCTGACTGTTGTGTCAAATGGCATCGGTACAGACATTCTTTCACAATCGTGTGCTCGCTGGAGGGTTCCCTGGGGACCGTACGAGTAAAGTCTGCGGCCACATACTGCCTGGTTTCAGCTTACGGCAGGCGCCGGGAGCCACAACAGCAACTTGGCTTGTGCAGTTGTGCTCGTATGCGCACGAACTTACGGTCGTGGCTCTATGCGTTTAGCACGGCTCACACCAGAGGACGGCGCAACTGTCAACAGCATCAAACACGCTGCTTCTAGCACTGCTGGGCAAGGGGATTTGGCGAGCATGTGGAGGATGCGCTACATGATTGCCTCCATAGCCCTAGTGTCAAGTAGAAGCCGAAGGAAAGGGGTTGGTCAGGCCGGCCCCCCAGAGGGCGCTACTGACTTTCACTGTTTGTAACGGGGCAAGCATGGGCGGAAGTCCCTGGCCATGATGGATGATATGGTAGACATTAAGACTGCCGCGGTAAATAGGTGCACCAAAGGAACATTGAGGGCTATTTTCCAGTGGGACTGGGGAATCTGATTTCTTTTCCGTTCTTCTGTGAGTCTTTTTCTGTTTGGTTATCTTCGGCGTTATCCCCTTTTTAGTTTTGACTTACTGAGGGGTCTTGGGGAATCTTCCGACTGCCTTTCCTTTGGGGAGGTCTTCCTTGATCTTTTCCTCGGTGTAGCTCTATGTCTGTCACTTACCCTCTTTTCTTTCCCCTCTGCCCCTGGTTTCATTTTTTTCCCGCCAGAGTGCCAGACCTTTTTGAGCAGGGCCCATACTGAGAGGTGTTACATCATGAACAGTGCATATTTTCACGACATTCAGGGAACTGCTCTTGCCAATTTTACTTGCCGTGCCCTGGGAGTGTCTGATCCCCCCTGGTCTGATCTCAATATTGTTCGATGCCAGCATCATGCCGGTTTCAAGCTGCATTTTCTTGAAAGAAACCGGCAAACCGCTACCAACCAGTTGTGGAAAAGTAACTCCCCAAGCTGGTGGACAGCAGGTGCGCAGCTGGCGCACCCTGCGCCACAAAATCACTGCAGCCATTGAAATGCCTGGCGACAAGATAGGAAGACAGTCACGATTTGTCTATCCAAACGATAACACGGCGTTTAATCCAGCAATTGGTCCGTCGCTGCAATTTCACTCCTGTTGAGATTATTCATCCAGATATAGCGCCAGCCAAGTGCTCAGCGAGAGCACCACCCACTGATCACCCTCCCACACGCGCTTACCCAACCAGCGAGAACTATCTCAAGATGCTTCTCTCAAGCCCAGTCTGCCTCATGCTGCCCTCATCGGCCACTACAGCGCGCCCCACCCTCCTATCCCTCCAGTTGGCCCACCGAGCACCTCCGATCAGCTCTGCGAGGTTCTCTCGAAGACAGCCCTTGGGTAGTTTCGTAAAGGCTGTATCATATACCAACCCGACAGTGACCCGACGATCGCCCTCTATTCGATCCCGACTACTGCCAGGACAATCGGCCCCGTCAAAAGACACAGTCCCCAGGGCAACTCCTTCCAACCAAGAGCCAGGGTCCGTCAATGATACAGCAGGGGTAAGAGAGCAAGCGAATAGAGCTGTCTGTCTCACACATTTTTTCTATCCACCTTACTCCTGCCATTTCTTGTGCTGCTAGGGGCCTTGTTTCGCATGGGGCCTTGCTGCATGGGGCTTTCATATGCATGGTACCTAGTTGCTTATGGCGCTTCTGTGTTGGACCTTGCTGCATCATGGTTTGTTTGTACGGGACCTTACAGCAAGACGTCATGCCCTGGGTCCCTGTGTCAATTTAGTGCGCACCAGAACTGTTTGGCAGGCCGCTGCGCAGCCACCGCTGGGCTTCTGGAAACCAAGCCTTGAGCAGCCAACAGTCGATGAGCCAGGTTTCCACATCAGGAACCTGCAGTCGTAGGCTGTGGGGTAGCTGAATTGTAGCTGAAGCACCCCATGTACAAAACCGCGGCCTGCTGACTGCTAGCCCTATTGCCCATGTTCGCTTTGTGAACTCAGTTACTGGATGCGTTATTGGGATCGCCATCTCCTGTGGCAGAAACTCCCGCCGCTTCTGGAGGATTCCGCACACCAAGCGTAGCTGCAGCCGAAGACGACGAGATCTCTTGGGTGGCCGCGCCAATGCTCCCGCTTAAGGGCCGTCCTTCCTCGCCGTACCTGGCGCTGTCGATGCGCTTCCCGAAGGCTGCCACGGAGGCTCAGCGGAAGCGGGGGCAAAGCGGAGTATCACTGGACTTCATTCTGGATACAGGTGGGTGGCTGTGAGAGTAGGGCTGGGGAAAGAGGATAAGCGGGTTGGTGGGCAGGAAGGGCAAGGGGGGGAAGGGGGTATGGAAAATCAGCGGGGTCAGAGCTGTTTTCTTTTTCATCATTCTGGATACAGGTGAGTGGCTGCGATGGAAGGGCTGGGGAAAGAGGATAAGCGGGTTGGTCGACAGCAAGGGCAAGGGGGGGAAGGGGGGATGGGAAATCAGCGGGGTCAGTGCTGTTTTTCTTTTTCATCATTCTAGACACAGGTGGGTGGCTGCGATGGTAGGGCTGGGGAAAGAGGATAATCGGGTTGTGGGCAGCAAGGGCAAGGAGGGAAGGGGGGATGGGAAATCAGCGGGATCAGTGTTTCCCCCCCCCATCATTCTAGACACGGGTGTGTGGCTACCAGGGCAGAGCTGGGGTGCACCGGAAGCAGGGGTGGAGCAGGAGGCTCAGTTGGGGCGAGGGACGGAATTGGGGAAAGAGGATAAGCGGGTTTAAATCTGGGGGGTAGCAGAAATAGAGGCGGAGCTGGGGATAGAGTATCAGGGGTTTCAAAGCTCAGGCCTCACTGGAAGTACGGAGGTGGAGCTTGGGATAGAACATCAGCAGGGGCTGAGCTGGGTTTTCCAATACTCTAGACACAGGTGTGAGGCTGTAAGGGTAGAGCGCGAGGGCAGCTGTAGCAGCGGGAACAGGGTCAGGGCAGAGGGCTCAGTGGAAGCAAGTGTGTGGAGTGGACGAAGTAAGATATTCTGCCCCCTCCCGCCCTCCCTTTCGGGCTATGCAGGCTCGTCTGTGATCATTCTCAATCTAGCAGGATGGCAAGAGCTGACCCAGTCTCTAACCTCCCTCACATATGTCTTACAATGTTATGTGTAAAGTGCCATCCCTTAAAGCTGTGTGTATATTCCTTACCCATTTCAGCTCCGTAGAAGGGAAGCATCTTACCCCTGCACCCCTGCCACTTTCAGGTGAAGCCACCTGTTTTCGGACCACCCATCTTTAACACCCTCTGTATGTAGCAAGCAGGCTCTTAACCAGTCCAGCAGTAGAGAGGCAGCTGGCTTGTGCACCCCTGGCCACTCCTGGGCCACATCCTGTTTTCAAAAATAAAATCGCAAGCGTCCTTCATGTGTGATATGCAGGCTCATCCGTGAACATTCCCAACCCGGCTGTGAGGAAAGAGCTGGCCGCTGCATCCCTTGCCACTCGCAGATGAAACAAATCAGTTTCGAACCACCATCTGAGCCACCTCCCTTTTTGACATGCACGTTCATCCATGGACATTCTCAACCCGGCTGTCGGGAGGGAGCTGGTCGCTGATTCCCTTGTCACTCCCAAATGAAACAAACTGGTTTCAAAACACCTGTCTCAAACATCCCCTGCATATGTTACGCAGGCTCATCCGTGAACATTCTCAACCCGGCCGTGGGGAAGGAGCTGGCCCTGCCTACCGTGGGAATGCAGGCAGCAGGGGCTGGAGCAGCCGGTGAGTCACTGACTGAAATACGACATTGGATTCTAAACTCTGAATAAAGCCTGAATGCCATACCTTGATTTGATGGTGGGTATGCAGCCAGCACCAGCAGGGATAGCTGGTTTGATGCAGGCTCGTATGGGCCCTCAACCCTGCATGCTGCATCTTTATTTGATCATGGGCATGCAACCAGCACCAGCAAGCAGCAGGGACAGTTAATGAGAAGCAAGCTCAAACAAACCCTCCTCTTTTAATAGCCTTCATCCCTGGACGTCACACCTTTATCCCTGGATGTCACACCTTTATCCCTGGATGTCACACCTTTATCCCTGGATGTCACACCTTTATCCCTGGATGTCACACATTTATCCCTGGATGTCACACATTTATCCCTGGATGTCACACCTTTATCCCTGGATGTCACACCTTTATCCCCGGATGTCACAACTTGATTCGCTGCAACATGGTCACCTATAGCCCTGATCACAGAAATGCAACCTTGGACTCTAAACCCATAAGCCTGAGCGTCATTCCATTCATTTGATCGCGGGGCATGCACCCAGCACCCGCAGGTTCAACTAGTGAGATGCAGGCTCAAATAGACCCTGAACCCTTAAAAGCCCCTGTCCCTGGAATTTATTGCAACCTCCCCCTCCCTAGGTGCCATTGCCCAGTCCCCAATCTTCCTGCTGGGTGATGTCCAGCTGGACCACCTCCCTGCCGAGGAGCGATTCACCTTCATGTCCGGGCTCCTGGTGAGGGTACAAAGACCCTGGCCTCACATCAGGAAGATTGGGCAATGCACGGTTGTGACGGCCGGCCTGATTAAGATGCCACGCAATTTGTACGGTTATATAGACAGAATACCACTGTTCACTATGCGACAGGCCATCTCACGTCACACCTGAAAGAAAGAAAGCTACCCCCTGTGGGAGGCGTGAGAGTTAAGGAAACAGCGCAGCCTGGGCCGAAGCCACATCCGCGCCGTTATACCGTTACACCTGAGTCTATTTTACTGTGTCAGAGCTCAACACTGAACAGGACCAACCATGATTCAGCCCCATTTAGCCCCTAGACTTGTTCCTGCTTTTGATGGGTGTGCAAGCATATATGGCTACTTCACTCAAACGGCTCATCTAAGCTCAACACAGAACAGGACCAACCATGATCCAGCCCCATTTAGCCCCTAGACTTGTCCCTGCTTTTGATGGGTGTGCAAGCATATATGGTTACTGCACTCAATTGGCTCATCTTAGCCTACGCATCGGCCCCCTCTGTGACAGTTTGACCCTCCCCTGACAGCTGACATGGCTGTACCGTCCCTGGGTTGTGCAGTCTCGTAGAGGATTGAAAGGAGAGGGGTGGATGTCATACCTTGATTGGAAAACATCCACTCCCCACCCCTGGCCCCTGGCCCCTGGCCCCTGGCCCCTCGCCCCTGCCCTCATTTGATTTGTCTTGCAGGCTTCCATCCTGGAAGTGCTGTCTCCAGGACAGGGACTGGTCATGCTTATTCAACTTTTTTCTGCTTCACATACATCTTAACGCCCACATGCAGGCAGCTGGCCTTCAAGTGCCCTCCCCAGGACATACATCAGAGTTGCTTCCCTGAGTTCAACTTTAGTATATGCCTCACACGTATCGCACCCTTATTTTGTACCACGTGCAGGCAGCTGGCCTTCAAGTGCCCTCCCCTGGTTGTGCTGGCATCCTCGGTCGCCCCTTCATCGACAGCTTTCAAGCCGTGGAGCTCTATTTCGGGACTGTCCTTGGATCCAGATCCGACACAAATGGGCCTGTTACAGCTATGGACGGCGTTGCCGCGGATGAGACAGCAGCTGCAGTGGGAACGGTGGCATCAGCCTTCGACCCAGCGGCGGCAACTTCAGCTGCAGCCGCAGTGGGATCAGTCGCGTCAGCCCTGAATCCTGCTGCAGAAGCAGGCGCAGCAGGAGCAGTGGCTTCGGCCCTGGATCCGGAAGCAGCTGCACCCGCAGCAGCAGCGGTAGGATCAGTAGCAGCTGCCCTAGATCCTGCAACGTCAGCCACTGCGTTGGATCCTTCCGAGCGAATCGAAGCCCAAAATGAGGTACGGTTCCACCAGGAGTACACCACCCACCACAGCCTACTCAAAGGCAGCGGCGGTGGTGCCGCTGGACTTTCCGCCGCGGTCCAAATGGGAGTGTTGGGTGAGACTGGGCTGTGGGGCGTTCAGCTGCGGGTCTCAGTGCCCATCCCGACTACCCCTTCCTCTTCCTCGGACCCAAACTCCCCTGCACCGACTGCTGATGCTGCCAGTGGTGGTCGTGGTGGTGAGAGGGCCGGGTACCGTGAAGTGATTGTCCCTGCACTCGTGGACACGGGCGCCCCCGGGACCATCCTCAACCGCGCAGCTGCGTTGCAGCTGGGCCTGATAGATGCCCAGCCGCCTCCAGCACTGCAGCAGCAGAAGAGGGAGGAGCCCAAGGGCTTGTTCGGGAAGCTGGTCGCAGGGATTGGCTCTGCGGTGGCTGCGCGGCCTCAGCCGGTGGTGGGTGCGGTGATGGGCCTGCAGCTGCCGGGCAAGGAAGTCATGTTGGAGGTGCAGGTGATCAAGGTAGGCATCAGTGGAGTGGGTGGGAGGGGCGCAGCAGGGGGTGAAGAGGTGGGTGGATGTGTGAGTTGGTGTTGCGATGGGCCTGCAGCTGCTGGGCTAGGTGGTCATGTTGGTGCAGGTGACCAAGGTAGGCATCAGTAAAGTGGGTGGGAGGGGCGCAGCAGGGGGTGAAGAGGTGGGCGGATGTGTGGGCAGGTGTTGTGGCAGGCCTGCAGCTGCTGGGCAAGGAGGTCATGTTGGAGGTGCTGGTGCAGGTGGGAGGTATCAGTGGAGTGGGTGGGAAGATGGAGGGTGGGGGGGCAGCAAGGGTTGGCTTGCGCTGTGGCGAGCCTGCGGCTGCCGGGAAAGGAAGTCATGATGGAGGTGCAGGTGATGAAGGTAAGCATCAGTGGAGTGGGTGGGAAGGGGGCAGCAGGGGTGAAGAGGTGAAGAAGTGGGTGGATGTGCGGGCTGGCGCTGTGCAAGGCCTGATGCTGCCGGGCAAAGAAGTCATGTTGGAGGTGCAGGTGCAGGAGGTCGGAATCAGTGGAGTGAGTGGGAGGGGGGCAGCAGGGGTGAAGAGGTGGGTCGATATGCTGGCTGGCGCTGTGCCAGCCTGCTGCTGCTGGGCAAGCAGGGCTCGTCGGCCCGCCTCGGCCCGCCTCTGGGCCCTGAGGCCCGCCTCGGCCTGGGATTGCAAGGACGCCAGTAGGACACCTAAGCTAGCCCGCTTCAGAGAACCAGCGGGATCGCTCAGGGGGATCCGCCACGGTTCTATTAGCTACTGTACCGGCCCTTTGGGGGGGGGGGGAGCAACTTTACCCCGATAACTCTCTAAAGCGCATCGCGACCTTCACGTATGGGACCCAAACAGTGCCTGAAGGGTTACCGGGCAGGTGATGAAGGAAGGCGTCAGTGGAGTGGCTGGGAAGATGGAGAGTGGGAGGGCAGCAGGGGTGGAGAGGTGGGTGGATGTGTGGGCTGGCGCTGTGTCAGGCCTGCTGCTGCTGGGCAAGAGGGTCTTGTCAGAGGTGCTGATGCTCAAGGTGGGTGGGTACAGCAGGGGTGGTGAGGTGGGAGGTGGGTTGGGTGGGGGGATGTAATAGCAGCTGGGGCATGTTGGAGGTGCTGCTCGCAAGGTGGTTGGGTGGTGGGTGCGTGGATGAAGCGGATCTACCGGTAATGAGTAGGGATGTGGTTTAGGTGCCTTAGGGGGTCCAACGGCGAAGTGGTTATGGGAGGGGGGGGGGCTGCTCAAGGAGGGGGGGGGGGGTCGATGTGGGCTTTAGGGAGCACGCTTCGTTACTACTGGTAAGCTGTGGTCAAAATCGTCGCATCAACAATGCCATTTGATGACCTAACTGCCCCGCCAATTTATCGCAGGCGGCTGGAGCAGTGGGAGTGGAAGGTACTGCAGGCGACGCCGCCTCTTCGAGTGGTGCAGGCCAGGACGAGACGGCCATCGGGGCTGACGGAAGCAGCAGCAGCAGAAGTGCCGAGGCATCATCGTCCCCAAGCAGCAGTGACAGCAGCAGTGGGGATAGCAGCAGCAGCAACAGTGTGGACTGGGCTCCTGTCGGTTGTGTGAAGCCTATGGTGGGGGATCTGCCTGGGTTTGCGGTGCTTGGGGTTACACCGGGGCAGCCGGCCGCGATTCTGGGTCTGGATGCCTTTCTCGCTTTGGGTAACGTTGTTTTCTGCCCCAAGGAGAGGCTCATGCTGTTTTGAGCCTTGTATTTCGGTCATGGTCCTGTCTGGACATCCCACATCGTTGGCGAGGCGCTGTTCTGCCCCAAAGAGAGGCTCATGCTGTTTTGAGCCTTGTATGGCGGTCTTGGTCCTGTCTGGACATTCCACATCGTTGGCGAGGTGCTGTTCTGCTCCAAGGAGAGGCCTCTGCTGTTTTGAGCCTTGTCTGGACCTGAACGGACACTTATGGCGAGAGGGCCAGGCAGTGCGAAACGGAGGGAAACAAGCCACAAGAACCAAAACCCAAAACAGCAATACGGAGGCAAAAAGTATTATATCTGAAGGAGGGGCTCTTGACTAGTGGTGCTGTCTTGAAAGAAAGGGAAAGTGTGACACCCGAATGGAAACCTGCTGTCCATCATTTGTTGTGGGTAGAGAAATAAAAAGACGCGCGTCTGTGGGCGCAGACTTAGGGAACCCGTTATGCTAGCAACAGCGGGTGTAGCTTGCCATTCTCCATGATTACGTAGGGAGCTTGTATCACTGTCATGTTGTTCTGAGGTTTCAGCCTCCTCTTTACAACTTGGACGTGAAAGGAAGAGTCTGATTGTAGGCAAGAGTTTGTCTCTTGACGTTTTGTTGCCACGTTTGGTTAAGAAGTTTGGCAGGTTGCTATGAGGGTCACTGAAGTCTTGAGCCTGCCTACTGTTTATTCTTCAAGGGACTGGCAAGATGGTGTTGAACCCCGAGGAGAAGCCCTTCTGTTTGTGATGGCTCCCACCCTAAAAACAATTGAAAATGATAAATTCCCCACACCGTCATGTCTGCCTGCCCCTGGCACTACTTACCCACCCACATTGCCCTCACGAAAAATGATACCAAATCGGGCACAGGAGCAAGCCAATAACGTTACACCTCTGGGCCCGCTTAAAGCTCGGCCGCGTGGGCACATAACTGTCCAGAAGGAAGAAAATAATAAACTACAAGGAAGAGGGGGGGGAAGGAACAAAAGGAGAGGCCGGGAGGGCAAAGAAGACCAATTCCGACACCTGAGTTCCAGTAGAGAGTAGCCCTGAACAAAGCCGCTCAAAAAATGCCACAAAAGCAAGCTTATGCCACCCCTGCTTAGCCGCGAGGGCGCCACTGATCAGAAGAGAGAAGAGAAGAAACTAAGAATGGGGCAAACAACATCCACAACAACAAAGAAAAGCACATGAGCAGGTGCGCGGACACAGTAACCATAGCAAATAGACGTTTCATGCTGTAGTAATAAAGATAGGAGAGTGCTCAGTCTCTGCGTCGAAGGTAATGGCGCTTCTGTATTGAATTAAACACTGCAGCACACTAATTCACGAGCCCGGCCTAGAGAAAAAAACGCACCGTTCAATACTTGTTTGCAATAGGCCTGGTGTATGCGTGCTGCGGTGTCTCCTTCTACCTCAGCCAACTGGCGTAAACGATAATAGAGCAAGCGATATGCGCTTCTTTAGGGGGAGAGAGGGTTCAGAACTGCCGAACGCTCGGCCGCGTGGGCTGATGGGAATGACAATGCTCAATTCCAGGCACCAGGTCTTACCTTCTTCTTTGGACCATAGGTAGTAGTTGAGCAGGGCATGAGTAATGGACATGAGATACGGCAAGGCGAGGTATGGGAATCCACAGCCCCATAGACATGTGGAAGCGCGGCCTACAAAATAAAGTGCCTGTCTCACCAGCGTACTTACCTGTACTTAATGGAGGAGCTATACATGAAATTTGATGCATGCAAGAATAGCTCCGAACCTGCAGCGACTGACATACATACAGGTACCTAGGCTAGTATCTCGAGCTCTCCAAGGTCTAATCAAGTTCCTGTCTCTTTGATTTTGATTCATTTGTTATGGCCGTTCAACCAGACCGGTGAGACCGCACTCAAATCAGATATGCACCCTAGCACCAGCCAGCACTGACTGCTCTTTACATCGCTTTTGACACGTACGTCACCTGTAAATGGCCTGAAACTTCCTCCCCATGTGACGCGCAGCTGATTCCATCTTTGGTTGACACTTGGCACTTGGCAGGTTGGTTGAGTTACTTGAGTACGTACCAATGACCCATGCACAGTTATCGGCATGTGCTCTGAGTTTGGGCAATGACACTTGATCTCTGGGGGCTCAGTTCGCTAGCAAACAGCGTTTCTATCTCGACAACAGTTGCCACGCAATGACTTCGTGTCATGCAGCTGTGTACTGCCAAATCAGGGTGTTGGGCATGTCAGACGTACCGTAGTCACGGACGTGTTTCGTTATTTCCGAATTTCGTTGTTGCTTAAAAAGTCGCAGTTTTGGCGATTTTTTTGATTCGTTGCCCCTTAACATGAAAAATTCCAGTCAAAAACATTTTCACGACTGATTTCGTTGCTCCTTGAAGAACGATCAAAATAACGAAATACGTCCGTGACTACGGTACTCAAAAATTGAAATGTCGACAACATGCCATCAGCGTGTTGCATGCAACAGGCGCGTGTATCGTCAACAGCACCACAACAAAGACGAAGCAAGTTCTACGTCTCGCCATGCTTCATTAATTCATGCATTGTGGAATCACGCTGAGGCGCACGTCGAACGAGGCGAACCTCGAAATCGTGTACGGTACATCTGTGACTCTGTGTGATGTGTTCGCTTCGAGCCCGAGCTGCACTCCGTTGAACTGTCGCCTCTGTTGGTAGCTGGTGCTAGGTTAACGAACAAG
This sequence comes from Limnomonas spitsbergensis, assembly GCA_037349105.1. Lineage (NCBI taxonomy): Eukaryota > Viridiplantae > Chlorophyta > Chlorophyceae > Chlamydomonadales > Limnomonas > Limnomonas spitsbergensis. The sequence goes on from JAYJMM010000009.1 coordinate 4,254,133, forward strand.
GTAACGCTTGCTGCAGCAAATTAGGCACCCCAGGCAGCTGCCTGGTCTGTCTGATGACTGCCGTGGTAGGTCTCTGTCTTGGGCCGTCAGTCGGCAGACACAGCAGGAGAGACATGTGGTGAATCTGTTATTTAGCCCGGCGGCCCGTCAATTTCTAGGGATATGTATGTCGTGGCTCCAGGCGTATGATTTTGTACCCCTACCTCCACGTGTTTGCAGACCTTCGTCTCGGCTCGCCGGGACTGACTTGCCAAGGTTGCAGGAGCGTTGCCGTACATCATCCGGCAAGCGTCACCGCAGTCGTCAGCTCCTCATCGGCATAGAAAGATTGGCGGTGGACGAAGGATATAAACACAAGGTCGGTGGTGGTTGCCAAGGTAGGCATCAAGCTAGCCTGATCCAGGCAACTGGATGTTGCCGGTAGCCCGGTATGTATGCGTAACCCAGCCACAAAGTGTACCGTACATCTTTGATAGTTTGCTATTTGGCGAGCCAATATGTGAAGAGAAGACAACGAAACCAGTAGATTTAATAAACCAGCAAGATTATTCTAGCCTGTTTGTCTGTGTGCAAGGCGATTTGTTTATGTTTTTTTAGGCTATGCCTACATACTCACATTTCTGTCTTTCTGACGTCGAATGTGCAACGAAGTCCTTCGTCATCACGTCATCCGAACACCATGCTATGAAGGGTGGACAAACTAGTTACCCTAGCATCCCAAACCTGCATTCGAGGAACCTCCAATTTCCCCCTTCTGGTCAACCCCTGCTCCATGGTGGCCAAGAAAAAAATCAGCATCTGCCCTTGGCGCCAGCTGCACCCTAGGGTCCCAGGAGGCATCCCAAAATATATGAATGTTAACTTGCACCTTGTGATATTGCTCTATCGACCATGAAATGTCTGTGATGCGGATATAGATCTTCGGCTCATTTTTATTTTGCTGCGACTTAAAAAGGTGTGAGGCTGGCTGCCCAACCCCAGAAAACCCGAGAGGCAAACAAAATAAAAAAGCCCGGATGCACGTCTGGCCCTCGTCCGCAGCTGAGAAAAGGCGAGCAGGAACAGAAAAAGTACGCGACCAACAAGCACTCAAACGGCCGCAATAACTCAGGCGTAAAAAGTAAGAGAGTAATGAAGGTCTGAAAAAAAGTGAACTGGTGCCCCACCTCGGCACCATTCTAGCTAAACACACTACCGCCAAAAATCCACCTAAAGCGGTAGCCAACGTCTCCACCAAAACCGTAAAAATGGCACCCAACGACAGAAGGAGTCAAGAGCCAGAAAAGTAGCTGCCTGGACACTAAAAGGGAAAAAAGGGAAAATAAGACCCAAAGACACGGCCCCCCACCCTCAAAGACACAAATCGCAGACTAGAAGCTATAAGGCCAACTCACGAAGGGGCGAGAGGGGGCACAGCGACCGGAAGGCTCACTGCTCGCAGGCATGCAGCACATTTTCCTTGTTCACATTTCCTTACATTTTCCCTTTCACACTGCCTGTCCCATTCAAAAAAGGCTATTTTGGGGTGGCCTGTAGCCCTGTACGCACTAGACGTCGTGACTACTGTGACAGCAGCAGGAAATACCTCAATCCTGCAGGGGGGTGATGGCACCTAGCTCGGTATTTCCTAGGATGATGCCTTAGGAGCAAAACAAAAATAGTGATTATTTAGTGCTTGCCAAACCACATTTTGGCTGCCCTTGGGATGCCCACTGGGCTGATGGGAGCCACAGCGTTGCCGGCCTATGGCCAGTGGCACAAGCAGCAGATTTTGATACAACTGGGTCCCTCTGCCACAGGCCTGGATGCAGCTGAATTGTGATGGATACACCCCAACAAAAAACGGGATCTAACCCCGCAGTGATACCGTGCAAGTAGGGTCGCCTTGGCCTTAGGAGGCTTGATGCAGCAAGCCCTGTTGCTTGGGCGATGGAGCAATCATGGAGCCTCCCTAAACCCTAAACCCCAAAGTCTCAACCCTTAACCCCCAAACCCTTAACCCTAATCCCTAAACCCTTGAGTGGAGGCCCGTTAGGGCTCGGTTTCCATCGGCCTGGTGGTGGCTGTCTGGTTGTCCGGCATATGTGATTTGACACAAACTAAAACAAACTCTGCCTACAAGTACTATATTCTTAAAAGGCAGAAACGGAGGACGTGACGTCATCTGGCAGGATGATTATGTATTTGAAGGAGTTTGGGACTGATTGGTGAGAGACCACTCAGGAAGCAATTGGGTAGGTGCTACATTTTTTGTGGGGAGCTGGTCTGAAGATGGTAGGTGCATGACAGCTTTGGTAGGTCAGAGAAACATAAGCAATATTCTTAGTGCGCTAGCCAATAATGTTTAAACTACCAGTTTTAATCCCACTGACCCATGGATATGGGGGAGGTGAGTAGCAGTGAGCGCACATTATGCCCATACCGGTATGATAACATCAATAATACAACAAGAAACTGATGAGGGGCTACCTGGAGAATTAGACTCACAACAGGGAGCACCTACTAGACGCATCGCTCCTGCACACCTTCTCTCTTATCCTAGCTTGGTGGCTCGAGCTTTTTACCGCTTCTGTATGTGTTCATGCATTTTTGGTCAGGGGTTGCGTTTTGTTTGTTTATCGAGGAGGAGGGCGGGGGGGCTGTTTATCCCCTCACTGTCCTGCTTCCCTGTGTAGCCTCGCCTATACCGCTTTGAGGGCCATACTCCCATGCATCAATTCCCTGCTGGACTGTGACAAATCATGAAACCTCCTCCAGCAGGCGGGGCCGGCCAGGGGAGAACGATCATCCATCATCATGCCTGTCGAGGAGGAAGGGGAGCAGACCACCGCATTGGCGGTGCTAGCGGCATGGCCGCTGCCGCCGTCTCTAGAGGCGCGGTTAGCTGCACTTGCTGCTGCAGTAATGATTCCTGAACCTGAGGACATTTCTGGAGATTCAATCAACAAGGCTGCCCAGGGCTTGAAGGAGGTGGCTGGCAGCACCGTCACCGAATCCTCTGCCGCTAATGGCGGCGGCGGCGGAAGCGGCGTGGCGGCAGCTATCGCAGAGCTACTCAGGATCAGCCCGTCCTTCCGTAAAGAGCACGCGAGTACCCTTCGGCGCGCGGGAGTGGCCGGTCCGTTGGTGAGGCACATGGCCGGCCGGGCGCGTGGAGCAGCGGGGCAGCGGCTGGCGGCGGCGGAGCTGGCTGGCCGGCTGGCTGAGCTAGACCTGTCGATGCCAGAGCTGCTCGTGCGGTCTGGGCTGGTAAGAGAAAAGGCAGAAATTAAAGCTACTGCAGTGGTATAATCAGCCATTGGTTATTTTGGTGCACCAGATATCCCTTGGGGGTAGCCAGAAGGCGGCCGCCACTGAGCCGATTGGGACCAAACCTTAAACGGCCTACGGCTGGTGCCCGTGGCCCCCAAGACCAGCCAACCTTGGGCCGGTATGAAACTGAAATGCAGCTGTAGCCTAGCAGAATTGCCAGGGATATTAGCCACAGGAGCACTTGGTAGACACCGCCCCATCATCATTAATTAGAGGTACCGGATGCGAAAGAGAGGTACTTCTTGTGGGGCATGGGACGTCATAAAACAGCGCAGCACATACAAGGCAACCCCTGTTTGTATTATTTTGCACGTTTGCAGATGCCGCTAGATGATGAATTCAGGATAGCACCATCTGGCTACCGGTAGTCAACATGCATCGTATCCGGATTTCGCTGGCTCTGACTTTGCAAAGTGCTCGGATTTTCTGTAACGGCAACGAGCACGCTCTGGTATCCTGCTCCAGAAACGGGCTGTTTCGTGCACCTTAGTCGAAATTCTCCTTTCACACCACCGGTTCACACCACGGGTTCACACCGGGATATCGAACCTGAAAAATGCCAGGGGCGGACCAGGGTCACCGGATCATGGCCACAAGCGCACCCGGGCTGTTTTTTCCTTAACGTTTTCAGGTTTTCAAGGATAAAAGATATTATATATATAAATAAAAGATATTCTATATATGATTAAATAAAAACATGCGGCAGATTTTACAAGATTTTGTTTTTAGCTACGCTAATGGTGTACGGCCAGCATCTAGGAGCCTTAGAAATAAATAAATAAATAAATAGACACACAAACAAGTGTGTGGTTTAGGGAAGCCGCCCATTTCGGCCGAAGCATGGGACATGGCTACCGTTTATGGGGCATGGTGCAGCCTTACTGCTCTAGAGAGGTATCTGTCCTCGCCAGTTTTCTGATGGCATTTCAAATTTGACCGATGCGTTTTTTTTTGTCACTGCTGTTGCCCCTGTTGCAGGTGCGGGTTGTGTGCCTAGATGGGCTGCACAGCTCAAACTACATTGTGGTTGACGCGCAGGAGGATGGCAAGGTCACGGAAACGGTGCTGGTGGCCAGGTGCGCAAGAAGTAGCAGGGGGTAAGAGCGAAAGAAATAACGGGGAGAAGTAGCCGGAGAAAATACCGAAAGAAATGGCGGAAAACTGCACCCCACTAGGTATGGACATCATGCGGATTAAGGGAACAGCGCAGATCACGGTTGAGGCCAGGTGCCTTACTGTTGGTGTTCTGTTGGTGTTGCAGCTGTTAAAATGTATGCAAATCTTAGGCGTAAGATACCCCAAACCTCTGCCAGTTGCTTCCTTTTTTTCTTTCTTTTTAAGTTTCACTAGCACTACTAGCACTGAACCAGTAACCCCTCACCATAAACGCTAAGACGCTGCTGATGCGCTATCCTGTAACCCCATTTTCATATGCTTTTGCAGTTACCTCAAGACGCTGCTGATCTGCATCCGAGGTCTGACATCCGGGTCCATTGAGGCAATTTTCGACACTTTGTTTAAGCTGGATGCAGTAACCAAGGTCAGCGCCATACATCATTAATGAATCGATTTAAATAGCAAGCATTTGCCATTTAGTACCGGCACAGGCACGCGATAAGTCAATTATTAGGTAGTTGTTATTCTGTATGCCAGGCGCGGCATGATGAGCACATTGTTTTTACTATTTATTTTGTATGCCCGTAAGCGCACTGTCATATCCTTAAGAAATCAGGTCATAGTGCATACCATGCCAGTGGGCTCTAGATTCATTGCACAAAGTCTTGCAGCCGTACTGGTGCATCCAGTAACCGATGTTGGTTTACATGTATCATCCAGCCGAGCTTTGTTTCAAAGCTGTTTCGGTTATTTCGCACACCAGGCTGCCTTGGGGCCATGGCTCGCATCATAAACGGGATGCTCTTAACAAATCCTGCAATCCTGCAATCCTAGAAATCCTACTAACAAGCCCCCCTTAACTGAACCAACACTTTAAAATGCCTGGAAGACCGCTCTTTGATTGAATTGAAAGCCCCCCCCCCGTCCCTCCTTATCCCAGATCTGTCACATGCTGGACGTCGTGGACGGCAGCGATACGTCAAACACATGCGCCCGGCTCATGGGATGGATCTCAGGGAATGCAAGGAGCTGGTGAGAGGGTTTGACGGGTGCTGGTGCTGGTGATGGTGCTAGTGGGGTTCTGATACTGGTGGGGAGATGGTGAGGCTGAGTCCTTATAGAGTGAGGAGATGAGCGGGGTGCTGGTGCTGGTGCTGGTGGGGAACTGCTGCAAGTGGGGAGCTGATGCTGATGCTGATGCTGATGCTGATGCTGATGCTGATGCTGATGCTGATGCTGATGCTGATGCTGATGCTGATGCTGATGCTGATGCTGATGCTGATGCTGATGCTGATGCTGATGCTGATGCTGATGCTGATGCTGATGCTGATGCTGATGCTGATGCTGATGCTGATGCTGATGCTGATGCTGATGCTGATGCTGATGCTGATGCTGATGCTGATGCTGATGCTGATGCTGATGCTGATGCTGATGCTGATGCTGATGCTGATGCTGATGCTGATGCTGGTGCTGATGCTGGTGCTGGTGCTGGTGCTGATGCTGATGCTGATGCTGATGCTGATGCTGATGCTGATGCTGATGCTGATGCTGATGCTGATGCTGATGCTGATGCTGATGCTGATGCTGATGCTGATGCTGATGCTGATGCTGATGCTGATGCTGATGCTGATGCTGATGCTGATGCTGATGCTGATGCTGATGCTGATGCTGATGCTGATGCTGATGCTGATGCTGATGCTGATGCTGATGCTGATGCTGATGCTGATGCTGATGCTGATGCTGATGCTGATGCTGATGCTGATGCTGATGCTGATGCTGATGCTGATGCTGATGCTGATGCTGATGCTGATGCTGATGCTGATGCTGATGCTGATGCTGATGCTGATGCTGATGCTGATGCTGATGCTGGTGCTGATGCTGGTGCTGATGCTGGTGCTGATGCTGGTGCTGGTGCTGATGCTGATGCTGATGCTGATGCTGATGCTGATGCTGATGCTGATGCTGATGCTGATGCTGATGCTGATGCTGATGCTGATGCTGATGCTGATGCTGATGCTGATGCTGATGCTGATGCTGATGCTGATGCTGATGCTGATGCTGATGCTGATGCTGATGCTGATGCTGATGCTGATGCTGATGCTGATGCTGATGCTGATGCTGATGCTGATGCTGATGCTGATGCTGATGCTGATGCTGATGCTGATGCTGATGCTGATGCTGATGCTGATGCTGATGCTGATGCTGATGCTGATGCTGATGCTGATGCTGATGCTGATGCTGATGCTGATGCTGATGCTGATGCTGATGCTGATGCTGATGCTGATGCTGATGCTGATGCTGATGCTGATGCTGATGCTGATGCTGATGCTGATGCTGATGCTGATGCTGATGCTGATGCTGATGCTGATGCTGATGCTGATGCTGATGCTGATGCTGATGCTGATGCTGATGCTGATGCTGATGCTGATGCTGATGCTGATGCTGATGCTGATGCTGATGCTGATGCTGATGCTGATGCTGATGCTGATGCTGATGCTGATGCTGATGCTGATGCTGATGCTGATGCTGATGCTGATGCTGATGCTGATGCTGATGCTGATGCTGATGCTGATGCTGATGCTGATGCTGATGCTGATGCTGATGCTGATGCTGATGCTGATGCTGATGCTGATGCTGATGCTGATGCTGATGCTGATGCTGATGCTGATGCTGATGCTGATGCTGATGCTGATGCTGATGCTGATGCTGATGCTGATGCTGATGCTGATGCTGATGCTGATGCTGATGCTGATGCTGATGCTGATGCTGATGCTGATGCTGATGCTGATGCTGATGCTGATGCTGATGCTGATGCTGATGCTGATGCTGATGCTGATGCTGATGCTGATGCTGGTGCTGATGCTGGTGCTGATGCTGGTGCTGGTGCTGATGCTGATGCTGATGCTGATGCTGATGCTGATGCTGATGCTGATGCTGATGCTGATGCTGATGCTGATGCTGATGCTGATGCTGATGCTGATGCTGATGCTGATGCTGATGCTGATGCTGATGCTGATGCTGATGCTGATGCTGATGCTGATGCTGATGCTGATGCTGATGCTGATGCTGATGCTGATGCTGATGCTGATGCTGATGCTGATGCTGATGCTGATGCTGATGCTGATGCTGATGCTGATGCTGATGCTGATGCTGATGCTGATGCTGATGCTGATGCTGATGCTGATGCTGATGCTGATGCTGATGCTGATGCTGATGCTGATGCTGATGCTGATGCTGATGCTGATGCTGATGCTGATGCTGATGCTGATGCTGATGCTGATGCTGATGCTGATGCTGATGCTGATGCTGATGCTGATGCTGATGCTGATGCTGATGCTGATGCTGATGCTGATGCTGATGCTGATGCTGATGCTGATGCTGATGCTGATGCTGATGCTGATGCTGATGCTGATGCTGATGCTGATGCTGATGCTGATGCTGATGCTGATGCTGATGCTGATGCTGATGCTGATGCTGATGCTGATGCTGATGCTGATGCTGATGCTGATGCTGATGCTGATGCTGATGCTGATGCTGATGCTGATGCTGATGCTGATGCTGATGCTGATGCTGATGCTGATGCTGATGCTGATGCTGATGCTGATGCTGATGCTGATGCTGATGCTGATGCTGATGCTGATGCTGATGCTGATGCTGATGCTGATGCTGATGCTGATGCTGATGCTGATGCTGATGCTGATGCTGATGCTGATGCTGATGCTGATGCTGATGCTGATGCTGATGCTGATGCTGATGCTGATGCTGATGCTGATGCTGATGCTGATGCTGATGCTGATGCTGATGCTGATGCTGATGCTGATGCTGATGCTGATGCTGATGCTGATGCTGATGCTGATGCTGATGCTGATGCTGATGCTGATGCTGATGCTGATGCTGATGCTGATGCTGATGCTGATGCTGATGCTGATGCTGATGCTGA